>OZ022559.1:17519973-18195973 GCA_963991005.1 Barypeithes pellucidus
TTACTTATAGATATGTTCAATCCTAATTTTTTCAATAACTTTTGAGTTTATGTATAGGACATGGTACATGAAACATGCTTAGAATCCAATGCAAAATTCAAAAATGAAATAAAAAATATATGTTTTCATTTGAAAAAATGAAGTTGATGGTCGTAACTTATTTTTGAGCTACCCTGTATACATGAAATTACCACAAAAAAAAAATTAAAAAATCAAAATCGACGGGTACGAGCGTTTTTTGAAAAAACTTACCGCTGAATTTTAAATGAATTTAGACATTTCTTCTGGGACTCACTGTATACGATAAAAGTTTATATGAACTTGTAGTACCCTTTTCACTTGTTTCCTTCATATCCGGGAGATTTCCCACATTTTCCCGGAACGCTATCGAAATGTATAGCGTTGATATGAAACCAAAAAAAATATAATTTTAATTTTATAATAGCGTAATTTTTCCTTTGCTCTTACTTCAGATCAGCCATAACAACCCTATTAAAACTTCTATAACTAACGTAAACAAAGCACCCCTTCCCATTCCTGAAAAGTTTCGCACAACTTTAATTAGGCTACCTTTATGAAATAAATTTCAGGACAGACAGAACAAGTTTCCTCTTGTGGCAAATACTCGCTCTATACCGGCACTGTATTACAACTGCCTACAACTGTTCTTTAGGGGACAATTTATGTTTAAAGCTGAAGATTTATATTAAAGCTAGTGCTGTCGGCGGAGAAGGGCCATATTATATTGGGACTAGTATTGCGGTATGGTATAGTAACTTGTTTAAAAATAATTGATACAAGGTTTGAACTAGTGATGCTACCGAATCCACTTTTTGACAGTGCCTGATATCGGAACTAACGCGAATCTCTGACCGTAACCGGAATCGGTTCCTGTATTTACAGCAAAGCGTTCTAATAGATCAGAATCGATGGTGGAAAAAACACAAAAAAAATCCATTTTTTATCAAAAAAGGCAAAAATACGCCTGCATCAAGTGGTTATAGAGAAAAACCTCTTTCAAGCGATATCTATGAAAATAAAAGAGAAATAGACTCTCTGCAAACAACAGGGGAAAATTTATTTTTCTGCACCATAAGGTGCCTGAATTATTAATTACGAATGTTAATATGATCACCGACTTTTATCTTCGGTCCGTTTCTGTTTTTATTCTAACAGGTAATCGGTTTGTTATGTCTTTGTTAGGAAAAACAAGCAATCGACGGACGCGACTCAAAAGTCTATATTTTTATCCAGTTTTACGGAAGACTTGGCACAGTCTTGCCGTATTGAGTTAAGAATTACTATAATAAGAGGGGGTTTGGGATTTGTTCCCCAAAAATAGTAAACCCCTTTTTTAATTTAACTGTGTGGTGGTTTCTTAAATTTAAATTGTATTGTTTTTATATATAGACCCACTGTTCTAGGTTAGGATAAATCGCAGAAAGTGGATATTAAGAAATATAATATAAATTATGACTTACTTTATACTGAGCTTAAGGAAAAGTGTCACTACCCATAAGATTTCTGCTACAAATATTGTCGCTGAGTATGCTCTGAAACAAAAAAAAAACATTATGTGAAGAAAAAATGGTAGATAAGGAATGTTTTTAGCAGTTAAGGTGGATTTTCATAACTTCTAGTTCTATACTACGTTAAAAATGCTACTTTAAGATGCAAAATATTTTGGACATAACTCTAAATATATCGTAACCACATATATACAGGGTGTTATGGAAATGACTTATTATATTTAAATGGGTGACTCCTAGGGAGTCCTAGAGAAAGTCTACATACTTTTTTTTTTTAAATCGAATATCTAAATACTAAGGTAAAAACCCTTTTTACCCACATACTGTCGCGCCGTTACTTCTGGATTCAGTTAGCAACAATGTGGGTCACTAGAGTATACTAACAGTGTTGTCAGATCACACCACGTGTCTCGCCCTTATTTGAATACTGGCGGCGCTTCCTTTATTATTCTTCAGTACGCTTCGGTACTTTGGCGGGGAAGGACGTCGAGCGTCGAGCGTTCCACGTGCTTGACGTATACGAATTTTAAACGTATTGCCCGATTTTTTTTTTGTTGTGTAATAATTCATAATAAGAAATGCTGTGATGTGATTTAAAATTTGTGTGATATTACCTACTGTTGGTTCTATAGAAAAACATACTTTTTGTGTTTAATTTTTTTATGGAATTTAATTATAAAACGGATTATTTTAAAATAAGATCGAAGGTAAGAAAGTATGTACCTTAAAATTGTAGTTTTCTTTGTCTAAGAAGTTTGAAAAAGAAGTGATAACGCGCGCCAAGACGTCTTGTTGTCAAAAACTGAACACGTGCGTTTAGAATTTGAATGGCAACACCGCCTACAATGCGATGACCTCTTTTGAAACTTGAGACTGCCTCAATAACATATAGATTGCGAAGGGCCTCAGGAGCGGCCACGTAAATTTTGAGATTTCATATAAAGTGTATATTTCGCTTAATAATTCAAAGCGCCATTTATGGTTATTTTTCTTCAATTTATTTTCATCTCGGGATTTGCCGGTTTAAATATAATACGTCATTTCCATAACACCCTGTATATATAAACAATATGTATACCATCTGCAATTATGTCCCCGCTATGGTCATCGAAAGGGGGCGTTGTGAGTTTGCGTAGTTCGGAAATATCCTTGTGAAAGTAAACATTCGACAGGACCGGATTTCAACTTTTTTAATGTAAATTTCACTGGTTTGTTAGGAAAAATATTGCAATAAAAATTTCGATTAGTTCGATTTAAAACAGCGTTCCATGCATACGATTTCTGACGATATGATGATCCGACGGTGCCCCGAACAAACCCGAATGGTGTAAACTTTTGGTACCAAATTCCGTCCGAATATTAGTAACAATCGATACGATGAGATTTATTTTAACTTTCGTCCGACGTCGTATGTTTCTTAACCTCACATTTTCTAAATCAAAAATTAAGAATGAATGACTATTGACTATTTTGGGAATTATGATCAGCTCTAATGCACCAAATTAAAAATACATTAATTTTAAGGTTAGGTAGTGACCACATTTATATTATTTTGTATACGAGTGACACTCTCTTCTTTTTTTACAAGCTTTTTAGTAAAATTCGGTTCCGAAGATCGGATAATGTGATAAGCAAAATATTTTCGTATATATGTACATACCTGGTATTGATCTACGACTTTTGCAAAAAAGCACCATGCACACAAATTAAAAACTCCGTTACAAAAATTGATGTTAGGTAATGAAAGTTTATATACACTAATATACCGACAGCAATGTGGATGAACCACTTTTTATTCTGTAATTTGAAAAAGCATCCAGAACCAAAGATGGCGACGAATAACAACAAACAAATACCCCTACTTCATCTCAATAGCCGTACAACACAAGGTAAGATATCTAGCCCTTCTAATTTTGGGTGGTGCGCGCAGCGGCGCAAATTTGACACCACCAAGCCACGCCTCGTTACGCAATATCATTCGAGGTATTTCCGTCTGGAGAGCGACGTGGAGAAGTATTTGACCTACGCCTCCTTGGGTAATATCATACCTTGTGTTATTGTAGCATGGGTTTACATATAGGTAGTTTACTGGATTGGCACGCTTAGTTCCAGAATTAATAGTGTTAAGATTAGACGTGTACATGACCGAGTATCGTGGTTCGGAGCCTGCGATAAGCTGTATGCTCCCTGGGGCCTATCAGGTGAGCGAAGAGCAAAATTTGTGAAAAAAAAGCATAAATATACCCTTATATCAAAATACAACGTAGATAAACGTCTTGGTAAACTATAATACAAAAACTTTGTGCCAGCGACCTAGAGAAAGCCAATTTATACAAAATGCAAAGGCACGTATTAGTCATCCAATTTTCATACAAATGCATCCTTTTATATGGGGTAAGAGCAGTCTCTTGTGCCGAGAAGAGTTGTACTTTAGGCGTATAGCAGAAAAATGGCTGACGCTGGTAATCTCTTTAGAATCGGGCTCGTATTTGTTGAGAGACAAGTGGATTTCTACAGAAATAGGATTTTATGGAGTCGAGGGATACGAATATATTTGTCATGGTAACTGTCGTACATGCGAAGGATTTTAAATAATTTTGTTTTATTTTCAAACTGAGTTGTGTATCTTTCTGTCTCTGTCAAGCGCTCATTTGCAGTGGCGGTGCGTCACCGTTAGAGGCGGTGTAGTAGGTAGTAGGATTTTTTAGTCCTCACATATCATAATAAATCAAAGTTTATGTTGCAATTCATAAAAAAACTATCTTTAGGATAATGTCTTATGAAACTCGTATCTTAATATACTATTATAGAGCCTCCACTGCTCATTTGGTTTATTCAACGGTGGTATTTTCTACTCTACTAGTACTATCGATATTCTGAAACTTGTTGCGAAATTCTTGGAACTAAAAAATCCGAATATACCGGAGATGGACTAAGCGTATCTATACAAAGAAAAATAGTATAATAATAAATAATATCATAGAAGTTGTTTCCTCATTCTCATTTGAAAAATACAAAATCCATTTTTAAAAAATGAGTTTTGCGTTTTTTCGAAGACGCCATTCGTTGAAGGTTGCGTACGTTTTATTATAAATGGATTTTAACGCGATAGACACTGACACTTTTGAGTTTATGTTTCCATGGTATAATTTAATTTTGTGATTGGAGTGCAAGAGGGAATAAGGACTATTAATCCCTCGTCATGATTCCCTAAGGGAATAATATATGGCATTATACTGCAAGAACCAGAAGAATAATAATTACATTATATACTAGACGTAGATAAACTATCAAACTCTTGAAAGCAGGCAACCGATTACTGCCAATTATAAAAAAGTAACAGCAAAAATTCTGTGAACCCCAGTCATAGGTAACTTGACTGAAATGATGAATAGGGCCGATAATACAAGTGAGTAAAATGAATAAGTTAATAACTACACCAAGATTTTGTAAATGGATTAGTAGTAGAAAAAATAGTATATTAACCACGGTTTATAAAGCTATTAATGCCCTCACGTCTTATCGATCAACGCGTCGGGAAATTATAGCGTACTTCTAAACCGTGGTTAAGAAAGAGATTATTCCTTGTTAATTGACTCCTTAATTGACTCCAACAACATAAATAGTTTATGTTCTAAAAAATAATTCAAATTTCAAACCAAGTGGAGTCAAATATATTAGCGTATAAAATAGAATGACATATCCTGGTAATCTTTTTAAAATCATCTCGTGTTTGTTGAGGAAAGTGGCTTTTATAGAGTCTGGGGATGCGAATACATTTTCTTGTATTACTGTCTTATATACGAAAGATTTTCTAGGATTTCGTTTTGTTTTGAAGCAACCTTTCACAAATAACGGGGGAAAATGTTGTTTCTCAAATACTTATATGTCGTCCTTGTTGTGCTTATGTCATAGTACGCTATATGGCGAATAAACGGTTTTCTGAATAATATACAGGGTGGCCCATCGAAAACGAAACAGAGACATTTACTGGCAGCTCAGTTCATTTTTGTAAAAACGCTCAGACCCGTCGGTTTTGTTTTCGAGGGGGACACAAAATTGGAAAAAAATCACGTCAACAAGTGCAGCCCCCCGGACGGGGGTGGCACCACCCCTAAAATCTTAAATGGAAAGGGGGGTCGAGTGATACCTTATTTTAAAGGTCTTTCAATTCCCTTTATAATGATGTAAAATTCACAATACTTCAGTTCAGTAGTTTTGGAGATTTATTGATTTTAAGCTTACAGTACACTTTAATAGGTACATCTGATTAGTTTGTACTACTTTCAGAAGAAATTTGAGTAAAGGCAGTTACTTATTAATTTAATGCTTTTCTTCACTACGCCCATGGTTTGTTTATCATTTTGGTGTTCAAAATAGCGATTGGAGCGGTTTTTGTCGCGAAAAAGTGGTTTATTGAAGAAAGATAAGCAGGGAATGTCTCGTACTTATTTTAAATAGGAATTTGTACATAGTTTGCGATTGATTCGACCAAACTTTGTTGTTAAAATACCTTTTACCGCTTTATTCATAAATTAACCATGGTATATTCCACGGCAGAAAGGATTGAAATTATCGAAATATTTTTCGGAAATAATCAGTGCGCTAATAGAACAGCACACATATTTAATGAGCGACATGAGAACAGTAACGTTCATCGAAAATATGTCCTAGAACTTATAGCTAAATTTCGGGACACTGGATCAGTCGCCAATAAAAAACGCAACATTGAAAATCCCATAAGGAACGAAGCAATAGAAGTGGGGGTTTTAGGGCAAGTTTATGTAGATCCTACGTTAAGTACCCGCAAATTGGATACTGTGTGTGGTGTTAGTCGATGTAGTATCCAACGGATTCTGAAGGCCCATAGTTTTCATCCGTATAAAATTCACCTTGTACAAGAACTTAATGAAGACGATTTTGATCGGCGATTACAATTTTGTGAAGATATGAGTGAACGAATTATAAACGATGAACATTTTCTATTCAACACTTGCTTTTCCGACGAATGTTCCTTTTTCTTACATGGCCTAGTAAACCGTCATAACTGCCGATATTGGTCAGATTCTAATCCCAGAGTTTATCATGAGGTACACACACAGCAACCACAAAAATTAAATGTTTGGGCTGGTATTTTTGGCGATCATTTAGTTGGTCCTTTTTTCTTGCCTGGAAATTTAACCGGTGAAATGTAGTTGGAATTACTGCAAGACGCCATAGATCCTGCATTAACAGCCATAATTGAAAATGGGAATGATCGGCGGTACATTGCGAATAGGTTGATGTTCCAACAGGATGGTGCCCCACCACATTACGCATTACGTGTTCGACAATATTTAGATCAGACGTTTCCAGGTCGATGGATTGGTAGAAGAGGTGCCATTGATTGGCCCCCAAGATCGCCAGACTTATCACCTTTGGATTTCTTTCTGTGGGGTCACTTAAAAAGCAAAATCTATGCTACTCAACCAACATCGTTAGAAGATTTGCGACAAAGAATTGTGAATGAGTGCCTTCAAATTACTCCTCAAATATTGCAAAATGTGCGGCAACGTTTTGAGCAAAATCTTTATTACTGCATGGAGAGTCATGGTGGTCGTTTCCAACATTTACTTGGCTGACGGGTCAGTTCATTCTTAATTTTTAAAGTACTTTGCTACCAAATGTATTGATTTCCACTAATGATGTATTAAAGTTTTATTTAAGTTTAAAATCAATAAATCTCCAAAACTACTGAACTGAAGTATTATGAATTTTAGATCATTATAAAGGGAATTGAAAGACCTTTAAAATAAGGTATCACTCGACCCCCCTTTCCATTTAAGATTTTAGGGGTGGTGCCACCCCCGCCCAGGGGGCTGCACTTGTTGACGTGATTTTGTTCCGATTTTGTGTCCCCCTCGAAAACAAAATCGACGGGTCTGAGCGTTTTTCCAAAAAAGAACTGAGCTGCCAGTAAATGCCTCTGTTTCGTTTTCGATGGGCCACCCTGTATAGCAAACATTGTTTAAGATTCCGGCTTTCATAAATAGAAACATTAAACTATCTTATATTTCATTCCGCCATGATTAATGACGGACCAATCCTTTACTAGTGTCTAGTGATTTAAAATCGACGATCGGGTAATAATAGTGTTTTTCTAAACCTTGGTTAATAATAATTCAGCGTATATCAGCCAAACTTTCAAATTTGCGCCTATAACTCAAGGGAGAATTAGTAAAATAGAAAAGCAGTTTCGTCAGCTTGGACATGTAAAGCAGATAAAAAAAAAAAATTGCTGATAATGCAATAAGTGATAATACAAAATTAGATATTATGCTTAAGTTTGAGGAAAACCCACATACTTCTAGTCGAGAAGCAGGCCAAATATTCGATGTCAGCCATTCATCGATTATGCGAACATTACAGGAAAATGTATCCCTATAAAATGATACCTACTAATGAGCTCATTGAAGACGATTTTGATAGGAGATGTATTTTTGTGAACAAATGATGGCAATGTTAGATAACAATGTGATCCAATTAGAACATGTTTTGTTTTCTGATGAATGCACCTTTACACTTCACGGTCATGCTAATCGTCAGAATTGCCGCTATTGGTATTGGGAAAATCCTCACTGGATTAGAGAAGAACATACGCAATATCCTGAAAAGGTGAATGTTTCGGCAGGAATTGTTGGACATCATATCATAGGTCCCTTTTTCATTAATGTCAATTTAAATTGCTAATTATTATAGGTCTTGCCAACTTTAACAAACTTATATCCTGATCCAGCAGACCCACAACTTCCAGCGAATATGATATGGTTTCAGCAAGATGAAGCACCGCCCCATTACCAATCAATGTCCGACACTACGGCCAGCACGATCCCCTGGTCTGACGCCATTTGACTTCTTATGGATTTAGCTGACTTAAGAAGACCAATAACGCTTGCAATTAGATGTTCACTAACGTTTTCTATTTAAGATTAGGATGTGTCCAACACGTTCGTGGCGAGCAGTTTCAATATCTCCTACATTAATGGTTTTTTTTTGTGTTTTACACTAGCAAGAAATAAACAGTATTAGTTTTTGAGTGTGTTGTTAATTTTTGCAATGAATCTGAAAACACTTAATATTTCCGAAACAGTTGAAGATTGTACATTAAATATGTCTAAAATTTTCTTAGAGATCCAAAAATTGAATAATATACAGGGTGTTGCATTTAAAATAAGAAAGTTGGTATTGGCCACTGTTACATGACATACCCTGTATGAAAAGTTTTTATTGCAACAAATGCGCAACCAGAAATACCAATCAACGTGTCCGAGCGTTTTTTCGCACACACCCCCATTTATTTATTATAGAATTTATTCCATTTAGCTGATACACGCTGTATCCTACTATTCCATACAAAAGTAAGACTTCCTGATGAAATAATCAATAAACTTGATTATTATTTTAATCGGTTGACATAAAATTCCCAAAAAACTAATACCTAATATTAAAATGCTTTCAACTAAGGGTTAAAAAAAATATATAAAAAAATAATTTTTGAAACCAAGATGCCAACGCGCGTAGAAGTCGAGCAATTTTCATACGAATGCCTTTTTTATACGTCTCTCTTGTCGAGTGGAAAAGGATACTTCGGTTCACGGCGGAAAATGGCTTAGGCTGTTATCCCTTTAGAATACGCGCACATTTGTTGGAGAAGAAATGGATTGTAACAAAATTGAAGTGATAGTAAGTTTATATAAAGTTTGGAGATTGGATTGAGTTGCCTGCTACTTTGATACCTATAAGGTAAGGTTTGGGATTGTTTCAGATAAGTTTGGCACTGCCCCCTCGACGCCCGGTGTGGTAGCTCAGTAAACAGAACTATCGCATTCGGCCGTGGCGACCCGAGTTCGATTCAAAATTTTAGTAGGCAAGAATGCAGCATATTGCTAGTTTAGTCCTGAATAAGACCCATTGACTGGAGCGGATAACCCTGCTCCTTTGGGGACTGATGGACAAACTGGGGGTTTAGTCCTGAATAAGACCTGACTGGAGCGGATAATCGTACTCCTTTGGGGACTGATGGACAGACTGGGGGCATGCGCGTTGTTCGGATCCCACGTCAAAAGCTGTAAGTCTCGTCTGGCTGACATTTCCCAGATGTTAAACAAAAGGGATACAACAAGCCGCTCGGCTGCAGTATAATGGCAACATTCCAGCCCTCATTCAACCAACCAACCAACCCTCTCGACGAGACGTCTTCCATATGACTTTCAAATCAATAAATATTCACTCACAGACAAAATAATCTTATTTATTTAAGTCCGATTTTTTTTTATATTGTAGGTAAATTTATCGAAAATCTTGCACATGTGTGAGATTTTAAGAAAGTTAAGAAAATGTCCATAATATACAAGTTGAAACAAAAACGGTTTTTTGACTCAAACTTTAAAATACTTAAGACGAGTCAACGTGGGGGCCGTTTCATTTTTTTGTGATTTCGACTTCATCTAAATACTCGTTAAGGGTTTATTATCGTCAACAAACCCGAAGAAACCCGAAAATACACCTATATGAAGGTTAAAAACATGCATCTCTTTAGGAACGATGATTTTAATTAAAAACAAGAATTAGTAACTAATATTGAACTGGCAGTTCAGAGAAGCATTAATGAACAAAAAGCGGTTATATTTGATGTTGTTTTCACATAGAAAACATTTTTTTTTAATTTAAAATACCTTCAAATTTACAAATTTCACTGTTAATGTAACACGTCGGTTCTCGGAAATAAAGTAAATATATAATATTTGTCACTAGCAAAACGGGTTCTCTAATCAATTTTTGGAAACGGGCGTTGATTTTTTAATTTATCGTACCTAAATTGCACAAAACACGAAAAACACAAAACTTACACACACACACGATATATGTAGGTACTAAATTTATCTTAATTTTTCGAAATTAAAAAATATCTTTTATTTTGGATGTGAAAATAAGATAAATTTTCCAGGACACCGTTTGCAACATGACAACGCTGAATTTATATAAATACGTGCAATTTTACGAAGGTCAAAGTCCAAACTTTACACACGAAAAAAATGTTTTACGCTAAAAGGTAAATAATATGGATTGCAACCCTAGGGCGACATCTATGTCATGTTTTTTAACCAAATTGGATTGACATAATTATTATAATCGTATAAAAATGGCGTCGTCAACTGACCCTTAACAATTCTTGTAACATGTGGCCGATCATACTCATAATCCTGCATCAGCATAAAATTTGATTCGATAAATAACGCGAAAGGAACAACCTGTATCTCTAAAACATCTCTAACGTAAGACCTATCCGATAACCGCTATCATCACTTTAGTTCTTTTCTACGGGAAAAGAATTGGAAAATGTTTCTTTAAAAAAATCGTATCTGCTATAAAAATTAAAGTATTAAAATAAATCAGGAAGGAAAGTGTTAAGAATTGATGTCACTTGATAACTAAACAACAAAATAAAACACGTGAGTGTATTTTCGGGTGTAATACCATTAGTGATAGTCGTGTTAAATTACTTAGCTTTCCAACAACTCATGAATGGCTTTCTTTTTTTGGCGACATCTCAGACGTACAAGCTAATAAAAACTCTTTACATTTAGTAGTGCATACACTTTCCCAACTCCCAGAACGGCTAAAACCAAACAATTGTGTGGTTTATTTAATTCTTCCTCTATTTCTTCAGAATATCGGCTCTTCACATCTTGATGATTCCCTTCAATGGTAAGGGATGTAGTTGTAATGTTAACACAAAATAAAGACCGATTTATAAATAATCAAGTAATTTTATTAACAAAAAAGAACCTTATAGCTCAACACCTGTATCTATTATAGTAGTGTGTGTAAATAAAACTTTCCTTTTATATCCTTATTTCTCATTACCTATAATTTAAAGAAAATCTAATGGAAATAAAACGATCATTGCAATTTCGTCTTGTCAGCAATGATATAAAAGTAAATTGCCAGTTGATACCTACTTTGAAATGCCTGAAATTGCAGCAATGTCAATTTAAATAGGCTATCAAAGAAAGATACCAGATGGAATTGCTGATGATTGTCCGGAATTTGTAAAAATGCAGTTGTAAAGTTTGCAATCAGGAAATACATATATATTTTTTAAAGTAATTCATCTCTCAGTGGAGTGAAATTATGAAGAGGAAATGGTATATTACATTACAAGAGTGGTAAGACGCTTAGTACACACGATTTCAAAACTTACGTAACTTCATAAGAGTGTGTAACCACTCGAGTTGTGTAACTATACTTTTTCTACGACTTCATATATACTTTTATGTTAAATTATCGAAATATGCTAATAAAACATTTTGAGTCGGTACTCACATGGTTATCACAGATTCCTTACGTAAAAATATTAGGATTTAATTATACTTACCTATATCCGAAAGTTGATATTAACTGAGATACAGGGTGTTAAAGTTAAAACTTCATTTTTGTTTTTCTCTAATAGCTTTGACAGAAACCAACGGTTTTTTACAAAATTTGGCAATTATGGTTTTTTTAGGATAAGGAACTGATTTTTTTGAAATTTTAATGTACAATGTAGGCATTTATTAGGTCATAACTTTTTGTGCCTCCGTGTATTTCAGTTTTTAATGAAAATAATACTTTTCTCATATTTATTACGTAAATAAGGTAAGGTTTCGGAGATATATGCATTTATATTGTTTAGTGCCTATTATTAATTTGCAAACAAATTTTTTTAAAGTAACCTATAAGAAAACAAATGAAATTTAGAGATGCTGTTGCTATGAAACCTCTATGTTGTTATTTGCT
Source organism: Barypeithes pellucidus (assembly GCA_963991005.1). Classification (NCBI taxonomy): domain Eukaryota; kingdom Metazoa; phylum Arthropoda; class Insecta; order Coleoptera; family Curculionidae; genus Barypeithes; species Barypeithes pellucidus. The sequence goes on from OZ022559.1 coordinate 17,532,321, forward strand.
TGTTGTTGCGCCCCCTACATTATACGTTGAAATGTCACCAAAATCATCCTAAAAAAACCATAAGTTTTAACTTTAACACCCTGTATCTCAGTTAATATCAACTTTCGGATATAGGTGAGTATAATTAAATCCTAATATTTTTACGTAAGGAGTCTGTGGTTTTTCCATGTCCCATTACTTAGCGGACACCCTGTATATTTCGAAGGTTTATAAAAATAATATTTGCATAGGAGTAGTATTTTGTGATACGTTCTACCAGTATACAATCGGTATCAATTAGGAATTTTTCACCCCCATGATTTATTTTTCCCCAATAAAAAAATATTTCTAAAAAACCTCTCAGGTTTAGGCTGTTTTATTAAATTATATTGCTGCATCATTCTACAAAATAAATTTTGCGGATGGCAATCAATAAATTTTGCGTAAACAAACCGTAATTTGCACTAATGGATTTTTGAACAGTCGGCGCGGTACAATGACGAAAAGATATTTAACCGAATTTTATTTTTAAGAGCGTTATTGATTTAAATAATGCTCATTAACCAAAACCAAAGAACATATTGTAGTATAGATAATTAATATTTTCTCGCGTTTTATTCAGACATGATACAGAGAAACACTCGAATTTGTGATAAAATATTTTTCTACTTCTTATAATATCGTTAACAAGTGTTTTAGCCGAGGAGTAGCTATACAGGATGTTTCAAACATTGCTCATGTGGTGATTCCTTACCCAAAACTCACAGATGATGGGTTTTAAAGATGTGTTAAATTTTTTTCGGTGTTTGTTCGCCATATTGTATATTTGTAAGCCGTAATTTGAAAGGGGACTGAAAGTTGGCGGTATGTTTTTATGAGCAAGAAATGAGAATTTGAATAAATCTTTAAGTTTGACATTATATGGCACTAGTTACATACACATATACAGGGTCGCTTTTATGTATGGAAAATGTTAAGCACATCACATACCCAATCTTAACCGTTTTCGAAATATCGAGTTTCGAATTTCCTTTTCAAATAAATCTAATAACAATAATAAAAAAGACAAACTAAGTTTTAGTAAACAACAATTTAAAATCCTATTTTATAAGGTGCTCAAAGTGTCCACCGTTTACCTCCTGGCAGTAATGAATTCGGTGAACAAAATTTTGTCGCGAATCTAAAAGGATATTGGCAGCAATACTGGAAATTTCATGCATTATTCTTTGTAGCAAATCTTCGATATTTTGTGGCTTATTTTTGTACACTAAATTTTTGATATGGCCCCACAGGAAAAAGTCAAGAGGGGTCATATCAGGAGATCTAGCAGGCCATTCAATTGCACCTCTGCGCCCAATCCATTTATCAGGAAAAGTAATTTTCCAAATATGTATATTAAACAATTAAAAACGGTCTGCAGAATTTTACATGTACAACTTAACAAAACGAAACAAAATCTAGTTGCACAATTCACATATAAATGGTTTGCATTTGCCGCTAACACCGGCGCATTCATCGTGGCACCAAGAACTGCATGTTTGGCAACGAATCCACTTTTCTCGTGCTCTTGACTCTGAACCATCATCTTCAAAAGGGTCGATTATTTCTTCCTCGTCGGTATCATTGCCATTAAAAACTGGCTCGCTACGCGCGCAAATTAAAAATATATCGATGGTGGTCCATCATAAGCAGGGGTCCATCAAAGGCACACTTCTCCTATACCTTTTTAAAACTGATAGATTTATTAAACCCATTGTATGTATCCAGCGCCCTCTAATGTGAAAATATGTGTGAAAGAATGTTTACAAATTCTTATTTCTTACTCATACCGTCAACTTTCAATCCAATTTCATTGAACTGTTTTCAAATTATGGCATATGTTCGAAAATAAACTGTCACTTTCAACCCTGTATATCTAAATGACTCTATCTGACTTAATCGGCGTAGTTTGATGTTTAGTATATCCAGTTGCTCTATGGCTTATAAGTTATGGGACACCCTGTACAAAGGAAATTTTTATTTTGTCCTAAACCTATTACTCCTCCACCTATGAAAATGTTAATATTTTGCACAAAGAAACTGTAAAAATAGGACGGATTAAAGTTTCAAATCTTTATTGAATTTGTAAATGTTATTAATATTTTTATTTCCTAAACAATACAAAAAGACCCGTTAACGAAATTTCCATTATCCCATCGAACGTATATTAGCTAGATCAGAAATCAGTCAGGTAAACGTCCAATATTACCTGTTTAAATTGAATCCAAATTGAAGCACTCGCCAAATATGATATAACCCAAATTTAACAGGAAATTACTATAGGTATCCTTAAAAGGGGGATGCTGTTACGATAGGTCCTGAGTGGGTTATCCGTTTTAATACTCGAACTTTCAAACCTCTTACTACTTTATTTCTAAAATAGACTGTTAAGTATTTATAGGAGGCATGCGTGATAATATGCAAATTATTGAATTTCAATGTAATTCCTTGCGACTGCAAAAAATTGCATATTTTTAAAACGTGGTGCATTTATTTGCATATTTTGTCAACTTTCCAGAAATTGTAATCCCTTTTACTCCTTTATCTAGGCTGGTATTATTCTTAGAACTATTTACAAACTATTCAGGTCATTAAGACAGGGTCCTATAATATATTTTTTCTACGGTCGTTATGAAAACTATATTTTTTTACGCCAATGAATGCATAAAATTGGTAATTTTTTTACAAGTTCTTCTCACTGAATTCTGCTTATCATATCAAATTGCCATGAAAAGAGCACCCGCGTCGTTCGTTACCTTACAGATGTCAATAATATTTGCAAATATCAAAAATGGAAAGAAATAATTCCTATTCCGAAGATGAAAACTCATTTCAATGCGCTCCAGACGAAACAATTAATAAAGCCAATAAAGCAGCACAAAATATATTGCCTGAAAAATCGAAAGGAACTGAGACAAAGAATTTCTCGTATTTCTGACGGAGTACAACTTTCTTCCTGACTCACTTTCATCAACTTTAATAATATATTTATTTTTAATTATGACTGATGGTGAAACTGATCGACCCCGGGTGTGTTATTCACCTGATGGAATCCATCACTCTGGCTGTAATCGTCTAATTTTTGTGGTACGACCCTGTATACGTTGTGTTTACTTTGCAGGTTCTTTTAAAGTTTGGGACAACGGTAAGGTTGTCAGGTTTTACGATTTATTAGTTTTATTCTTAGTATGACGTTTTTCCCTAAGTACTGATAGGATTCCGCTGCCAGGAATTTAAATCAAAGAGAGTTTAACCATTCACTTATTTATTACAAATTAATAATTTACCAGATACAAAGGTTTTACATTATTATAATAATAATTATATAACCTGTTTCAGAATGTTTGTCTCCCATAATTTGGCCCGTTATTATTCACCAATATCTGTCTGCGACAGAACGGTGATGATTTACCCCCTTTACCACAATACTAAGTATTATAAGTCTGCGACAATAATAGCATTGTTACCTGTTCTCTATCTATTATGTCTGCGACAATAATAGTAGATATTCGATATTTCTATCTCGCTTCTTACATGAACCTTTGGTCTGCGACCATTTTATTTACATTGATCCCCTGATCATCTGCAATTTATTTTGTTACATATGACCCCATTTTCGTGTACGTATTTTTATTTAATTTACTTGTCGTTTTGTTTATGTACCATCCCTCAGTTTACGTACACGTTTGGTATAATGCTACTACGTAGTATAGTGAAAAGACAACTGTACAGTAGTGGTGTCCTACTGTTGAACATTTTAACATATAACTCATAAAAGTGTAATAAAAATTAGGAGCCTGCTCGCTTTCCGCATGTGTCACTTTTCTTCTCAAGCGAGCATTGTTTTTCATGTACTGGAAGTCGAAAGACACTGTCCGGTAGTGGTGTCCTACCGTCGAACATTCATTCCTAAGAAAAACCCATCACGCCTTTTTATTTACACCTGTTATAAATTAACGTTCTACTGGCAACATCATACCAAATGATTTTAACCCTTTTTTATAACGGTGATAACCTGCGGTTACCCTGTTATACATCATAGATAACCCTTTTTAGAACCCTCCCCCATTTCTTCACCGCGGATTGCAGATATTATTCGAGGAAGGCTTTATTACTGCGTAATAAACACCTACCTTTGTTTTCAAGAACCCACTGTAAAATTCACCCTGGAAAGACAAACATCTGTTTCTGAAAATGACCTACTAAATAACGACCCTTTAAACGAAAGCAAAAGTGTATTGATTTATGCCAACAGTGGTACCGTTATTCGCTTTTCACTTTAAAATAATGTTTAATTTATTTTTGTCTTGCAGACATTTTAGATTAAACAGAACCGTTAATCCCGAATTACCCATTGTAGTTTTTTAACTAGAAACCTACCATTTTTTGTCCTGCAGACAATTTATTTGGCAGGTGGAGATTATTTGTATTAATAAATCAAAAGAGAAGATATAGAGAAGGGAGCGGCCATTTTGTGTAGAAATTAATTTGATTTTGGGATGCTGGATTTACTTCCGTAAATTTTTATATGTGACTATAGAAAAAGAGTGATATACTGAGAGTAGCATACCATGTCGAATTTACTTCCGTTGTCAAAGATTCCTAGCGCATCGACATCGACAAAGCCGACGTGAGCCACCAGAAAACTCTAACAAGTAGAAGGAAATTTCTTAATACTTGTCTAAAGAAAAAGAGTGATATACTAAGAGTAGCATACCATACTGAATTTAATTCCGTTGTCAAAGATTCCTAGCGCATCGACATCGACAAAGCCGACGTGAGCCACCAGAAAACTCTAACAAGTAGAAGGAAATTTCTTAATACTTGTCTAAAGAAAAAGAGTGATATACTAAGAGTAGCATACCATACTGAATTTAATTCCGTTGTCAAAGATTCCTAGCGCATCGACATCGACAAAGCCGACGTGAGCCACCAGAAAACTCTAACAAGTAGAAGGAAATTTCTTAATACGTAGAATGATGTACTGAACACTAAATGGCCGTGGAATACTAATTACCGCGTAACTACTAATTTGTGAATTGGGAAAATTTGAATGTTGAAATTAAAGAGAGTAATGATGCACTGAAAGAGCACTGGCAGCGAAATGACTTGATTTGAGAACGGGAAATTTTGACTCTGAATCGGGCAGCGTAACGACTTGTATTTTCGAAAGTCAAAAATTGAATTCCTTTTAAGCGTCGCGTCTCTCGCTTATATAGGCGCACCCCTGCTTTAGTTCTGTTGCGTCACTTTATGCACCCCTATGTTAATTTTAACCTATGGAATGTGACCACTCGAGACCCTTGGTTGGTAAATCGCTAATATCTTCGACTTTTTGCTGTTTTAAGCTCTTTTAAAATACATGTAGGCTATGCATGTATTACTGGACCTAAATATATTGGCTATTTTATTTCCTACATCGACATATTTTTTAGCGAAAAATAGACCCGGGTCCGGGCCGTTTCACTCTCCCCCAATTTTAAAATAGTGCCTTGTACCTCAAGCAATAGTTTAAAATTTACCTATCTAGCGATTAAAATCAATTACACTTTTGCTATCGTCAATTACAATAAATCATAATAATATTACCATAAAATAATATAAGTTACATAGACCTGAAAAAAGAAATTATTAGAGTCCATCTTACGTCAACCGCCATTCTCATCACCCTCCTGGAATAGTGTCGGTGGACTGGGACATCGTCACATCCTGCTTACGAGATCGTATCTCCTGGTTCATTGTTCCCCTTCCATACCTGTGGCTGCTCCTCGGTACGCATTAACGATCGTCATCGTCTCGGCTCGCCTCCTCGTTGGACCCATTTTATTTCTTATTCCTGGTATTTTTATTTCACAGATTGGTGCGGGTTTCTTAAAACCATGATATAAATTAAGTCACCCTTTGTCCTGATGGATGCCGTTATTTTTGACCATGCAGATTTTTACAGCTTCCGTCTGGTAAACCTCGCCTTATCTGCTACAGGGTAGTTTCTTCTCCAGTGGCGTTTCTGTTGAACCCTTCGCTGTGGTTTGCATCATTGACGGTGTACCTGTTCTTTGCTGCTGTTTTGGAGGTATTGATGGCATACCTGTTGCGGTACTATCATATCAGGTTCAAGTGGTTGCAATTTTGAACTTGATAGGTGGTCGGTTTCCTGCGAGGTAGTTCCTATATACGCGTAAAACGCATATATGATTAGTGGATCACCTGGTGGTTTCTGTCAGTGATATTGCGCAACCATATATGAGGCTGTCCCTTGCTGCCTCAAAATATAGCTGCTATTGCTGTGTCAACCATCAGATACAGCAATGTTTGGAACATTGAATACTAGTAAGGTAGCGCTGCATATCTTCCCCAGTGTTGTCTCGGGCATGGAATTAGTTAGCAAGAGTTTTAGTTTTACAAACTCTGTTTGGTGAACCTCCGTGTTTTTTTTCTCGCTTTCGGTACTGCCCATTGATGTTGCAACCTTCAGGCACCATTTGCTTTGCTCCTGCTCTGTCCAATAAGCAGTTCTCCTACGTATAACTACATGTAGCTGTCTAGTTCTGCGATGTATTAACCAAAGTGTTATTTATTATCTGCTACTGGTTGTCGACAACGTCCATTTTGTTGTCCCCCTTTGAACTTTCGATTTGGTCCGGTTTCATACTTGGTTGTCTTCTTACAGCCCGGTTGGTTGGATAGCGTCAATGCTGAAGTGGATACTTGGTAGGTCGACAGCATCTGGTATTCAGGTGATTACAGTGACGTTATTGGTGGGACAAAGCATTTTCTCTGGTTACTCTGCTGATGTTCTTGGTTCGATTGACGTTGGTCATCATGTATATCATCCGTGTCCAATGATTTGTGGTTTGCTGGCACTGCTACTGGAACTGGTACTTCGGCTGTTATTGTTTCATGTAGGTCAGTTATTGGGAGTCACAGCACTTGGTAGAACGTATCAAATGATGAATTCTTGTTGTCCCAATTTAATGACTTTACCTCCTGGTCACGGCACCAGTGAAACTGATCGACCCCGTGTGTGTTATTCACCTGATGGAATCCATCACTCTGGCTGTAATCGTCTAATTTTTGTGGTACGACCCTGTATACGTTGTGTTTACTTTGCAGGTTCTTTTAAAGTTTGGGACAACGGTAAGGTTGTCAGGTTTTACGATTTATTAGTTTTATTCTTAGTATGACGTTTTTCCCTAAGTACTGATAGGATTCCGCTGCCAGGAATTTAAATCAAAGAGAGTTTAACCATTCACTTATTTATTACAAATTAATAATTTACCAGATACAAAGGTTTTACATTATTATAATAATAATTATATAACCTGTTTCAGAATGTTTGTCTCCCATAATTTGGCCCGTTATTATTCACCAATATCTGTCTGCGACAGAACGGTGATGATTTACCCCCTTTACCACAATACTAAGTATTATAAGTCTGCGACAATAATAGCATTGTTACCTGTTCTCTATCTATTATGTCTGCGACAATAATAGTAGATATTCGATATTTCTATCTCGCTTCTTACATGAACCTTTGGTCTGCGACCATTTTATTTACATTGATCCCCTGATCATCTGCAATTTATTTTGTTACATATGACCCCATTTTCGTGTACGTATTTTTATTTAATTTACTTGTCGTTTTGTTTATGTACCATCCCTCAGTTTACGTACACGTTTGGTATAATGCTACTACGTAGTATAGTGAAAAGACAACTGTACAGTAGTGGTGTCCTACTGTTGAACATTTTAACATATAACTCATAAAAGTGTAATAAAAATTAGGAGCCTGCTCGCTTTCCGCATGTGTCACTTTTCTTCTCAAGCGAGCATTGTTTTTCATGTACTGGAAGTCGAAAGACACTGTCCGGTAGTGGTGTCCTACCGTCGAACATTCATTCCTAAGAAAAACCCATCACGCCTTTTTATTTACACCTGTTATAAATTAACGTTCTACTGGCAACATCATACCAAATGATTTTAACCCTTTTTTATAACGGTGATAACCTGCGGTTACCCTGTTATACATCATAGATAACCCTTTTTAGAACCCTCCCCCATTTCTTCACCGCGGATTGCAGATATTATTCGAGGAAGGCTTTATTACTGCGTAATAAACACCTACCTTTGTTTTCAAGAACCCACTGTAAAATTCACCCTGGAAAGACAAACATCTGTTTCTGAAAATGACCTACTAAATAACGACCCTTTAAACGAAAGCAAAAGTGTATTGATTTATGCCAACAGTGGTACCGTTATTCGCTTTTCACTTTAAAATAATGTTTAATTTATTTTTGTCTTGCAGACATTTTAGATTAAACAGAACCGTTAATCCCGAATTACCCATTGTAGTTTTTTAACTAGAAACCTACCATTTTTTGTCCTGCAGACAATTTATTTGGCAGGTGGAGATTATTTGTATTAATAAATCAAAAGAGAAGATATAGAGAAGGGAGCGGCCATTTTGTGTAGAAATTAATTTGATTTTGGGATGCTGGATTTACTTCCGTAAATTTTTATATGTGACTATAGAAAAAGAGTGATATACTGAGAGTAGCATACCATGTCGAATTTACTTCCGTTGTCAAAGATTCCTAGCGCATCGACATCGACAAAGCCGACGTGAGCCACCAGAAAACTCTAACAAGTAGAAGGAAATTTCTTAATACTTGTCTAAAGAAAAAGAGTGATATACTAAGAGTAGCATACCATACTGAATTTAATTCCGTTGTCAAAGATTCCTAGCGCATCGACATCGACAAAGCCGACGTGAGCCACCAGAAAACTCTAACAAGTAGAAGGAAATTTCTTAATACTTGTCTAAAGAAAAAGAGTGATATACTAAGAGTAGCATACCATACTGAATTTAATTCCGTTGTCAAAGATTCCTAGCGCATCGACATCGACAAAGCCGACGTGAGCCACCAGAAAACTCTAACAAGTAGAAGGAAATTTCTTAATACGTAGAATGATGTACTGAACACTAAATGGCCGTGGAATACTAATTACCGCGTAACTACTAATTTGTGAATTGGGAAAATTTGAATGTTGAAATTAAAGAGAGTAATGATGCACTGAAAGAGCACTGGCAGCGAAATGACTTGATTTGAGAACGGGAAATTTTGACTCTGAATCGGGCAGCGTAACGACTTGTATTTTCGAAAGTCAAAAATTGAATTCCTTTTAAGCGTCGCGTCTCTCGCTTATATAGGCGCACCCCTGCTTTAGTTCTGTTGCGTCACTTTATGCACCCCTATGTTAATTTTAACCTATGGAATGTGACCACTCGAGACCCTTGGTTGGTAAATCGCTAATATCTTCGACTTTTTGCTGTTTTAAGCTCTTTTAAAATACATGTAGGCTATGCATGTATTACTGGACCTAAATATATTGGCTATTTTATTTCCTACATCGACATATTTTTTAGCGAAAAATAGACCCGGGTCCGGGCCGTTTCACTGGGAAGAAACTTTGTTGTGTTCAATTATTTCTATCGTGGCATATTTGATACTTGTAACATTTTATTAAATTGAAAAAGTATTGCCAACCCAAAAAGAAAATATTAATTCAAATGTAAAAAATCTACTATATTTTTTATAGTTTTTCAGACTTAAAAGACCCAAATAAGAAAAGTATTATAAAATACATGGTTCATAAGGGAATAAGAGCACTTGTACTTTAGAAAACTCCCCGCATCGCGGGTCTTTTTTTAAATTACACGCGTGCTCTAAGATAATGTCTTATGAAACTTATATCTTAATATACTATTTTTTCACGTATGAGATTGCGGCAGTCGCCTTCGGCTGGTGCTCTCACATTTTCCGTTAGTTCAAAGAATTAATACGTATGCATTTATTACATAAATAACTTTTACAAACTCCGAGACTGTAATATAGTAACGTTATTATTCGGCTCCGTTCTTTTGTGAAAACAAAGACTGCATTTATGTCTCGTATATTTTCTTGGCAGAGCACATTTTCTTGGTATTTTAGTGTCACTATGATTCCATATTGTTTTACGGGATAAAATATGAGGTTAATATATGCCTTATCATGCGTTATAAAAACGTAATAGAGCTAGATCGGTTTATATAAATCAATATTAATACCATACTATTATATTAAAAGATAAGATACAACTCTACAAATAGAAAAGTTTATATTTCTATCCTACGCAACTAATGCAAACGTGCTTTCCCCACCTTTCTGTTATGATTGCAGCATAGCCAGATTGTCATATTTATCGCTAAGGTATCTTGCAAAATCCCAATTAAAAATTTTGTTAATTTGACAATTACAATTGGTTTAAGCTTAATCCACAATTGCTCTTAAAATAAATTTATTTCCCAATAATTTTACTATAAACTGTGAAAAGGATGAGAAATTCTTTAAAATAATATTATTATACTTAAAAGTATCAAATGAATCTGAATTAATGCAACTGCACTCTGGCAACGTATGTTACTATTTTACTACACGATCAGGTAAAGTACGTTTCACGAAATTTGGATACGACTTAATGATTTCCTGGGTCGATCCCATTGTGTCGACAAGAGCTTGGCAATAAACAAGTGAAGTATGAAGGGACGGACTAAGGAAAACAAGTAATGATATGATTATATTAATGTAATCAAATGAAATAACATTTTTTTTAGATATTACTAGTCATATTTATTTACATTTATAATGTCATTCTATAGATAATTCTGTTTCGCTATCGCTATCCTCATCAAAATTAATTATAATTGGATTAATTATACGATCCAGACTAATATACGAATTTTCTACAGTTATTACGTGACGGACTGAATTTTTCCAATTACCTGGGGGGATATCATTAAATCATTTTCGTATTAATTCTACAATACTAGAACTTAAAGTCGGAGAAATATTTTCAGACTTAACCAGTGATTTTAACTGGTGCCACATATGCTCTATGGGGTTAAAAATGCAATAATAGGGTGGGAGCCGTAGCACTGTATGTCCAATTTCTTCTGCCAATGTGTCACAAACATATACTTTTTTTATACAAACTTCTAAAAGATCACTTTTTTTATAACTTTCTTCAATGATGTGCCTATATTTAATTATAATTATTACACTTTTACTGCAGTCATTAAGTTATATCCATTTTTCGTGAAACAATCTTTAAGTATAATTAAATCCTAATATTTTTACGTACGGAGTATGTGGTTTTTCCATGTACCATTAGCGGACACCCTGTATATTCTAAAATTTACGTCAGAGTAGTTTACATCCTGATACTGTACAGGATTTCCATTTTTCGATGGTTTTATGTGGTATCTCCGTTAGTAGTTAAGATAGAAGGATGTGGTTTTGCTATTTTTTTGTGAAGCCAATGGTGCTGCAAATTCTCAAAAACATCCTGTATATAAAAAGCAAGGAGGCGTAGAAAAATTCTAATTATTGCATCTTTTGTTCCACAAAAAGGTAGTAAAATGCTGCGAAGACCGCATCCTTCTCTCTTTACTAATAACGGAGATACCCCGTAAAACCATCGAAAAATGAACACCCTGTACGGGGTAGCTTATAATTTTTATTTTATTGTACTTCGGGTAGTGTAGTTTGATGCTTAGATAGTAATTATTAAGGCAGCACTTCTATTCTGCGTATTTGTATGATTTTAGGTTTGTTTAAAAGATATTATAAATTTTATAAAATCATTGGTTTGTTTAGTTAAACACAAACTTTACTTAAAGGAATTTATTGTATCATTCAGGTGAATAAAAATACAAAATCAAACAAATTTTCATTATTTGATAGATATGCGGATATCATGTTTCTTTATGTAGTAATTGCTTCCGAATAAAATTTACGATACTTTCCTGAAGCGACGTTGTGTCGAGAATAGAACAAGAGAGATGTAAATTACGTTTTAAATGCGGCACGTTCAAATAATCCGATTTTGTTTGTCTAGGGAAGACTTATTCGACGAATGTAAAGAAGTCACTTTATAAAAAAATTCTACTATTGTGCTACTAAAAAAGGCAATTATTATATTTTATATCATTATATGATAATTTATTTATCGAATATTCAAATTATCAAACAGGACTGATTCCCAGCTCGCGGCTTGCTAGGCGATTCGCTAAGAAGTGGCGGATTTCAATGTGGCTGGCTTAAATTGATCATATGTGACGGAAATATACTTCGTGGGTTACTTGGTGGCTCGCCACTCACTACCCTAGAGGTAAACAGCTTGCACTGCGTCCGTAGCTTAAGAGAAGAAGTGTTTGTCCTTGCCTAGTGGGACATTAGGGCCGTATTCGTATTCGACAATTGAGTCGTCCTCAGGCCTTAAGCATTCCTTAGGGCCGACATTTCAATGTTACTTTAACCTTAGATAAGGTAGCCTAACGTTATATTAAACCTTTAAAAAACTATGTATTAAATTAATTTGAGGGTCAATTGACGCGCAAAGTGGAAGATTAACACGTCCTTAACGATATATTCCTTTAGATGAGAGTTAAACAGAACTTCAATAACTGTCAAACTTTTCCTAAATAAAAAATAAAAGTCATTTCAATGGAGAAAGTCTATTAGTCAATTATCTATTCATTTACTTAACAATAAAAATACAAAACCATTAGATTCATAAGCCATACCTAGTTTATATTTGCAATGTTAAATAAATTAAATTATAATTGCGTAGCACTCTGTATTATAGACTTTATTGTCGAAATTATTTTTACTTTTAAATATCTATATTGTCTATTGTATTATTCCATATTTTAAAATCTATAGATTTAGTAATTATTTTGTCAAAACCAAAAAAAGCACGAGGTCACTCAGGCGGACAAAAAAATCTCGATCCGTGGAAAATTCTCTATGAAGTTTACTTAACTTGTCAGAGGAAAAATGTCGTAAAACGGTTCAGTAATTTTGTTAGTGTAGTTATCTTACATTCCGGTCTTTGCTGTAATAAATTTTATATAGCCCTGTCAACTAGATGTTGCTACGTTCCGTTGGTTTCATTTCGTCCTTTTTGATCGGAAAATATTTTATTGATTTAGCAGGTAGCCTCTGCAAAGTTCAATGATTTATACGACAGTTTTTTATAAAAAAAAACTATTTGATGATTTATATTGATAACCATCCATTCTTTTAATATGCAAACCTCTGAAGTAAACTGCTTCTAGAAATGTTTTTTTCTACTGACCTATTGTAATATCTTGCTGACCAAGTAATCATTTCGCAGCTCGACTGTTAATTAAGCGAACACATGATACTACAAGCGGACTGATATCGGTTAAATTATTGACAGTTTGTAGCATTTTTTGCAGAACAAGTGTTGCAGCCCGATTTTTATTTATTGCAAGCAAAATCATCAAATGATTTAATGGCTATTTTTTGTTGGGAACCAATTTTAATAACGGCTAACTATTTAATTACTTCTTATATAAAAATATGTCAAATGTTTCGTTATATTTAGAAAAGATCCAAGTTTCATTTATACAGGGTGATTCAAGATGGGTGGCGAGCGGCCGTATCTCCAGAACCATACATGCTACAACTTTGGGGTAAAAAATGTATTAAGAAATATGACCAAAAAAATTAGCTGGAAAATATTTTTAAGTTCGTAATTTTACCGCTAGGGGGCGTAATCGCTATGCTACGATACAAAATCCTTACTTTCTGCTAATATCTTCAAAACAATGTAGGTTGAAAATTAACTTTTTATAATTTCTGTAATGTCCTCTATAAAATTTGTGATAACAATTTTTTTGTAGTTACTATGATAACTGAGGGGGGAAAGGTAACAACTAAAAATACTAAAAGGGCCGTAACTTCGGTTTGCGTTACCCAAATTTAACAAACTATGGCTTGTTTTAAAGAACTTTTCGTCCTGATTAAACGTTATTATTAATATTTTGAAAATTAGTTCGTGCGGATGATAACAGGGAGCGTTTTTTTTTAAATATTTCTTCTTTCGATTTCTTGAAAAATTTAAATGCAAACAGTCATTCATTTTTACTCTATTTTATAGCTCATTTGTTACTAAAAATTGCGGCGAAAACCGGAGGTCGTTATCTTTTGTCTTTTAAAAGTTATTGTAAAAATAGTGGGAGACTGTAATTTCAATTTGTCTTTTACCAATATTTTGCTATTTTCCTATATGAAAACGTTGAAACCCTAGAAAAAAAAACCTTTTAGAATAATTACTCATATTAGTTATTCATATTAAGTTATTTTTTTAATTAAATTATGTTATTTTGGTTTTTTATTTAGTTATTTATCAAAAAAATACAATTATAATCCAAGTGTTCCATTTATTGCCATGGCGGCCATGGACAATTGCGAAATAAAACAAAAGAATAACCTTGTTATTCCCTGCTAAATTATATCTGACAGTCTCTGTTACTGTCGTGACAATTAAGTATATTTTTATGAGACAAGTGATAAAGAAAAATGCCTTTTACAAATGAAGAAGCCTACGATATGTTAGCGACTTATTTTCAAATGTTTGAAAACCCAGTTTTGGCTTCGAGGGAATACGCTGTGCGTTATCCTCATAGAGTTCACCATTCTAGAAAAGTTTTTCAGCGTTTAGCTAGCCGCTTGAGGCAACATGGTCATGTTCAGCCAATTCTCTCTTTAAGAAAACATCGCCCTGCAAGATCGGAGGACATACTTATTAACGCAGAACCCCATATTAGTATTAGAGAAATTGTCAGAGATTTAGGAGTTTCTTACGGTACAGTTAAAAGAATCTTTGTCGACAAAAAATTACATCCGTACCATATAGTACTACATCAAGCCCTAAGTGTTGCCGATTTTATAGATTGAACCATTGCTATAGGCTAAAAAATATGATTAGAGATAATCCGCAATTTTTATCTCAAGTATTATGGACAGATGAGGCGTCATTTACTAATACTGGAAGAGTAATCCTGCACAATATGCACTATTGGTGAGAGACCAATCCGCATTGGATTAGTGAAGTTGATAATCAACATCGATGGTCAGTTAATGTTTGGTGTGGGGTTATAAACGGAATGATTATTTATTTATTATTTTGTTTTATTTCGCAATTGTCCATTTTCTAGGATTTCAACGTTTTCATATAGGAAAATAGCAAAATATTGGTAACAGCCGAACTGAAATTACAGTTTCAAACTATTTTTGCGATAACTTTTAAAAGACAAAAGATAACGACCTCCGGTTTTCACCGCAATTTTTAGTAACAAATGAGCTATAAAATAGAGTTAAAATGAATGACTGTTTGCATTTCAATTTTTCAAGAAATCGAAAGAAGAATTATTTAAAAAAAAAACGCCCTCTTTTATCATCCGCACGAACTAATTTTCAAATTATTAATAATAACGTTTAATCAGGATGAAAAGTTCTTTAAAACAAGCCATAGTTTGTTAAATTTGGGTAAGGCAAACCGAAGTTACGGCCCTTTTAGTATTTTTAGTTGTTAGCCTTCCCCCCTCCGTTACCATAGTAACTACAAAAAAATTGTTATTACAAATTTTATAGAGGATATTACAGAAATTATAAAAAGTTAATTTTCGACCTACATTGTTTTGAAGATATTAGCAGAAAGTAAGGATTTTGTATCGTAGCATAGCGATTACGCCCCCTAGCGGTAAAATTACGAACTTAAAAATATTTTCCAGCTAATGTTTTTGGTCATATTTCTCAATAAATTTTTTACCCCAAAGTTGTAGCATGTATGGTTCTGGAGACACGGCCGCTCGCCACCCATCTTGGATCACCCTGTAGTAGAAAAATAATTTCACTTCAATTTCAAAATATTTTCGTCGAAGCCAAGGTATTAGTGGTGAAATACTTATCCTTGCCGATAAGACATTAAACACTCCCGGCTCCCAGTTGATAGGTTATCCAAAGAAAATACAATTCTTTATAACTAAATATACAATATTTAACAATACTTATAGAAACGGAAACGAAAACATTTGTTGCTAATAGTTCTTTTAAACTGATTTTGATGATTAAATTCTATATAGCAAAGTACTTCTGCTTAGAATCTTGAAAAATTCTTGAACCACACGAAATACAAAATATAAATGTCAATAATGACATGTCAGTATTGCCATGCCATTCTCGTCTAGTACCCTGAAATTTTATTTCGTTGATACATTAAAAATAACAGGTCTTGGATATTACTGTAGAGTAATTTAGTTCTTTCTGTAGAGTACTTTAATTCTTTTCCTGGTCCAACTGTATCCTAAATGACAAAAATTTGAATAATAATATATTTTAGTATGTGTCTTCTTTAAGCTTGGAAAATGTTACTATTTTGAAGGTTTTTCTTTTTACATCAAAAATAGAATTACCTTTTCGAAAGATCAACTCGTCAACTGTTATTTTATTCCAGTTTATAAAAGCAGTTAATCAATTAGTTTCTTTGTTCATCTAATTTAACTTTTTAATATCCTTTATAATGGACTATTATGGCGGAAACATTATCCAGATAAGTTACTTTTCGTTTTAATGGTTATTTATTTTTATAAACGGAACCGCTGCAAAGTTTATTCTCGAAATTAAAATCAGCGTTATATTTAACTAAATTTGCTCGCTGAAAGCTCACAAAGTATCTTCGTGCTCTTTTATATTTACATTGATATATTATTTTTTTGGAATAACTGTCGAAACAAAGAAAATATGCTAAAAATTAAATGTGAAATTCAGGTAAAGTGGTCTTTGATGGCACAGTACTGCGTAAAAAAATAATGCTCACAGAACGGATGTTCATCATTTAAATTTGAGAACTGGACATTTTTTGACAATACCTCGCCATAAAAAAGAAATCTATAAACGGTCTTTTCTTTATAATATATCTACCTGCGGCGATGTCATGGTTGATCCAAGTTTTCACTTATCTTGCAACATGTTTAGAAAGGGTTTAAAGGACAAAATTTTTAGGACTCAATGAACTTGAAAGTGTTATATTATATTATGTGTGTGATGTTTATGTGAGACTTACCTAATATTATTTGACATCTAACAGGTAATAGTGGTCTCCGTTGATTATCATATTTGTATTATTTTTTTTTTCTCTCTGTATGTATTTTTTTTTCTTTTATTATGATTTAATTAAATTAATTCCATTTTTCTAAGAATATAAATATTATATACTTTTTCGGGCCTATGGGGAAGAATCGATATTTATTATCTATCATAGGACCCTATTTACCAATTATTAAAGTATTTATTATCATTTTGTAATTCATATTATTTATGTATATGGTGAATAAAAACATTTATTATTATTATTATTATTATAGATGAACGCAGACAATCTCGGATAGTTTTCACCTTATATATAATTTATATATTTCCACAGTTGTGGAACATGGCAGTGTTCCCTGAAGAAATAGTTTTTCAATTTAAATATAGGTAATACATTCGAGTACCTATACCCTTATTAGTTATGTCACGTTGAGTAAAAATTATGTGTTATTACAGAAATATTTTTATAAATTTAACTCATTTCACATTTAATTAATAAATTTAATTATATAATTTTATTTAGCGTATTGCTCATAACCTTAAAAACAATAAATCAATCAGGTTTGTTCGGGTTTGTTCGGGTCATAAGACTTGTCCCCATGTATCAAACGTAAACTTGATAATTTAAAAACTAACGCCAAGATGTGAAAAATAAGAAAAGGAATGAACTTTGACTCGAACTCGAAAAATATTGAATTTTCTACTTTTTGTTATAATACCTTCGTTTTAGCATGTAGAATCACTACTCCAATTATCCTGATGCATTATCTGAATACTCTGTATATGGTGCACGAAAGTTATTCTTATCCGATAAAAAAAATCGCAAGAAAAAATAGAAGGAAAATTACCACTTCATTGCTATGTTAAATATATTTAAAATTATTTTATTTAATTACAAATAACTTTCGCACACTTCTCAATTCTGATGAGCCTAAATCAAAAATGTTTTTCAAAATCGATTAATAAATATGATCAGGATTCGGACAAGAATGCGTATTGTTTACAAATTTCGTGGGTATCCAAAACCCACCAATTTAACTGTAACTGTAACTTAATTGCGTCAAATGAATAACAATGGCAGAAAATAAGAACCTTTGATCGAACACTATTGTTTAGGTTTCATTACTTTATTTTAATTATTACTTAAATTTCTCTCAATATCTTGCAATTGCGTAGGTGTAGCAGTGTGTGAGGTTATCTACAGGACCAGTGGTGGCCACCTAGGAAGCAATACAATCAACTAAGTGTAAGTAGTGGTGAGCGATATAGTGATATTTACATCACGTTGCGAAACGTGATTGTTATTTTTTGATATCAGTGAAATTAAAGCGTGACATGATCAGGGTTTATAAATTTTTATCACTGCTAAGCGAGATATTATTTATTATGTATACTACTTTACTACTAAAAGAACTGTAACAAAAGAAAACTAAAATCTGTAAAAATATTACACAACATTGATAACAAACAAAAGAAAACGTTATTTCTACCTACATTAAAGTAGAATTTAGAATACCTTTTTAAAAAAAGCTATGATAGACTAAACACTGTGTACTTTACATACAACAAACTGTTCGTTTATGCAAATACGCATGGGTTCTTACTCATTTTGTGCGTATTGTATATTATCATTTAAGAATAGAATCGTTAATCATTTGAGTTCTCTTATTACTTAGCCTGTTACTTTAAAGAATGCCCAGAGCTCGCTAGTCCTTCGAATATTACTACTCATTTTCATTTCACGGTTTCAAGTTCAAGATTCAGAAGTCACAGTCAAGTACCAAGTAACGGCCTTACAACACGGAATCACATTTTAAATAATAGGTCTATATGAGATGTGAGAGTGAAATAGGTACTAAAAAGTGATTTGTTTAAACTGTGATCACATCACGCTTTTTATTGCTGCTAAGGAACTGTGACTACCTATGATTTGTGATTAAATGACAGTTCGTGAAATATCTCTCACCACTAATGGTAAGCCATTTTGTCTCATTGCCACTGCAAGAGACAAAACGAACACGCAGACAAAGACCGAAACGATCCCATAATCGTTTCGTTTTTCACATTTTTATACAAAACTTTATGAAAATTTAACCCCACAAAATTAAAGTCCAAATATAAAGATACGTTTAGGAATCAAAAGAAAATGCCAAGAACTGACGGTGGGGATGTTCGTTATATTTATAAGAAGGCTTAGCATACAACTCCCTGGAAAGTAATATTTTTTATTCCCAAAGTAAGACATAGCCTTTTTCCTGCTCACTATGTGTTAAATATGTAACCGCTGTAGCGATAAACAACGAAGCAATATGTCTTACTTCCTGGGGGCTTGTACCGGGTGGCCCACTAAGAGAGGACACCGGCTGTATCTCGAAAACCGTTAATCGCATAGCTTTGGGGAAACTTTTTTATAAAATAAAGTGGCCAAGATAAATAGCTGGAAACAAGTTTTAAGTTGCCACCTAAACTTTGACGTTGCTCTTTTTTTCCAATAAAACATGCCTACTGGTTTAAAATTAAATTTAAATATTCAATTTTCTTCAACGCCTAGCAAAGTTGTCGTTGTAAGTTGAATATTTCTTAGTAACCTATTTAGTGTATGCCCGTCGTTAGTGATTTTTTTAGAAAAATTGCGAATAAATCTTTAGGACACTTTTATTATTTGAATTATCGTAATAGTTTTAAAATTCAGGTAGTTCAGGTTATTTTAGCTTTGATGAGTTCATCAATATAGGTTGGCATTTTAACTAGCACCCCTCCAAACTTCCCCTGTAAAAACTGAAACGACGGGACTTCTAATACAAATGATAAAACAATGACACTAACAACTGACAATGAGACTTAATTCGGTTAATTTTATTAACAAATCACGGAGTTGCCGAAATTTTAAAAAATTGATGTATGATTAAGTTATTTCACTTTATAATCGCATATACAGTCTTACATGTTGAAACTTCATCTTCAACGTTTCGTATACCAAAATTCATATTTAATATAATCAATATTAAATTGAATGAGCATAAAATAATCCGGAAAGGTCTGGGATTCAGCAGTCTCAAGTGGAGACCTTTGTCTACGTGACCTCCATTAAATGTTTTCGGGATAACCCCAAAGGGTGATGTTTTTTACTGGAAAAATTGTTCTCGATAAAAGGACTCTCCCTTTTTGCTCGTAACCGAATATTATTTTTGAAGACCTTTGGGAGACACTGAAGTTCTTCAAGTATTTTATTTTTATGTGCATATTATGTAAGGCTAAAAATGTAAGTGTTGATATATTTTGGATTGTTTTGTTACTGGTTTCCTTAAAGTGACGATTTCTCGAGGTCAGAGCTACCCATCAGCTGAAAGAAACTCAATTGACAATTGTTTTTTTACTAATCCTAATTTGATATCGTTATTTTGTATAGTTTCGCTTGACGATAACATTTTAAATTGTATATTGACAGGATGTTAAATTAAAAATAATATCTTATGCGGATTATGTTTCGCTCTTATAATAATTATTAGAGAAGCAAATAAATATTAACTCATCTATTACAAATTTTTGGCTTGATAAAATGATTTTCTTACTACTAACAGTATGATGCACCTTTTGTTAGTCCTTCTAAGAAGCAGGACACAATATTTAAGTATACGATATACAATAATTGATTTACTTTGCATATTAACCTTGAATTTCTATATTACATTTAGCCTTTTGACAATAACAAAATAATTTAACATTTTAACATTTTATTGTAACATTTTTAATATATAATATAATGAATAGCAGAAACCAATAATAAACATATAGGTGCAAAACACCCGTATATGTTGAAATTTAAGATTAGACATATGTATATTATTATTTTCTATTTTTATTTATATTATCTATTTTATAATTCTATGTGACACACGATACTAAAACATGCCCACAATCCTTATTGATTTAGTTAATTAATGAAAAAGTATTGAAAACTTTTCTGTATTCCGGTAAACATACTTTTTACTAAAAGTTTATATATTTCTTATTCATTTTATCTTATTTGATTTTAAATGATTTTGGTTCTAAGTAATCCATAAACAAAATAATGTTAAATAAAAAAAATTTTTCGTACTGCTATCAAATCACACATCTTCTCGATTTGCAAAAAAAATATTAATATTTGTGATATTATGAGATAAATTCCACCTGGCGCATCATCTTCACAAAGAGAGTAGATATCAAGTTAAAAAATATATTGAGACAATACTCACTTAATCCAGGAGTTTAGAATTTAGGAGAAGAAGGTAATTTTTTTAGTATAGGTAATATTACTAAAAATAGAAAAACTATTGAAAATATTTTACATATACAGGATGGTAGGATAATGTATCAGGATACTTGGAGATTTGATTCTAAATGTTAAAATAGAGGTAGTAAGAGATAACAAATAGTCGAAAACTCAATACATTTCGTGTTACAGCCTTTCAACAAGTCTAACTTTTCTTCTTATTTTTAACATTTCACATCAAGTTGATCTTTGGTCCAGAGACTACGCTTAACGACTTCTACGAGTCTATTATAAAAGTGTTTCTCTACTGTACCAGCAGAGGCCGCTTTACCTGAAATTCAAATTTAATTTTTAACCCATTTTTTTGAAAGTTATTGGAAAAATAATAAGTCATTTTAAAAACAACAGAATACCTAATAAAAAATATACTCTTTATTCTAGTCTATAAACCACGCAGTTAAGGAGCAAAACGGAATTAATATTCTCATAAGCAGTTTTTCCAAGCAAAAAAAAGTATTGAGCTTTAGATTTTTTGTTATATGACCTTTTTTAACATGTTGAATTAATTCTCAAAGTATCTGAATACTTTATATAAGCAAACAGAATTCATTTTACCAAAATTTCACGAAACACTGCTTTAGATTACAAACGTTATTTAACATTAAACTTGATGAACATTTTTCTTGTTCGGTAGTCTACTTAATACAGTATGAAAGTAGGACTTATCCATAATAAATGTTATTAAAAATTAAAAAAATTATCAACGAGGGTACGCTTTTAATCAATACGAAGTGGCAATTTAATATTAAATACATTTGAAGCCTGAACCTTTTATGCAATAATTAATTATACTAGAAAGGGTTTAGGGTTAAATTCTAAAGACAGTCCTTCAGTGCCCTGGACACTCGGATAATGAATATTCATTTATTTTGCCTATTGGGTCAGAATGCCATAAACCTTTTTATAAACCCTATCCTTCATCCTATTTACCTATTAACCTTCTCCCATTACCAAATACGTCGCAGGATATTTCGCAGGTATATTCCGTTACCAATAATACTGATTTCCTGAAAGTAAAAATTTGTTCAAGAGGCTGCATAAATGAAATAATGAATTAACAACCAGGTTATCTACTTGGATCCAATTTTAAATAACACAAACTACACTGACTATTAAGCGAAAAAAAAAAATTGGGTAAAACTTCATCTCGTTAAATTTTCTTATGGCAATATGATATTTATATAACAAACTTGTCAACTAGATTATGTATACAATCTAGAAATGTATTCCGTAAATATAAAATCAAAAAGTATTAATTTTATTCATTATACAGGTCTGGGAATGCGCTGTCCGTCCATATCCTAGTAATAAGTTAAAATAATAAAAAGATTAAGTATCTCACAGCAAACATAAATAGGTTGATTATGTTTCCCCCATTCCATCGCATTCTGCCTCCCTCTTCAACTGAATTTAAAATATTAATAATAAATTATTGCAATAGAAAAAACGAAAATGCAAATCTGCCAATTATCTCCTGGGCAGACCTACCGGAGTAATGCCATTTAATGATTTGTTCCTTTTCTTCGGTTGTATAAACTGACATTTTAAAAAAATAGCAACGGAATCCGCGGAAACAACAATTTAAAAACACCTTCTTCCTTTCATTCGGGCGGCAACGTACGAAAGAAAGAATATTCATTTAATATAATTTTATTTGCTAAAAACTAAAACAAAACATACAAGTTGGTAAAATGTTCCCAATTTGTTTCTACATTGTTGAAAAAAATTGTGTTGCTGTTGTGTGTACGCGGCATTTTATGTTGTAATCAAGTAGCTTGGCATAAGAAACTATAAGTTAGGTATTATTATTGAAAATATATTGTTCTCTTAATCAATAGAATATTGTTTCTTAAAATTAATTTTTTAGAGCGTTTTAAGTTTTTCATTATTATCTTTATCAATACTAATTTAAAGATTGATTGATCCTTTACTAACATTTTGAGTTAACAAACTTTACTTAAATTATTAATATTATATTTAATACTTTTCCTTGCTCGCAATTGTATTTGCAAAACATACAAAAACAAGCCCAATTATTTCTAAGGGCCTATTACGTGTGTAAGCTAAACTCACAGAGCAATAAGGGACGACAGGTTGGAAAATCTGAAAAAAACGGACGTGGCTTTGCTTAAATTCTTTTTAGATAACCCTAAAAATAATGTTTAAACCCGAAATGGGGCGCTTCGAGAAAAATATTTCTTTTCCCTTGAAATGAAAATTTGTTTCCACGCCATTAGAGAAAACGCGGGTTATCGGACTCTTGTGTACAATATGTACCCTTATTATAAATATAATAACAAATACGAATTTAATTAAAGATAGCCTATAATAGATTTTTAAAATTAAGACCCCATTCAAATTTTCCTAATTGTAGAGTAAAGCTAAATATGAGAACTGTACTGGAACTCCACATCAATACAGAACAAAGAAAGGCTTTTACAAAATCAGAGGAGTAAAGAAACCAGTTTTTTTTTATGATCAAACACAAGCACTATAGGAAAAATTATTTAGGGCACTCTGGGAGTGGTGCGTGTGCGCAAAAAGCGATTCACGTTGGTTTTGAATCGTGCGAATTAAGAGGGCAAGGTCAGCCGAACACTTTCCATGAAAATGTCTGTAAAAGAAAGACAAATCCCCAACCTGTCTTCGATGATCTAGGCTGTCGAGGTTCTTCGTCAGCTCGTGGTCTCTAATCAGATGAATGGCCCTCCTTTCGATGGAATCCAGTAGCCGAAGAGTATGTTTGAGTGCAGAGCTCCAGACGTGAGAGCAGTACTCTAGTGATGGTCGAATCTGGGCTTTGTATAGTGTCAAAAGTTGTTGAGGTGTGTACAACTTTCTGGTTCGGAAGAGGACACCAAGTTTCTGAGAAGCTATCTTGGCGATTGCCACAACGAGGTTATGCCAAGACATATTTCCTCCCAGATTGACGCCCAGAACATTAATAGATGAAGCCAGTGGGATTACGTGTCCGTCCATGACTATATCCGGTTCTGTAATGTTAACCTTTTTAGAGAAAACTACTGCCTGGGGTTTTTTAGCGTTAATCTCGACTCGGTTACTGTCACCCCAAGCCAAAATTTCTTCCAGGTCTTTGTTGAGACGTGATACTTCATGCTGTCTGCGAAAATGTGCGTTGGCAGCCGATGTTTGTGCACCCGAACAAACCAGTAACAGTAGAATATCTTTGCAAACACTTAACATATTGACACTGAAACTTAGAAGTCTCTAAACCCACCACTTAAACAGGTAAGTAAAAGAAAAAATATCGGAAATATTAGGATTAACTTAGCTTAATTACTTAGCTAAGTAAGCTTTTGCAGTATCAATGCAAAATTATTTTTAATTCATGTCACATTTATTTATTCCTATTATATAGCGGTATTTGCTTAATTCGGTCTGTTATTGCGAGATCGCCTTGAATATCCAGCAATATTATACATAATCTAGTTTAATCCTTCTGAAAATCTTCTACAAACAATGCCCTTATTTTTGATGTTAAAATGGGGGGTGCCAAATGGCCTTTACTGCTCCGGGGATAAGCCGTCTTTTGTCGCTTATTTTTATGATTATCAAAGTCTAAATGTAATTACCATATTTATTTTAATCGGTAACTTATTTTGACCTTCTAGAATTTGTTGAAATTAAACCTTTAGGTCCTAGATTACCTCGAAATCGCGATCTATTCCATATTTATGCATAATATAATACCACAACATAATAGTATGAATTTAACTCTATTATTAAAGCGCTTCGTCGATTCGTGACGTCACTCTGCATAAACGGACTTGCTATAAATGGTATTTATAGCTTCAATCAAAATTATTCATTGCCTAAGTTTCAACAACAAATAAAATATTCCTAGTTAATTAAAGTTTCTAGTTTGTACAAAGAAAATATTGCTATTCAATGAATATTCTCCAACTGGCAATTTAAGCGTTGCCCGACACTCTATCACTCGACAGTTCATCACACGACAACTCATCGCGGACACTTCATCACGGCGACAATGACACTCCATCACATCACATTTAATCACTACGCCAATTCACCACACACAATTTCATCACAAAATACATACATACATACATAAACCAAAACAAATATGACACTGTTCTGAGAAACATTATTAAATAAAACCACCAAAAGTAATTAGGATTTTAAGACCTCAATTTTAGTGAAAATATTAATGATTGATTTATCCAAGTGATTAGTAAATATTCTGTGTGCATGTATTGTTAGGCCAGCAGGTAAATGGAATTTTTTTCTTAATGAGGGATTATTAAATAACTCGAAATCGATAATTTCTTCAGTATTACACTTACCTTCATTTACTGTAATTTGAGAAGATGGAAGAGGAAATGTTTTCTTCTTGAAATTGTCGAGAACCTCTCAGATGGTGCTAAGGTTTGTCTACCAAAGAAAACTACTTTAGCTCGCACTCTGCAAAGAAAGGGTGAGAACTTCACTCCAGTTCCCAGAGATATGAACTTTGATATACCACAAATGTATTCACCATATGTTCTTTTTGATTCTGGCAGGGAAGACAATGATAGAATAATTATATTGGGGAAAATCGATTTGCTGAAATATTTAGGAAGAAAAACCTGATGGTTAGCCGATGGCACTTTTAAAGTTTGTCCAGACTTATACTTTCAGCTGTACAGTATTCACGTACAGGAAGAAAGCACCTCGTGGCCTTGCGTTCTGGCATTATTACCAGGAAAATCACAGGCAATATATTCAAGGCTATTTATTGCTCTGAAGAATTTAATACCAGAGGCGGCTCCAACAAAAATTCTTACAGACTTCGAGATGGCAGCAATGAACTCCTTCCAAGAAGAATTCCCTAAAACACAAATATCTGGATGCATTTTCCACCTCTCTCAAGCTGTGTTAAGAAAAGTTGGAGCGCTCGGATTGAAAAATATGTATGAAAGCAACACGGATGACATAGCCACAAGTGTCAAAATGTTATGTGCCCTATCACTCCTTCCACTGCAAGAAATTGAAGATGAATTTTTTGAAGTGGCAGAAATGTTCCCAGATAACCGCCAGGATGTTGAAGAATTAATCAGTTATTTTTAAATCACGTTTATCCGTGGTCGCTAACTGCGTGGAGGAAGAAGTAGAAACGCTTTATTTCCAAGGCAATTATGGAATCAACGAAACGCAAGCTGCGGAAGGAATTGCCAGGACAACCAACTGTGTTTAAGGGTGGCATAATGGCTTGCAGTCGCTTTTTCAATGCGCACATCCTACAATGTGGACATTCCTAAATGGCCTGGTGAAAGAAACTGAATTATCACACGCGCAATATTTATAACACATATCTGGACAACGCATCCCAATGAGATACAAATCGTTAAAACTTAGGCTACAGAATGTCATTGCCAGTTATGAAACATAAAATCGCCTCATGTTTCTCAGAACAGTGTCATATTTGTTTTGATTTATGTATAACATTTCCTCTATTTTGTTTGTAATTGCATTTTTTGTCACAGAAATAATACTTTGTATATTAATTAATGTAATATATCTGTCCCTACTATTTTCTATTCTTTTAATATATTTTTGTCAAATGATATTTGGTGGTTTTATTTAATAAATAAGAAATAAATAAATACTAGGGAATTCTATCGTGATCGTATACTATTTTCGAATTGATGTGATGAAATTGTGTGTGGTGAATTGGCGTAGCGATGAAATGGGATATGATGAAGTGTCGTAGTGATGGAATGTCGCCGTGATGAAGCACCCGTAATGAGATGTCGTGTGGTGAACAGTCGAGTGATAAAGTGTCGTGGATTCCAATTTAAGACCCAATAGAGCGTGCAAATTTTTCTAGCGCTTGTTGAATTGCTACTATAACAAACTAATAAGAAAACAGTGTGTATATTAACTCAAAAAAAATTAAGGTCGTTAACCATGCTACCTACCAGAGCACCGACATAACATATCGACATTGTCTTCTTTAAATTTTGTTGTTTGCAGTTAAAATCTTTGTACTTTTAAATATTTACTTATTTGAGAAATTCTTAATAGTTGTTTGTTATACTCACACAAACAACGTTACAATTCCTTTAAATAAATAAGGTACACAAAAAGATTAGAAGTATATTAAAAGTTCTTCTGACATTTTTGTAATAATACAGTTTGGTAAACAGAGTTCCTAATCCGTTACCAGCGGCGGAAATGAAATTAAAAATGAAATTGGCTTTCTCTGTTAAATTTATTTCAGTTGTGAAACTTTATAATTTCTTAACGGTTATCGTTCCTGTATTGCAAATTGGCTTAGGCACTCTTTCGTACCGAATTAAAATTGAGGGTGCGTTATGAATTTAATATTAACAAAGATATTGGCTGAATCGAAATAGCATAAATTAATTATGAATTTAAATAATTGTTAGTTTTTTTGAGTGGATTCATCTAGATGTTTCATCATAAATGTCTTCAGGATTTGTTAGTTGGAGTCTAAAACTATCTGTACAAGAAGAATGCAGACGACTTACTAGCAGTAGAAGAGAGGCTGGATGCGAAACAAATAGATCTCTTCTGCTAATTAATTTTGCATATGGGTAATGTCAGCCCATGTCTTATGGATTTTATTTGTTGAAATGATTTTATTTTTAATTTAGCGAAAGACAAAAGTGATAAAATGTCGCTGTATTATTGTTTCTCTATTTGGGGTTCATCATGGCTACATTTTATGGAACTGAATTTTTTTTATGTTGGCAGCAAGTAGGGTTCGAATTTTAGGCCTACTTCGATTTCGTTGAAATTAGTTTCCTAGGCATTATGGCATCGACAACATATTTTTATAGAAAACTTTAAAATACTAACTCTTAACCTTGCAAATAGATCATTTTTACTAGATATTTATCTGGAATACCTATACTCGGAAATTTATAACATGCTGACGGTGTCCGTAAACTAATTTCTAGTCACAACTATAAAACAACATAACCTCAAAATAATAAAAATATCTTCCAGTTTATGCTCTATTTCTAAAATTTTATTCAATAAAGTACTATTTTATTATTTACTATTTACTATTATATACATATTTATAGTTACTGTAGACATTTCCTGGGTGTTAATTGTTATTCCTGTCAGATTCTGTGTTGATACAATATTTTGTTCAATAATATTATTTATTATTTTGTTCAATATTTTGAACTTTGTTCTGCTCGCACCATAACTCAAAGTTTTGCATATTCTTTTTAAAAGTTTTTCTAGATTATTTTCTGCAATTTCTCGTATTTCTGACGGAGTACAACTTTCTTCCTGACTCATTTTTATTAACTTTAATAATATATTTATTTTTAATTATGACGGATGGGAAGAAGCTTTGTTGTGTTCAATTGTTTCTATCATGGCATATTTGATACTTGTAACATTTTATGAAATTGTGAAAGAATTGCCAACCCAAAAAGAAAATATTAATTCAAATAGAAAAAATATACTATATTTTTTAAAGTTTTTCAGACTAAAAGCCCAAATAGAAAAGGTATTATAAAATACACGGTTCATAAGACAATTAGAGTACTTGTACTTTAGAAATACCCCGCTTCGCTGGTCGTTTTCTAAGTTAAACGCGTGCTCTAAGATAATGTCTAATGTCTCGTATCTTAATATACTATTACAAAACATTTTTTCGATAATATAGCGCGTTTAGAAGAAATTGTAATTTTTTCTGTTATATCCAGCAATTCGACTCTTTTGAGGCAGTGTCTAACCCAAATATATCTCTCAATGGTTTAGTTTAAAGAATAAATTAAATTAAATTTTTGTGTAAGATATGTAAAATTTAAATTTTAGGAAATTTACATTCATCTAGCTTTTATGCGCTATCCCGTACAATTAGAATGTAATTTGCTCTACCCTAAACTCTAAAATCAGTTTCAAATTATTAAAATTGGTTCATTACTAACGAAATAACAGCTTATTAGTTAGGGCGTGAATTTTTGATTATTCAATTATTTAAGAAACCCCGAAAAAACTTATGGACTGTGAGGAACATTTGAAAATGAGGACGTCGAGCTGGAAATTGTTCTGTTCTGGTGAATTTCCAGAACAATCATCATCGAATTATAATTGACGAATACACAACAAGTTTTTGTTAAGTCATTATATTTGCAAATAGTATTTATTCGACAATTACCGTATTTATGAAATTATAATATATTAACTAATTCATGGTTCTCGTTCTGGAAATACTGGGTATTGAACTTTCCACACAAATTTTTATGACTTATTCGGTCTACTTTGATGTTTAGTATCTCCAGTTGCCCTATGGCCGATAAGGACACCCTGTATAACAACATTTTAAATCTTAAACGAACTATAGCTACAACTAAAATAGTTTATAGAAATCCTCTTCTCTCGTATTCCCTAAGGCTATAAAGCCTTTTATTTTTATTGCCAATCAATACATGAAAACTTGTCAAGTGCTGACAAACAAGGAAAATCAAATTCCTAACAAAGGATTTATCACGACCAATTTTTCATTTTATTATCCGCAGAAGCAATTTCTTACAACGAAAAACTGGCTGGAGGCAATAACAAGAAAATATCTAAAATGAGTGCAACGTCCAAAGAAAAGTTTCATTTTGGACTGGAAATAATTCACGCCCTGAAAGCGAAATGTGGCGTCCCGCTTCTTTTGCGACAAAAAACGTTTTCTGCATGACAAGCAGAGGGTGTGTCTTCACAATACACAGTAAAAAAATTTCCGCACTTAGGAATGCAATAAGTTTGGGATATTTACTTATATCGACTTGATTATTCAGAATTAATGTTGCATGACCATAAAACTGAAGATTTAGAAATGTTTTACCTTTCTCATGAAACTCTTCACTTGTTTTTGGTCCAATGGGATTTAATAAACGTATTATATTCCTTTTTGAAAGCTTGTTTCGATTTTTCAGGAAATGCATTTTGTGTTGCTTCGTTGAAATGAGTTTTCTTCTTGCAATCGGAATCATTTTGTTCCGTTTTTGATGTTTTCAAATATTACTGACATTTGTAAGGTAGCAGGAACAATACGGCACTCACTCAACGAACGACGTGGATGCTGTTTTCACGGCAACGTGATATTATAAACAGAGAGAAGTGAAAAAATTAAATGTTCCGGCACTTGCTTTAACGCTAAATTACTTGTTTTAACTTGTTAAAATATGACCACTTCATTAGCGTTAAAAAAATATAGTTTTATAAAGATCGTACTGATTTAGGCAAAGAATTTAATAATAAATATTTATAAAACCGAACAAATATTACAAATTTTGTATAATTATAAGAAGAAGCCGAATAGAAGTTTATTTAAGAATTATGCTGGTCATTTTTGTTTAACATAAACTTGGTCCCTTTTTGTACTATACCGCCGATAAATTTACGAGGCCTCTTTAGACCTCGCAGTCATAATTAATTAGATCTTTCCTGTTATTCTAACACCTTCGGGTAGTTATCCCAAATTTCCACTTGGCTGCTATTCCATACGTTGTCATGCATTAAACATTTTCCTTTTAAAGGTATCTCTCTCTGGGCACTTTAATTTCTTTGTCTCTTGTTTGATTTGGGTCAGTTTTCGTTTTATGCAGATAAGAATCAAAGAGGAGAGGGCGTTGTAAAAATGGCGAGAAACAAAGACTCTGAAGCTGTAAAATGTTGGATAGCCATATATGTGGTCGCTTTTTTGGATTAAGAAACTGTCCTTGTATATCTAACCGTAGAACAGATTACATATGAAAGTTGAGATACATACAGGGTGTTTCAAGAAGTGCCATCGGCCGAGTGGTAATTCCTTGTCCAAAAATATTTAATAACAAATAGTTCCTATCGATATGCGTCGGCAGATGCTTATTTGAAATATACAGGGTGTAAAATTTTTGTATTTATCTCGAGAACGAATATTAAACAGAAGATATTTTTTTGAGATATTTAAATTTCTAACAAATTGTGCTATTAAAATGTGAACACGTCAGTGCCCTACCTATTTTTTTTTAAAGTTAGATGATAGAAAATTAGTGCATTTTGTAAATGCAAATTTGGTCTTGTAGCCGACTATCAGAAGATGCCAGACGCACGTCTGTAATTTCTTGTAAAACAGCGATATCTTTTCCAAATATTTACTTCCTCTTGTCTTTATACAAAGGCTGAATCTTTTCCATGATCCTTCCCTTAAAAAGCCCAATTTTTTATCCTATTATACATCAAAGGAAGAGCTACCCGTATTAGGAGATACAACAAAGAAATAAAATACCCGAAAGATCCAATATGATTGGCCATGTTTAATGCAGGACGAAGTTTTGGAAAACAAATCGAGTAGAAATTAAAGCAAAAATCGGAAGTTATAAGGGCATCGAAAAACGATTGTTCATGTTCCAAGGACATAGATTTTCTTGCCAACTTACTTAGTTGAAATGCTACCATAGTTTGTTTAAATAAATGATTTTTCGACCAATGCACCGATGTAATTTAATTTAATTAAAAAACATTATTTTAAGAAAAATAAATTACTTAAGGTAATTTGTAAAAGAACAATTATGTTTTGAATTAAGTAAGTTTTTTGTAGTCGAACTAAGTATTTTTATTTTCAATGGAAGTCTAAAATTATACTTGAAACTAAACCTTAAATATTCTACAGTATGTCCACGGATAGAGTTTTATTTTTCATTTTTCGAGAAAATGTTGTTCTTCATAACATTGTTTATTTGTAATAAAAATAGGACTGGCGTCGACTAATTTGTGTTTCAACATACAGTGTTGTACTTTCCAATACAAAAAAATTGTGAGATACTCATAAAGCCTAGACATATAAGTGATTATAAGTACGCCACTGCACATCACAACATTTAGGTATAATAATCACTTGCAAAGTTTGCACGATACAACGCACAGTGGGATCTAGCTAACAAAAAGTTTAAAAAAGCAAAGTTTTTAAAAAAAATCGGTATCTCTTAAAATATAGCAGATATCAAAAATTTGACAGATCACTTTCTTTGCTATGAACCAGTGATTCAATTGACGTACAGTGATAAAATTTAAAAATATTATTTTGAAAGTTACATGCTATTGAATTTGGAGCAAAAATCATCGTCCTCTTTAACACCCTGTATTTAAAATTTTCCGACAGTTTAAGACAATCCAACTTTGGCAATTGTTTCCTAAGGGACAAATCTATCAACCATTAAAAACCGGAGATCGATGTCATATCTGGTTCAGAAAATATTAAATTTTAAATTTAGGCGAAATTTTTCTTGCTCGACAGCAAATGGCCAGCAGTTTATTTGCAAGGTTAAAGGTTAGTATTTTAAAGTTTTCTATAAACATTTTTTGTCGAATCCATAATGCCAAGAAAACTAAATTAGTTAGTAGAAACCAAAGTAAGCCTAAAATTCGAACCCTACTTGCTGCCAACATGAAAAAAATAAATTTTCAGTTTCATAAAGTGGCAGGTTATTCAATTTTTTTGCATTTCATAATGTAGCCATTATGAAACCCAAATAGAAAAAAATATTTCAAGATAGATACAAGCATTCAATTGGCAGAAGTAGCTTCTTGTGTTGTAATAAGGTAAATTTCAAACTTGTTCGCCTCGCAAACATGCTTTTTTACTTATGCCAATATGAAAGCCTTCGAGCGATATATTCTGATTAATTTAGAATCCTATGCGGCCAACCATATATTTTCTGTTTGTTTTTCTTCTATACAGCAACGAAAAAGCTACCCTTATTAAAACATACAACAAAGGAACAAAAATGCCCAGAAGGTTCTAGCAGATTGGGCTTCTTTTATTTTGGAAAAATACTGTAGGAACGTAAGAAGAATCTGTTGTTTACACTAATGGGTATTTTAATTTATTTTAGTGAGAAAATCGTAGATTATAAAAAAGGAATTCAAAATCGAATATTCATTCAAATTAAATAGATTCGACAAAAATCCTACATTTAATTTTTATTACACTAAAAATTAGACTAATGCGACATTCACTGATCCAGTGAATTATTGTCACCATTGACTGACAAGTAATTGTTAATATTCGCTAGATTTCCTACGTTTTCATATACACAAAATAAGCAATCAAATGAAAAAAGTTTTACCCGAAAAGGTCTAATTAAATAGGCTATGTTTTATGCATTAGAGCGCAGCGTGTGGAAGCGTAATGAAAATAAACTAAGAAAAAACAACCCGAAGTTCTTAACCACACAAGCACGGTTTTATAAGCCCCCTCGTTATGAGCAGCCTTAAACAGAATTCGAGTTTCAGTAAAGTCTAAATGAGGCTCTTGTATTAGAGTACGAGACGCTATAGTTTGGTATACTTTTCTCGTATCTCTTCATAATCTATTTCTATATTGTTGTTAAAAAAAATTTAACAATATATACAGGGTGTTATGGAAATTACTAAATTTATTAAATTAATTAAAATTATTAAAATAAAAAGCAAATAGCAAGATCCGAACACCACTTTGTCGGCACTGGCGAGATAGATAAATTAACAATAGTTGTGGTAGGTCCATGACGTCATGTACTTT
Source organism: Barypeithes pellucidus (assembly GCA_963991005.1). Taxonomy (NCBI): domain Eukaryota; kingdom Metazoa; phylum Arthropoda; class Insecta; order Coleoptera; family Curculionidae; genus Barypeithes; species Barypeithes pellucidus. The sequence goes on from OZ022559.1 coordinate 17,566,192, forward strand.
AAACACTTTGGAAAAAAATATAATAATTTTAACACTTTTTCATTCTGTCATTTGAACAATTCTTTTCATAAAAACACAGACAGTGAGAAATGTTACTAACACTTATTATTATAAAATATTTCACAAAAAAACTGCAATGCTGGAACTGGTAGATTTAACACCTTAGTTATTAAGCTAGGGAACGTTTAAAATTCGTATACAAGCACGTGGCAGTCGGGGCAGCATCCCCGAGCGCTTGAGCATCAATTTGCATTGGTTAAGATCGACACACGCGTTGTTATCTGGTATCACTGCTCGCCATTTGGTAACTGAAAACAGATGTGTATGGGAAGGTAAAACGTGGTATAAAAGAAGTTTACCCAAGTATTTAGACATTCAGACACTCTGTATCGTACAGTATACAATAAAAGAGTGTGTCATTTATTTACCTTAATTTACATGGATTTCTGTCAAGTAGCGATTTGATGAACTATTTAACAAATATTGCTTAGGGAACTAAATGTAGAATTCAAAAATATAAAAAAATTAAATAAGTTCGTAATTGACCAGGAATAACAAAACACTTTATACGTGAAAATGTATTTAACTTTTGTTTGTAGGTCTTACAGATTATAAAATCTGATTGTATGTCAACTTATCTGGACGCATATCGAACACACTAATAAAGGTATAAATAAAAAAATATTATCTTTAACAATATTTTAAAGTAAGGTTTCCGTTATTAATTGTGGAATAACTTTAAAATTCCACTCATATATTTCATCGTCTATAAAGAATCATACTTTTCTACTCGGGAACAATTCTCTAAGCACATTTTCTTTTACAGTCGAGGACATAAAACGGTCTTTTATGTCTTCACATCGGTTTATGGCTTTTTTATGTTACTTCAAAACCTACAAAACCGAATTTCTTTATAAAATCCTTGAACAAAAGTAATCAGCTTGGTTAAAGTACTACTATAGGAATGTTTACTTTGTTAAAGGGAAACTCTACTATATATATTTTTATTTAAACAATTTATTTTATTTACAACCATGCATGTAATAACCCGCGGGGGTTGCTAGTCCTCCACCGGGCGCCTCCCCAGGTGGCGGATAGGGGAATGCCTCCCAGATATGGGTGGTACCGGTGAAATCAAATAGCCGGGGCGGACCAAAACTAGCACTGCGGCGTCTGACCCAGAATGGGCGGCGGCAAACAGCGTCTGACCCAGATTGGGCGGCTGAAATACATTCTCACCAAGACGTCTAGCCAGCGTGGTGTTATATGGCTAAATACCCCCTTATGAAAATGCCAGGTATAAAGATTCAAGTACCCCAGGCGAGTAGAAGACTATCTTCAGAATCTCGCACTGATGTTAAATCAGTCTGTCCCATGGATTCTGGGGGGGACAATCATCTGGCGAGGAAAAAACCTAAGAGATGTAAAAAGAATAAGAAGAAAAAAGTTATGTACATCGCAACATACAATGCATTGTCATTATTGTCAGAAGAACGATTAACTGAACTTGAGTGCGAATTGGAAAACATCAAGTGGGATATCGTGGGTCTTAGCGAGGTTAGAAGACGTGGGGAACAGCTCATTACTTTGAAATCCGGACACAGTTTCTATTACGTAGGAGACGATAACAGCTCAGTAGGAGGAACTGGCTTTCTGATACATAAGCGCCACAAAGCAAACATTGTGTCCCTGAAGAAAATCTCAACAAGAGTAATATGCCTTGTCCTCAGACTCAGCACCAGATACAATATCAAAATTATACAAGTATACGCGCCTACCTCAAATCATACTGACGAAGAAATAGACTTGTTTTACGACGACATCAGAGATGCCCTCAGCGATCAACAAGCACATTATACTATTCTATGTGGTGATTTCAATGCCAAGGTGGGAGCAAGGTTGAGCGCTGATGAGTTTTCACTGGGAAGCCATGGACTGGAAGGAAGAAATGATAGGGGTGAAACACTGCTTGGTTTCCTGCTGCAAAACAACTTATTCCAGATGAATAGCTTCTTTCCTAAGAGACCAAATAGGAGATGGACATGGAGAAGCCCGGATGGACGAACGAAAAATGAAATAGATTTCATAATCACCGACAAAAGATACATAGTTAAAGACGTGTCGGTACTGAACAGAGTAACCACCGGAAGTGACCACAGGATTGTACGAGTCAAATTAATGATTGACGTTGGTAAAGAAAGGCATAGGCTGATCATGAAAACCGACAGCAACAGACCATGGAATAGCCCGTCGGACATGGTTTGCTTCCAGCAATGCATCACAAATAAGCTAAATGGCACTGAAGCAGAAGATAACATCAATGTCTTAAACGAGAACATCACTACTGCCCTGCTAGAGAGTCAAAACGAATACTGCCCAACAACCAGGAAACAATCGAAATTAAGCGAAACTACCGTGCGGAAAATGAAACAAAGAAGAGATATGAGAAGTGAAGAACTGACTACAGCTGAAGAGCTAAGACAAATTAACAAAGAAGTATCAAAAGCTATAAGACGCGACATTAGAACATACAACCAAAATCAGATCGAACAAACAATAGAAAACAATAAAAGCATGAAGGTTTTACGCAGAAAACTAGAAAACGGAAAAAAGCAAATGACGAAGGTAAAGGATAAACAGGGGCATATTACAACAAACCGGGAAAGCATTCTGAAGATAATTGAGGACTTCTACTGTCTACTATATCAAAGTCACAATGAAGTAAATTTAGACTCAGAAACAGAACTAGAGATACTGACAAGCAAGAAAGGCATCGTTAACCAAGGGTCAGAATTGCTGCCTGATATTACCTTGGACGAAATAAAGCTAGCACTAAGGAAAACAAAAAACAACAAGGCCCCTGGAGAGGACTGCGTAGTTGCCGATGCAGTTAAGATAGGTGGTAAATGTCTACTCAAGAAAATAGCAAAACTTTTTAATCTATGTCTTTTTAACAGCGCCATACCAGATAGGTGGCACAACGCCATCGTGATCTTAATTCACAAGAAGGGAGATACAGCCGAACTAGAAAACTATCGACCAATAAGCTTACTTAGTCACCTTTATAAACTCTTTACGAGAATTATTACTACACGACTGGAAAACAAATTAGACTTTTACCAACCAATAGAACAGGCCGGGTTCCGCAGAGGATTTGGAACCAATGACCATCTTCAAGGCATCAAAACCCTGATCGAAAAATCAATCGAATACAATAGACCGCTTGTCATTGCCTTTGTGGACTTCCACAAGGCCTTTGACACTGTTGAGTTGAGTGCAGTTTTAGACTCCTTACAAAAATGTCGTGTCGACTATCGTTACACCAAACTAATATATAACATATACAAAAATGCTATAATGATAGTAAAACTACACGAAAACACCAACCCCATAAAAATCGGTAGAGGAGTACGACAGGGTGATACTATGTCACCCAAACTGTTTATCACTGTTCTGCAGTATGCCTTAGGAATGCTTGAATGGAGCGGAAAGGGTTTGAATATTGATGGATTAAACCTAACAGATCTGCGTTTCGCGGATGATATAGCTCTGTTGTCTGACAACCTACAAGATATCAGGAAAATGCTAGAAGATCTTCAGGAAGTATGTGCTAAGGTGGGGCTAAAAATTAATATATCAAAAACGAAATTTATGACAAATCTGGTCCCTAGTGGAAATATTAATATTGGTGACTGTGAGGTGGAGCTGGTGGATAAGTACACATATCTCGGTCATGAAATAAGAATCTCGAGAGACAATCAAACATGCGAGTTAAAAAGAAGAATTACGCTCTCTTGGGCTGCATATGGCAAACTTGGGGACGTATTTAAGAGCAATCTCCCAATTTGTCTGAAGCGAAAGGTTTTTAATCAGTGCATTCTGCCGGTTATGACCTACGGCGCTGAAACTTTAACTCTGACGGTCACATCTGCTAAGAAGCTCAGAACAACACAACGCAAAATGGAAAGATCGATGCTCGGGGTGTCACTTCGTGACCACGTCAGAAATGAGGATTTACGGGCGAGAACAGGGGTCACGGATGTTATCTACCAGGTGGCAAAACTGAAGTGGAACTGGGCTGGACATGTGGCCCGCATGACAGATGGACGATGGACAAAAAGACTGCTCGAGTGGAGACCAAGGGCTGATAAGAGAAACAGGGGAAGACCCCCAACGCGATGGACGGACGATATCAAAAGAATAACCACAAACTGGGTGCAGAGCGCTCAAAATAGAGGACGGTGGGCAGAAATGGGGGAGGCCTATATCCAGCAGTGGATGCAAAGGGCTGATTGATGATGATGATGATGATGTAATAATGACGATGAAATGTCATTATTACATCTCATATCATATCTTATCACATATCTTTAAAAAGTTAAAAGTTGACGTTTTTTTACTTGTACTTTCCACCCGGGTGGAGAGTGCTCACTTTCCACCCGGGTGGAAAGTAAATTATTTTTTTGTAATTTTTAAAAAAATCGATATCTCAAAATAATACATGAACCCCCTTTTTTAACTGCTAATAGCTTTGAGGGTTTAGATATATCTACTTGTTCCCTAATTGATAGCACAGCATTGAATATTGTGACCAAATCGTTGATATCTTTGTCTTGGCATTTTCATTGAAATAAGCTAGTAGCGCCGCCTCAGAACCAGGATTTGGAACTTTGTTTCCCGCACGCCATTCTTAGAAACAGTTATATGCCTTGTCATATCTCGGGCGACTTTTAGTTGGCAGAAGATCTTCTTCTACTATTTTTGCTGCTTCTCGAATTTCTGGCGGAGTAGCAGCAAAATCAAATTCTTCATGTGATAACATTTTTCTGTTGTTAAAATAATATATTGTTTAGTGACATGGAAACCATATTCAAAAAATTATATTTGCCATCTTGATGTGCATTATTACCTGCGGTTATTTGAAATTTATGTCTAATTTTTCAATGGAAAAGTCAAAATGACATTTATCTTCTATTAATAATTTTTATTCAAAATAATAAGCAGTGGATGTGAGATGTGGTTGTAAATAAAATAGTATACAAACCTCGGTGAAAAGTTTCATTATTGTCTCGAGATTTAGTTACTACCGACTCTCTCGACAGGAATGAAACACTTTCCACCTCGACACGTAATATGCTATTACGAAACTCGAACAGCCTCCCCCGTGGTATTAGCCTTCCATGCGATTTGTTTACAATGTGTCATATTTCAATTACAAATGACAATACATCGGCACCTAATTTTAAAAAATATTTAGGACACGCATTTAAATATAATAAGCCATTTCCATAACAACATCATGTATATAGAGGAAAATTAAAAATAGAGAAAAACGGTAGAAACCTTCGAAAGAGGGTATCGCCATTCATTGGAATATTATTCAAAGTTCGATATTAATATACTCAAAAAAACATTAATTATTCAATGGTTTACTTAAAATATCAATATTTAATATCAGTTTGGGGATTCGTTGCATTAATATGCCTCATATGTAATGGATTTTACATCGTTATAAACTTTCAGGGATGTAGGACTGTGAGAGCTAGCTAACGTACCTGTTGCACCTAGATTCATTCTAAGCAGATACGTAAAACTATCGATAGAAACTATCGAAATTATCGATATTTCTACGTGAAAGCAGGTATGAAAGACGGCCGTTCCAATAAGGGATGTAAAAGAAGTACGTTCCGAAATCTCGATGGCGACGTAATGTCCTTGTCTAATTAACAGAAACAACAAAGAAAAATTAAACTATCCTTCTTGATTTAAGACCTTTGAGAAATACGATAGTGCTCCTTTTTTCTAATGTTCATTTATTAAGTGAGAAACACCCTAAACGCGAACAAACACTCGAAAATTTAATGGGAATCTGCAGCGACGACCTATTCGCTATCGCGCATCATGTGAAAGTCACCAGTTACCACTTATAGGGTGAAATTTTTATTTTGAGGTCGAGAAACGGTCAAGTGACCTGGCATCGGAGCATAACCTGACCAGCACAACTGACCTACATGCAGCAGTAAAAACAGACATGTACGGCGTAGCAGCACGCGGGATTAATACCTAAATATCGTTCGAATTAATAAAATAGTATGTAGACTGCACGAGCACCCAAGGAGTCCACTAATTTAAAAATAATAAATTATTTTCATAACAACCTGTATATGGGCTTATAAGCGGCCATAATTTCCTTTATAACGGTTCAAATTTTGCCTAATGTATTTACTTGAATAATACCGTACTTTGTCACTCGAAGCAAGAAACACAACTTCACATTCTACTAATGTATTAACATCAAAGCAAAAAAACACCGAAGTGTAAATTAGTGAGAAAATGCCCCGAGGCATAAGCATCGGCACGACGGATAATTAGTTGCCTACGACTCGCAACGTTGCCAGGATGGCTGGATAATAATTGGATTACTACCAAGTGGAATAAACTTTTGTTAATTAGCTTAGATAACCAGGTTTTCTGAGTCAGTTGAACAACTTTACTTACAGTCTCTTGCGGTTTCGATGAGGGTTTTATTTATGAGAAAACGTCGAATATCAATTAATGAAAATAATTTTATAAGAGTAACAAATAATAAGTTCCAAGTTCTCGAAGCGAGAAAAAAGGGGACCAAAATTAATTAAAACAACGTTCCCGTGTAATCCGTGTATTCCTTTCATGCGAATAGCTTGGGATTTGTGAGGTTATGTGAGAGGTTTTTTCCTAAAACTTAGATTCAGTATGGTTTATTTAATAGAAATTATGAAACTAATAATTGTTTTTAAATTAGTAAAGGTAAGAGAGCATGTGCCTTAAAGGGCATTTTTTAAAAAGAGTTTGAAAGATAATCATTCAAAAGGTCAATGACGTTTGACCTATTTACTTTCCTGTGCTTGTGACGAATTTTAAATTTATGTGTGATATTACCATCATATTTGTTCATAAATGATAGAATGAAGAAATTGTTAAAATTATAATTCTTTTTCTAAAGAGTTTGTCGTGTAGATATGACAACACCGGCCGAAATGCGCTGACGTCTTTTAACACTGCAGACCTCAGTGTTGCTATTACACATATTACGCCAGTGCCCCACATGTGCTTGTCTGATTTGACATAAGGTGATATAATCTGCTTAATAATTCAGAGGCGCCATTTATGGATATTTTTCTTCAATTTATTCCCATTGTATTTATTTTAGTAGTCATTTGGTTTAACTAAATAATTTTTAATAAATTATGTTAGCAATATTATTTTGGTACGGATTTTACAATAAAATAATTACTGTCATAATTTTACTATAGTTCTTTTTCCATGCAGCAAGGACAGCGAACAAATTTTGTTTTGGGATGACGACAGTAACCAAGTCGATTTTAATGCTAAGAAAACCCAGGAAGCAGTTTTCTCTAAAAAGGCTCACAGTGCACAACCGGATATATTCATTGCAGGACACGCAATTCCACTGGCTTCTTCTATTAATTTGCTAGACGTCAATCTGAGAGGAAATATGGCTTATATAGCCATGTTGTGGTAATCGCAAAGGCAGCTTCACAGAAACTTAGTGTACTTTTCCTGGCCCAGAAGTTGTCTAGAGCTTAAAATCTTTTGATACTCTATACCCAGATTCATCCATAATGTCTAAACCCAAGCATACTCTTCTGCTACTGGATTTCATTGAAAGGAGAGCGATTCGCCTGACCGGAGACCACGACCATGAACCTCTGCAGCATAGAACATTAAGAACTATAAGGAAGCAAATTAGTGACAAAAGGCCTTAAGGGCATTAACAACGCTAAGAACGATAATTAGGTTTCCACGACTCAACGTTGCCACGATCTGCAGGTAGTAATTAGATTACTTTAAAGTGAAAATTAGTTTTGCTATAAGTTCGTTTTCCTAACTTCCACTTAATTAACCTAGTTTGTTAAGCCTTTACGTCTAAATATCTATTTTTACAAGCTATAGCTTGTATAATGAAAATTGTTTTAATTTATATCTTTGGATAGATTTGGTTAAATTTGTTAAGTTTATTAGTTTATCTTCCGCTTTCTGTTCGTCTTTCGGTGAAATTACACGTCTTCAGGTTAATTTTGTGACCTAGTTTACCGCCAAGAAATGTAGAAGTGGATTCGTTTGGCCATCGAGAAAATTGGGAAGAGCTACACGGAAAAATACTATAGTAAAATTATTATAGTGTAAAGATTTTATTTTAAAATTTCCTATAAAATATAGTAGTAATTACATTTCTTATTAGTAATTTATACCAAAATAATATTGTAAGCATAATTTCTAAAAAAGTTAGAATTTCTAATAAATTTAAATCAAGAAAATACTAAAATATATGTAAATTTTAACAAGCACTGTAGTAAAATTATTATAGTAAAGATTCTATTGTACGATTTCCTGCAAAATATTGTAACAATTACAATTTTTCTAAACATAATTTACCAACAACCTATAATTAGCATTTCTAATAAATTTAGTAAAATGTATTGTAAATTTGACAAAGAAATGTAAGTGAAATTAATTTACTTATAACTCCAGTAGTTAAATATTTTTTAATATATGATACATTTTACTGACGACTGTTACTGTACTTTAAGTATTTTTTCTTGTAAAAATTACAAAGTTTAGATAAAGTGTTGTAAAAATGCTTTTTAGAAGAATAAAGAGCTTAAATCGGTTCCATCAGAACTCGTTCTTCGTTAGGAGAACAGGTGGGTCACTTAAGGGAAGAAATCGATCACCGAAGTCAAGCGACGTTGGGCACGGTTAGTAGTTGGATGGAAATACCATGCTTCGAAATTTTTACAAAAGGTTTATTAAATTTTACAAAAGATAATAATTATTTTGCTATAATTCTATAGCAGTTCTTAATAAAAGTTATTCCAGTCGAGAAATATTCTCAATCTTTCTGACATCCGTAGATTGACTAAAGTGCGATTTCTTAACGAATAACTTTTCGAACTTAGTAACTTGAAGTTTATTTCCTCGTGCCTCACGTACAATGCCCATCAATAAAAAAACACATTATCACGTCAAGTCAAGAAGCACGTCTCGAACATTATTGTTACAAAACACCTCTTCGCATGCGGTTAGCATTTTCAATGAATATTTTAGACCGATCCTTTGTATATTCACCGGCACCGGCAGAGCCAAAAAGATTCCGACCAGCTGTGGAACATACAACGGTACAAATAAGATGGCTAAATACTAAAGTAAAAACCCTTTTTGCCTACATGCTGTCGCGCCGCTCCATCTGGTTTCAGTTAGCAACAATGTAGGTCACTAGAGTAAACTACAGTGATGGCAGATCAAACCGCGTGTCTCGCATTTGCTTCGATAACCGACGCGCGTGTATTTATTTGTTTAACCTTCGGTAGCGTTGCTTCAGTATATTTCAATACTCAGTGTTGGCACGACGTTGCTGAGGGTTCCACGTGCTTGATGTATATGAATTTTAAACATTTTGTTAGTTGTATCATTACCAGATTTTTTTTTTCTGTTGTGAAATAATTCATAATAATAAATGTTGTGATGTGATTTCAAATTTGTGTGATATTATCTACTGTTGGTTCTGTTGCAAAACATACTTTTTGTGTTTTATTTTCTTATGGAATGTAATTATAAAACGGATTATCTTAAAATAAGATCGACGGAAAGAGAGTATGTACCTTAAAATTGGAGTTTCCGTTTTTTTCTCTAAAATGTTGAAAAAGATGTACCATTATAACGCTGATTAAGGATGTCTTGTTGTCAAAAACTGAACACGTGCGTTTACAATTCTGTGTTGCAATATGACAATAATGCCTACAATGCGCTGGCCTCTTTGAGACTTGAAACTACCTCAATAAATTATTTATTGCGAACGTCATCAGATTTCATATAAAGTGTATATTTCGCTTAATAATTCAAAGCGCCATTTATGGTAATTTTTCTTAAATTTATTTTCATAGCAGGATTTGCCGGTTTAAATATAATAAGTCATTCCTATGACATCATATATAAAAGAAAATACCTAACTATATCTTAAATTAATATAGCAAGTTCGCCAATCGTAAGTTAGCATATATTACCCCAAAAATGTAATATTTTGTTGTTCTATGTCTCCCAATATATCAGTTACCCTTAGTTGTCGTAATAACGTCGATTAGTTCCATTATTTAGTATTTTTTGGATAGACTCTTGTGAAATATTATTCCATATTTGTTCCAGAGCGTCTCCGAGATATTGAAGTGTTAACACCTGACCAGTTTCTTCTAAGTTGACTAAAATTGGACTTCTGTTCTTGCAGTATATAGCCCGCCATTGCCAGGCAGGAAAATGAATTGGCGATACATAAATTGAGTAAAAATAAGTCGTTCTTCCAGAATTTTAGTGAGTAATTATATGGATTTACGTATAAATTATATGGAGTATACACAGCTTTTTATGACAATTTCATAATGCGATTTTTCTCTCTTATTAATTCAAATCGCCATTTATGGTTATTTTTATGAAATTTAATCTGGGTTCGGTTCCTTATGCCACTGTATTTAAACAAAAATTAACGAGATCTCCAATTATCCCTTAATATTCGATGAACTTAACTGTACATGCAACAAAAATTGTATTACAGCGAATTTGAGCGCAAACTGTATCAAAATCCCTACAGCTTATCTACTGCAAGGTAATTATTTGGTATTTTAATTAATATTTTAGACCGATTGGTCCGCACCGGATAAGGCCAATAATTTGCCAAACCGCAGGCGCTGTAGGAAGCGAACGGATCGTAGTTTCTATATAAAAGAAAATATCTTGGATATTTTCCAGTATATTCTAGAGGACGTAGTTCTATTATTACAAAAAAAAGTATTGGTCGTATATTAATGTTGTGTAAACTAGAATAAGTCCTTATCCTAAAAACAGGAATTATTCAGGGTGAATCGTGATTGGTACCCTATTAGGAGGTTTTGGATATGAGTTATTTTTTGAAGCTTCGGTATTAGCAATAATTAGCTTTGAACTTTAAAAATAACCTTTTTATTTTCTTCATTAAGTGATAGCGACTTATACTAGAAAAAAAGACAATAGCTATTTATTTGGTGACAAGATAGTGGAGGCAGTCAAGAAGCTGGTAAAGTTAGCATAAGTTATCCGGTTTATTGCGCCTTTACTGTGATCTTGTAGCCGGAGAATAAATATTATGAGAAGTAATTAAATGGTTTGACGTTATTAAAATTGGTTCGCAGCAAAAAATAGCCATTAAATCATTTGATCAGCATAGATCTTGCTTGAAATAAATAAAAATCAGACTGCAACACTTGCTGCAAAAAATGCTACAAACTGTCAACAATTTAACCGATATCAGTCCGCTTGTAATATCATGTGTTCGCTTAATTAACAGTCGAAATGCGAAATGATTACTTGGTCAGCAAGATTTTACAATTGGTCAGTAGAAAAAAAAACATGTCTAGAAGCACTTTACTTCAGAGGTTTGCATATTAAAATAATGGTTATCAATATAAATCATTGGATTGCGTTTGTTTTGAATAATCGGCAAACTTCGTTATTATTGGCGGAGCGAAAGCAGTCGCGTGATACGAGTAGCTAATTGCGTGCATGTGTTTTCATTCGGCGTAGCAGTCAAGGCCCAAAAGGTGTAGCGGGGGCGGGTTTTCACTTGTTTTTCCAGGGCACTGTCAATTTATGTAACTTTCTTCTGTTTTCTTTTGCCGAATACAGAAGGAAATCGGCTACAAAAGGTGTAGCGGGGGCGGGTTTTCACTTGTTTTCCCAGGGTACTGTCACTATTTCACGTCTTATTGCTTCTTTTTTGATGACCAAGATTAAATATTTTGCTTACCCGCTGATTGCTTACCAATATCTGATTAAAAGTGGATCGTTCATAGCAGCTTATATATTTAATTTGCTTACCAAAATAATTTAGAGCACTCTAGTATGACATTAATTACTGACCGATTCAGAAATGTTTGCTGTCTATAAGTTGCTGACCAACTAGCCATTTTGGCTGACCGATTACATTTTTCTGTTCGCGAAAATAAGAATATTTTGCTAACCAGTTAAATGATACCCAAATATTATTGTAATATTACAAAATGCTAACATCATTGAAACCATTTTCTGTAAAACCTCTCAATAGTTTCTTGAGAATTATAGCACGATATCGTCGTCTATCGAGACGTGGCGTTTTACGACGTTTATTCCTATTCGGTAAAGAATAACCATAAATTTCGTATTACGCTTCCATTATTTGGCAAATTAAACGGATTGCTTTCCAATAAAGAAGCCAAATAAAGTAACCCTTTAGCTGTAAAATCAATCGACATATATCTATCGATAGCCAAACTCTAAAAGGAGAAGTGGCAAATTTATGGCCTCGCTGATCGTTAGATGTCATGCGCAATAATGACTGATAAACTATTTATCGTGACTGGCGAATACGACCATACCTCGCCTTTAATTAAAATGATTACACGGCAATATTTGGCACATCAAAAGCTTCTTTACTAGGAGATAAACAAACCTGTTTTCTCGCCTAAAACATGGCCTTGTGGCCATCACTGAAACGCCACTTTTAGAATTAATAGTGATATCTATTGCCCACGTATCGATAGATTTTTAATATCGTTACATCCCTACGACCGATTTCGGTTCTGGACGGTCACCGTTGGTTGGCAACCAAACCGGCACCAATACCGCGATGTTGCCTATATGACGGCGACAGACAATCTTTAAAAATGTGACTGGTAAACCGTGCGCACTAACCCATTTTTTCACTCATAAAATTTAACTTTTTACTGCGCATTCAATAAGTTGTACGTATTCATAGTTATAGGTCGGTGGTTTTATTTAGCGTATGGCTACAATCACAGGTAGGTACACAACAAAATAACAAAAATTTCACAAACAAACATTAAGATTACAAATATATTCTATTGACTCTCTTGTCGCAATCAGGAAATCGGATGGATTGCCACTGTAGGAACTAATTGGGCAGTCCTCTACCAGATGTTTAATAGTCTGTCTTTCAGCGCCGCAGTAACGGTTTGGGGAAGGTATTTTTCCCCACCTGAAGAGTGAGTCGGAGCACCTGCCGCCATTCGTCCTTATTCTGTTAAGTGTTGTCCAGATTCGTCTTGGTTGATCAAAGCCCTCTGGCCTGCTTGTAACGCATGGCATATCCCGGTTGGCAGGTGTGGCCTTCTTCTCCCAGTCTTCTTTCCATCGCTCAATTATGCTAAAGTTTTCCTCGATAAAAGTTTCTGCCGTTCTCAGAGGGGGTTTTCGTGAGCGTAGTCTATTTATGGTCCTACCGGTAATTCCAACGTGGGAGCGGAGCACAGGGTCGGCGTTAATTTTTTCATATTCCCTCACCAGAGCATGCTCTCGGCGAATTTGTGGAGGGGCTATGTGGCTCAGTGTGGGTAGCCAATAAGTGGGCGTGGCCTTGATTGTGCCTGATATGGTACGCATAGCTTGATTGAGTTGGGCTTCAACATGTTTGGTGTGTGGGCTGTTGATCCACACCGGTGCACAGTATTCCGCGACGGGGTACACTAGGCCCAGTGCTGTCGATCTGAGTATGGGCGTTGTGGAACCCCATGTGGTGCCGCATAGCTTTTGCAGGATATTATTTCGGGTCCTGAGTTTTGCAGCTGTCTTCATAAGGTGTTCTTTGAAGCTTAGCGTTCTGTCGAGTATGACACCCAAGTATTTTGGGTGTCTATTGTGCCCGAGAAGTCTGCCTTCAAAGTTGATATTAAGTTGGTAGTTGGCCATCCTGTTGTTTAGGTGGAAGCACGATACTTTCGTCTTTGCGGCACTGGGCTGCAATCTCCAGTCGCGAAAGTATCTCCCAAGGGTGGCCAAGTCATTTGTTACAATTTGCTCAGTTATCTCAAACTCCTTATGGCTTGTAGCGAGCGCCCAATCGAACTTCTTTGCCGTAGTTTCGGGCATGTCTGCTAGGTAAAGATTAAAAAGCAGGGAAGCAAGCACCGATCCTTGTGGAAGGCCATTATTCAGTTCCATTTTTCTACTGGTCTTGTCGCCCATAATGACTTGAAAAGATCTATTGGATAGCATGACATTGATAACATCAGCCGTCTTTCTGCATGGGATAGTTCGCATTAATTTGTATATGACTCCTTGTCGCCACACAGTGTCGTATGCCGCTGACAGGTCTATGAAAGCAGTAGATATTTTTAGTTGCTTTTGAAAGTCTCCACATAGGTGGTAAAAGCTTTCAACAATTTATGTTATTTTACTTTAATTATTCTCATTATTAAACAACGAAACATTTCAATTTCGAATATTTCAATGTATCTGTAAGCGTCCAAAGACCCCTTTTCCTGGCTATGAATGTATCATACATGCATAGCGAAACATTGCTTATTTATTTACTCAATGTCCGAAACAAACGGTCTCATATCATTCGCAGAGACAAGCAGGCATGACAAGAGATCCTAATATTGTACAGAGCAAAACTAGGAAATTCTATTTTGTATTCTATATACATATTCCTTAAAGAATATTCCTTTTATCTATCAAAAACACAATGACCAATACTTTACCAAACGAATAAGCAATTTTCTTCCAAGAATTTTCTTAGAAATTTTCTTTAATCAGTCTATTTTTATAATTTTCGTGTTCATAATTATAAATACATGAATACTTTTGAATTGTTTGAAGTAAATCTAATCTTGGGTAGAAAGAAGTACCGCTGCTGGCTGCTCGACTGGTACATTTTAGTCAATTTAAACTTTATAAAATTTAAAATAAGAAAATAACGTTGAAAATAATTTTCAATACCAATGCACACAGTTAAAGTTTAGGAATTCAAAACTTTTAAAACTTTGCTATAACGATTTCAGAGTTCCCAACTATTATACAAGTTGAGATTTTTTTTAACAAACCTCGCTAGCAATCGTCTTAGATGTCAATTTGTTATATTGACGTTATAAATATTATCAAAAAGTAAAGTGTTCAACACAAAATATAGTTTATTCAGGAATTATTTTCCTGGCCGAATAAAGGCATTTGAGGACATGTGACACAAGAAATACACTATTCGGTAAAATTATGTTAGAAAAATATAGAGAAATTGTCCTTGTAACGCCGAAGAAAATATACTGTTCAATATATTGCTCTTCCCAGCACACCCTATGTACAGGGTGTCCAATTTTCGACACTTTTATAGGGTATCTCCGTAATTGTCAGGGCTATCAAAAAAGCAATATAGGTGTAATGTGCTCTTTTTGGGTCAAATTTAAAATGGCAAAATCAAAATTTGAAACTTTTCGCTCGCTTAAGAGATACGGAAAAAAAAAAACAATTTCAAAATTACCCTATATTTTCTTAGTTAAAAGAGATACAGAAAAATGTTTTATACAGATTGTTGAATAAACTGCCGTTTCAGAATAAGTATACAAGGTTAGGTAAAAAAGTTATCGGACCTAACCTCTTATTTTAATCTAAAAAGATACTATTTTAAATTATCCTTTCAAATATATAACACACCATTTATTTTTACTTTATTACTTTAAACCACAGTAGACCATGAAACAAAAGCTAATATCCTAGAAACAACTATGTTGATTATTAACATTTAACGTCAATTTCATTTTTACATATTCATTTGCGAAAATAACCTATCAAGATTTTGAAAAATTTAATATGATATCAGTTAATATTGAAAGTGAAGAAAACGAAGAAATGGCGAGAAATGTATATTTTTTTCGCTATCTGGAAAGACGGTAGCCATTTAAGGACATATTCGATGATTCCCGTTATTTTTTACCTTAATCTGCATCTTTTATTTCGTTTCAAAGTAATAACGTTTAGATAAATCGCCTAGGAAACCAATATCATCCATGGTGTGTTATATATTTGAAAGGAGAATTTAAACTAATATCTTTTTAGATTAAAATATACAGGGTGTTTCGTTTAAAAAAATTAGGTTAGGTCCGATAACTTTTTTACCTGACCCCGTACACTTATTCTCAAAATGGCAGATTATTCAACAATAAATATAAAGAAACTTCTATATAAAACAATTTTCTGCATCTCTTTTAACTAAGAAAATATAGGGTAATTTTGAAATTGTCAAATTTTTGATTTTCCCCCGTATCTCTTAAGCGAGCGAAAATTTTCAAATCTTGATTTTGTCATTTTAAGTTTGACTCAAAAAGAGCACATGACACCTACATTACTTTTCTGATAGCACTAACAATTACGGAGATGCCCTATAAAAGTGTCGAAAATTGGACACCCTGTACTTGCTTTAATGATTTAGTTGGCCGTTCTGTCCCCCCGCCCCCCTTGTGTTTGTTGTGTTTGCTGCCCTTCGCATCCTTTCTTTAGGAAACTATGTAAAATAAAGGGCGATTCGGTTCATTCTTTAGCCAAACAACAAACTTATAATAATAAGTTTTCAAAGTTTCCAACAATGCATCAGCTGAGCAGCATGACAGAACAGTTTCGTTGATAACGGCCACTGCAGAGAGAACTTCGAAACTCTAAATTGCTATTTTATTGGATAATTTATTACTGTTAATAGATTAGTAAATACAGTGGTCAAAGTTCTAAGTGGTGTATTGAAGTTCTTGTCAAAGTTTAAGAAGCGATAATATTTTGACTTGTTTTCTTCTAGATGAGTTATACGATATTGCGTTTGTCTCTAACCTAAGAACAAATGTCTATCACTCCTGTAGTTTATAGAAATATATTTAATAACTTTCTTCTAATTACAAATTTTCGTTTAAGAAATAGTTTTGTAATTATTTTAATATTTAATGGATATACAGGGTGTCCCAGATTATGTGGGCAATCTCCCTGGTTCAGATAGAACACTTAAAAGTAACAGAAGAAGTTCATATAGATTTTTTTTCCTACGACGTCCCCTACGGAGATACCGGCCCATAACGGCCCATAAGGCATTTTTGTGTTACGTCTAGTCCGTCCCTGGCAAATTAAATAAGCCAAATGTGTTTAAAAGGGCGAATTTTAAGGAGACTCATCTAGTAACCATGATACTAAAAAATTATTAAATTACACCTAGTACTAAAAAAATTATTTAAAAATAACGATTTCCATGGACGTCCGTTATGGGCCCGTATCTCCGTAGGGGAGGCCGTAGGAAGAAAAATTTATAGGAAATTCTCCTATTATTTTTAAGTGTTCTATCTGAATCCGGGAGATTGTCCACATATTCTGGGACACCCTGTATATAAGGTTACTGTAATCATAATTTACTCTTTTTTAAAAATACTTATAGCATAGCAAATAAGTTTTTCTTTTTAAAGTTTACGTGGACAATGTCATAATTTTTCTGTATATTGGCATATATTTTTTTTGACTGAAGATGAGTGTATATGCCTTCGAAACATGTATGAAATTAAAAATGTTACTTTTATTTATTAGACTAGTGGAGCAGACTTTCTTCATCTCTTCTTAAAAAAATAAAAAACATCAAAGATTAATTTATTTAATTTACGAAATCAACTGGGTGAATTCATGACGAGTTGTGGGCGTGGCCCTGAAAAGTTATCGCCTGCGGTGCTCTGTCCATTTTCCGCATAATGGCTGAACGCCCCCCCCCCCCCCCCCCAACCACACCCACCCACCCGGGGAAACAAGTTAATAATTAGGCCACTGATAATAATAAATAGTTATTAATCTTGTAATGAGCTTTGCTTTTTCAATAACACGGTTTCTGTTATAATACGAAAAATTGCCAATTCTTTAAAAGCCTGAGGAACTTTAAGTGAAACTTACGAAAATACATTTTAAGAACTTCAAGCCAGTTACAGAAATAAAATACAACCTCAAAATAAAGAAGGAGCTTTGTGGTTTATGGAAAGATGCAAAAGTTTGTGTAATTTTCTTTTACGTTTTGTGATGCACCAGACGTCGTGCAATTTCCGTTAAGAAGGACAACAGAAAGCCCATAAATAACATACGTTTCATGCTTTGTAAAATAGTCCTAGCATTGTAAAATAAAAATAAATATGAATTTATTCTGTTTTAACGGTTTCGTTAGATGATTTTTTTTTATGGAAAACATAAAATAAGTAGAGCAATTTTAAACCATACAATATCAGCGTTAGATATAGTTTCAGATCATTAATCCTTTTCTATCGAACATAGACAGTTATTGCGAACAGATTAATCAAGCTATTTTTCGCTAATAAACAATGATAGTCACGGACTGTCTACTAGGCTAATCATAAAAAATATCCACATGGAAAAATGTCAGTGGCGTACCATCTTTTTTGTAAAAAATATCAGAGGACATGTTTGCAAGGACGCCACTGGTGAAACAATTGAATAACGTTTCTAACTGAAATTTGTGGTTCTATATTCTATTAACACATACCAAAATTGAAAATAATATCTAAAGTACTTTCGGAGATATTAAAAAATAATCATTTAAAAAATAAAAATTCAACACCCTGTAGCAAAAAATTTAAGCCGTTGCGGACATACGTTCATATGAACTTTTCTTTATAAAATAACCTAAGTATTACACCGTGAAATATTAATTATTATAATACAATCTCTATTGTGTTTAATAAAATTTATTTATTTGATATTTGTGTGAATTTTGTGCTTTAACAAAATACCTTCAATAAAATCACAAATTTTGAGCAGCTGAATAATTTATTTACAAATTTAATGGAATGGAGCTTTATTTCGTGCTGAATAAACAGTTAAACGTTGACTTTAATTCCATGAATGACACCAAATTATTATTTTGCTGATTGGACTAATATTTGGTTTCATTAAACCATAAATATTGATATTACAATGTACAAATATACTTGATTTTGGTGATATCGTTGAGATATGTGGTATTCTACTGATGTATCAAAAGAACTGAAGAGCGGACCGTAATAGTTTTCACCATTATTATTTTAATTTATTATACTGATTGAAATAATAAACAAAATAAAAAAAAATAACTGAAAATACAAGCCGGGAAAATATATAATATGTTCCATTAAAAAAATTGAAATTGATACAAGTACCATATGTATGTATATTATGTACAAGAAGATATGCACCTATTATTAGATTATACAAAAGCACTAAATACTAACGCATAATTACACTTTACAATAACCTACCGTACATATAGAACAACAGCACTATAGGATACACATTATTTCGCAATAGAAATTCAGAAATAATAAAAACCTCTAATTTCTAATGGGCTAATCAAATTTATTAATTCTTTCTTTAGAAGAATGATGAAATAATTATCTTGATAGACAGGACAACCCCGTCAAAATAAATAGTCTCGTCCAACAAGCGCGGTTGCCATATCCGAGACTATCATTATACAGGAAAGTATTACAGAAGGAAATTCCGCAATTTATGAATATAATCTTATAAAACATCGAAAGTGGCAACGTATATAACTGTATTTTCAGCCCAAATAGCTAAATATCGATCGACCTAGTAAACCCGAATATGTCAAACGTGTTTAGTTACTTTCAAAATTTTTACATGTCAAATACCAATGTATGGAAATTTATATTATTTCCCAGAACAATAAGGGCGGATTTTTGTCTACACAGTAGCACTTTAAAATACTAAAAACTTAGATGTGTTTGTGAGGTTATTGTGTCGGTTATTGTTCGGATTCTTTACTTGGTATTTTTTTATAAATTAAGTGTTTTAAATAACGCCGAAAAGGTAAATAAAATTGCATTTTTTTTTCTAAAGGGTAAAGTGTCACTTAAGTTGTTCAGATTCGACGGTGTCGTTCGAATTGAACAAATGAGAACATACCTGGCCATTTATAAACTCCGCGGCGGTTCGTTCGAGTCAGTTCAAGTTTATAAAATAGATTGTTGGGAAAAATTGCGGGAACCCCTGTAAACGTCATCACTTGATGAATATGAATTTCGAGTAAAAGCGATTCGCCCTATTATTGAAATCACTCGAATATCAAGTACTTGATTATTCAAATCATCACTAGAGGTAATATATGTAGAATATTAAATTATGTTACTTATAACGAATTACGAATATTTTACAAACTTTACGACCTGCCTCCGACGGAGAGTTCAATTAAAATCATATTTAAAAAGTTTTATATTTGCTTTTTATTTACTAAAAGAAATCAATAATCTCTCTAATTGGATGATTTAAATATTTTTTGCTGCGTGAAAAAAACGGGTCAGAGGATTTAGTTTGCCCGGAAAATTTAATTAATTTTTAAGCTAAGTTCCTAAATACGATTTAATCCGTTTAAAAAGCGGAAAAGGTTTTCAAACATTTCCCGTTAGGTTTTATTTTATAACAGAAGAGACACGGTCAATCCGAGTTAAATATAGGATAATTAATAGCTAACTAACTGTGTTTGAGAATTACAGAAAAAGAATGCTCCGATAATGCATCACGATACTTGAGGAGGTTATTCTATCTATATGTTAAAATAAATGTAGTTAAGTTATATAAAATAAAATCGGAAACTTAATACTTTTCAAGTTACAACCTGTTAAAAGTTTTTTTATCTTATTTTTTAACATATTGCGGTTAGTTTTTAATCTATCAAGTTGATATTTGGTACAATGATTACGCTTAATCAGTTTGATCAGTTTGTTATACCCACATATATATATATATATACAGTGTGTCCACTGATTGACTATCGAAGAGGGAAAACTTTTTTATTTGTGGGTTTATGAAAAAAAGTTATTTTTCATAAAAACTCCTGCTTGTTCTCCAACGACCAAAAAGTATATTATTTTTTCAAATTTATATACCGGGTGTTCAGAATTTAGAAAAATATGAAAAAAGCTAAGAACAAAGTACCCTTATGTGTAAAGATAGGATAAAAACTAATTAGTAAAAGTTGTTGTGGTTGAGAACCTACGTCTCATTACCAAGTTTTGACTTATTAGCTAAATGTACAGAGACAGGCAAAAAATTCCAACTCATAAAATATGATTTGCTTTAAATTAACGCATTTTACAAATTAGTTAATCTTTAGAACGTATTTCTTTGTATAATATTTATCTTTATACGAGGAATTGTCGAAAACGGCTAAGTAACTACCCATGTTATTAAAAAATCAATACGTTTTAAAATAAAACCGTGCACTATTCATAATTAAACGAATTTATTAGAGAACGAATGAAGAGTAAAAAATTGTAACAAGTATAACAAATGTAAGTGAAAAAAGGCAGGTTATCAGCAAAAAAAAACTATTCAAAGGTTTCTCCACCAACCTCCTCGCATCGTTGGACTTTCTTAATAAATGCATTATATGCATTTCGTATCTCTTGCAAAGGGATAGTCTGAATCGCTTCTCTAATTCTAATTTTTAAATTGTCAAGATCAGGTTCCAAATGAGATGCATACACTTTCTGGGTAAGGTAGCCCCATAAGTAAAAATCCATTATTGTAAGGTCGGGACTTCTTGGCGGCCAAGGGATTGGTCCATATCTCCCAATCCAGCGCTCCGGAAATTGTCGATTCAACCATTCCCGCACAATAACAGTGGAATGCGCAGGATGACCATCTTGTTGAAAATATGCAGTTTGCCTGTCAATAAGTGGCATATTATTTAAATAATGAAAAAAAATTGAATTTAGCATTTCTAAATAACTATGCTGATTCATATTTGCTTCAAAGAAGTACGGTCCAATTATTCCGTTGTACGTAACTGCACACCAAACGTTAACTTTCTTGGAGTACTGTCTTCTGCAATGAATTCGAAAATGGGGATTCTCAGTTGACCAGTAACGTACATTTTGGGAACTAACCACTCCATTAGTTGAGAAAGTAGCTTCATCGGAAAAAAATAATATTATGAAAAAAGTTTCTATTTTGTAAGTATTTCTGACCAACCCATAAGCAAAAATCAAGTCTTTTTGCATCATCATTTGCTTCTAGAGTATGAACAAATTTAGGTTTATATGGCCTGACTTTATTAGCTTTAAAAATTATTTGCAAATATGATTTACTAATGTTTCCAATATGGGATGCTCTAATCCTTAGCGATGTTTTGGGAAAATGCCGAACGGAATCCAGCGCAAGAGTTGCCCCAACATTTTCTTCTTCATTGATAGGAGTCTTCTTCTTTTTAATATTTAAAACGCTTCCTGTTCTTCTAAATTTTGAAACAATAGATTTAACTGATATTCGGTTAACGGTAATATTTGGCCATTTCTCGTTAAACATTCTTGTGACATACGAGTATGAGATATTTTCCCCTAAACCATAACATTGGACAATAAATACTTTTTGTTCTAACGTTAGCATTTTTTTTCACTGTCATAAATTAAGCAATATGACATTGACAACATTTTTATTTGTTTGTTCATTTGTTAAATACGTCGCTCCGCGATGTGTTTTCAACGCCGTCTTGTCGGTAAAATGTACGTCCATTGTCATCGCAACGTATACTATAAAGTTTTTACAAAGAAATACGTTCTAAAGATTAACTAATTTGTAAAATGCGTTAATTTAAAGCAAATCATATTTTATGAGTTGGAATTTTTTGCCTGTCTCTGTACATTTAGCTAATAAGTCAAAACTTGGTAATGAGACGTAGGTTCTCAACCACAACAACTTTTACTAATTAGTTTTTATCCTATCTTTACACATAAGGGTACTTTGTTCTTAGCTTTTTTCATATTTTTCTAAATTCTGAACACCCGGTATATAAATTTGAAAAAATAATATACTTTTTGGTCGTTGGAGAACAAGCAGGAGTTTTTATGAAAAATAACTTTTTTTCATAAACCCACAAATAAAAAAGTTTTCCCTCTTCGATAGTCAATCAGTGGACACACTGTATATTATATAAACAGTATATTGCCAATACGAACGTTCCAAAATACAAAAAGTGTCCCCGCTATGGGAGATGGCACGTCAGAGCCGACCCGACATTATTTGTTCGTTGTTATTCATCGCCATCTTTGGTTCTGGATGCTTTTTCAAATTACAGAATAAAAAGTGGTTCATCCACATTGTTATCGGTATATTAGTGCTTATAAACTTTCATTACCTAACAACAATTTTTGTAAAGGAGTTTTTAATTTGTGGTGATTCGATTCGCTTGGTGCTTTATTGCAAAAGTCGTGGATCACTACCAGGTATAAAGTATTTCAGGTATGTACATATATACGAAAATATTTTTGCTTATCACATTATCCGATCTTCGGAACTGAATTTAACTAAAAAGCTTGTAAAAAAAAGAGTGTCACCCGTATACAATATAATATATATGTGGTTACTACCTAACCTTAAAATTAATGTATTTTTAATTTGGTACATTAGTAGCTGATAAAAATTCCCAAAATAGTCAATATAGTCATCCATCCTTAAATTTGATTTAAAAAAAAATTAGGTTAAAAAACATACGACGTCGGATGAAAGTTAAAATAAATCTCATCGTGTCGATTGTTACAAATATTCGGACGGAATTTGGCACCAAAAGTTTATACCAATCAGGGCACCGTCGGATCATCATATCGTCAGAAATCGTTTACATGGAACGCTGTTTTAAATCGAAATTTTGATTGCAATATTTTTCCTAACTAACCAATGAAATTTACATTAAGAAATTTGTAATCCGGTCCTGTCTGATGTTTACTTTCACGAGGAAATTTCCGAACTGCGCAAACTCACAACGTCCCCTTCGATGCCCATAGCGGGGACATAATTGCAGATGGTATTAGCAATATATATATATGTAGTTATACCAAACGCCACTTTATCTGAAATTCAAATTTAACTTTTGGCATATCTTATTTGACAGTTATTGGGAAAAATTACATGTCATCTCACAGACAAAAGAATACCTATTAAAAAGGTACTATTTATTCGAGACGATAAACCGCTTCGTTTAGGCACAATACTGGAATTAAAGTTTTAATTAGCAGTAAAATCTGTTTTTCTAATGGAAAAAAGTATCGGGTTCCTTCTTTTTTTGTGATTTACTTACGATCTTTATTTTAACATGCAGAATCACCTCTCCAAGTATAAACACCCTGTATATTATCAGGAATTAGTTAATGACCACAGTTGTACAGGGTGTCCCATTTTTGACACCCTCTATTAGAGGTATTATCAACGAGTGTTGCGGTTTTCACTTCATTTTCATACTCCTTAACGAAATAAAAGATTTCAGTGTCAAATTTGCCATGGCTCTCTTAGTTTTTAATCTACAGGGTGATTTTTAAAAATCTCCGCTTTTACGCGTTAACTTAAAACTGAAAAAGGTAAAAACTGATATTGTTAGAGATTTTTACGTAAAGATCAGTGACATAGTAAGTTTTTTAATCGTTTGCATTATTTATCATTATTTATGATGATAGGCCATGGTCAATTTACTAGAAACAAATTCAAAATTTTTACAGCTATTCTAAATATTAAATTAGATTATATAAAACATGCCAACATATCATACTTTTCATAATTATCATTAACTAAAAAGAATATTATAGTAAATAAGTTTTGACCATTATTAATGTCCCAAAAACGAAACTTTTTAGAGAAAACTGACTACGCTATTGAACTTTACGTGGAAATCTCTAACAAGATTAGGTTTTACCTTTTTGATCCGCGTAACGGAAATACGAGAGGTTTCTAAAAAGCGAAGAGTTTCAAAATCGCCCTGTAGATTAAAAACTAAGCGAGCTATGATAAATTTGATACCGGAATCTTTCGTTTCGTTAAAAAGTAGGACACTACAGTGAAAACCGCAACATTCTATCTTTGATAATAACTCCCCCCAGAAAGTGTCGAAAATGGGACACCCTGTCATTGCCACCTGTATTAAGAAGCCATAACGAGGCCAGCGATGCGCTGTTGCCAAATGTTATTTTATGGTATTTGGAAATGGAATGGAATTTAAAACGGAGAACAGTATTTTTTTGTCACAATTTTTTTTTATCGAGCAGAATCTTTCATAGACACCCTATAGTCAGGGTAGTGTCAGATTCTTACTGATTAAACTCCCTGTAGTCCTTCGGTTCTGCGCCTCTAGGCGTATTAAACCTCCAGACATCACACGTTGGTATTTCTGCTCTGCACGAAAATGCGTGCGTTGCGTCGTACCTCGCCTACAGGTCGCAATGACCGTGTAATTAATATTGGGTATTATTAAGAACGTTGAAGCTATGGGAGCACCCATGCCTGTGTATCGAGTCGTGCCCTATCGTGCGAGCGAGTATGATTCCGAACATACCCGAGATGGAAGATCAAATTCTCAACTTTATGTTAATGATCTTTAAAAATTGATATATTAAAAACATATTCAATAAGCATATAATTTGGGAGATATCCCTTACGCTTCTCAAATCCTTTTCCTATAAAACCCATTTTATAAAAATTCAAATTATAGTGCCCCTCAATCCCAACATACCCTACAAAATCAGGTTTATGTTAAAACGAGGTGTTTTGAAGATTTAGTCGGTGCCCTAAGAGCGTTTTTTTCTTATTTCCCGATCGCTTCTATAATATATAAAGGGAAAGCGAACACGTAGATCAGTTAAATTAGTTCCGGCAAAGGAAAATGTTTTTCTTCATTTTTATTGCTGGCCGAACGCGCCGGAAAATGAATAATGGAAAAAATATTCGTATATATTAATTTTAGATTCCGTGATTTTTTTCGATAAGGTTTCGAGAAATACCAGAGTAACTTAATGCCATGAGTTATTCATTTTTTAATGTTCACAGTACTAAATATGGAGCATTTAAAGAATCATGTCTTTGTTTGTCTGTCTATCTGTCAGCTTGTTACAGCTTTTGTCATAAAGAGCTGAAATTTGAATAAATTGTAATTACATTAAATAATAAAAAGTCTATTTACTTTTCAGGTGGTATTAATATCAACTACCAATGTATATTAAATTTAGCACTTTATATTACTAATTCGGATTGAATGGTACTACCAAGAAAAGGAAGCCCTTTCCATTGATAGGATGTCACCACCTGCAGACCGGTTTCGAAATCTTTTGTTCTCGTCAATACAGGTGTCCATACCTATCATCGGAGAAGCCTGTATTATCAACGGTAGTTGAGAAAATAAAACGCGTAGTGCCATCTCTTAGCAGTCGGGTGGTCTGGGAAATAGTAATTTGTCCATACATTGTTATTTGATTTTAATACCACCTAAAAAAGTAAATAGATTTTTTATTTTTGATTTATTCAAATAACGCCTCTTCAGATTGTGTGGGACTGCTAGGAGATGGCACTGCGCGTTGTATTTTCTCGACTACCCTTGATAATACAGCGTGAAGTATAACGTCTTCTCCGATGATAGGTATGGACGCCTACCCTGTACTGACGAGAACAAAAGAGTTCGAAACCGGTCTGCAGGTGGTTGCATCCTATCAATGGAGAGGGCTTCCTTTTCTTGGTAGTACCATTCAATCTGAATTAGTATTTTCAAGTGCTACTGTGTAGACAAAAATACGCCCTTATTGTATAAGGTATCATCAGGTGGTCTGGGAAATAATAATTTTTCTATACATTGGTAGTTGATATCTTATATTTATCAAAAAAAATATATATCCACATGGAAATACGTGACTGGCGTAGCATAAAAAATAAAATTACTAAAGAGTACTGGTAGTAAAAGATTGTCGATATGTAACCAGGAGCTTCTCCATTAACGATAGCCAATTAAAAGAGGCTATTGATGCCGTTAAAAGTCATTCGTGTAATATCTCTAAAGATAACTCCCCCGTTGAAAAATCTCAAACGAAGGCAGTCAATTAAATAATTACCAATACCAAAAGTAGCTTTATGTACAGTGGCAGGAAGTAGAAGCAATCTTAATATTAGTGTAATCCACAAAAATAAATTTAAAATACACTGCGTCAATTAATTATCGAATATTCAAAAATAATTAATAAGTGCGTGAATTTTTGAATATTCGATAATTAGTTGACGTAGTATAGATTCAGATTTCGAATTATTAAAGAAACATCATTTAAATAATTTGATTTGGGTCAAAATTTTTTTACAGTAACTTTCAGTAAATCGGATTTTAAAAATAAATAATCTCAAAAACACCTTTCATTTTTGAATAGGTTTCTTATAGTATCTAATCATCGTCACAAAGCATCGATTTTTTAATAATTTAACTCGTCACATGGCTAATTTTACTCTTCTAAATCATATAACGCCAATATTTGGAACAGAGTTATTTTAATCAGTCACTATAACCATTTTCCTATTATTTATAACAGCCTGTCTTATATTGGCTTAAAGTTTTGGAATGTTCCTTATAGAATATTAAAATACTAAGAAAATTAATCATACTTTTAATCTACCTAGGGTGTAAACGAAATTTGCACACCAAAATATATTTTTCCTTAATGGTTTATAAATGGTTAATAAAAATATATTGTATATAGATTCGGATAAGAAACCGTCACATCAATGTATCTCTGGTAATATTTTCAGGCGTGACCGGTGTTACTGTGACCGGCGATACAAAAATGAACAAATTCGTGGATAACAGCTAATACAAGCTATTTCTTAAACTTTGTTAGACTGAAATGGGTATCTGTACTCAAGAGAATGACTTCATGTAGTATTTTTCCCTTAATTAAGACTACAAGGTCTGAGTTAACCCTGTGGTCGGCGATACAACATAAAAACATACGCTAGGCAATGTTCTAGTATATATCTAAATAAACATAATAAGGAACTTACCTAGACAGGAGCACGCTTTACACAAATTCAAACACATACCGTCATATTTGTAAAACTATTAGGCCGACCTGTAGTGGCATAATTTATAAGCAATTTCTGCCGTGACCGGCGTTACATGCAGCTGCGGGCACGGAACTTCTGGTTAATAATTGCGGTAGAGAAACTAATCTGTTGATCTTTGAACATTATTTTTTCAATAGAAATTGTAGTAGGAGTGTAAATTATTTATACTTAAAAGTAACTTTAGTAAAGTGACGTGAAATATAAGAAGGTAAAGTAAGAAATTATTGACTGGGGACACGTGACCGGCGATACATTTTTAAATTCAAATTTGTAGCTATAATCTAAAAAAATAGTTTTAAAATTGCTTTCTAATGCAGGAAGTAACATATATTTCGCAAATTATAATCGTTTCTACAGGCAAATAGTTTATTTTAGTAAGTTATAAGGACTGAAAGTTGCCTGAAAAAAAATGTTGACCCATTTACGAAATTAGATAGTAGCCCCCGAATATGCGTTGCCTGCGGTGGATTGCCCCTATTGGGATTTCCGAAATTCTGCACCCCTGAAATTAATGCGTCAAGTCATTTTAGTATTGCTAACAAAGTGCAATCTGTCAGAATGTAAAGCCCATTAAATTTATAATGAACGTTACGAAACACTAATGAAGTTTTGCGTACATACCACAATAATTGTGTTTAATAGTCAAGATATACCCAAAAAGGTTTATAGTTTGTTAAAATCGTGAATAAAGTCGATATCAACGTAGTCTCTTAAAGTGGTAATTAAGATCACTGGGGCATAAACTCCAATTATGTATTTGCCTTTGACATTTTTAAGTAATTGTAACATTTACCTATAATTTATATAAGCACCCACTTTTAATTTAAATTAAACAGTTTTCTCCTTAGTCTGGTTGATGGTATCAATAAAACAGAAGGCTAAGAATTTGATCGACAAATTTATTTTACAACATTAATTATACCAAATTACATTACCATCAAGGAAGACCGGTTCTGTCAGTCTCTTGTAAGGTTCTTCCACATAGTTAATTCTTTCTTGTATTAACTCTATAGCCCTATACGTAGCCTTTAAAGTATTTTCGAGTACACAGCGCTAGCGAAAACAATTACGTTTTACGAGTTGCCTGGTTATTTTTAGAAAATTTCCACTTATATTATGGTGTATTCGGGTTTTATTCCTCTATATATTAGTACGTAAGTAAAAAATAGTTAAAAGGAACGTATTCTGCTCTTAATGCGTCTTAAATTATGTAAGTAGAAGGACGTTCCCCATCACCCCTCACCCGACTGACTAAACCTAGAGCGATGTCACCAGATTTCACACCTACCTTAGTAAACATATGACCACTCACTCTCATTTATAATATTAAATGTCTTAAGCAGCCTAAGAATAATCGTCGTCATTGCTGTTATTGTGGTCCTAGAGGTATCTTGGTTAAAGAACTAAAACAATTTTTGCTGACGTAAGCTACATTCACGTAGAGAAATATTCATCCGGGTGAATGAACGCCGCCTATCCCTCTACTGCAGGGAACCTACGGCTCGCGAGCCACATGTGGCTCTTTGGATGTGAAGCTGCGGCTCTTTAGTTCCATACGCAAATATTATTTATTTTATCGAAAAAAACATTAAAAATTCGTTCTGATTCGATTAACGAAGATTAGGCACCGATTCTATCTCTCAGCCACTTGTACTCGCTTTTCACCCTACCCCTCCCCCGTGCCACGCGTCGTTACCGTCGTCAGTCCGTCGAAAGCTCTCGAATGACGCCGTGGTCGGATATTTCCATGTAGGTTTTAATTCGTTTTCGACGCAAGACAATTTGGCGTCTTCACCAGTGCTTTGGTTGTGACCAGGGGTCGGCAACCTACGGTTCGCGAGCCGCATGCGGCTCTTTAGGCACCGATTCTATCTCTCAGCCACTTGTACTCGCTTTTCACCCTACCCCTCCCCCGTGACATGCGTCGTTACCGTCGTCAGTCCGTCGAAAGCTCTCGAATGACGCCGTCGTCGGATATTTCCATGTAGGTTTTAATTCGTTTTCGACGCAAGACAATTTGGCGTCTTCACCAGTGCTTTGGTTGTGACCAGGGGTCGGCAACCTACGGTTCGCGAGCCGCATGCGGCTCTTTCGATGTCAAGTTGTGTCTCTTTCGATATAAAATTGAGGTCGTTAGTGGCTCTTTAAAAACTGAGAAATTGTGTAA
Source organism: Barypeithes pellucidus (assembly GCA_963991005.1). NCBI lineage: Eukaryota > Metazoa > Arthropoda > Insecta > Coleoptera > Curculionidae > Barypeithes > Barypeithes pellucidus. The sequence goes on from OZ022559.1 coordinate 17,596,097, forward strand.
ATTAGAACTTTTGGCTCTTTCGCCTCAAGAGGTTGCCGACCCCTGCTCTACTGTAATATGATTGGCAGTAGATATTTATTTGCATAATATATCTCCGTGTATGCGTATCAATTTTAAGAAATCCTAAACACCATCAACAAGCCTTATTATTTCAACCTATTTAGATCTATTCTTGTTAAGCTTCTTTCTATCAAGCAACAAGAATGCAATTTAACTGTTATCTTTAAAAAGGAGCACATAATTCTTTAGTTCGTTCGGGATTCATTTAACTTTTATTGGTTCTACGTTTCCATTAAAGTTGTCCAAGTGAATAAAAGGGCATTGGCATGTAGAAAAGACAATAAAATTAATTTGTGCAATAGTGTTAGGTTACTGATGGTAATGACGGAATTCGACATAAAATAAAACTTTATACATGTTAGATGAAAAAGTAAAACTGGCTCTACTTGTTTCATAAGAACCCAATGCAGGTATTAATCGAAACTGTACATTTCCTCTTCAGGGGTCAAATCCAAAATAATAATATTGCTAATAAAGTAAAATTTGATTAAGGGTTTGTTCGGGGGTTTGTTAAACAAGTGGGCCAGACTGTGTATTTTAGGGTCCCTTTAATAATATTTAAAAGCTAAAAGCAGAAAATTTGAAAATATTTCAGCCGATTACGGACCATTTCAATCGATTAAGGACCATTTAACTTTTATTGGGTTTATTTTTCCAATTATAGCTGCTCTGAAAAATAAAACAACATTGCTATGAAACTTAAGAAAAGACGATTAACTTCTAAATTTATGTTATTAGCAAATTAAATATTAAGAGAATTACTTGAGTTTGAGAAACTCAGTTACTTTCTTGCATTAGAATGAACACAGAGGGTCAGAACTCTGAGGCAAAAAAAATTAAAGTCAGTTGATACTTACATATTTTTTTTTTTAATTATTTAGTTTCTATTACATGCCATCACTAGTACGATAATAAATTTTATTATTTAACTTAAATTCATAGTTTGTGTATATGTTACCGTAAAATCCCATTAAAACCCGATTTTCCTAAGGAAAACTAGTTTTAACTATTCTTCCTATTCAATTCTAGATTTAACTAGTTAAAACTAGAACTAACAAATATTCTCAGTTAATTCTAGTTTTGACTAAATATATTTTAGTGAAAATTAGTTTTTACTAGCTCGGCAAGAATACAAACAAATCTTCGCCAGTCTCTTCTCGAGCAAGTTAAACTGTAACAAATTTTAACTACGGTAGCAACAAAAAGTACTTATATAGGGGACATTACAGTAAAATTGATTTTGCTGGGTATGTAAAGTCGCTTTATAAATATTATCATGCAGTTACAGCAAAGGAAAATTATTATGCTTGCAAAGCCACATACCACCGATTGAAAATATACTTTGCTGGTAGAATAAAGATATTTTCTTACGACTAGAAAAAGGCCAGGTTATATTTGGTAACTGTTTTAAGTGTCTTATTCAAAGTATGTTCTACAATATAAAGGGTGTCCGCTAATTAATTAATTACATGGAAAAACCACAGACCCTTTACGTAAAAATATTAGGGTTTAATTATACTTACCTATATCCGAAATTTGATATTAACTGAGATACAGGGTGTTAAAGTTAAAAGTTCATTTTTGTTTTTATCGAATAAATTTGCAGGAAACAAACGTTTTTTACAAAATTTGGCAATTATGGTTTTTTAGGACGAGAAATTGATTTTTTTATGAAATTTTAATGTACAATGTAGGGAGCGCTGTCTGCGGCATTATTTGCACATTCATTAGGTCATAACTTTTTGTGCCTCAGTGTATTTAAGCTTTTAATAAAAATAATACTTTCTTATGTTTATTACGTAAAAAAGGTATACTAAGTTCAGGTTGCCCAGAGTTACCGTTTCGTAGATATTTGCATTTAAATTGTTAGCACATTAGCTCAGTCAAGCAAATAATATTTTGTTACTTCTTACCAATTAAATTTTACATGATAATTAATGTTCTAGTAATGGTAATTGCGAATAATAAATATAACAATTGAATTGTTCTTTAACTTACTTTAATTAAAATAACTTTGACCCTAGAAATTATCGTCTCGAAAGAAACCAACAGCAATGAAAACACAAACTTACGATAAACTCAAAAATGAAACATTTTCTGTTCCATAGCAACTGCATTTCTAAATTTTATTTGTTTTCTCATAGGTTACTTTATGAAAAAAATGTTGTTTGCAAATTAAGGCAGGATGCACTAAACAATGCAAATATCTCCGAAACGATAAGTCTGGGCGACCTGAACTTAGTATACCTTTTTTACGGAATAAATATGAGCAAAGTATTATTTTCATCAAAACCTTAAATACACTGAGGCACAAAAAAGTTATGACCTAAGAAATGTGCAAATTATGACGCAGAACTTTCCTTAATATTTTCCTATACCTATTTATTATAGTTCTCGAGATAATAATTAATTTCACTTTTTTTTTTCGGAAAACATGTCCTACAAAAAGTGATGATATTTTTAAACTCTGACAAATTAAAACACTGAAATTTGGTATGGAGTCAGGTTATATCCGAACAAACCCTCTTTCCAAATATTAGTTATAATAGTACAGGGTTTTTCAAAATACAAATATTTTGTTGGTTTGGAAAAATAGTAAAAAGTAGGTTTTTTCTAATGAAATACCCTATATTTTATCTGTTGTCCTAAATGCTATTGAAATTGTTTATCTTCCTATGTATAATGTTACTATACCTATCTTGAACAGTTTTTTAACTTATGAGCATTCATTTAGCAAAATTAATTACTACAGATAACAATCACACTTTTTAGACCAATTTGGCAAGTTCCGTTTAAATTATCAAAGTTACTAATACTTTCAAGTAGAAGCGGCAACACTGCATGGCTAAAAATACAAAAGAGAGATCATGTTCGCTTCTATAAGCGTCCAAATTTTCAATGTGATCCGATGACTAGTTATCCATAAACGTCTAATAGGCCATCCACCATCAATGACCCTGTAGATCTATCACCATATATCAAATCGATTTTTTCGCTTGAGCTTTTCTCAGTGTAGGACAGTTCTAACTGAGTTACCGTAAAAACTAGTTTTTAACTAGTAAAACTAGGTTTCAATTAAAGGAGAAAGATATTTTTAGTTATAACTAAAATTATAAAACAATTCTAGTTTTAAGTAGTTAATCTATATTTGGAAATACAGGTCAAGTTTTATAAGCAACAAAATACAATAAAAAAAACTTCCTCTCACGGTATACGATTAGCAATAACATCATCGTAAGCCATCTGGTCGTATAAAGCTTTCCATTCATAAATATAACGGTATTATAGACCCCTATATCAAGTCAATGGCGTATGGAAAATAATTTTATTTTTATTACCATTTTATGATGTTATATATTATATATTATCCTATAAACACAAGGCACAATAATACGCGCCGCGAGGTGTTTCAGTTTTTCCTTTTATTTTTCTGCATGCTTCTTTAGATATAACGATGCCATAACGACACGATGAAAGGAAATTTCCTTCTTTCCCTTCCATTCTTATATGACACCTTTTCCGAACGATTTCACAGAAAAATCTTCTTTTATTTTATGATAACAATATTTAGTACCCCTTTTACTTTTAGAAGAAGTTTATTTGTTTCGGTTTTACTTTCACTTTTATTGTAATTTTCCATCACAGACAGATACTACCGACTCATAACTAGGGAGATGTACAACTTATGGGGTGCGCAGTAAAAAGTTAAATTATATGAGTGAAAAAATGGGTTGGTGCGCACGTGTACCGGTAATATTTTTAAAGGTTGCTCGTCGATTGTCTTGCGCACAATGTTGTCGCCTTTATATTGGCAACCCCGCCGTATTGGTGCCAGTTTGGTTGCCAGCCAACGACGACCGTCCAGAGCCGAGAGTTGTAGCGATGTAATGATATTAAAAATCTATTGATACGTGCACAATAGATATCAAAATTAATTATAAAGATGGCCACAAGACCTTCTCTTATGCGAGAAAATAGATTGTTAGTACCCAGTAAAGAAGGTCTTGATGTGAACAAATATTGCCGTGTAATCATTTTCATTAGGGGCGAAGTACGGTTCTAGTCGCCGATTAACGTAAATAGTTTATCAGTCGGCATTGCGCATGTCATCAGCCTATTAGCTTTCTTTACATGCGCGAGGCCATAAATTTGCTTTTAGAGTTTGTCTATCCATAGATATAGGTCGGTGGTATGGTTGGTTGGTTGGTTAAAGACGGGGGTCGATTTAAAGGCCCGAACTTCTATCACTCCAGCCTCTCGGCTTATTATGTACCCCGATCTTGTTAGAAAATGTTTGTTCCTTCTATGCGGTCCAGTAACCTTCTACCAAGCTTGTCATGTGGAAGGTTGTCGCCACGTTGTATGTTCCCGAAGATATTTTGTCTTCTACGAGACAGTGCTATGCAGCGGTATATTATGTGTGAGGCGGTTTCATCCTCTTCGCCGCAGAGTCTGCATTCAATGGATCCGTTGTTTATACCTATCAGTGGAAGGTGTTTTCGCAAGTGGCAGTGGCCTGTTAGCAGACCCATCACTTGTTTCAACTGGGGCCGCGTCAGGTTTAGCATCCCATTCGATAGTATTTTCGATGGTTTTCCAATTACGGCCCGTGCATGTATTTGACCAGGTAACCCTTGCCATCGTGATAGGTGTTGTTTTTTCGACCATCAATCTAATATTATTTGTGTTGCCTGTTTTGATATTCCAAAGGCCGGTTCGGGGCCCCTGAGACTTTGAGCGGACCCGGCTCACGCTAGTTCATCCGCTTTTTCATTTTTAAATATCCTATAGTGACCAGAGACCCACAAGAGCTCTACCTTGTTCCCCCTGACCGCCAGTACTTTTAGGTTGGTATGCCACTCCAGTGTAAGTTTTGAAGTAAACCGAGTTCAGAGCCTTAAGAGCAGTTTGGCTGTCTTTTGGTTGTGGTAGCCCTTTTCAAGATTTTGTAGTACACATGCTTGTATGTCATGAACTTCCGCTTGGTATACTGTGGTGTAGTTCTCCAAAAGAATGCTTATGTCCATCCTGGGTCTTTCCCCAAATATACCTACGCCCACGCCGTTGGTCGGTGGTATAGTCAAATACATGGTAGAACAAGGTAAGATATTCCGAAGGAAGAGGCGTGGTTTAATGACGTCACGCTTCTGCGATTCCCATATAATTTCAACCATGTTTCGAAAGCTTTTTCTTATTTTAGTGGATTTGCTCAGGAATTTGTGTATTTATTAAAATAAATATCCTAATATTCATATTATTCGTAGCGCTGTGTTCGGTTGTGGTATGGATAACCAAAAAAATTATTTTAATTTTTTCTTCTTTCCTAGAGATAAAAACCCAATTAAAATAGATATATATATTTTATGAATTTTCATGCTTTAAATTGGCTCAACATCACACACTTAAAAATTGCTCCTACTTGCCATACTTTTATTTTTTTGAGTAGATAGTATTTTAGCTTTAACCTATGCCGTATTTTTATGAAATAAATATACGTAAATACCATGTTATTATCCTTTAATTTAACCTACTGTCAAATGCATAAAACCTTTTCATATCTTTAACAGAGAATGATAACAACAACGCGAATCTCCATAAGCAATTTAAAAATAACTCACAACATGACGTCACTGCGCGCGCCAAACGAAATTGGAACGCTAGATATCATGCCTTGTATATATTTTATATAATCTGAACAGTAATAATGCGGGGTTTGTTCGGGTTTGTTTAGTCTGATAGTGTCAATCTTCATAAAACTAATTAATTTTGTCTCTTCTAGGTAGACTTTTGTCCAGGAAAATGTGTCTTTGCGACCTATGTGTTCCGATACAAACACCATCCGGTATTCGCCGAGACAAGGCAGTATCAGAAATAAATAACATTTTGGCGTCACAGAGATTTACATTTGCAATTCAATGTTACCACACCTTCGAGCTCACACCGACTTTTATCTGAATTATGTATAGAACGAAAAGTTAAATTGTACGTCTGTACTGTGACGTATAGAGGAAAAATAAATAAGGCCAACATAACGATTTTGTAAATTCATTTGTGATAAAATATTACAATGAAAGTAATATTTTATATATGTATTTTATCAGTTTAGTTTCTCTAAAGCAATTATTAACCAGAAGTTCCGTCCCTGCAGCTGCATTTATCGCCGGTCACGACAGAAATTGCTTATAAATAACGCCACTAGAGGTCGGCCTAACAGTTTTACAAATATGACGGTATGTGTTTGAATTTGTGTAAAGCGTGCTCCTGTTTAGGTAAGTTCCTTATTATGTTTATTTATGTATAAACTAGAACATTGCCTACTTTTTACCAGGCGAATGTTTTTATGCTGTATCGCCGGTCACAGGGTTAACTCAGAGCTAGTAGTCTTAATTAAGGGAAAAATACTACACGAAGTAATTCTCTTGAGTACAGATACTCATTTCAGTCTAAAAAAGTTTAAGAAATAGCTTGTATTAGCTGTTATCCACGAATTTGTGCATTTTTGTATCGCCGGTCACATTAACACCGGTCACGCATGAAAATGTTACCGGAGATACATTGAAGTGGCGATTTGTTATCTGAAGCTTTATACACTATTTTTTTATTAACCATTTATAAACCATTAAGGAAAAATATATTTTGATGTGCAAGTTTCATTTACACCTTAAGTAGATTAAAAATATCACTAATTTTCTTAGTTTTAACATTCATTCTATAAGGGACATTCCAAAACTTTAAGCAAATATAAGACAGGGCTGTTATAAATAATAGGAAAATGGTTATAGTGACTGATTAAAATAACTCAGTTCCAAATATTGGTGTTATATGATTCAGAAGAGTAAAATTAGCCATGTGACGTTAAATTATTAAAAAATCCATGCTATACAAAAATAGACCAAGCTCTTTGTGACGATGATCTTTTGCGCGGACATATATAATACCTATTAACAGGTGTTTTTGAGAGTATTTATTTTTAAATTCCGATTTACTGAAAGTTGCCTGTAAAAATTTTTTGACCCAATGCCATTTCTAGGGTAAATAGTTGTAAAAAGCCATGTGTAAATCATCTAAAAGCACGAGTTATTTGGCTATCGCACTACACTATACTACCTACACTACAGTGGCTCTAATAAAATAAATTAAATTACTATAAAATGTAAAAATCCCTTTGGTATTATTTGGTGTTCCATTTTAAATAAAGAATTTTTTTTAAAATAATGCAAAAACCCGGATCCTACATTGGAGATACAATGTTTTCCCTAGTTAGGAAATTCTTCAATTTCCTCATCGTTTGTCATATTAGCCTATGAAATAAAATTGCGTTGTCTGATGTTATTTCCTAAAAACTTATTCTAATAAATTTATTAAGAGCTATTAACAAAAATTTTTATTTACAACCATGCATATAATAATAACATTTCATCCATCTTTGAAAGGTGGAAAGTTGACGTTTTTTTACTTTTACTTTCCATCCGGGTGGAAAGTAAATAATTTTTTTGTATTTTTTTAAAAAATCGACATCTTAAAATAATATACGAACACACCAACATACTCATTACACAAATTTTCTTCTTCTACTATTTTGGCTGCTTCTCGAATTTCTGATGGAGTAGAAGCAAAATCAAATTCCTCATCTGAATTTTTTTGTTGTTAAAAAAATATATTATTTAGTGAAATGGAAACCATATTCAAAAAATGATATTGGCCATATTGATGTGTATTATTACCTACGTTATTTTACCACCTGCAGTTATTTGAAATTTCTGTCTAATTTTTCAATGGAAAAGTCAAAATGACATTTGTCTTTTATTAATCATTTTAATTCAAAATAATAAGAAGTGGATGTTAGATGTGGTTGTAAATAAAATAGGAAACCTCGGTGAAAAGTTTCATTACTGTCTCGAGATTTAGTTAACTACCGACTCTCTCGACAGGAATGAAACACTTTCCACCTCGGTACGTAATATACTATTTCCGTTTAGAGGTATAAAGATAATTTAAAAAAAATTAATGTAGACTGATAATTATTAAATTTGGTACGCTTGCATGGATTCTAAGGAACTTTGCTTAATATTTTTAGAATTTTTGCGAAGAAGAGGTACTTTATCTAGAGAGAAAATAAAAATAATACTTCGGTCAAGGCCTGCGCAATTCATTAAAAATCATATATAGGTTCTCTTATAGTTGTATATTAACAGCAGTTGAAAAAACTTTAACAAGCTAATGAAAACAATTGCCAAATCAACTTGTGTCAATTGTCATAAATTATTGTTTATTTTTGACGTTTGTTCATTCCATTTATATCTCCAAAATACATCTGATCGTAGAAAATATCGTAGCAATCGGTTTGGAGCTAGCCTAAAAACAAGAAATATTACACTATAACTTGTAACATTATATGAGCACGCGAAAAAATTAAAATTTATCGATGATAATACTAATCCTTGTATGGTCAAACCTTTAATCAGATTTGTTTATTCAAGTAATCCACAAAAATCGGAAATATGACACTAAAATATAAAATTATAAGTCACAAGTAATAAATCCAAGGGTTTTACAACGTAATGGGAAACGTGTTTGCCATAAAAGAGCAAAATGACAAGGGTTTTAAATCCAATCAGGACGTAAATTATGGTGGAATTTAATACTTTCTTTATATGCATGTATAAATATTAAATAATGCATGGTTTTCCAAAACAGTTATGATAAAACTTATTCAAATTTATGTTTAATAAACATGCTTGAATTTGTGTTTTGTATTATGATTGTTATTTGGAGGAGAAACGGAAAAAAAAAATTTTTGGTTAATTTATTTTAAAAAATTCTCATCTTGAATTTATATTATTATATCAAAGGGGGGAACCCCCGCATTTCTAAGGCACTGTAACACTCCCAGACTACATCTCTGGATACAATCACTCATTAGTTCCTCCTGCTTGTCTTCATTAATAAAGTGGAATAACAGAAATGCACATCATAAATAACAATAATTATTGTAACATTTGCAGAGTATTAAGCCTGGAAATAATTTATCGAGTATATGTGGAGTGGTAACACAAACATGGTGATATTAGGATAGGTGTGTTTCCTGTTATAACGTTAGAATTCCTTATTATAATATTATACACTAATTAAATATACAGGGTGGTGTATCGTTGAGTTGAACATATAAAATTCAATGTAATTTTTCGGGGAGCTGAATATAGACTCCTCTGGACATTTCATAGAAAAACTCCGTTATAACTTCTTGAAGAGGCCGATATCCTAAACTATTCCATTAAGCGTGATGGCAAAACCACGTTCCTTCTCTGAAGAATGATGAAATAATTTGACAGACAGGACCTCCCTTTCATATAGATTATAGACGCTTCCAAGGGTTGAATGCTTCGTGCATATTCGGAAAATAGCGCGCTAACTAGCGCGGTTGCCATTTCCGAGTCTATAATTATACAGGAAATAATATTACAGAAGGAAATTCCCCAATTTATGAATATAATCTTATAAAACATCGAAAGTGGCAACGCTGTATTTTTAGATATTAACCCAAGGTGGCACAATATCGATCGACCGAATAAACCCGAACGTGTCAACCAGACTCAAATGTGTTTCACTTTCAAACTTTTTAAATCTAAAATACGTACCTCCGTAAAAATTATATTATTTTCCAGACCACCCGATGAAACCTTTTACAATAAGGGCGTATTTTTGTCTACACAGTAGCACTTTAAAATACTAATTCAGATTGAATGGTACGGTACTTAGATGTGTTCATGAGACGCATAGAAATCTACGCGAAAACTAATGTGAGTTTATGTGTTTTGTGAGGTTATTTTGCTGGTTTTTGTTCGGGTTAGTGTTTGTTTATAAATTAAGTTGGTTTTAAATAGTCCGAAAAGGTAAATAAAATTGCATTATTTTTTCTAAAGGGTGGCATTTATAAACTTTTAAGTTGTTCAGATTCGACGGATGTCGTTCGAATTTAACAAATGGGAACATATCTGACCATTTATAAACTCCGCGGCGGTTCGTTCGAGTCAGTTCAAGTTTATAAATCAGAGATTGTTTCCCAGCAAACTGAACTGAACGTAAAGTTTATAATAATGTACCCTGAAAAATAAACAACTTCGATTCTGTCAAACAGTTATTGACTTTCTAAAGAGTTTAGCATGAGAACATGACAACACTGCTCAAAATTCATTGACGTTTTCCGCCATATGTTGCTTTATTTACTTTTCTCACAGTGTCACCACGCGCATATTTTTGGTCTGACAATAGGTCATGTACAGGGCATATTAAATTAAAGCGCCATTTTTGGATATTTTTCTGCAATTTGTTTTCATCTCAGAAATTGCCGGTTTAAATATAATACGTCATTTCCATAAACCCTGTATTGCGTTGAAAGTAATGAAATTACAATTTTAAGCACACAGGTATGAATCTTATGGCTCTGTGGGTAAAGCGGCAGTCATTAGGAACTCTAGAATGAGAGTTCGTAGGTTCAAGCCCCACGGCCGGTAAACCGAATCGTGCTCGGCAGATTTTAGTGGTATAAGTCATGGCGCTACTGTCCGGCATCATGACAAAGGTTGTCAGCCCCTGGTGGAGCAGCGTGTGACTGAGGTTCACAATTGGGATCTGGCTCTATAATGTGAATGAGGAGGAAAAAATTAATCAAGAAAAAGGACACAGGTGTAGATCAGAATAATATCACGAGACGTTTGAATAGATTGCAATTTTGATAGGATGCCGATAAACTAGTATTTATCGTTTCAATTCTTTCGCTTTGTCCCGTCTAAACAAAGATCCGCATGTAGAATCGCATAACTGTCGATACCGATAACGCTGCAGTGCAAATTTATTCTAATATCGGCATCGGTTCTACATAGAAAATAGATTCACATTCCTCGGCTTAAAAGGTTATATATTTTCAATTTTGAAACACCAAATATTTCTATTATACTTACATTAACCAATATCCTGGATATCGTCCATGAAAAATGAAGTCTACGCCAACACCTGCCAACACTGAAAGAAAATTAATTATCAAAAGGTTATAACGACTAATCTTAGGTTTAGTTAATGAGAAAATACAAGAATAACATAAAATAAAATTGATTTCACGATGAAATTTTGGTTTTGTACTAAGCCAGTCTCGACCTTGCTTACAAGAAATACATATGCTTGAAATTGTTTTTCTTAAATAATGATTTATTTAGATTAAAAACTTAATTGACTTATATGTTACACTTTTTAAACTCATTAGTTGTCAAATTTTAAAACTGTTTAGGAAATACATGGTCTTGCAATGAATAGTGCGCCAGGTTTCCATCGCTCCTATAGGAATTAAGTTAGGAATTTCATTCATATGCCGATTTATACTGTATCATAGGGTGTAAAAATGCTTTGTAGTCCTGGAAAGAAAAATCAAAAATACCACGGATTGAGTGGGAATAATAAGGTTCCAAGGATGACACATTTCAAAATCATTTTTCTCAAACCTTTTCAACGGGATAAATATTATTTGGCTATTGGATGTAAAATTTATATGCAATTATGTTATGTAACACAAACATATACGCTATTTGTAGACGTTTTCGTAATAATTCCAAATTTCATAAATTATGTTGTTTAAATACCACAAGCGTTTTGACTAATAATTGTAAACTACAGTAAATGTTCAAAATATTTATTTTTATCTGTGCACAAGTAAATTCGTACTCCCAAAAGGATAGCTCATGCCGCAATGCGAGAAACCAAGGGTTGAGAGCCCTTGGGGGCGCAGCGGATGAGGATCGTGGTTCGGAGCCCACGTTAACCTGTAGGTCTTCTCGGAAATGACCCTGTCAGGTATACGAAGAGGACAAAACATTCACCAAACCCAGAAACACGATATTTTTTAAATATATTATTAAATATAACGATAAATAAAACTATAATTTTCAGTTAACCATGAAAACATAAAAAGTTTCCTTCAATTTTGCTTAATGGTTTCCAATTTTGAAACTTTAACATATTCAGGATCAAAAATGGAGAATCTTATATAGTTTTCTCGGATTTTACGTTCGCAAGTTAAAGAGATACACTGAAAAAGATAACGTGAGCAACTCGAGCAATAAAACTGCGCTCTTTCTTGCTGTATTCGTTACGACCAGATGCAGATGCATCGTTCAATAGAAACGCCCTATTGCACTAAAAAAGCAATATTTTGAAATTCACAAGAAAATAGTTTATTATTTAAATACGTTGTTTAGTAATTGACTATTGCCACTATGGAATACTATGAAAATGTACAGGGTGATGATTTTAAAGTATTATAATTACTCTATTAGTTGCTTAGTTCCGAATTTTTGAATAAATAGTATTACACGTGAAACTATCATAACATCTTAAATTTAACGTCAACATCTACTTCTAAACATTCTGCAATTCCTTTTGACATGAGTTGAGCACGCAAATTCACATTGGACGAGCTACTAAATTATATTCTTGTCGAATATGATATTCCATGATTTTTAGCATTTGTCGGTGGTATAGCCACAACTTAATTTTTTATAAATCACCACAAGAAATAATCTAATAGGGTTAAAGATTTTCGGATTTTGCAACACTTTAAAATCCACACTCTGTATAATATTTTCTTGTCCAAAGTCTAATTTTGTGTAGAACATAAATTTCGTAGTTATCAGCAAAATCCGATTACAAAACAATCTCGTCCTGGATAAGTCAATAAAAATTCACCACGCAACGCAACTAACGTTGATTTATGGAATTAATCTCTCCCCCAGTGATTCAACAGAATGAACACTTTACTCTTTCTTTTGAGGCGGGTTTTTTGCTTTAACTAAATGGTTACTTGTATAGCCTAACCTGGATGTCGCTAAAAAAGACGTTCGAGTATTAGAAAAAATTTTGTTTGATTTATAACGTATTTTAATGTAATATTTTTATATCTTGATCTACACTATCCCAATTATTAATTATCGAATTTTCAAAAATGGACGTCGCTGATAATGAACCAATTTTAATATGCAATAACTATTTAATACACGTGTTGATTCCGCGTTTGGTTCTTTATGAAACATTTTTTAAATATTTATACTTACACTTATTGCTTTTTAATGATGAAAGTTATATTAGAGTTATCTCTATATATGTTTCGCCTTATTAGGGCTTTTTCAAGAGTATTATTTGTATACTAAAGTTTGCATTTCGTTTACAGTATTTATAATGTCTATTATAAATCTTATTTAAATTTATATTATGCTAAAGGTTTGGGAAGTCCGGGCTGTAAAGATTCTAAGAATTTATCAATTATTGGGGTGGAAATTTTGTTGGTCCTTGGTACAGTGAATAAGATTATTTTTCATGGATTTTTTGATTTCGTTCTAATAAATCCAATCTTTTACCTTTGATTTCAGCGTGAAGCAATTGAATGTTACTTAAATTTACAAAGCGATTATTTTCTATACAGTGAGCGGACATCCCTGAGTTTTTTTACATTGTTTAAAATAGCTGTTTTGTGTTCTTTTAATCTTGTCTTAATACTTCTGCCGCTTTGACCTACACATATGGCATTACAATCTGCACAATTAATTTTGTAAACTCCTGATTTGTCAAGTATGTCCGTTTTGTCTTTATTGTTCACATATGTATTTTTCCCATTTAAAACGCTTCAGTTATACTCGCTTTTCAAAGCAACGAAACCTTATTAACAAACGCACGACCTCGCATAAAAAATTAAAGCATTTGTTGCAGTTGAAATGTTTGAAAATGTCATTTATAATTAAACTGCCCTGATGAGTTGTGAAATTTGTTATTTTTTAATTAACAGCCAAAAACAACGGTCGAACTAAATTATATTAAAATAAAATGTAAATCGTATATTACTTTATTGTGTTCAAAGTATAAAATGTATATCATAAGATGCTGAATTATATGGGAAATAACAAAATGCTTGTCATGAAATATTGTGTTGTGTAGAAAAATACATATTAAATATAGGATTATGTACTTAAAATGTAAACATTCTCTAAAAGTGGCAGCGATATGTATTCGTCAGTTATAGTAAAAGGTTTGTCAAAAATATAATATCGGTTATAAAACCAATCAATTAAATTTCAAGCCAATTAGATCAAGACTTGTTACGCTATAAAGAGTGATTAACCATATATTTAGTATTAAAAAATCGGCAGTTTCATATAGATTGATTTTACCAAAATCCGGATAAAGTAAACAAAACCAGTGGGGCTTATAGACCCTTCTTAAACTGTGTTTAACCGATTACGTTTTGTTAATCCTTTATTCTCTAATAGCGTTTTTAGTTTACTGCGCTCTTGAACAATCTAAGAGTACTCTATGCGAGATTACGTAAACAGCTGAGAGTTAACTAATATATATGTTTTTTGCACGAAAGTCTTTTAACGGACACTCACTGGTTTGAAAAATTTAATGAAGCTAACTGATCTTTTAAGACGACAGACGGCTGAATGAAGATGATTCTTTTGCCAATACGCCATGGCTAACGTACGTTTTACTATTTCTTGTTATATGCAACATCAACAAGGTGTATACAGATGGTAGAATGATGATAGAAATAGACTTAAAATTATACGTCGCCTTTTGAAGCCACCGTATCATCTCTCAATGATGGTACACCAAAGCTCAGGCATATCCTGCGGTCTCACAAACATTCCCTAAACAGCCCGAGTATGTACCATCGTGCCGATAAAAAACTAGGACAGCAAAATTTCTTATTTTCTCCTGGACTATTAGGAATTATTTACTATCGAGTCTAGTACCAGTAAAATGTCATATACAAATTTTACATGTCAACATAGATTGTCACTTTATCATTAACTTGTCAAGCACATCTTTTTTTAAATATGCCACAATTAACCCCCAGCAAAAGGCTATTATCTACAGTCGGTTCCGAGATGGTGCTTTTATTAGGGATATTGCATGCGACCAGGGAGTAAACAGAATTACCGTGTTGTTGGCAAAATAAAAATTGCAAGGCATCGAACTATTATTAGGAGCAGTTTCAGGCTCCCCTAGAATATTTGCTAAAGATGAAAATATAAGAATATTAATTAGCAAGAAGTAATAAACAGGAATGTTCTATGACTACATATTAAAAACAATTTTTTGCTACGACAAAATTTGTGTTTGTATATTTTTTACTTTCTGTTAAATTTCTTTATTATTCAATTTTATTTTCATTTTTTGGCGACATTAAATATATCTACTTTAAATAAACCATTTTACTTTTTCTTAATAATAAATGCGTAATACATTTAGTTCCTCCATATAAACTTCCGCTCAACTTTATAAAACAAGTAACATATTTTGATACCACCTCGTATCGCAAAATACAAACCTTAAATTATATATCCTCATTAGCAGGTAAATATTTGATTAGCGTGAAAGAATGTCACTAATCTTAAAACGCTATTACATAATGACGGTGTTTTCTAAAACATTTTAATACGATTTTGTTTTCCAATTACTTACGTAATAAAATCTGCTTAACACGCAAAAAAACTATTTAAATTTTCTCTCTTAGAAAGAACAAAAATCTGGCATGCAGCCTAAAGGACTTTAGCGCCACGGGAAAAACGTGCAGTAAAAACTTTGATTAATGTGTAAGGTCAAAACTTTATGGCCGGGGATCTCTTGCCTGCGTTATAGAAGATTCTTTTTTTATTTAGAAGCAAAAACTTAGGGTTAAGTTAATCTTGAAAACTTGGGTACTTTTACTCGAAATCTGCAATCTTGTTATTCAGAGGCTTTACTGAATACGTACAGGTATAGCCGAAAAGTTCCGTTTAACTCACAGTCTAAGCGACATCACCATAAATATATTCAGCCCGGTAAGATAAGAAGGCCTTGGAACTGATGCTAAGCCTACTCTGCTCCATACGCTCACAAGTAACCTAATTTTATCTATCTGTTTCACTCTATCATTTAAGCGTCTATATCACACTTACGTAGAGTTAATATGAAATGCCAAAAAGTAATTGTTTATGCAGGCTACTTGATCCTGGTCATATTTGTCTCACTTTACTGAATTAGGGAAGGTAGCTGCAGACAGAGACAGGCATAGAATGCGAACAGCACGAATTGTTAAACAAGCTAGCTTCCTTCGTCTGGCGGGAATGAAAATCAAGCAACATCTGATGTGATTTAAAATGGTGGCGAAGACGCAGCATCTTTAAATTTTAAAATAATTTGAATTTTCAAATCTTTTCACGAAAAACGTCGTTTCCTTTTTGGTGCAAGTGAGTGATTTGTAATCGAAATATTCATTTAGTCATCTTGATTGATTAATAATTTCTTTTCCTAAATCATATGGGGCCCAAAAATATACTTGGACTTGAAGCTTGAAATATTTGCTAGGACCTAGAGCCCAGTTGAAGATCGTAAAATATTTTATGTAAATTATGATCCTACTTACAAGCTTATGTCTGTTTAATTTTTCATTTGTAGTTACGTTACTAGTTCAAAAAATGATATAAGAGTGTGTAAGGATTATTTTAAAGTGATAGTTACAGCTTAAAACATGTCAGAATCCTAATATTGGTTTTCACCACTTAGTAAATCAAATAAAAGGGTTTTGAATGTTTTTTGTTGGTTAAATGTCACTTTAAAATATTGACAGTAATAAAAATTTGAATAAAAGTGACATTTGAAAAGCACGTGCGTTTGTCAGCTGATGCCAGACGTAATGGATGCCTGGTTTGTTCAGTTGTTCATACTTGCTTCGATGTGTTAACACGGCTATTTGTCTTCTTCCTGCTTATAAGTATTCGTTGAATATATTGTTGAGTTGTATTATATGATAAATAAGTCTTATCACTACCATTCATTTTCTCAAACAGGTAAAATTACTGCCTTTTATGCAAGTCATAGCACAGTACAAAATTATTCTGTGGCCAGTCATGCATTCACTTATATGTTAAAGAAACTTTGGAATTCCGTACACGCTTTCGTATGTATTCAGCTTTACTGAACGGGCACGTACCTGGAAACATATAACATCTGTCCAGCGTGAGTGGAAGATGTGACATATATTCGTTTTACGGAAAACATTTATAACTTAATGTTACTGCACTATTTTAAATTATTTAAGAACTAACATCACTAAATGCTAAAACAGTAGTTATCGTGTGTTATGTGTCATCAATGTTAGTGTTGATACGTCAAGTTGGAAGACTCCCCGTCTATAATTGCGCTATAAATGCGCATTATTATGGTATTTAAATTAGGAATATTCCTGCCGAAACGAAAGACAAAGCATTATGTAACCGATATCATATTTTTTATCAGTCCTTGACAGCGAATTGTTATTTTTCTGCAATATTTTTTTTTTATCTCAGGATTTGTACCTTACCCTCTATAGTATATTTTTCAGTAATCGAAATTGTTAACAGGAAAATTACGTATGTAACTAAATACGTGTGAAATTGGTGGCTGTTTAATAAAATATTATAAATTGAAAAGGTGTCAGAGATTAATATTAAATGTGTAAGATCACGAACACGGTATCAAAATTGATTTGCTAGTTTTGAAATATTTTTCCCTCCGTTCAAATAATCCTGTAGTCGAAACACGGTAAGGATAATTAACAATATTAATTTTTATAAACCGATAAGGCTAAAATAATGTTTATTTTCAATGTTGTTACAAGATGGTTAAAAGGGGTCAATAATTCATGTTGGTTTACAAACCGCCTGTGACAAATGCTTCATTCAAACTTGTGCGTGCAATTATCCTAGTTCATTAGATCAGACTACATCATTCGAAACCAAGAACCCATAAATAAGGGGGATTTCGAAGCCAAAATCGAATGTTAATCCCTAGCCGTGACATTTAGTGGATGCCTTAGACCCCAAATAATACGGCGGTTCATAAACTTTCTTGTTTCCCAACCTCGACAATGTTTAATGCTTCAACGAAAGCATTTCTCTAAAGATCCTGAATGCGTATAATCACTTTTAGACAAGTAGTGTACACAATTTCTCCTACGACCACATATAAAGTCGGTTCGTTTTATGAAGTCCGATATCGGATTAGATCACTGTTATCGCATTTTCAACAGTAAGACGGTCGCTATACTTGATCGTACCGAACATTCCACTGGTTCACTGTATTCGGCTAATTTTACTGGGCGAAATCAGCGGTTCCAAAACAAAATTATCTTAGAATTATGTACGGCGAGAAATATTTTTATGCTGTTTATTTTTCGCTCATAGTTTTTTTTGTTTATCAAATGAAAAACATTTTGCGTCAATAAGTGAAAGATTTTCTCAGGTACTTTTTCTTTCTTTCCTGGAATTTAATTATTTTGGGATCGTTATAGTTAAATCTATATAATAATCACTATTTTCCAAGAAATAATTAAAATTTGCTGAAGTGCAGGATGGTGTGTTCTATTTTAAATAAGTAGTTATGCTTTTTGCTTTTAGTTTGTTTCTCATTGTGTGTCATTTAAAAGCATTTATGAAACAAAGTTATGGAAATGTTCTCGAGGTGAACGTCGTTTGGTATTACAAGTAGAACGTTATTTTACTTTAGAAAAAGATAACTCGGGCCCGTTAGTGTCAGTTTTGGTAGTGTAAAAAACGAACGTCTGATGCTTGCGGCATTTCAGATATGACTTTAAGAAGATTTCGAAAAAAGAGTGAAGAGGAATTGGACAGACCATATAAAATGGTTCGACTCAAATCTTTGATTTATCTCAAGGAATAAAACTATCGATTAGGAATATTGTTTACGGTATATATAAAGCCAAGGAATATGTTAGCCTTAAAGCTATTCTTGAAAAGATAGAAAGATTTAGAGAAATTATTTTATTTAGAAAATACAATTTATTGTTTGAGAGCCACCGACTATCCTGCTCAAGAAGTTTTATTGCTTAGCGCATTTCATATCCGTACCAACTTTACAATGTCCACTTATAGGAATATTTTGAGTTACCTGGTTGTAAATAAAAATAACAACTTTTCTCCTATTTTCTTGTGCTAATTATTCTGTATAAAACTATATAGTTTTTTATTTTTTTATTAGATAAACACACAAAAACAAAATTAAACTAATCCTAAATTTGAATAAATAGATCGTTCCATGAAAATAATAAAACGCACACCCTAACCGTAATATTTATTGAAATGGAGTTAGATATCGTTAATTTTAAAGTGTTAGATTGGATTTGCTTAAAACAATACTCAAATTATTAATAAAACAAATATAATTAAATAAATCACCTTACTCTGTATGGATATTCCAGCCTTGATAATTGTAAAAATCGAAAATAAATCAGTATTTTTCCCATTTCTACCTTACCCAAGCAGTTTTTATGTTTAATAGGTTGAAAGAGGCACAGTATATGAAGCTGTAGAGGAAAAAAATCCATGTGGGCGCTACTTGGTTCTTTATTTTTGAAAAATCTTTAAAATATTTCCAAGAATCAATTAAAATGGAAGAACTTTTTTTCATAATTTATTATTAATATTTTTTCTTAATTTACTTATTTTTTCTTTTTCTGCTACATGTTTACTTCACAATGTAATAAGTTTTCTTCTTATGTATATTTTTTTCCAATGAAGATGAGGGTATAATATCAACAACTCCTAGTAGGAGTTGTTGTATATATGCCTATATACCTTCGAAACATGTATGGAAGTTAAAATTTAAATAATGTTTATTAAACTGCCATCTGTTCAAATACATTTGTTTGAAAAGTATTTTCCAATACGCGTGTTACATAAAACACTTTTTAATGATCTAAATGTACAAAAGTTATATGTAAGAGTTAACAACTATAATGATTGTCAATATATTCAGCAAAATTTAGACAAAATGTATCTTTGGTCTGTTAAAAATAAATTACAATTTAATATTGACAAATGTTTTGTACTTAGTTTTAATAGGAAGAGAACGCAAATCAATTTTGAGTACAAAATGAAAGGAAGGGCATTGGCTAGGGTTATGGAAATACGTGATCTTGGGGTAACCTTTGATGCCCAGTTGACATTCAAAAGTCATATAGATGATATAGCCAGTAGATCGTTTAGAATGTATGGATTTATTATTAGAAATAGTAAGGAGCTTAATGTAGTATCTGTCAAAACTTTGTATATTTCATATGTGAGGAGCATCTTGGAATATTGTTGTATAATATGGAGTCCGTGTTATGGAATTCATAAATATAGTATTGAGAAAATACAAAACAGGTTCTTGAGGTATATACACTATAAGGAAACAGGAGTATACCAAGTACATATTACAAAATTAGATATAATGAAAGTACATAACATCCAAACACTTGAAAGTAGGAGAAATGTTTCTGCTATAATTTTTTTATATAAACTACTTAATAACATGATAAATGCTCCTGATTTATTAGCTCAGCTAAACTTTTATGCTCCAGCATATATAACGCGATATCCTTTAAGTTTTTATATTGATAATACACGTACAAACTACTACAGAAATTCCCCTGTTATTGATATGTGCAAATTATATAATCAAAAGCGATTAGAGTTTGATATATGGAATATTAGCTCAGTAAGTAAACTCAAAAAAATACTCTATGGAATGTTTTAACATTAACATGTATAAAATTTTGGAATTCATTGTTAAATTCGTTGTTAAATGCAACTTTATTAGTAGAATATATGTACGCATCAGGTTTCGTTTACTGCCCTACACTACAAATGGATGTAAATCTGTTGTGTTTGTAATAAATAAATAAATAAATAAATAAATGGTTTAAATCGCTAACAGGTAATTTTTATTTGATAACGTATTATTTTAAAAAATTAACCCTAAAAGAGTTAATGTAGTCTACGAGACTACGACTGTTTACCGTCTATTAAATGTTACCCAAAATGCAAAGCTCTGGAAACAACACTTTACCTTTATTAAGTTCACCTCGAAACATTAAGAGAATGATATCCGTAAAAGCACAGCTCGGACGAGACAAAGCTTATGAACCTTGGTGACACTTAGGTCTAGGGCGTCGACACTAAACGTCACAATTAGTCGATTACATTTGCCTTGTAGTTCCGAAAGTGTAATTAAATTTTGGGACGGTAAAGGTTTCGGTATTATGAATAAACGAAATTTTGATTTGTAGTAATCTCCATATACGCAGAATAAATGAGTTAATATATATTATAAATCCTGCTGCAGTCTGCTGTTGTTTAATAGGAACTGCTGTCTAATAAAAATAAATTTTCATTATACAGGGTGTCCGGGAAAATATGGTAAATCTCCCGGATATGGAAAAAACAAGTGAAAATAGTACTACAAGTTTCTATTATAAACTTTTTTCATATAGGCCTCCTCTTCGGAGATATGGACTCCTGAAGAGTCATAATTATTGAACTACCAGGTATATTTAAATTTTTTGAATGATGTATACCACGTGAGACCATTGAAATTACTATCCAAGATAGTGTTGTGAATTACAATAATTATAACAGCTGCAGGGAGGGCTAGCTCTGACCATAATGATCCCTTTTCTTAACCACCTATACGATCTTTGGATGGTAAATTTTACAACGATTGTATGTGAATAGAACAATCACTATAGTAAAATTTTTATAGTAAAGATTTTATTGTACGGTTTCCTATAAAGCTTTGTATTAGATACAATTTTCATTTTTAATCCATACCAAAATATTATTGTAGTAGATACACATAATTTCTAAAATTACGCAAACAAAAATAATGTAAAGCTGCCACTGATTTACAAGATACTTAGGTTTTCGTTCACCGCTCCTTCAAAATATTGTGCCAAAAAAGTATATTTTTTACAAGCGGATCTTCCAACCTCCACTAATTAAAATCCATTAGCATTATTCAGGAATCCATTTATTATTTTCCTTTATCAGTTGTTTTTCTCTACTAATTCGTAGGATATTGTGATTTATGTATTAAATATAATAATTATGTTTATTTGTCTACATAAGAACAATAAGGCACATTTTAAAAATTAATATATTAAAGAATTTTCATATTTATTACAAATTTTGGTAGATAATGTTGTCAGAATGACTTGATCTTCATTGTACCTTTGGTTGGATCAGTAACTAAAAGTTAATCAAAGTAATAAGCCTCACAAGTTCTTAAGACCGCAATTTCTATATAAAATAATCTGTTTTTATTTAAATTGAGTTTTAAACCAAAAATATATAAAATAATAAATTAATTATAATTTTATTATTATATATTTTTATTCTTACAATATACCACAAACCTGGAAGTTTATGCTTAAATTAATAACAAAAACTGATATTGTTTATATTATATTAACCCAAAATGTGGGCAAAGCAGACAGATAAATGGACGCTATTTCAAAGAAAATTCAGAAATATAAATATTAAAGATGATGAAGGACCCAGACCATGAATATTTTAAAATCAGCGCTTTATTCTTCGAAATTTATTAGTGCTTGTATTTTTTAGAAAGCTTTTAGGTGCTAATAAAACCGACAATTAAAAAATACATTAGTACGGCTCATTGTCCTTGCGCGATTACTAAAATGGCATAATAAAAATATTAATGCCTCATACTTTATATACACGGAAAATAGACTATAGTAAAATTATTAGACTAACGATTTTATTCTAAAATTTCCTATAAAATATAGTACGAATTACATTTTTTATTAGTAATCCGTATCAAAATAATATTGTAAATATTATTTACAAAAAACTATAGTTCGGATTTCTAAGAAATTTAGTAAAATTAAGTAATTACTAAAATATATTTTACAACAAATGTATGTGCATGGAACAAACACTATAGTAAAGATTTTATTGCGTGACTTGCTATAAAATATAGTATTAATTACAAAATAATATTGTAGATGCACATAATTTATAAAAAAAAAAGTTTGTATATCTAATAAATTTAATTAAATCAAGCTAAATATATTGTAAATTTTACAACGAATGTAAGTGCAAATAATTTATTTATATCTCCAGTAGTTAAATATTTTTATTCTACTGACGACTATTAATTTATTTTTTATAAATTAATGTGGCCATTTCTAACAATTTTTATGAAACAAAATTTATCATTTATTATTATTTTATATAATAATACTGAGTTTCAATATGAATTTAGTGGTTTTAATCAAGAACGGTGCATCTGACGAGAATATCTCAAGGGACCGTTTTCATGCAGAATTGAACACGCTAATCAGAAACAATATCCACATGGAAAAATGTCAGTGGCGTACCATCTTTTTTGTAAAATATATCAGGGGATATGTTTGCAGGGACGCCACTGGTGGAACAATTGAATAACTTTTCTAACTAAAATTTGTGGTTCTATATCCTATTAATACATACCAAAATTGAAAATAATATCTAACGTACTTTCGGAGATATTGAAAAATAACCATTTAAAAAATAAAAATTCAACACCCTGTAGCAAAAAATTTAAGCCGTTGCGGACATATGTTCATATGAACTTTTCTTTATAAAATGACCTAAGGAATTACATCCTAAAATATTAGCACGTCATTAAGGAATACCCTGTATATTTGGTAAAAATGAAAAACATTTCTAAAATAACTAACAAGCTAAAATACAAGTGACTTTATATTTATTAACACTAAATAATAGTCCTTCCTGGATGTGCGTTTCCCAGAATTCAGAAAATTTACGACTAAAGATATTTTCAAAGACGCGAATACAAAATTTTCGGTTTTCAAAATATTTTTGTATGAAAAATTACTCTTTAAATTATAAATTAATTTATAAACTCGGACTTATGTAGTTCACGAGTATACGTCAATGTCGGTTTTAAATTTAGAACTCTTTAGTTACCAAAGATTAAAATTTTTAAAAATAGTTTTAATAGATTATTAGTGTAATTCCAACATTTAGTTATTTATATAGATTGTGTATTAATTATTCTTACAGCTAATATTTTGAACTTCGAGCCCCTGAGAACATTCTTGCACATAAAAATATTAAATTTAGGCGACGATGATTATTTATTTAACTTATAGTAAAATATTATGACCTATTTTTTCATGAAGAACGTATTCTGCTTTAGCGTGTATATTTGGGTTATATTTTGGGACTATCAATTGAATGCTTATATTATTAAGAAAATATTCAAAAATAAGCCATGAATAATGTTTAAAATACAAATGGCTGTCATAAGGTCATAGATTGCTACTTTCTGATTTTGAAATTTAATAAATGCTTCTTTTGTAAATTCGATAACTTTTGGAAGCTGACAAACATTTTGAAATATTTACCTAAGCTTCAAAAGTCAGTTTTACTTTTACGTGATTTTTTTTGTAACAAAATTCAAACTTCTTCTTTTACTTTTACATCACTTTCTTTTTCGCCACGTATAACAACGTCACGTAACTCGCACAAAACCACGTTTAAAAATCAGAAAACTTTATTCAAATTGGTTGAGCCTGTTTCGAGCAATAGAGTTTTGAAAATGAGGTTAAAAAACTTATTTGCCGATCTTTTTATTGCTCAGTTTAATAGACCCTAAAAACAAATATCGCTTTTTACCTAAGAACATCTTATATTAGAAAGTAATATTGTAAAATTTTTGTAAATAGTAGTATGTTGCGGGGATTAAGATTCCTTGGATCTTTAAAATTCTTCACGCACAGATTTAATTCGAGAGAATTTAGAATTTCCTTACCCAGTAAAGCGCTCAATAAAGAAGGCGATATATAAAGCCATTATAGGTGAAGGTAATTCAGCATCCTTTGACATCGGAATGATATATCACCAACCAATCAATATAAGATTACGTTGTCTTTTAGAATATTATCCTGTGGGACTAATTAACCCAGTTATTTTTTTAAAGTTGAATAACTTAATTATTTTTTCTTTGAATTTCGGAAACATTTCGCCACAGGAATTAAATTAAATAGAATAATATGCCACAATATTGGTTGTTTTGTGGAATGTGGAATACTATATTTAAATCTACTGCAATATGTTATACGAAACGACTCACTGTAATTTTAAGTACTTTTGCGACATCATATCGTTTGATCCGCTTAATGGATTTCGATAAACTTTTCACTGGCTGGAAGTCCCGTTATTTAACTACACATTGACGTATCAAAGTTTTATTTTTCCACGGGATAAAATAAAAAGTGATATGTTTTTAATAAAATTTAACCTGGAACACGGGTTTCTTTCAGCTACATCTAGCAAATCACACATACCAGGGTAAAGAATAGTATTATCTATATTTTATGTATACCTATCCTACGTAGGTGCGGTCGTTTTAAAGTCGAGAAGGGGTCAACCACTTGAATGGATCATGATTTATTTATTTCATTTTGGGTTTTTATTAACTTTTGTATTGTTTAATTTGACACGAACAAACCCGAACAAACCTTCTGTTGCAAGTTGTTGTATACCTACGTATAAGTATAAAATGTAATATTCTGGAAAAAGCGGTATACCTCTTAAACTATTACAGATGAAAAGATAAATAAAATAAGAAAATGTAGAGAGAAGACTAACCTTCATTCTCATTAGTGTGTGATTACTTAGATATACCTGAAAGAAATTATGTCGCAGCTTAAGTTTTAGTACACATATAACATATATCACTTGTTATTTTATCCCGTATATTGAATTAAATGAACGGAAAAATAAACCCTAGCAACACCAGTGTGTAGCTAGATAGTGGGGCTACCCGCCAATGAAAAGTATATCACAATCCATTTACCAGAATCAAAAGTTATGATGTCACAAAGAGTTTAAAATTATAGTTTTGTGTGTTCTTCAGTGTAGATAAATGAACGTTTGACAATTAAAAATAATATTCAAAATAATTTAGGTAGTTCCGCAAGGTGACCAGCTCTTTCTAACCTCCAATCAACTAGCCACGTCAAAAAATTATAGTGTTGTTGATATTACATATTTTGAATATTAGCATAAGCATGCCCTTGCTTATTGCTTCTTCACCTTAACCAAAAACGATTCTTCTTTTCCTAGCTACTTTACCAGAAGTTTAAAGTAACGAGTCAATGATTCGTATTATAACAGTTATTTATGCTGTTAGTGTTCAACCAGTGCACTTAATAGTGCTGTGCGATCTTTTTTCCGTTTGTCAGACTCGAGCCTTATTGATGAGTCGTAAATGGCGAAATGCTTGTAAAAATGAGTCTGACAGAGGGAAAAAGTAAACATGAACTTATTTTTAAAACTAGTGTCATAAAATGACATTTTAAACACTCACAAGCATTAAAGAGTCTACTTTTATTAAAATTTGTCGAGAAATCAATGTACAGGTTTACAAAATATGAAATTTATAAAGAAAATAGAATTTTAATGAGTATTTCTATTATAAACTAGATCGATTTTCACAACCACACTCAGGAAAATAAGTAAGGTAAACGAACGTTTTATATGGCACGATGGTGGACTAAATTTAAACCATCTACACTCTTGCTAACAACTTTTATGGTATTAGTAGTTATAATTCGAGTTCCACTTTATAACGGAATTAATTTTCAAAATGTTGAAAATCAGGTTTAAGATTCATTCTAGCGTTTATCCATTGCTTTGAGATTACGATTTTAGTTAACGATGCTACTTCGTTCAACGAGATTACATCGCGTGATGGCGGCTAATTTAAAAGTTTTATACTTCAAACAAAAGTGTATGTGGGTTAAATGTAATGAACGTTTGAAAAGAAGTCAAGGAAAAATTAATATTCTTGTATTAGTTCGAAATAGTTCACTGTTCACTGAATAGTGCTTACGTAGGTACTTCCAGTATTTAACCTATATGGAGAAATGCTATGGTAAAGTTGTCATAGTAGAGATTTTATTGTACGATGTCCTATAAAATATAGTACTATATACATTTTTTAATTAATAATTCGTACCAAAATAATATTACATAATTTATATAAAACAGTGTGGTTGATTAGTGCGAGGAAGTCAAATATCTCCGTTGTTCTTAAAAATATCGAAATTTATTAAATACAAAGGTTCTAGGATAAATAAAAGCGCACATTTTAAAAATATTTTTGGATATACAGGATGCTCCAAAAAAACGGGGCATCATATAAGTAATTTTTTTAAAATAGTACCCCCCATTTCTATTTGTCTCATGGAATTCGGCATAAAATTTTACATAAGATATGCTATTTTATTTTGGTGATTTATACGATGTTGCCAGATTATTCAATTTTTCCTCAAATTTTCTCGAAAAACATCATATCAAAAAAATTATTTTAAAATATTACTAATTTAAACTAAAAAAGAAATTTGTATATTTTTATAAACCTTAGAGGTGTTCGAATAATTTTACTAAAAAAAAGCATCAATATCGTATACAGGGTTTTTTTTACATCAGTACAAATGTAGCAATCTTTAGCTAAATATTACTCGATTTTTTCAAATGGATCCCCCTGTATATTATTATGTCAGTTTACAGATAATTTCAACCTCTTTAAATAGGCAATTATAATAAATACTCTAAAACGTAACGTAACATTTCATGTTTTATTTAAAAAATGTAAAAATATCGGCACTTTCAATAAGTTAGCCATGAGTTGAACAAAAAAAAAATAATAAACTAAATAAAAAAAGTATAACAAGTGTTCAATATGACCTCCATTAACATCTAAACAGGTCTCTACGCGTTCTTGAAATGATCTACTAACTTCATTTAATACATTGTTGTTGATATTCCGAAAAACTTGTATAATGCGGCTCTTCATATTCTCTTTTGTGGTTGGAGGCACTTTATACACTTCATCTTTGACGTATCCCCACAAAAAGAAGTCCATTTTTGTTAAATCTGGAGATCGAGGTGGCAATTGAAATGGTCCACCTCTACCTATCCATCTATTATGAAATTCATTGTTTAAATGTTCATGGATTGCGGCCGTATGGTGGACTGGAGCTCCACCATGCAAATACCACATTCTGTCTTTTACAAAATTTGGTAAATTATTTAACAAGCGTGGTAACTCATTTTGCAAAAAAGACAAATAGTTACTCGTGTTTCAAAAAAATAAGGACCAATGACATAATTTCCAACTATTCCACCCCACGCATTTAGTGACCATCTAGTTTGACTGTGAGTTCTAATAAAATGTGGGTTGGCGGTTGCATAATAATGGAAATTATGCCTATTGGCATTTCTATTTTTATGAAATGTAGCTTCGTCAACGAACAATACATAATAAAAAAAATACCTGTCTTGGTGTATTTTTTGTTGCGCCCATTCACAGAAAGTAACTATGGTTCCATAGTCCTGATCGTTCAGCTCTTGCATCAGTTGAATGTGATATGGGTGCATTTTATTTTTATTCAAAATATTTTGGACAGCTCAACGTTTTACATCTATTTCATTGGAAATTGTTCTTTGGGAGATATGGGGATTTACAGTAGCTTTCAGAAGCACGGTTAATTTATTTTCTTCAGTATTAACACTTTTAGTTCAGTTTTTTTATATTCTTCCTTTCCCGTCCGAGAAAAACAATCCATTAATTTATCAAATGCTTCTTTTCTTGGTTGCCTTCTATCAGAATAAGTTTCCCGATAAAGCCTTGTAACAAGTAGACAGTTTCTGTCGCTTGTTCCTAGTATGAAAACCATATCGACTAATTCGTATGTAGAAAGTTCATAGCGTGTCAACAAAAAATACTTTTTGATCTAAAATAATTACCTTAACACCATAAACTTGTTAATCAAAATATGTCAGTAATCTAAATTTATTATTATGATGACAGTACGAATTATTGATTTTTGTTTAACTCATGGCCAACTTATTGAAAGTGCCGATATTTTTATATTTTTTAAATAAAACATAAAATATTAAAAGAAAGTTACGTTTTAGAGCATTTATTATAATTGCCTATTTAAAGGGGTTGAAATTATCTGTAAACTGACATAATAATATACAGGGGGGGGGTCCAGTTGAAAAAATCGAGTAATATTTATCTAAAGATTGCTACATTTGTACCGATGTAAAAAAACACCCTGTATTTAATAAATTTCGGTATTTTTAAGAACAACGGGAGATATTTGACTACCTCGCACTAATCAACCACCCTGTATGTAGTGAGTATTTCTACTCAATTTAGTACAATCAAGTAAATACTAAAATATATTTTAAATTTTACAACGAATAGAAGTGAAAATAATTTATTTATATCACCAGTAGTTAAAAATTTTAAAATGTATGGTACGTTAAAAAAAAACACAGAAAATCGTTCAAATGGACCGGTAAACAGTGATTTTTTGGTCATTATCTACTTTTTTTTGTATTAAATGTATAATAATAATAATAAATGTTTTTATTCACCATATACATAAATAATATGAATTACATATGATAACAAATACTTTAATAATTGGTAAATAGGGTCCTATGATAGATAATAAATATCGATTCTTCCCCATAGGCCCGAAAAAGTATATAATATTTATATTCTTAGAAAAATTTAATTAAATCATAATAAAAGAAAAAAATATATAGAGAGAGAAAAAAAAATAATACAAATATGATAATAAACGGAGACCACTATTACCTGTTAGATGACAAGTAATATTAGGTAAGTCTCACATAGACATCACACACATAATATAATATAGGTAACACTTTCAAGTTCATTGAGTCCTAAAAATTTTGTCCTTTAAACCCTTTCTAAACATGTTGCAAGATAAGTGGAAACTTGGATCAACCATGACATCGCCGCAGGTAGATATATTATAAAGAAAAGACCGTTTATAGATTTCTTTTTTTATGGCGAGGTATTGTCAAAAAATGTGTGTATATCAAATAATATACAATTAATCGTGAATCCAAAATGTATATACAACAAATGCCTTCAACTTGGTGTAAATTTGTAAATTAACTGCAAAATTATACGATGCGGTTTTCCAGAGAACAGCGTAGCCAACCGTGTACGTGGTTTAATTACTCGAATATGATTTTCCTCTTGAAATTTCTAACGGAAGGTAAACTAAAGGCCTGTTTCAGGAAAATTTCAAAATGTTTGGAAAAGTTTAATACGGGGATGGACAAAAGTCTGGGCAGTTTGTTTGATATGATTTCATATTAATTTATTTACAATCATACAATTCTACGGTTTCAAATAAGTTAGAAGAAGATGGCTTTAAAAAATGGCAACGCTGTAATAAGGTACGCGTTTAGATAATTTCGATCTAACATTAGTCATAAATAGGTAATCGTTGTAGGTATTTTTTACAGACATGCAGATAATATATTTTTGCAATATTTACTTAAAATATAGAATTAGCTACACCACTGCTTCACCTAAAACAACATAACTTCATTATTCTCACTTACCGATGAAATATTAATCCGGGGTTAGAATAGCCGAATTTCTTACACACCACGCCCTGAAGAACCATTGTAGATAGCTAATAAATAGCTCTAAATAGTTTTAGTTGGAAAAAGCACTAAAAATTAATAGTAAAAAACAATATATCATAATCAATCACAAAAGCAGCAGCGAATAAGCGTAAACAATACCGCCGCCGAGAAATGAATAAGAATCCTAAATGTCCGGATCATGTGTGCTATAAACCGTAAAAATGGCCATACAGCGTTGTCACAGTGATTGCAATTTAATGTTCGATGGATGCTTTAGCAGAGAAGTCTACTTTGACAAAAACTCCTTTATCTTTCGCAAGAGACATAGTACTTAAACCTATTAATCCTAGAAAAAATCGGAGTAATTCTGGCACATTTAGACGAAAATGACATGGATTTATTAAGAAGAAAGATTTACCAAATGTATGAGGCACAAACTGTACCCACTTTGATTTCCCTCAAAGAGCGGCTGATTAAAGACGAAACAAATATCTCTTGTAGCCTTTCAAGCCTTAGGAAAATATTGTATATATATATATATATATATAGTATGTAAAATGGGTTTTAAATACCGTAATAATAATAACATTGATAAAAGAAAAT
Organism: Barypeithes pellucidus; assembly: GCA_963991005.1. NCBI lineage: Eukaryota > Metazoa > Arthropoda > Insecta > Coleoptera > Curculionidae > Barypeithes > Barypeithes pellucidus. The sequence continues at coordinate 17,627,122 of OZ022559.1, forward strand.
CATCCAAGTATTTACCTTGACGAAACATGGTTCGATACCCATGACAGATTTTTGCAAAAAATGCCAACCAAGGCACCATCAAATAAAGGCAAAAGAATTACAATATTACATGCTGATTCAAAGAACGGGTTTATTCCAAATTGTCTGTTGCTTTCAGCTCAAAACATAGCAGATTCTTCTTTAGATTACCATCAAGATACCGACGCACAACTTTTTGAAGATTGGTTTAAACATAAACTCCTTAAAAATATACAGAGTTAAATTTTGAATAAATTATCAATAGTTTCTTAGAATTTAATTAATTTTTATTGTACCTATCCTAATAGTTATACTTTTAAATTATATTATTTTCAATTATCATTAATTGTTATCATTATTTTACATTTATTATAGGTACCTAAAACTAAAAATACCTATCTATTTATTTTAAATTATAAAAATAAATCATGTGGTGTGGTATACATTTTTAAGCCGGCCCTGGTCCCATTTATTGAGCTTTGAAGAGGTTGAGACGAATACAATAGGGTTTGTTCGGGTTTGTTCGAACAAACCCAATAGGTTTTAATCAGGTAGTTTATTTATGGTAGTAAGAGTCAACGGTATAATTCTGCAACAACTATACACATGAGAAATGCATTCAATATAATTAATATTACCTTTCGGTTCCAAACGCAGGCGGTAGATTTAGAACCCTCAATACAGACTTGTACTTGAAATGTTTTTGATTATAATCGTTTATTGTCTCCCGTCAAAATGCTTTATTTTGCTCCTCAAAGGAAAAAATAACACAAATATTATGCTCCTAACTTAATTAAGCACCCTAAAAAAATGATTTCTCAGGAGATATATTATATCCAACGATTTTAATAAGGCCGCAGGATATCGTAAAACAAAAAAGGTTTTATGAACCTAACAGTGTTTATTTGCATAAAAGCGCGTAGCTCCTAAACAAAGCTAAACAGCCTGATGATATTTTAAAATACGAATACGTAATTTTAAAATGCGCCTATACCTAGAACCTTGCAGTGATTTTATTAAAATTTATTATAATACCCTGAATCGCGGTGGTTCAGTGTTGAATAGTAATGAGCTAGTTGAGGATTCTCGTGAGAGTTTAGAGAAAAAACGTAATAAATTGAGGTAACGGTGAAATGCGCAACGGCTTTACAAAATTTAAATAACTACAGGGTGTTTTGGAATTTGATTTCCAAACAAGGATCTTACAAAGAAATAACTTTTTGGAATAAATTTGATTTTTTGAGGAAACGCTTCGATATAGGTATAAAACAGTAAATACTATTTATAAACAACAACTTATCATCAAATCAATTAAAAATATACACGGTGTTCCATTTAAAATAAGAAAGTTTTTATAGTTGACTTCGTTCACAATAAACCTTGAATTGTGACCACCCTGTACATTTTCTGCCAGGTATGAAATATTTTTGAAACTTGATGATCCTCTAGCTATTTCATAAGAACAAATTTTTAGTCTAAGGCCTAAGGTAAAAAAATTATGCGGATTATTTCATCACCATGAATTTGCCAAATAATTACAAAAAGTCCAGATATCTCAATAACTGGGAAAGTTAGACAAAAAGATGTTCTCTAAAATTTGCTTAGAATTTAATGGTTAATCGAAAAATATAATAAAAATTACAATGTTGTATTTAAAAAACGAAATTTGAAAGCTACTTCCGGTAGTAGTCCGAAATTACAAGAACATGTTAATATTAAATATATCCTCAAAGTAACATATATTCAGTCGTTCTCCATAAAGTTATAATGCAAACTCGTCGTGAATCACCCTGTATAGTATACAGTAACTATTTTCCGTTTCCATTTTCGATTTCTCAGGCAATGGAAAATAATAGTCTCTCTCTGGTTGTCTTCCGCAACATTTAACACTGCCTTATTTTTTCAATTTCCTTAAAACTGAGTTTTGTTGCTATTTACTATTATTTAAAGTCGCGATTTATAAATCTATAAATGAATCAGATATCCTTAACTATTGGAAAAGTATAGTCTCTACTTGGCTTACTCACCATTAAATAATGCCTAATCCTCTCAATTTACTTAATGCCTTTTCCGACGATATTTAACTTTTTATATTGAATAGGTTTTCTTTTACGGTCGATAAAATATAATAGCTTCCGTTTCCACACGAAGTTTTGCCTTATAAAATCTATAACAGATGAAATTGCCTTTTTATATTTTGAATTTTTGGTTTAATCTGCCAATGTAATAAAATATCAGCCTATTGTGTTCCAATATTTGAGTTCCAACATGATTACGTCGCAAATAAAAGAGTCTAAAAAACTTTCCGTGAAAAATATGCAAGGTAGGTTTTTAAAATATATTGCTGAATTTACAGTTCTACACACCATCTTGCCTAATATTAGTTCCCCTGAAACTAAATGTATTATAATCAGTGTATTTTTCGGTGAAGTTTTCTAAATTATTATTACGAATGTCTTACCAAAAGTAACCGTTACTTAAGAATTAATTATAAAACTAATTAATCCGACAGCTATACACACTAAGAAACCCTTTCTTATTTTCCAAAAGTTGTATTTCCTTGTGTAAAAAATAAATAAAAGTATATTTTATATATATATATATATATATAATATATATATATTGTTTCTTAGTACATTAGTCAGCCCGCTATATCGACGGGTCGCTGGTCCACCCAGCACTTCTAAGGTAAATAGAGGCGTATACTTCCAAGAAATAAAAAAAATAGGTTATTTTGATGAAGTGGACGCTTAGAGGGGTAAAAAATTACGATAAATAAAAATACTACATATAATTAGTATTTAAGTGAGCCCTTAGCCTTGGTTAGCCCAACTAAATACATATATGTGCATTAAAGACACATTGGTCATCCCAGCGCTGTTGCCACTATCTCATACCGATACTAGGGGTTCACCCAGAACTTAATAATATAATTCTATTAGTGGCTGCTGAGACGGATTGTTCGTGCGGAAATATTTGTATTTTCATAGTTTTGTTTCCTTGACCATTTTTCAAATTATAGGTAGTTAGTTTGTTTTTGGGTTTCAGTCACTTTGAAATTAAATTCCGGTATTTGGTTAACGTTCCGGTTTATTATACTAAACCATCGTCAGCTATTTGTTATAAGGAAAAAATGCGTATAAATAAAATAGAAAGAAGCAATATTTTTGACGGTGCTAGTGACAAAATTCTTATTTTATATTAATATTAGTTTGTATAGAATGAAATGAAAAAATATATAAATGAACATACCTTGTACAATTTTCACTCACTTACACTAAATTTGGTAACATTTTGTCTTGTTGTTGAGTGGACATGAACTAACTTAGTTATACAACTTAAGTAGTAAGGTAGGTTATTATTTTAAAAATATAAACAAACTAAATACCCAAAATGTAAATTATATTAAATGTACATAGCTTTTATTTTATATTTTGCTTTTAAATGTTTCAGATTTAATAGAGTATTACCCTACATATGTTTCGCCTTCTTAGGGCTTTATCAAGAGTACAGACTATACTAAAGTTCATTTACATTTGTCGAATTATTTAGCTTATAATTTGTTACCTACTTAGTGAACCTATTTACATTTTATTGACGTAGAACACATTTGGGAAGGCCCCATCATAAAGACTGTAAATATTTATCAACAATAGGTGTGTTGTAAAAATTTTGCTGGTCATTCGTACAGATGGCCGCATTTTTAAGATATTTTTTAATTTCTAGTTGCTCTAACATGTCCAGTCTTTTGCCCTTCCTTTCACTATGTACCTAATAATTCAATGTGATCTACATCAATAAAATGGTTATTATCGATGCAATGGTTTGACATTCCTGAACTCCTGACATTGTTTAAAATTGATGTTCTATGTTCTTTAAGTCTAGTTTTAATGTTTCTACCCGTTTGACCTATATAAACAGCGTCACAATCTTTACAGTTAATTTTATATACCCCCGATTTATTTAATTTGTCTGTTTTATCCTTATTGTTAACTAGTATTTTGCCTAAATTTTGTTTATTTATACATATCGTTTTGCAGCCTAAATTACATAATCTATTACATATATTATTACTAATGGTTGAAGTATAATTAATGAATTTGAAGTTATTATTTTTAGGAGGGCTAACACTATAAAATTCTTTTCTCAATACAAATGTAAATGAACTTTAGTATAGTCTGTACTCTTGATAAAGCCCTAAGAAGGCGAAACATATGTAGGGTAATACTCTATTAAATCTGAAACATTTAAAAGCAAAATACAAAAGTTTTATATTTCATTTTAAAAAAATGTTTCATAAAAAACCTACTGCAGAATCCATACAGTATTTTATTTTATGGTATTTAAATAATAACCTACCTTACTACTAAATTTGTGTAACTAAGTTAGTTCATCTCCATTAAACAACAAGACAAAATGTTACCATATTTAGTGTAAGTGAGTGAGAATTTTACAAGGTATGTTCATTTATATATTTTTTCTTTTCATTCTATACAAACTAATATTAATATAAAATAAGAATTTTGTCGCTAACACCGTCAAAAATATTGCATCTTTCTACTTTATTTATACGCTCTTTCTCTTTATTACAAAAAGTTCTGACGATGGTTTAGTATAATAAACGTCAACCAAATATTGGAATTTCATTTCAAAGTGACCGAAACCCAAAAACAAACTACCTATAATTTGTATTTTCACATTTCGTCTGTAACTACAATATATATCAGTGTGTAAGTCACAGGCTTTTGATATACGTTCTGGCATTTACAATGAATTTTACGATTCTCTAAGACTAAAAAAAGAAGTGCTAGATAAAATGCGTGCAGATGACGTATCAAAAACTGTTATTGGTGACGTGTTAATATGCTCTTACGGCGAAAGTCAATTAAAGAGACATAAGCGGGTTTAACTAGCTACAATGGTGTCGAACAAACTTAGAGAGCTTGGTCGGTTGTTAATAGTGTTAAAGGAAATGACCGGCGTCCAGCATTTTTAGATGTATAAAACCAGAGGTTTTTAACAATCTCGTAACAGCTGCTAAGGTGGGTACGATGAGAGAAAAAAAGCTTTAAAGCACCAAGCTTAGCCCTTCATTTGAATACCAGATTAATTCAAGTTTGCGATATAGCAGCCAAGATGATTATCAAAAAACATCGTTTCCTGGAATGTAAGAATCCAGAGGTAGCTTTAAAAGACATCAAACATTTGCGATCTTTAATATCAGGTCATTGGAATTCGGAAATATCTAGTATGGCTTTGAAAGATCTTAATGGGAAAAACCAAGTGTTTCCACCCACTTCGGAACTAATGGAATTTCAAAAATTTGTAGTTAGTGAAGCAGATATTGCGTGTGAAAATATTAAAGCTAAAATACAACTAAACATTCAGTATCGGAGATTAACAGAGTGTATTATGGCTTGAACCCTGCTATTAAATAGGAAACGAATAGGAGAAATACAGTTTCTGAAGCTTGATATGTACAAAAATGATAGAAATTCAAATATCCAAAACAAAAGTTTCTTGAATCTGAAAATCAAAAAATTTCAAAAGAGTTGTAACAGGTGGAAACGGAGTAAATCTGTTGTTCTTTGGTTTCCAAAAAAAATCCAGTTACTCATTGATATAATGTTGTCTATTCGATCTGAATGTGTCCCAAAATCGAATGAATATCTATTTGCAAACGCTAAAAGAAATAATCGATGGCTTAGTGGATACCCTATTTTAAAAAAGCTAGCCCAATAGTCAGGAGTCTCCAATCAAGATTTATTTATTCTACCAGACTCAGGAAACAAATTGCTACTGTTCTTCAAGTTATGAATATTTATCAATCTGAAATGGAACAATTTGATAATTTTATGCGCCATACAAAAAAAACTCATGAGGAGTACTATAGGTCAGTTACGAGAAAAATTCTAAAACGGTGTATTTTCCCAAATTTAATATAGAGCGTGTCAATAAACCTTTTACAAGCTATAAACCCAATGTTATTGGGAAACAATTTTTTTTCAATCCTGTTATTTGCTAGGCTTAATTTGATATTTATTTAAAACTTCGTTTTTTGTTAAAAATTCGAAAGTAAAAACGAAATAGTTTGAGATTTTTAACGGGTAAGAAAAAAATTGATTAAATGTGTCATGCTATTTAATTTTAATAAGAAAATCAAAAAGAAACCGAATCATGACTAAACAGCACCCTCTAACTCTAAATGATGTAATGATCTTTAACAAGTTTAGTATAAAATTATCTTTAAAATGATCCTAAGGGACGATATTTCAAAGTTCCATTAACCTAAGGTGAACCTTAACACTCACCTTAAGAACTATGTCTTTAAGGTCGTGGTAATCTTCCGCTTTACGCATCAAGTGACCCTCAAATTTATTTAAAACATACGTTTTTTCCCCTTCGTTGATTAAATTTGGATAAAGGCTATGGAAAATACAACAAATTTCAAAATATTTTTTTACAAGCTTCCACAACTTTCGCAAAAATTAATGGCCTTCTTATATCCCTTATTTAACAAAATTCTTAACAGCGATTATTCGAATAAATTTGATTTTTTAGTTACGTATATTACAATTATTGCGCCCTCTCATTTTGTAAACTTGAAAATATTTTATTTATGATTCACTTACGGGAGTCCTGTTTAAAAATTTTGCATCTTTTAAGTTTCTATATAACCTACTAAGTGAACATTAGACAAAATATCCTTTAGGATAACTGGCAACTGATGATAATGTGTTTTTATTAAAATGAATAAATTAAAGAATTATATTTTGATTTGTCGATTGAGATAAAAATAAAAATTTATTGCAATTGCACTCACTAATTTACCATCCTGTACCTACTAAGTGGAGTATTTGTAAAATATAACCTGTATCTGTATCCTAAGTCCAAACAAGGGGATATAATGTGCCGAAAACATAAGTCAAATATCTTTGGTAGTCCTTAAGAAATTTATTTATAACTTAAGTAAGAAAATTCTTCTATCTCATTTACTGATTAAGTAAAGAATTATGTTATTTGATATATTATTTAAGGTTACCTCAGGATATTTATCAAACTGCCAAAGTGGCGAAAATTCTAATTGCTATAAACAAAGGCAATGGCAAATTGATGTCTCAGATAACGTCGAATCAGATTCCGATACCGAATCACTTCCTATACAATCTTTGACTTATATATATCAGATCCTAGTATTTTAGAATCCAATGCGAGTGAAGGGATTGAGACAACTACTTCAACTGAATTAAACGGTTAAAGGACATTTTCAGAACTAAAACTAATTATTATTATTTTTATAGATAAGCTAGATAGTGACAAATAATTAAAAAGCAAAAGAAAGGCTTGGACTCCCGAACAAGGCAAAATAATTCGACAATTTTTTGCTAAACATATCAGAGAAAAAATCTCTCCTAAGAATAATGAAGTTGAACTATTAAAAAAAGAATATTCCAAAATGTTTAATTATAGGGACTGGGTTACCATTAAGGCATTTGTCTACAATACATACAGACAAAAATAAAAAAATATAATCAAAATAATTGCGTTTAAAAGGAAAATAAAAATATTTTTCCAATATTTTTTAATTTATTTTTGTTATTTTTCCCATTAAAATGCATACCCGTACAGAAGAAATATAAATTTTTCAACGTCTTCCAAGAAATCTTAATATGTAATACAACTGCATAAAGATTTGATACGTTGCCAAGTTTAGGGCTAACCAACATTCTATCGGCCAACAAATTTGTATAAAGGTTGGGCTCACCAAAATGCTGTTTACTAGATAAGTGTATATCGACCGCAGCGCCATTTGTGTGGAATTATTGTGAACTATGTCATGTATAAGCTAGGTGTGCATAGGCTTTAGGTCATCCCGACCGAAAAACAAGGACATACCATTTTATAATTTTGTCTCTCTTTTAAAGCCTATATACACGGCGATTTCTTGGTGAGCCCGATACCGGGACGACCAAGGTTCAACTGGGCTGACGAGCGACCGCATCATATATTGTACGGGCTCACCAATGACCATAAAGATATCTAAAAGTATGTTTTACCTAACTCATTTTCTTATTACTTTTCTTCTTTCTACATTTAAAAAGCCTAGAAAGTTATTGTTTGGTCGTTACACAAAAATAAAATTTTAAAAATAATTTCACCATACTTGTGAACCCCCTCTATCATAGGTCACGAGCCGCCACTGCTTTGAACCGAGTGTATTTTTAGTTTAAGTCGACCACATCTTCCCTTGTATTGGGTCAGTAAGAATCGGGTTTGTTCGTATTCTCGTAATTAACTCAAAAACTTAATAACGTCTGTTGACAGCGCCGTAACTGACTTACCACATTGACTGTTTATATCTTTTGCCGGTACCTTCCACGTGACTTCATGCAGACGACAGACACATAAGAAGATTTTCGTTAATTTTTTTTCAATTGCTTTTCATCTCGGGAATTGGGCGTTTAAATATAATAACTCATTTCCGCAAGACCCTGTATAAGATTGGTTCAGATTTTTTCGATTTCCCTATACAAGGATTATTCTGTGTAACGTATCTACATTCAAGCCAAAAAGGACCAGAGGGCAAAGATAAATCCAGGATTTGAATCTCTAGTGCCACATCAGTCAACTTTTTTATGAGCAGCTGTTGTTGACGTTGGATGTGTGGTCTTGGCATCGGCCATAAATTTGTATATATATTTTTGAAAGGAGCCTACGTGTGTGAATTAAAAATTGACGGAACCGTATGAAGTTTCACAACCGATAAAATATGTTACAAAAAAATATAGGGTGTTATGGAAACGATGTACTATATTTAAACCGGCAATTCCTGAGATGAGAACAAATTGAAGAAAAATATTCAAAAAGGGCGCTTTAATTTAATATGCCCTCTACATGACCTGACGCCAAACCAAAATTAAGCACGTGGTGACACTGGGAGAAAAACAAAACAACATATGGCGGAAAACGTCAGAATTTTGAGCAGTGTTGTCACTCTTTAGAAAGTCAATAACCGTTTGACAGATTGGAAGTTGTTTATTTTTCAGGGTACATTATTATAAACTCTTACGTTCAGTTCAGTTCGCTGGGAAACAATCTCTGATTTATAAACTTAAGCTGACTCGAACCAACCTCCGTGGCGTTTATAAATGGTCAGGTATGTTCTCATTTGTTCAATTCGAACGACACCCATCGGAACTGAACAACTTAAATGCCACTTTACCATTTAAAAAAAAACTGCAATTTTATTTACCTTTTCGGCCATATTTAAAACAAACTTAATTTATAAAAAAAACACCAAGTAGGTAATCCAAAAACCGGCACAATAACCTCACAAAACACAAAAACAAAAGCACAAATTCACATTAGTTTTCGCGTAAATTTGTATGCATCTCATGAACACATCTAAGTACCATTCAATCTGAATTAGTATTTTAAAGTGCAATTGTGTAGACAAAAATACGACCTTATTGTATAAAGTTTCATCCGGTGGTGTATTTAACATCTAAAAATTTCTAGTAAGTACACGTTTCAGTCTGTTTCGGGTTTATTCGGTCGATCTATATTGTCTTATTTAGAAATATCTAAAAATACAGCGTTGCCACTTTCGATGTTTTATAAGATTATATTCATAAAATGCGGAATTTCCTTCTGTAATATTACTTTCCTGTGTAATTATTGTCTCGGAAATGGCAACCGCGCTATTTTTCTGAATATGTACGACGCACTGGACCATTGGTTGGACTCGTCTATATTAAGACTTAAGGGGAGGTCCTGTTGTTGTCAACATAATTATTTCATCATTCTTCATTAAAGGATTAAAAATTGTTTTAGGTCCATTAGAAATTAGCGTTTTTATTATTTATGATTTTCTATTGCGAAATAATTTGTATCCTATCTTCTATGTGTGCTGTTGTTCTATGTGTACGACGAATTATGCGTTAGTGTTTAGTGCTTTTGTGTAATCTAATAATAGGTGCATATCTTCAAAAAACTAATTTGAAACTCCTGGGTGCCTGTGTGTTTCTTTAAGTGATTTGGGCACGTGATAAGCATAAACCTCTTCCCATAGAAAAAATTACTGAAGGTGTCTGTGCCCTGGATTCCTTACTCGTGTCGGAGGCCTGGATTTAATTTCTAAGTAAGCTAAATATTTATTTTTATAAGAATCTAAAGTCTTACACTTTCCACAGTTTGGCAACATTGCGCCAGAACATGTGTTTATTACACAGCTGGTCAGTGTAATATGATTGTGCCGCGGAGTGACCTGTGGGTTTATGGGTGAATTACCCCACTTCTTAAACGTTTAAAAAATATATATATATAGCGCTGCTCTAGGGCACCCCAGGAGTCAATCATTTAAATATAATACGTCATTTCCATAACACCCTGTATATGCTTAAATTACCTAGCGTCCCTTCTTCTACCAGATTTTAGGAGTTGCATCGTATTTGTAAAATTATATGTACAATTTATGTAATTACTTTTCAAATAAAAAATAAACATAACATTTCTTACACTAGATTCCGCACACCGTTAAAAGTAGTTGGAATTAAATTTATTGCACTATAACTACAGCATACACAGCTGGTGTGCTTGTGAAGATTAGACGTGTGTTATTTTTATAGCGTTGTAAGTTATTTTAATTTCATTTTTATTTATGAACACTACCGCTAATATCCTTCTGCTTTTTTAACCAGCTTGGTGTTGTTTCTGTTTATATAATTATTGGTGGGAGATTTTGACAGTCATTGTTACATAAATAATTTAGCGCACTAATTTATTATTTTAAATAAAAACAATACTGTATACCCAAAATAATAAAATAACTCGTTTTCTTCGCGTAATTTAACTCAGAGCGACCGAATTCCAGCACAGGACTTCTGTGCACTATAGGGGACTTACAATAGGGGAATATTATGTAAACCTTATAGTAAATATCCAAGAGAAATATAAATTTGATATCTGAAATCATAAGTTATGGGTCACCCTGTATTTTTCTCAATTAAGGTGTTCACCCAGTATATTGTCTATTTTTATGGCTGAAGGGCTTAATGTCTAATTACAATCGTTTGTAAAAATTCGACCCGACTAAATGGTTAAATCCACCGTTTTGCTGCAAAGGTGAACTTTTATAATTTTATTATTTCTCTTTTAAATTACAATTTGCGAGATAAATGCCCGTCATTTATTACGGCCTTTATTATCTTTTGTTGTTTCATTTCGAATCTAATGGTCCTTTAGAGAACCGCAATCCATTTTAATTTGAGTTATGAGTGGAAGGAAATTTAAAAGTTACCTGTGCTGTCAGCGGTAAGTGATCGATGTAATGCTAGACTGTTTCTACAAAGAAAAAACTAAAATTAAGAACATAAAACTTAAATATGAAATATATCCAGGACGAGGTTAACTAAAATAACGACGGAGGAGGCTATAATAACTTTGTTCTCAAGGTATTTCTTTTTTGACATCCCTATATCTTAAATGGAAATATTTAGCAGTTTTAGAATCTTTTCTATTTTGATTTCACATTAAGGCTATTAGGATAACGTTTTCAGTATCGTAATAAGCTTCCCAACGATTGTTATAAAACTATATTTTTTTACGCAAATGAATTCATAAAATTGTTAACTTTTAGCAAGTTTCTATAAAACTACGTAATACCCTATTATACAATTAGATTATAGAAAGAAGCATATATTTTATAGAGCCTACAATATATTAAAATGTCTAAGGTTCGAACTAATACTGTATACTGCCTTCAATAGGCTATAAAAGAAAGAATAGAGATAAGACATGTATTAAGAAAGCCAGAAAGAAATACTTCTTTCGGCTTCATCTGTAGCATTGACAAAATGATTGTCGTAAAAGTCGAATGAGTCTGAAATTACAATCCGAACTGATTGCCGCAATACCACCTCTGAATTTAAAACAATTCTTTATTAGATCGCTATTTTTCAGATCAGGTTCCGACCAATGATGCGGTTGATACTATAATTTAACAAATTTCTATGTGGGCGCTCCGTCAGCTAAATAGTATGGTAGTCAAGGTGACCTACCATTCCGCTGTGCATACTAGGTAGTTAACGCCGCAGATTTAATACGCCTTCAAAATAAAAGAAAAAAATTTATTATGTACCTGCATAAACAAACAATTTTATTAGAATTAATATATTGGCTTTAGAGATGCATAATAAAAATGCTTTGATGTGATTAATCACAGCACTAACAACCAGTGAATAATGATTATTTAAATTACCTACTTAAACATGAAAATAATCGATTCATTTTAGAATGATGTATAAAAAAATGTACTTGTGTTACTTCCTATTTATTTTTATGTAATAGATATGAATAATTACTTTGGAAAACTGTGCATGATTTGTGGTATCTTTATGTTCTGGAGACGGAGTTAAACTCACTTGAAAAAAGAGCGACCTACAAGAACTCCATAAAAATAGGACGAATGCAGTGGCGGCTCGTGACCTATGATAGAGGGGGTTCACAAGTATGGTGAAATTATTTTTATTTTTGAAATTTTATTTTTGTGTAACGACCAAACAATTACTTTCTAGGCGTTTTAAATGCAGAAAGAAAAAAGTAATAAGAAAATGCGTTAGGTAAAATATATTTTTATTTATTTTTTAATTTTACAGAAGGAAGTACAACTTTTGGAAAATAAGGAAGGTTTTCTTAGTGTGCATAGCTGTCGGATCTTAACGTCGTCGCATGCAGCCCTCGTAACAATATTTATACAGTCCACTACTAATACTACTAAAGTCATCTACGAGATATCAAGAAAACCGAATGATGTCCAATACTACTACCGCCATCTACGAGTTATCAAGAAAACCGAATGATGTCTAATACTAACCAAGACGAGAACAATAATTAACTGTTTTATGACGAGAACGAATCGAGCCACGAGACTGACAAGTTGGCATTCTTCATATTTTCAGTGTTTTTTTAGTTTAAATCCTTAAATAAAATTGTTTAAAATCATATCGAGTATCATTTATCGAAATACACACCATTTATCGACCCTACACAATAGTGCTTAAACGTAAAGTCCATTCCTCGGTTCTTAATTATTGAAAATTGATCAATAACAGCCTAATTAAGTTTGGAATACCCTCTATAATTTTTTTTTCCTATATTTAATTTTTAAACTTTCTAATAAAGTCCCTAGATTTACCCTTTTTGGTCTGCATTAAATTCATTTCGGGTTTAGGTGTTCCCGCATTCTTCACTTCAATTTTTTGCTCAAAACTCAAAGAGCTAAAGTTATTTCTTAAATAGTCCACCGTCAACTATTCATTATAACTTAATAAATATATAATATTAAAATATTAAAACATATACGCTCGAATTTCTAACTAGATTCACGAACAGACAAAAACGCGGTGTACACAAAAACTGTGCGCCTTTTCCATGTTAAATCGCCATAGCCCCGCTGTCCCCCGCTGCCACCCGCTACCTGTTACAACATAGAAATTGCACTATTTAATCGCACGTGCGAGAGCAAATAAGTTCGAAGCCGGTCTACAGGTGGTTGCATCCTATCAATGGAGAGGGCTTCCTTTTCTTGCTAGTACCATTCAATCTGAAATAATATTTTAAGTGTTACTGTGTAGACAAAAATACGCCCTTATTGTATAAGATTTATCGCGTGGTCTGGAAATAATAATTTTCCATATTGGTATTTTAATGAAAATTGTAATTAATACAATATTTTATAGGAAATCGTGCAATAAAATTTTTACTATAATCATTTTACTGCTTGTTCCATGCACATATATTCGTTGTTTGTGTAAATTATATTTACAATATTATTTTGGTACGGATTAATAATGAAAATTGTAATTAATATTACATTTTATAGGAAATTTTACAATAAAATCTTTACTATAATATTTTTATTATAGTCTTTTTCCGTATAACTACAATGACTTGCAGTATTATACAAATGTAATTTGACTGCGAGTTCACAATATAAAATTTTGATCTATATTTTGTTAAATGGCACAGGACCGTAAACGTATTTATGCCGCTAAAATAAAATCTCTCGACATGATAACATCATTGGAGCGGGATTTGGCGTTCTGTATTTTAACACAGTTTAAAGTTTTAGTATCTGCACTTAAGATAATTACATAATTTAAGTTGAAATGCCTCTGAAATATACATAGGCATAGAGACCTTACAAATTGAGCCGGGGTTTCTGCTATTATTGGATGTTTCCGGAAAGGCCTTTACTAATTCACTTATAATTAATGAATAATTATACACTAGCTCAATCGTCGTGTCTTAGTTCATTAGGTCTCTATAAGGTGGTCAAAGACTCAAAAATATATTTTTTTATTTTATAAATAACGATTATCGAATAATTATATGAGAAACTTTTTTAAATCCACTTTTTGAAAGAACATAGCAATTATCTTTCAATCAATGAGGTTGTCGCTTATAGTATAGGTGTCAAAAAAATTTTACAGGTAATCAGTAAATCGGATTTAAAAAATAAATAATCTTAAAAACGCTTGTTAATTTTTTAATAGGTTTCTTATAGTATCTAATTAGAGGAATTGTATTGTATCATCGTCACAAAGATCTTGGTCTATAGAATCGATTTTTTAATAATTTAACTCGCGTCTCAGGGCTAATTTTACTCTTCTGAATCATATAACGTCCATATTTGGAACTGAGTCATTTTAATCAGTCACTATAACCATTTTCCTATTATTTCTAACAGCCCCGTCTTATATTGGCTTAAAATTTTGGAATGTTTCTTATAGAATGTTAAAATCCTAAGAAAATTAGTCATATTTTTAATCTACGTAAGGTGTAAACGAAACTTGCACATCAAAATATATTTTTCCTTAATGGTTTATAAATGGTTAATAAAAAAATATTGTATATAGGCATCGGATAACAAACCGTCACATCAATTTATCTCCGGTAACATGTTCATGCATGACAGGTGTTACTGTGACCGGCGATACAAAAATGCACAAATTTGTAGATAACAGCTAATACAAGCTACTTCTTAAACTTTTTGAGACTGAAATGAGTATCTGTACTCAAGAGAATGGCTTCGTGTAGTATTTTCCCTTAATTAAGACTACTAGGCCTGAGTTAACCCTGTGACCGGCGATACAACATAAAAACATACGCCTGGTATAAAGTAGGCAATGTTCTAGTTTATACCTAGATAAACATAATAAGGAACTTACCTAAACAGGAGCACGCTTTACATAAATTCAAACACATTCCGTCATATTTGTAAAACTATTAGGCCGACCTCTAGTGGCGTTATTTATAAGCAATTTCTGCCATGACCGGCGATACATGCAGCAGCGGGGACGGAACTTCTGATTAATAATTGCGTTAGAGAAACTAAACTGTTGATCTTTGAACATTACTTTTTCAATACTTATTATCTTATAATCGTTCCTACAAGCAAATAGATTATTTTAGTAAGTTATATGCTAAGGACTGAAAGTTGCATGTAAAAAAATTTATAGGTATAGGTGTACGGTAAGGTATAAAATTTACAAAAAAGAAACAAAGAAAAATAGATTACTATTTTTTTTGATAGATGGGAGGGCGAAGGCTTTCGAAAATGCTGTGCGTTGTCATATCCATCATATTCATCAGCAAGCAATCCAGATGCGCCACTGATTAGGTAGTTCAAAACGCTGTAGTTTTATAACTAATGAAATTTCTTGCGTCCGGAACCTTTAGCTTTGGGATAAAGCTAAACTTTATTACTTTCAGATAATTCCTTTCGGGTTAATCTAAATTAAAATCTTTTCAGAACGAGGAAGCGGAGATAAAAGAAGGCTCAACTTGTACGAGAATTTTGAAAGGAATTTTTTATTTTCATTTAAGCAGTTCATTTTTTTATTGAGCATCTCAATCCGCCAGACGTAAATTAAATCCGCGGGTGTGCCTGAAATTATATGATGGGTATAGTATACAGTATAATTAAACAACTGCTAACAAGAAACGAATTATAAACTCACAAGGTCATGTTTTCAAATTAAAAAAATTCTATAATATATGTGAAAATAAATTTTACTTTCTCATTGCCACTTTTTCTCCTCTTTAAGATTATTAATTCAATTAAATCTTAAATCAAACGTTTCGTTTATTCGCAACCATCATCAACTTTGTTTTATTGCATAGTAGTAATATTTTTTTATGTTTTTATAAATCTTTTAAAAATTTGTTCTCGTCAGTACAGGGTAGGCGTACAAACCAATCATCAGAGAGGACTTTAACTTAACGCCGTACGTAGTTCGAAACCGGTCTACAGGTGGTTGCATGCTATCAATGGAGAGGGCTTCCTTTTCTTGGTAGTACCATTCAATCTGAAATAGTATTTTAAAGTGCTACTCTGTAGACAAAAATACGCCCTTATTGTATAAGGATCATCGGGTGGTCTGGAAATAATAATTTTCCATATTGGTATTTGATATTAATACCACCTGATAAGCATAGACTTTTTATTTCTTAGATTGATTTTTAAAATTTGATTTAATCAAATACGTCTGTTCAGATTATGTGGGACTACTAGGAGATGGCGCTGTGCGCTGTATCTTGTCGACTACCGATAGTACGGCGTTAAGTTAAAGTCCTCTCTGATGATTGGTATGTACACCTACCCTGTACTGACGAGAACAAATAAGTTCGAAACCGGTCTACAGGTGGTTGCATCCTATCAATGGAGAGGGCTTCATTTTCTTGGTAGTACCATTCAATCTGAAATAGTATTTTAAAGTGCTGCTGTGTAGACAAAAATACGCCCTTATTGTATAAGGATCATCGGGTGGTCTGGAAATAATAATTTTCCATATTAGTATTTGATGTTACTACTATTATATCTCGTATGTTTAACGAAATCCCTGTAGAGTGTATTATTATCCAGGACACCCTGTGTACTAACGTTTTACCTTAAAAAATACGCAACTAAAAAACAATGAATTTTAAATCAATTTATGCAAGACTTTTGGACACACTATATACCAAGCAATATGAAATGGAATAGAATATGGAGAGAATAGAATATAATAATTTTGTTGAAAGTGCTGAAAGAGACCACTTGTTAAAGAACGACCTAGTACGTGTTAACTTGAAAAGTTTCCAAAAAAATAAATTGAAAAGTATATTTGAGATAAAATAATAATGTTTTACAAAAGCTCTTATCCCCATTAGAACGATGAGACTTACCAACGGAATTAGACTTAAACCTCGTTCGTCTACTATAGAATATGTTTTAGACTAGCAAATGTGCAACCATGTACAGAAGCAATTTTAGTAGTTAAACAAAAACGATCGTATATTTTCTCAGACAGGTTCAATTCCATGAAAGGAAGCCCAGGTCCGCTTGGAAATGTAAATAGAATCGAAATAGCTGTGCAGAAGCATTCAAATTACAATAATAAATTTATGATAAATGCGAGTTTAGAACGGTTACTTTTTGTATCGCTTGCGATCGTAAGTAATTTTAACAATTAAAGTAACATTAAATAGTTTGAATAAGCGTAGGAATTAATATAACATACAAATTAAACTTGTCGTGCTGAAAGCGCTTACAACAGGCTTAGATACATTACATTCTAATATACTTTACAAGCTGTACAAGCTATTACAAGCCTGCTTTTTCCCAGAATGCTAATAATGGGTCATAAAAATGCTGTTGCGTGATGAAACAGACTCCTGCAAAAAAAATTCAACCCCCTTATCAACTACAAGGGCTTAATCTGTCATCTAGATACTACACATAAAAAGGGAATACTTAGTTTAAAAATATAATATTCAAATAGAATATACACGGTGTTGAAGAAAGGTCGGTACCCCGGAATAACTCCGGTCCATCGCATTGCAGCGGAAAATGTCTAGGGAAAAGTTGTTTGGTTTTGAAGAAGGAATAGTTTGCAATTTAAACCACCCCTCAACCCCCGGGAGTGGGTGGGGGTAAGTTAAGATTTTCAAATGAAGCCCCATATTTTTGTATTGGCGTATCGTGTTCTCCGACCAAAATCAGAACCGTGCGAAAATCAAGTTTTATCCCGGAAATACGCTTTTTCTCTGTCTTGTACTAAAAAATGCCCGTGAAAAAAGTTGTTTGTATTCCACGGGCATTTTTTAGTGCAAGACAGAGAAAAAGAGTCGGAGAAGACCATGCGCCAATAAAAAATATGTGGTTCCGTTTGAAAATCTTAACTTACCCCTACCCGCGTCCGGGGGTTGATGGGGTGGAGGGTGGTTTAAAATGCATTCCTATTCCTATTCCTCCTTCAAAACCAAACAACTTTTTCCCCATTTTCCGCTGCAATGCGATGCACCGGAGTTATTCCGGGGTACCGACCTTTTTTCAACACCCTATATATTATTATATTTTTAAACTAAGTATTTATTTCTTTGTGTATATTCTTATATCTTGCATTAGGTAAGTTATGTCTTGATATTATTATTGCCTATGATACAGTAAACACAAGGTATGCTCTCACACAGAAATATAGGTCGTTATGTGTATGATTTCAATGGATGTGTTGAAAGTTTACTGGACTTTTTTCTTATTTTAGTGGTATTTTCTCAGATATATTCATAATATGCGGTGTATACTTACGGTTGTCGCGTGGATAACCAGAAAAATAATTTTGAAATAATATAAGGGTTTTCTCCTTTCCTCACTTATTTAGAAATGGCAACGTATTGCACAATGTAAGTTTTGTTATACTTTTATTTGTTTGTTTGGTAGTATTTTAGCTTTAATATGATATAGGTATTTTTAAACCTAAAAAACCTACAGATATTATTATGTCCTTGCACCGATTAAATGCATTAAACCTTTTGATACCTTGAAAAGAGAATCAAAAATGCTAATAACAACGTGAATCTCCATAAGCAATTTAAAAATAACTCTCCCGTTAACGTCGATGCGCGCGCCAGACGATATTAAAGCGGCTATATATCATACCTTGTGTTTAATCTATCATGGTTATTGTCTATATCTATATTTAATCCTGAGATGAAAACTGTTGCAGTAAAATAATCGCTTTGAGTTAATAAGTGAGGAAAATCACCTCATGTCATTGTCATGCCCCGTGCACTACTGAAAATTTGTAAATAAATACATACGATTAGTCAAGAGATGTCTGTCGTTGGCGATGTTGTCAATTGTACTCGTTTTTTTTTTACCGTAAGTTCAAAATTAAGAAAAACGTATGGTACAATTTTCTCATCCTCAACAATTCCTTCCACAATTCTAATTGAACTAAAATCATCATTATATAATAATTATTTTAAATTTAGAAAATAAAGCTTAGTTGATATACTTGTCATTTCAAACTATAACGAATCAACTGATATATTCCGACCCGTAAAGAAACTACGAATTCCCTGATACTAAACATTCTTCTTGTAGTCGCTTCTAATATTTCTAAGGGTTGAAATTTTGAGCAGGGTAAGTGTTTCTAACGGAGACAAATGTCCTCTTTCTATTAGACCGAAACGATTCAACTTTTATATAATAATATAATATACAATATTTTAAAGAATTTTTAAATTTTAAAATGAGTATAGTATACTCAGGCGAAGACCGTGTTCTATTTGTTACTAAAATCAGCAATCAAATAGTATAGTTCCTATTAAATCTATTGTTAGAATAGCGCTTTGAGAAATACTTAATGTATCGTCGAAAACACAATATATTAAAAATTTATTTCATAGGTTTATCACGTCGACAAATTATTTTATACGAACCAAAAGCTATGCGATGCGACATGCTTATATATTCCATATTTTCCACTTTCGGAAAACATCCTATTTATATGATGGAAAATAGAATAAAATTGCATAGTGGAAAACAGGTAGCGGAATCAGTTTTAACTGAGAAATGTAGAGCTCATATTATATTTTGTAAAAATTTATGTCATAATAAAAAGAATTTATTGCTAATGTAGTTTATAAACCTTATAAATTTAATTTCATTTAAAGTTCTTATTTACAACCTGAACCAAGTATTATGTTATAACGTTTTGTATATCAGCGGTCCTAAATTACTTTGGCGCGTCCCCTTGGGGGGGCGAGAGTTTTGCAGTTGAAACGTTAAATAAATAGACAAAACAAAAAAACCCAGAAGTACAACAAAGCACGCAAAGGTAACACACTTGTAGCTGTACGTAAATCGGGTTTAAATACGTGCATTCTAGATTATCGTCTATACAAAACTACGTTAGGGGGTACAATATAAAGTTTGAGAATCGCTGTTTTACGTTAGGGGGTGCAGTGTGAAGTTTGAAAACTGCTGTTGTATGTAATGTAAAATAGTACGAAGCCTAAATACATTTTGGAAGGTGGCAGCAATGGAAATAAGGTTCTTAAATCTTAGATCCTTTACACTTTTATTTTTACCTTAACTTAACTTATAGGAAAATGCTACAAGATGTTTCTATTTCCTCAGTATTAAAATGAAATTAAAGCCTAAGTTAACTACCAAGAGCTATCCTAAAGAAAAGCATGGACCTCTTGGTAAAGGCTAATATCTATCTGCAAAATAATTTAAAGGATAATTTATCCCATAGAAAACTAAAAATATTACACTAAATGTAATAAATTATTTTCAATGTATGTAATAGAAATATAAAATATGAATATATGAGATACACAATTTAATAAAATATGACTCGCATTTTGTAGATTTGTTGAACAATATTTTGTGTTATGATTTACCTCCTTGTTTCGCTTAAAGTAAAAATAAACTTATTGTGTTTGTTTTTTAAATTAAGTTTTGACATTTAAAATAATTTAAATTTATTGTAATTATGAGTGCTATCAATGTTAATAATAATTCCAATTTGAATTTAATTGTTTTCATCTTATGACAGCGTAGGCGTAGCAGAAAAACTACATTGAAAAATGTCAGAGGCGTACCACTTTTTTATAAGAAATATCATGTTTGCAGACATAGACACAGACATAGAAGACATTTTCTAACTCATTTATGTAATTTTATATTCTATCGAATCTCGAACAAACCCGAACATATACCAGAATTTAAAATAACAATATCTCAAATAAGTTTCATAGATATTCCAAAATAACGATTAAAAAAAAAATGCCAACACCCTTTAGTTCTTCAATTATTTGGAAATTACTGTTTTTTATGAGCTGCGACTGCATAAACGGGACGCTAGTCTTTTTCTAGTGCATAAGTTTACCTCATTTTCCATCACATAAATAGAACGCCAGAATTGTAAAACATCAAAAACACGATCACATTTTACCGTTCCCGGTAAAGGGAAATTAGTTTTTCATGATAGCAAACTTTAGTAAAAGAAGTTTTATAAAATATTGATTTTATGTCAATATTGTGCTGTAATACATATAAACATTTTATAATATTATTTTACAATATGATTAACATAAATAGTGCAAAAGCGTATAAAATATTATTAAAACAAAGAGTGTCCATAAAATTGTTATATATTTGTATTTGTGAAATTGATCTTTAACATAATATACTTTTAAATTACTTATATTTATATACAGGGTGTCCGCTAATTAATGGTACATGGAAAAACCACAGATTCCTTCCTTAAAAATATTAGGATTTAATTATATTTACCTATATCCGAAAGTTGATATTAACTGAGATACACGGTGTTAAAGTTAAAACTACATTTTTGTTTTTCTCTATTAACTTTGAGAGGAACCAACGTTTTTTTTATAAAATTTGGCAATTATGGTTTTTTTAGGACGAGAAATTGATTTTTTTGTGAAACATTTTTTTGTGTACAATCCCGCTGTCTGCGGCATTTTTCGCACATTTATTAGGTCATAACTTTTTTGTGCTGTGTATTTAAGTTTTTAATAAAAATCCTCATATTTATTACATAAAAAAAGGATACTAAGTTGAGGTCGCCGAGAGTTACCGTTTCGAAGATATTTGCATTTAACTTGTTTAGTGCACCCTGCCCTGTTACTATTAATTTACAAACAATTTATTTTTAAAGTAACCTATGAGAAAACAAATGAAATTTACAGATGCAGTTGCTATGAAACCTCCATGTTGCTATTTGTTTGTTGATTATTGTAAGATAGCTGTGTGATTTATTTGAAATTCAGTTTAGGACGAAAGGTACCTGTTTCGTCTAATCGGCTGTAAATATTTTTAAACATCTTAAAATCAGGTTGTAGGATAGAGTTCCGAATATCGTCTCTGGGCACCTCGTCCATTAATATTTTCTTGCGTATACACACAACCCTCATTGCTGCGTTTGAAAACATATTGTGTCTCGGTATTGTTACTTAACTTACGATAAACTCAAAATGAGGGTTCATAGCAACTAAACAATTCAAATGCATATATCTCCATATCTCCGAAATGGTAACTAGGGGCGACCTCAACTTAGTATACCTTTTTTACGTAATAAATATGAGGAAAGTATTAATTTTCATTAAAAACTTAAATACACTAAGGCACAATAAAGTTATGACCTAATAAAAGTGCGAAAAATTACGCAGACAGCGCCCCTACATTGTACTTTAAATTTACACAAAAATCTATTTCTCGTCCTAAAAACCATAATTGCCAAATTTTGTAAAAAACCGTTGGTTTCTCTCGAAGTTATTAGAGAGGAACAAAAATGAAGTTTTAACTTTAACACCATGTATCTCAGTTAATAGCAACTTTCTGATATAGGTAAGTATAATTAAATCGTAATATTTGTACGTAAGGAGTATGTGGTTTATCCATGTACCATTAATTAGCGGACACCCTGTATATAAATTTTACGAAATATGTTAGTGAATTTAATAAAAGATTTTTGTAATTATTACTAAAAATTTTGCTATAATTTATTCCAGTCACATATGGAGCAATAATTACTATTTTTTCTAGTAAATTTTTTTAAAAAATTCTTTCTGTGTGCTTAGCAAGAGTTACACAAATAAATAATACTTTGTACTTCTCCAATAAGTGGAGAATATAATAAACAGTTTCCGGACATTTGCCCTCATATACTAGCCAAAATTCATTTCTTAATTTTAAAAATGAGAAATATTTTGAGAATAATAAATCTCTTCCTATTGAGAGACGCGCTCATCTTTTGAAGTCCTAATAAGAAAAGTTTAGTCAACGCCTTACAACACGAGAATAAGTTTTTTAATATATAAGGGAAAAATATTGGATGTAAAATAAAGGTCGGGAGAGAACACTTTGTTCCAGCAAGTCAGGGAATATTCTTTATTAAATTAAACATCATATTTTGTATGATACACAAAACCGTACGCAAAGAATAAGCCGGAATCGCTATATAGTTTCCCCCCGTGTGGAGAAACAATGGATTTTTCGATTTAGGTCAAATTTGACTTCACCATAAGTTTTCGTTTTGAATAAAAATCAAAAATTACATAATTAAATTCGACCATGCGGGTTTGTTCGGGTTTGTTCGTTTCATTGACATTTTCTCTGCAATATGCCGAAAAATGGCATTAATTGATTTTAAAAAATTTATTTGGAAAAGTTGTTTATATTGTAATTTGATGCCCACATGCCAAATTTGAATCACTTATCGAAATACGGATTCGGTCGTCGTACCGTTTTGCGCTCTTGTTTCTTATAAATGGCAGTGAGATATAGTGTTGGGAAATACCGATGATTTTAATAATCGAGTACTTGATACTCGATCGATTTTAATAATCGAGTGAATCGCTTGAAATTCCAATTCACCAAGCGATGACGTCATCGACTGCTCGACCGGCAGCCTAGTCGTTTACATGTGATCAGGTAGGGTATTTAGCAGGCACGTAACTACGGGTGGGCACAGGTTTAGCTAAAAAATTGTGGTAGCAACCAAAAAAATTCCAAAAATTTATTTATTTGTGAATAATTAATTTTTACCACGTGTCTCGATACCAAACAAAAAACTGCAAAAAATCACCAAAATATGTATTTATTGTTCGGGTTTATTCTTGTGCTTTTTTAACCCGAACAAAAAGTATTACCAAGGGTTATTTTTCTTCACAGCTTTCTCAATCTACGAGCATATAATAAGTAGATATTTAAAATGGCTTTTCAAATTCTTACACTTTCTTTAAATTATCAGGTGCCCACTGTGTGCCCTTCAAAAATGTAGTGATTATAGGTGATTATTTTTTAAATTCATGTTTATAGTTACCTAAAAGTTCCTGTTTAAATTTAAGAATGTTTATTTTTGGTTACCAAAAAATTTGTCGATACCTATGTTTTGTTAACTATTTTGCTCGTTTTCTTATTTACCATTAACATTTTCTATAATGTATGTTATTTTTAAGAAGTCTTCTTGAACTTAATAATACAAAGTTCCTGTTTAGATTTAAAAATGTTTACTATAAGATTACCAACAAATTTTTCTATACATTTTGTTAACCATTTTGTTCGTTTTATTATTTTTTTTACAATTTCTATTATTATGTTATTTTTTAGAAGTTTTCTCGAGTTTATAGTAAATAAAAATTTAAAAATTATATCCTTTAATTTTTTAATATTTACAATCGGAGCCCTAAACTACGACGCTGGCTAGCCAGTTAAAACAAAACTTTACAAAACCCATGTCGCGATGACTCCGCTAAGGGATTTGGCTTATTATTGTGTATGCACCTTCTCCTTTATGCGCCTTTAAGAAAGACGTATGTCGTGTACCTGCTCAGCGTCAAACTCGAACGTCGCCAATCGGATGGCGTGGCGCGTAGACCGAAGGTCGTCTATCAAGTGACAAGCGATATTTTTCGGTTTTTCGCCTGAATTTAATAAATGTCAAATGTTATAGTTAACAAAAACCGCATGGTAACATTTAATAACATCAACCTAATGAAACCTAAGAGTGTGTTGGTGATCGACGAGACACAACGTATCCGGCCGCTGGTTGGTCTTCAACTAACAGACGCAGGCATGCGGCGCTACATGAAACTACTTCGCTCAGCCGATGTAAGGCGTCAAAAGGTCATTGGTATTTGACCTAGTGACGTACGTGTCTATTACTATTCCATGTTTTTTCGGGTTGTTTAAAACATCGTCTGTCATAAATGTTCTTCAATTAATTGTACAAAAAGGTATTACAGAACGGAAAAGTGTTTAAATTATTTTATTTTGTCTAAAAAGTTTAAGGTGTACATATGACCACACCGACCAGAATTCCTTGATTGCTTACATGTATCGCAGTGCCACACAGGTGTTTTCTGGTTTGACGTCAGGTCACTTTTACCGCTGAATGAATTGAAATCGCCATTTATACACCCTGTATATATTAAATTTTAATTAAATTCTTGAGATGCCACTAAGGCCCTTGAGTAACCTGCAGTGGCTCCGCATTTTAAGTTTAAGCTTCATCTAAAACTTAACCATAAAATAAATCAACTTGGGAATTTGGTCTATTCAGAATATAAATTGCATTAAGACGGTTTATTAGAGAAACTTAGTTTACTTGTAAAGTAAAGCTCATCATTTTGTGAAGTTACCGTTTGCTATCGAGTATTATAAAGTTATATTTCGCCTGTTCTTATATACGATATGGTTGAATGAAGTAATAATAATTTTTGTTATGGAAATAAACTCCTGGACAAAATTAACGAAACATCATAAATTTGCCATAGATTTTATGCTATTTTTTTTCTGAATTTACGATCCGATTTGAATTATTTTTTTTTTGGCATTGTAGGTTGGTTCCTTGACAATGTCATAGTTTTCTTTTTTGGGTTACGTCACCGTTTTATAGCGTTTTTATTGACTTTAATATTGAACACATTCATTGTTAAATATTTTCAAGTAGACTATGGACTTTTTCAGACATTGCAAGCGATGTGTCAGCAGATGTTGTGTTTTAAAGTTACAAAGGACAAATAAAATTCGCCATACTGATAAAAACTGTTCGGAAAATGCTTATTAAACGATCGTTTCGTATGCCCAGTTGCCCGACGAGTATTTTAATCTTGAAACCTACTAGAAAACATTTAACAATGTATGTGTTGAATATTAAAGCCTATAAAAACATGTTACGCTATAATTACGCTCCTTTAATAACAGAGATAATGCAGTAAACCAAAAAGGGAAATATTGGGGACAGATGGACCTACCGTTTAATGTCAACTGCAATATGTTTCGGTTGCTAATATACTCCACAGGGTGATACGAATTTTCGGAAAAAAAAACATAGCATTTTTAGTAAACCCAGTATAAATCGAAAATTAAATTTTTATCATATACAGCGAAAACTATGACATTGTCAAGGAGCCAACCTACAATGCAAAAAAAAATTATTCAAATCGGATCATAAATTCAGAAAAAAAATAGCATCAAAATTATGGCAAATTTATGATGTTGCGTTAATTTTGTGCAGGAGTTTAATTTATTATACAAGGAAAGAAGAGCTTAGTTAAATTTACTATAAAAATAGCAAAACTCACCATAATTTCTCTATATGTGAGTGGAATAACTTTTATTATTAACTGCCATTAAATTATAGCAAAATTTTAACTATATTTTATTGACAACCATGCATATAATAATGACATTTCATCTATCTTTGAAAGGTGGAAAGTTGACGTTTTTTACTTATACTTTCCACCCGGGTGGAAAGTTAATTATTTATTAGTAATTTTAAAAAAAATCGATATCTCAAAATAATATACGAACACATCAACATACAGTGTGTTCGATTTTTTCGGCTTATATCCTTTGTTTTGCTTTTTTAAAAATGCTAATAACTTTGCGTGTTTAGATATACTTTTTCCCTAATTGATAGAGTGGTCGTCAGCATTGAATATTGTGACCAAATCGTTGGTATCTTCTTTGTCTTGGTATTTTCACTGAAATAAGGTAGTAGAACCAGGATTTTGAACTTTGTTTCCCGTACACCATTCTTTGAAACAGTTATATGCCTTGTTATATCTCGGGCGGCTTTTAGTTGGCAGAAGATCTACTATTTTTGCTGCTCCTCGAATTTCTGGTGGAGTAGCAGCAAAATCAAATTCCTCATCTTATAGCATTTTTCTGTTGTTAAAATATTATATTGTTTAGTGACATGGAAACCATATTCAAAAAATTATATTTGCCATCTTGATGTGTATTATTACCAACGTTATTTTACCACCTGCGGTTATTTCAAATTTATGTCTAATTTTTCAATGGAAAAATCAAAATGACATTTATCTTTTATTAATAATTTTAATTCAAAATAATAATAAGTGGATGTTAGATGTGGTTGTAAATAAAATAGTATACAAACCTCGATGAAAAGTTTCATTACTGCCTCGAGATTTAGTTAACCTCGCCGATTTGCGCTGCGGTTAACTACCGACTCTCTCGGCAGGAATGAAACACTTTCCACCTCGGTACGCAATATACTATAGTAGTACACCATTTAAAAACTCACGAGCTGCATTATATTTCACTAGAGCTTTGTTACATACTTTTTCTTCCTCTAAAGAATAACCAAACAAACGTGGATATTTAATTATTAATTAGTTAAAATTAGTTTCAAGCTTTGTAATCTACTTTGTTAGTTTATATTACATACATGTAGAAGATAAAGCATTTACAGAAAACATTTGGGAAGTTTGTTATAGTTGGTCTCTCGCAACGACTAGTTTAAGCAATACGGCTTGTTAACAAGTGCTTACCGAAAACTAATGCTTAAACACGTGTACAATGTAGTTGGAAATTATTTGGGAATACAGGGATTTAGATAAAAGATATGAAGTTGCTGCTAGAACTATTAGCATATGAAGGGTCATTCATGGTGAGTGACCTATCAAAAGATCTCGGACACTAAAAAGATATTTATGAAATATTGGTACCCACTATAAAAGGTGTCAATATTTTAATGAAGATATTTTGACATATCTACCGCTTCCGGTCATACCGGAAGTTATGATTAACATTGTAATTTGAAATAGAAATTCCTCTATATTTTGGAACAATGAACATTATTGTAATGATTGTGTGAATTATTACATTAAAAAAAAAATTTTAAATATTTTATTTATTATTATATTTTTTATTATCGGACATAATAAAGCAATTAATCAAACAACCAAATTTGTTTACTCCGAAAATAAACCGTGGCAAAGTTGTAATTGATTATTCTGTAATAACTTCGTTTGCTGCGCGAATATTTCACATTTATAACGATTATGCCGGATATACCTTTGAAATTAGTAAGCTACTAATTTCATTACAGTAATTAAAATTTGTTTTGAATTAACCAACGTAACGGTTAGATTAATTCAAATTAAAGGTAGCTGGTTTACACGGGCCAATAAAATTACTGTATTGTACATATATTTAAAGGCAGGACCATCAACAAACGTAGTGGATTATCAGTACATGCTTCATTATTCAGCGCCTGAACTTTCTTAAGACTTGTAAGAGACATTGAGTTTTACATTTTCGAATTATACCGAATTTAAAAAAGTAAATTACAGGAACGTACTGGGGGGGGGGGGGGTTGTTCGGGTTTGTTGGGTATTTTAATGAAGATGGTCAATTTAAGGAACAAATCGTCGGAAAATCAGTAAGTGTTGTATACTACAGAACGTAGATTTCGGTCCTCTTTCATAATTAAAAAAAATCCAGGCACGTATTTAAATAAATTAAGTTGATGATGGTGACCTAAAGACGAAACGTCGCTTGAAAGATCTGATGAAGCCATCTCGTTGAGAATAAAAAGTAGCAATGAGAAAGTGAACCTTATTTTTGGGTACATATAGGGTGTTATGGAAATGACGTATTATATTTAAATGGGTGACTCCTGGGGTGTCCTAGAGAAGCGCTACATATATTTTTGTTTTAAATCGAACGTTTAAAAAGTGGGGTAATTCACCCCTAAACCCACCCGGTTACTCCTCGGCACATTCATATATGATCATATTACATTGCCAAGCTTTTTAATCAACAGCCCAATGTTGCCAACTGTGTAAAAAATGTAACACTTTAGATTCTTATAAAAATAATATTTAGTTTACCTAGTATCCAATTAGAAGTGAACCCAGGTGCCAGTACACTAGCAAGTAATCCAGGGCACAGACATCTTCAGGTTTTTGTTTTTATTTTCTATGGGAAAAGCTTTATGCTCATCACGTACCCTGATGATAATGTGGGACTGCATAATAAGCTTATACCCACTAAACCCCATTCGGCCTCTTATTTCCAATCACTCGGAACATTTGCACTAAATCACTTAAAGAAACCCACAGACACCCACGAGTTTCCAATTATTTTTTTTGAAGATATGCACTTATTACATTACACAGAAGCAATAAATACTAACGCATAATTACACTTTAAAATAACCTACCGTACACATAAAACAACAGCCCTATAGGATACAAATTATTTCGCAATAGAAATTCAGAAATAATAAAAAACGCTAATTTCTGATGAATGATGAAATAATTATGTTGATAGACCCTTCCTTCCCATCCTTCCATCCCTTTAAAATAAATATTCTCGTCTAACTAGCGCAGTTCCGAGACTATCATTATACAGAAAAGTATTACAGAAGGAAATTCTGCATTTTATGAATATAACCTTATAAAACATCGAAAGTGGCAACGCCGTATTTTTAAGCATTAACCCAAGCCGCTGCAGTCGCGTAAAGAATAGGCAACCCGATTGTCCAAGATCATCTGTTTAAAATTAGCCGGCCGGTTTCCTACTGTTTTTCAAGCAGATTTGTGTGTTAAATTGTATGTTAATACTTAAACCCGAGTTTAAATTACTAAGTTATTTGTTCTTTTCGCGACGGCAGTGCCCCAGTCCAGCAGTTCAATATCGATCGACGGAACCAACGTGTTATTTAGACAATAAGGGCTTACTTTTGTCTACACAGTAGCACTTTAAAATACTAATTCAGATTGAACGGTACTTAGATGTGTTGTGACGCGAAAACTAATGTGATTTTGTAATGTGAGTACTTGGTATTTTTTTAAAAATTAAGTTGGTTTTAAAGGTAAATAAAATTGCATTTTTTTTTTCTAAAGGGTAAGTGGCATTTATAAACTTTTAAGTTGTCCAGATCTGACGGGTGTCGTTCGAATTGAACAAATGAGAACATACCTGACCATTTATAAACTCCACGGCGGTTCGTTCGAGTCAGTTCAAGTTTATAAATCAGAGATTGTTTCCCAGCGAAGTGAACTGAACGTAAAAGTTTATAATAATGTACCCTGAAAAATAAACAACTTGCAATCTGTCAAACGGTTATTGACTTTCTAAAGAGTTTACCCTGAAGATATGACAACACTGTTGACATATGTTGCTTTGTTTACCTTCCTGACAGGGACACCACGTGGTCAATTTTGGTTTGACATAAGGCCATTTTTGGATATTTTTCTTCAATTTGTTTTCATCTCAAGAATTGCCGATTTAAATATAATACGTCATTTCAATAACACCCTGTATGTTTTTTTTTGGTATGTGTATATTTGTATAAATATTTATTTTATCCGTTAACTTTATTTCATGTTTTCATTCGGCTTTACTGCATTGTTGACGTATTTTCTTGTTTTCTTCATATTTAAAATAATCAAATCTTATAATTACAATTTTTTATGGATTTTCAGAATGTCAGATAATCAATAATAGTTGTTTATTTAACTAGACAAAAAGTACAGGGTGTCCCATTTTCGACACTTTTATAGGATATCTCCGTAATTGTTAGTGCTATCAAAAAAGTAATGTAGGTGTCATGTGCTCTTTTTGGGTCAAACTTAAAATGGTAAAATCAAAATTTGAAAAAGTTTAATAAATC
Source organism: Barypeithes pellucidus (assembly GCA_963991005.1). NCBI lineage: Eukaryota > Metazoa > Arthropoda > Insecta > Coleoptera > Curculionidae > Barypeithes > Barypeithes pellucidus. The sequence continues at coordinate 17,657,934 of OZ022559.1, forward strand.
GCCTAGGAAACCAATATCATTCATGGCGGATTTGAAAGGATAATTTAAAATAGTATATTTTAGATTAAAATATACAAGGTGTTCCATTTAAAAAAATGAGGTTAGGTCCTATAACTTTTTTACCTGACTCCGTATACTTATTCTGAAAACGGCAGATTATTCAACAATCAATATGAAGAAACTTCTGTATAGAACATTTTTCTGTATCTCTTTTAACTAAGAAAATATAGGGTAATTTTGAAAAAAAAATAAAATGACGATAATTCCTACGGTAAAAAATATCTTCATTTAAAACGATTTGTATTCCGTTTTATGTTTTTACAAAAACAATTTTAGAATTTCAATTTACACGAGTGTTTGCCGTATAAACTTTTTGCATGGAATATGTTTACACATGTGCGGACTAACAAGAAGTTTCAGTTAGTTTGCGAAAGTTTTTGAACGTAATCGGCATACTAATGCACTTGGACCTATCAATAAGAAATCAGGCCATTTTATCGTTTTATTTTTGTATTAGTATGTAGTACATTTTAAGATTTGTGTATGCAAACCACCGATCTATATCTATGGATAGCCAAACTCTAAAAGCAAAAGTAGCAAATTTATGGCCTCGCGCATGTATACAAGGCTGATCGTCAGATGTCATGCGCAATGCCGACTGATAAACTATTTACCTTAACCGGCGAACATGATCGTACTTCGCCCTTAAGGAAAATGATTACACGGCAACATCAAGACCTTCTTTACTAGTAAATAAGCAATCTATTTTCTTGCATAAAAGAAACCATCACTGAAAGCCACTATTAGAATCTATTGTCCGCGTATCTGTTAATATCGTTGCATCCCTACGATTCTGGACGGGCGTCGTTGGTTCACGTCGTTTGTTTGCAACCAACATTGTGCGCAAGACAACCGACGAGCGACCTTTAAAAATATGACCGATAAACCGTGCGCATTAACCCATTTTTTCACTCATAAAATTTATCTTTTTATTGCGCATTCCCCAAGTTGTACGTATCCATAGTTATAAGTCGGTGATGCAAAAAGATATTCTCGGGCTTAAACTTACATGTACGGTAATTATTTGTGACAACCTGAAAATGTATTTCAACGTTCAATAAATTGTAGACATACGACGTTCAAATTTATCTGAAAATAGTCATAACATACAGAATTTTCAAAACAAATATACCAAATAGGATTTGCAGTCTAGTCAGGCAAGTCTAACCTAGTGCTCCGAAAATATACCTAAAATAGGACTTACCTGCACTGATATTTATGGCTTTTAGCTTATTATTTAAAAGAGCATTATTGTATTTGACTCCTATTTTAGTAGAATGGTTAGGGGTTTGTAGGTAGTCACTGCAATAATAAATTAGGGTACTTATTTGAAAAATATGCTACTTGACTCATTTCCCATTTAAGATTTTAAGCGTAACATCTACCTCTCCCAGCGGATTAAACCCACATCTATATTTAACCATTATATTACCAATACGAACGTTCCAAAATACAAAAAGTGTCTCCTCTATGGGAGATCGCGTGGTACTATTGAGTTTGCGCAGTAGGGTGGAAATTGTATCGATCGCGTTAGGGCCGGCCCGACATTATTTGTTTGTTGTTATTCGTCGCCATCTTTGGTTCTGGATGCTTTCTCAAATTACAGAATAAAAAGTGGTTAATCCGCATTCTTTTCGGTATATTAGTGCTTATAAACTTCCATTACCTAACAACATGTTTTGTAAAGGAGTTTATAAGTTGTGGTGATTCGATTCGCTGTTTGGTAGGTTAGTGGCTTGTTTTGTTTAAGATGAAAGGACACAAGTGCATGGTGCTTTTTTGCAAAAGTCGGGGATCAATACCAGGTATAAAGTATTTCAAGTATGTACATATATACGCAAATGTTTTACTTATCAAATTATCCGATCTTCGGAACCGAATTTCACTAAAAAGCTTGTAAAAAAAGAAGAGAGTATCACTGGTATACAATATAATATATATGTGGTCACTACCTAAGCCTAAAATTAATGTATTTTTAATTTGGTGCATTAGTAGCTGATAAAAATTCCCAAAATAGTCAATATAGTCATTCATTCTTAATTTTTGGGTTAGAAAAAAGTGAAGTTAAGAAACATACGACGTCGGATGACAGTTAAAATAAAGCTCATCGTGTCGATTGTTACAAATATTCGGACGGAATTTGGCACCAAAAGTTTACACCAATCAGGGCACGGTCGGATCATCATATCAGGCGCGTATACAAGGGGGGGGTACTGGGGGTAATTACCCCCCCCATCCCATCGAACTAAAAGAAATTTTACAAACTATTTAAAAAACGAAAACCTTGGCAACCCTGGAATCGCTTCTTTGGAGGTCACAGGTCGTATCGCTAATTGCTCGACAACGACAGTGTTGTCAACCGTCCTATTATTATAGTATTTTGTACTATTATTTACGGGTTTCGTACTATTCATAGGTCTGATAGGACGCCTAAAATACTATTATTAGCTCGATTCAATTGTATTACATTTTTACGTTATTTTTCGTAGCCAGTCGACTTTTTTTTTTAGGTATTTTAGTAGTAGGTACTATGATGGCAACTTTTCCTTTTTGTTACTTTTTTTTTTGGCTGGCTGTAATAGTATCCTGAATTTTAAAATACCGTTACTTAAAATGTGTGTACTATTATTTCACCTCGTGTCCTTTTATTTTGACATCGAATGTACTATTATAATTTCATTGAAGTTGGCAACACTGGACAACGCGTTCCTTGTATGCAAGCGCGGCAATTGTTGTGCTTCTCTTCTCTGACAGTCTCTCTTTGGAATTCTGTAAACCACAGGAAAGTAGGAAAGTGCAAAGTAAAGCAAAGCAAATCTACGGGTAGGTACAAGCACCCGCAAGTTTAACAAACGACTGGACTGTTTTTAATGTAAGAACAAGATTTTTTTATATTTAACAACAACAGTTGTATACTAATTTTATAACAGAATAGTTAGTATATGAGGGGTTCATAGCAACAGTGGTGTAAGTCAAATTATTATTAGTTTTTTCCTATTATTTAATTAATTATTCAAACGGGGATAAAATAATAACTATTTATTATGATAAAAACTATCTAATAATGGCAATAACCATTACAAAAAAATAATAATTAATTGTGGCAATGCCTTGTTTTATAATCTTAAGATAAACTAATTACAAAAAATAATAATTTTCACTTATACCACTGTTGCTATGAACCCCTCATATTATACAGGGTGATTGATGGTGGATGGCCTATTAGACGTTTAGGACGAACTAGCCAACTTATCACTTTGAAAATTTGGGAGCTTATTTAAGCGGACATGATCTCTATTTTAAAAATATTTTTAGTCATGCGGTGTTGCCGATTCTACTAGAAAGTATTATCAACTTTTATAATTTAAATGGAATACCCTGTGTATTATTATTTTTTTAGAATCCTTATTAATTTCTTAATAATTTTCCTTAAAATTTTCCTATAGCTATCTGTTATCGTTCTCGAGATAATAATTAATTTCCCTTTTTTTTTGGAAAACATTTTCCTCAAAATGGGCTGATATTTTTGAACTATGACAAATTAAAGCACTGAAATTTGGTTTGGAGTCAGGTTATATCAAGAGACCTCTCACTCCAAATATTAGTAATAATCGTACAGGGTGTTTCAAAATACAAATTTTTTGATGGTTTGGTAGAATGGTAAATAGTATGTTTTTTTAAATGAAACACCCTGTATTTTATCTGTGGTCCTACAAGCTATTGAAATTGTCTATCTTTCTATGTACAATATTGCTATACCTATCTCGAACAGTTTTTGACTTTGGATTTGGCAAGTAGGCTATGGAAATTGCATAGAATGATAGGCAATTTCAATTGCTTTTATTAGCACAGATAAAATACAGGGTGTTTCATTTAAAAAAACATACTATTTACCATTCTACCAAACCATCAAAATATTTGTATTTTGAAACACCCTGTACAATTATTACTAATATTTGGAAACAGAGTGAAAGATATCTGGATATAACCTGACTCCATACCAAATTTCAGTGCTTTAGTTTATCAGAGTTAAAAAATATCAGCCCATTTTGAGGAACATGTTTTTCCAAAAAAAAAAGTCAAAAAAAGCAAGTTTACAAGAAACTAAAGTAAACGAATCACATGTTGATAATGGAAACATTCCTGGAACGAGTACGAGTAGTACGTCCGAAAATCAGAATAAAGAGCAAAGTTCAGCAGCACCACAGGCATTACAATCTGAACATTCCGATTCTTCTACCTTAGGGGCAGACCTTGATTTAGGACTTATAATATTTAAGAATGAACACCTTTCTGATAAAGATAAATATCAACTTTTAAAACACGCTTTTAAACCTGGTGTAGAATTTGCGTTTCCATGTAGTGTCCATAAAAAAAATGACAAAGAAGTTAGGTGTTATTTATCTCGTAAACATTTTGAAAAATTTACGTGGCTCACTTTTTCAAGAAGTTTAAATGGAGTGTATTGCATTTATTGTGCCATTTTCGGTAAATTTGGCGGAAAAGATAAGCGCACGCCTTTAAAAAAACTTGTGGTAGTTCCGCTTCAAAAGTATTCAAAACTGTTAGGTAAGGATGGCGATTTAAGTTGCCACCATGAATATTGGTACCATAAAGATTCGACAATCTATGCAAAAAACTTTATAGATATTTACGAAAACCCACAAAAAGATGTTAGAAACGTTCTTGACACTGAAAGAAACAAGCTAGTTGCTGAAAACCGGGCCCGCTTACTTCCAATAGTAGAGTCCATAATATTTTTGGGTAAACAAAATATACCTTTTAGGGGACATCGTGACAGCGGAATTCTTAATAATAATTCTGTAATTAACGAGGGCAATTTTAGGGAACTATTGCGTTATAGAATAAACAGCGGAGACAACATTTTAAAAAATCATTTGGAAAGCGCTTCATCTAAAGCTACATATATTAGTAGTGTAACACAAAATCAGATTATAGCCTGCTGTGGAAACGAAATTCTTCATCAAATATTATGTAAAATTAAATTTAACCAGTATTACAGTGTTATATTTGATGAGACTACTGATGTCAGTCACGCTTCACAAATGTCCGTTGTGATTCGCTACGTCGACGATAGTGGAGACCCACAAGAAAGTTTTGTAGGATTTATAGACTGTCATGCTGATAACTATAACAAAACCACACATGAGCCTTATTTGACTGGTGAAGTATTGGCTAATACTGTAACAAAATTTTTAAAAAGTCATGACCTTAATCCGAATTATTGTGTAGGTATAGGGACCGACACTTGCAATTTAATGTTAGGGGAACAAAAGGGTGCTGTTACAGAGCTTAAAAAATATTTTGTAAATGCTCTTAGATGCCCTTGCAAGAATCATGCACTTAATCTCTCCATCTCAAAATGTAACAAAGTTCAATCAGTAAGAAATTCGTTGGGTGTTATTACTGAAATTGTTGCATTTTTTAACGCTTCCTCTAAACGATCGTTTGTTTTAAAGTCAGTAAACGATGAAAAATTAAAATCCCTATGTGAAACTCGATGGGTAGATCGACACCAATCTGTGATCAAATTTAAGAGTTCTTTAAAACAAATTGTTAAATGTTTATCAATTATATCAGAATGGAGAGATTTAGAATCGGCATCTAAGGCTAATTGTTTAAAAACCTCTGTCTTAACACTAAATTTTTTGGTGAGTTTACATTGCTTGACTGAAGTCTTAAGCGTAACAGTCAACCTAAGTAAAATTTTGCAATCAAAATCTATTTCTAAGCAATACGCCGATGGTTTAATAAAGGGTGTTATTGAAACTCTGAAGCAAAAAAGGCAACACGCTAGTGAAAATTTTGAAACCATATTTAAAGAAGTGGAAAAAAATGCTATCGAGCTAGAAGTGTCAGTAGTATTGCCTAGAACTACAAAATCACAAAAAAATAGACCTAATCCAGAAGTTAAAACTCCTGAGGATTATTTTAGAATAACTGTGTTTATACCACTTTTAGACAGTATTATTGAAGATCTTCAAGTACGATTTAATGATAATGGCATGCTTATATTTGATTTCAATATTTTAATCCCACAAGTCTTAATTGCTGCAGATTATACTAAAATAAATGAAGCATTAGAAAACATCGCTCGATATTTATCAAAAATCGAGAATAGTTCGGAAAATTATATTTATACAACTATCCGTGGAGAGACAGATCTATATAAAACAATGTGGCAAAATTTAGAAGACATTCCTAATAGTATTGATTTGGCTTTTAAAAAATGTGACCAAGATTTATTTCCTTTTATTAAAAAATCCCTGAAAATAGCCCTTACTTGGCCAAGTAGTGTTGCTACTGCTGAAAGGAGCTTCTCTTCCTTAAGACGCCTTAAAACCTGGCTAAGGTCTAACATGTCCCAAGATCGCTTAGTTGGTTTAGCTCTTTTACATGTACATGGTTGGGATATTGAAATAAAACCAGAATCAGTTATTGATCGCTTTGTAAACGAGTCGACCAGAAAAATTGATTTTGTTATTTAATTAGTTTGTGATTTATAATAAAACATCTATCAAAAATATATGCAATAATAAGAGTTCCTTGATAACATTGTCAATAACTGTAAAATACCTTAAATACTTGTATCATGGCATTGTTGAGTCGCTGCACATTTTTTTTTTTGGTGGTTTAGTAAAATGTCTTATGATAGGTATACCTCAATCCGAAATTGTGGTGTTTGGTGGAACAATTCAATTGTTGTTTCTTCTAGATATACTATTACTTACACTAATTTAGTTTATTTATTTTTGATAATACTTGGTTTTTGGTTTTCCCTAGTAATTTTTTTCATGTTATATAACATATCGTCGGGTTACAAGCAAAACACTCTGTCTTCTTTTTTAAATATTAGTAATTAAGTATCAGTTGTATGAATTTTTACACCTTCTGTTTTGAAAAAATAGGTAAAACCTATTATGAAACTTAGCGGATTTTTACACCCTTTTGACTTAATGTGTTTTGCTTGTAACCCGACGATATAGAGTTCGTGTTATACTTTATATGTTGTTGTGTTTGTAAATCGTTATATTTACGTATGTTACAATTTATTGTTACGTAATATATGTCATGTTTTATAATATTTTTTAAATTAATGTTTTTTTTTTAAAAATATATCAATGCTCAATATTATATCTATACTTCCAATATTACAAAAGAAAATACAAATTTGAACACATAATTATAGTTCAATAATCGAATATAGTAGTACTAACTAGATTCAAAAGTCGAAAAGTACCCCCCCCATAACTGAGAGCTGTATACGCGCCTGCATCATATCATCAGAAATCGTATGCATGAACGCTGTCCTAAATGGACCTAATCGAAATTTTGTTATTCGTTTGTTTTTTGTAGACATTTGTCAAAGATATGATCTTTTCTTTTTTTTTAGATAGAAACATACAGCTTGTGATACATCATTTGAAAGCTAATATCTCGTATGTATGCATATAAATTTTAGCTCTAGATTCTGTCAAGCTATTTCAAAATGGCGACTTTTAAAAGTTTTTAATAAATCTCTATTTAAATAAGCGGAAATTACAAATCATTGATGGGTTTTTTACCTTCCAAGGTAAGAAATCTTCATTGTGTCGCGTTCAGAAGATTTCTTACCTTGAAAAGTAAAAAAATATCAATGATTTATAATTTCCGCTTATTTAAATAGAGATTTTTTAAAATCTTTTAACAGTCGCCATTTTAAAATAGCTTGACAGAATCGCGCTAAAATTTATGAGCATACTGTACGAGATATTAGCTTTCAAATTATGTATGCTGTATATTTGTATTAAAAAATAGATCGATGTCGTCGTAACTTTGACAAATGTCTATAAAAAAAACAAACGAATAACGTCAAAATGTAAGCATGTATAAAACTAAATTGACGTGTCCGAGCGTTTTCCCCAAAAGTTACAGGTTAAGGCTAAATAAATTTTATTCCGGACTTCTGGGCAACCCTGTATATGTGATTAAACTACGAAGACTGCAAATATTTAAAAAAAAAGTGTCCCCCCCCCCCCTTCACAATAACATTAACGTGTCTTTCCGTTTTTTAAAATTATTTACTTGAAGCGAAATATTAATGGTGGGAACAAACCCGACAAAACCCGAACAAACCCGAACAAATCGACACCCTGTAAATTTTATGAAAAATAAAAAAGACGTTAAACCTACGCGGGGACGGTAAATTTTTTATTAAAAAGTTTGTTTTAGCTTGATGGAAATCTGCCCAAGTTTCCGAGAGAAAGTCACGCTCCAAAATGTAACAATAGAAAGTTTCGAGAAACTTTGGTCCAGTACGACTTAAAACTTATTTTTGATTCATAAATATGGCACATAACTTTTCGGAAACTTGCGAACAAAATGTATTGTGTCCACGCCATTCGGAAATAAATATTTGAACTTTGTTTCATATTATAAGTCGGCTTCTTTTTTCGTATACAATCTACTAGAGGCAAAAACTATAACGTTATTATCAAAATACACGCTTACTATTTTGCAGTTAAATGATTCTTCCGATTACATTTCACGAATTGATATAAATAAAGCATTAAAAATATTCTTTCTACTCCTATATTAATAAGTACAGTGTCTACTGTCACATAATGAATGTTACGCAATATATTTATCTGTAGACATATATCGCAGCCTTTTAGTGTAATCAGCCGTTTCATGAAACGTTGCCAAATACTGAAACAAAAAACTATAACGCAAAAAGGCTATAAATTGTAGACGTTGCATGAAACGTCTGCCTGTTTCGGCCTCTTGAAGTGACTTGAAGTGACTGACTTTACTGGACTTTTCATGAAACGCTCCGAATCTACTTTGCACTTACTGAATTAACAACGAAATAACTTTTACTACAAAAGATCTGATGATTCCAATGACACAGCTTCTTTTAAGCTGAGTGATTTTTTCAAGGGGAGTTCATCTTTATTAAGAAATGATGAACCCGCAACAGTAAGACTTTCAGCATTAAACCCTCCCTTTATAGTACCAGTAACGTGCTTACCAGCAATCTGATTTACGCCATTTTTCTGATCTATTATCAAACAAACCATATTCCTGGAATCTCCTGGACCTCTGTCGACTTTGGGAATATTCAATAATACCAAAAACCTCGGACCCGTAAACTTGTGTTTTCAGGGGTACACGTTTCACTATTAATTTCATTCCTGTGACCTCACCTCCCCTAGCGGGGGCGGCTACTCCCCTTGTTTTTTCAAATGGAAATAGGGATGTTGTAATACATCTTTTTAAAGGGCATTAAATTCTCTTTAAAATGGCGCTTTGTTTTGTAAATTTGAGCTACGCGCCGCCGAGAAATTGCGTTTTAAAAAATGTAATTTTATTGAGTAATACTTACATGTTATCTTATTAAATGTTGAAAATGTCCGCCATTCACCTCCATACAATAGAACAACTGTTCAAAGTGTTCTCGGACATTGTGAAGAACATCTGGTGTAATTTGTTGACATTGACATTCAAAATTGTTTACGCACAAACCTGTGTACTTGATAAGAGGTGCAGCGAAATGTTTCAAATTCCGTTGCTCGGCGGCGCGTAGCTCAAATTTACAAAACGAAGCGCCATTTTAAAGAGAATTTAATGCCCTTTAAAAAGATGTATCACAACATACCCATTACCATTTGAAAAAAAAGGGCAGTAGCCGCCCCCGCTAGGGGGGTGGAGGTTACAGGGATGAAATTAATAGTGAAACGTATCCCCCTGAAAATACAAGTTTACGGGTCCGAGGTTTTTTTTTAAATTTTTACACAGCCGTAAACCTTGCTGGACTGTTTTCGATGGGCCACCCTGTATAAAGGAATTAATTTAGAAACAAATCACAATGTTAACTAAAAATATCATAATTTTGAATATGTGTCAGTGTTTGCGATAAGTAAGCAATATTCCCCGTCGTATCTTAAAGCACATTGATTTCTCATTCTACCATCACGCGATGCAGCATGTTATGCGCGGGGAAAGGGAAATCCTGCAAGCGGCTCATGCTTATGGATACGATGTTGCCGGATCAACAATTTAAAAAATCACTAGCAGACGATAGTGATTCAAGAGTTTCACTAGACATAAATGTTCTTTATGGATGACAGACATATTTATTATCTTGAAATAAAAGATATTAAAGGAAATTAAATAAGGATCGAGTACCAATTATGTCTTTTAAACCTTCACGGTTGTTTCAGCCGTAAAGCCTAATTTTTTTGGTGTAAATTTCGTAATTTATAATAAAATTTAAAATAATAATTTAATTTAAATTATGAAATAAACACCCAGTCGCCCTATTCTGGGGTGCTTTTTTTGGAGTTGAGCCAAGCATAGCACTAAAAGCCTAATTGAAAAGGTCTGAAAGTAAGCGTGACGATCCCTTTAATCTTTTTATCGGGTAGGTATCATCCAGATCGGAATGAAATTATGGAATTTGGAAGTAGTTTCTTATGATTTGAGGCCAAAACTATACAGGGTGATTCACGATGAGCTTGCATTAGAACTTTATCGAGAACTACTGAACATATGTTTCTGAAACTTTGGAGATCCAGGTTTATCGATACGCTCTCTTTAACTAAAACATTCACATGTTAATGTAATTTCCGGTTATATCGGATACAACATGGTAATTTTTATTATATTTTTCGATTAACCATTAAATTCTAAGAAAAGTTTATAGAACATATTTTTGTCTGATTCTGTCCACTTTTAAGATATGTGGATGAAATAATCGAAATAATTTTTTTACCTTAGCTCTTGGACTAAAAAAATTTTTTTGCCGAATATCTCGAAGATCATTAAGTCTCAAAAATATTTCGAAAATGGCAGATAATGTACAGGGTGGTGACAATCCAAGGTTCATTGTGAAAGAATTCAACCTTTAAAAACTTTCTTATTTTAAATACAACAACCTGTATACTGCGGAAATGACTTATTATATTTAAACCGGCAAATCCTGAGATGAAAATAAATTGAAGAAAAATAACCATAAATGCCGCTTTGAATTATTAAGCGAAATATACACTTTATATGAAATCTTAAAATTTACGTGGCCGCTGAGGACCTTCGCTATCAATAATTTATTGAGGCACTCTCGAGGTTCAAAAGAGGCTAGCGCAATATAGGCGGTGTTGGCATATTGCAACACAGAACACGTGTTCAGTTTTTGACCACAAGACGTCTTTGACACGCGTTATCACTTCTTTTTCAAACTTTTTAGAAAAAAAAAACTACAATTTTAAGGTACATACTCTCTTACCTTCGATTTTATTTTAAAATAATCCGTTTTATAATTAAATTCCATAAAAAAATAAAACACAAAAAGTATGTTTTTCAACAGCTCAACAGTAGATCACACAAATTTTAAATTACATCATAATATTTATTATTATGAATTAATTCACAACAGAAAAAAAATCGGGTACTGCTACAACTAACAAAACGTTTAAAATTCGTATACGTCAAGCACGTGGAACCCTCGACAGGAACATACTGAAGCAACGATAGTGGCGCGCGGCCGGTATCCAAGCAAGGGCGAGACACGCGGTTTGATCTGACAACACGGTTAGTATACTCTAGTGACCCACATTGTTGCTAAGTGAATCCAGATGGAATGGCGCGAGAGTATGTGGGTAAGAAGGGTTTTTACCTTAGTATTTAGATATTCGATTTAAAGAAAAAGTATGTAGACTTTCTCTAGTCACCCATTTAAATAAAATACATCATTTCCATAACACACTGTATTTTTATTTAATTTGATGACAAATTAGTTGTTCTTTATAACTAGTATTTACTGTATTATACCTGTCAAAATATTTCAATCTTATACTGGCCAGTTGTGTTGTCACCATGACATTGTTTATACATTCCATGTCGTTTTAATTTAATATTTTTACAGCTAATTCATTTTGGATGAATTCCCTCACCGAGATGTTGTTGCCAAAATGGTTTTAGTCCTATTAATTGTACATCAATAATACCCAAGAACTGATTTTAATTGTCAAATTGACGACCGTTCTAAATTAAAAACCCTTTAGTGAATACGGATGAAAACCCAAAATTAGTCCATGATTGAAAACATGAGCGCGTTGTCTTTGAAAGTTAAAAACAAAACCAGAGTATTCTGATTTTACTTTTATATTTTCTTCCTTTATATAAACAGAAAAAGTTTTATATTTTAAATTGCTAGTCTTGTGCAAAAGACGCTCGAGCATAATGCAAACGAACTTTCTTTGAAAAATTTACACTTTAAGTTATTACATTTAAAGTTTCGTTAAAGTTCAGTATAGCGTGCCCGAAATTTTTATAAAGAAATTATTACACGGAAACGACTTTAGAAATATTTTACATAGAAGAGTGTCGTTCTAGCTGCTGCATTTAGGAACTTTAGAAGCTCTATTACTATATAACAATTTAACTAAAGTAGTCCCAGTGTATCTTTACTTGCATCTTCAATAACAGGTCATTAAAATCACACGAATCAATCAAAATTTCGCGCAAGAAAAATATCAAAACGCAGACTCATTTTATGAACATTATAATGGACGTTCTTAGCGTCGGTGTTGTTTTTATAAGAGAAGAAATTAAATGGTTTGCTGTTATGTTATTAAAATTGGTTCGCAGCCAAAAATAGCCATTAAATCATTCGATCAGCATAAAAATATTTTTCTTGCAATAAATAAAAATCGGGCTGCAACACTTGTTCTGTCACTGTCAACAATTTAACCGATATCAGTCCGATTGTAATATCATGTGTTCGCTTAATTAACAGTCGAGCTGCGAAATGATTACTTGGTCAGCAAGATTTTACAAATTATGTCTAGAAACAGTTTACTTCAAAGGTTTGCATATTAAAAGAATGGTTATCAATATAAATCAGTGGATTGCGTTTGTTTTGAATAATCGGGAAAGTTCGTTATTGTGGGCGGAGCGAAAGCAGTCGCGTGATACGAGTAGCTAATTGCGTGCGTGTGTTTTCATTCGGTGTAGCAGTCAAGGCCTCAAAAGATAACGGGGGCGGGTTTTCACTTGTGTTCCCAGGGCACTGTCAATTTATGTAACTTTCTTGCGTTCTCTTTTGCCGAATACAGAGGAAATCGGCTACAAAAGGTGTAGCGGGGGCGGGTTTTCACTTGTTTTCCCAGGGCACTGTCAATTTATGTAACTTTCTTGTGTTTTCTTTTGCCGAATACATAGGAAATCGGCTACAAAAGGTGTAGCGGGGGCGGGTTTTCACTTGTTTTCCCAGGGCACTGTCACTATTTTTGCTTACCCGCTGATTGCTTACCAATATCTGATTAAAAGTGGATCGCTCATAGCAGCTTATATATTTAATTTGCGTACCAAAATAATTTAGAGCACTCTAGTATGACATTAATTATTGACCGATTCAGAAATGTTTGCTGTCCATAAGTTGCTGACCAACTAGCCATTTTGGCTGACCAATTACATTTTTCTGTTCGCAAAAATAAGAATATTTTGCTAACCAGTTAAATGACATATCTTACATAAAACTTTTATTTAATTTATTTTTTAAACTAAACTAGTTGGAGTTATTTATATTTGGTTTAGACCACAGATATATAAACAGTAGGTATATTGCTAATACCATCTGCAATTATGTCCCCGCTATGGGCATCGAAGGGGGCGTTGTGAGTTTGCGCAGTTTGGAAATTTCCTTGTGAAAGTAAACATTCGACAGGACCAGATTTCACTTTTTTAATGTAAATTTCACTGGTTAGTTAGGAAAAATATTGCAATCAAAATTTCGATTAGTTCGATTTAAGACAGCGTTCAATGCATGCGATTTCTGATGATATGATGATCCGACGGTGCCCTGATTGGTGTAAACTTTTGGTGCCAAATTCCGTCCGAATATTTGTAACAATCGACAGGATGAGCTTTATTTTCACTTTCATCCGACGTCGTATGTTTCTTAACCTCACTTTTTTCTAAACCAAAAATTAAGAATCAATGCCATATTTGGGAATTATTAGCAGCTACTTATGCACCAAATTAAAAATACATTAATTTTAAGGTTAGGTAGTGACCACATATATATTATATTGTATGCGAGTGACACTCCCTTCTTTTTTTACAAGCTTTTTAGTGAAATTCGGTTCCGAAGTATAATGTGGAAGCAAAATATTTTCGTATGTATGTACCTACATACCTGAAATACTTTATACCTGTTATTGATCCACGACTTTTGCAAAAAAGCTCCATGCACTCGTGTCCTGTCATCTAAAACAAACCCTACCAAACAGCGAATCGAATCACCACAAATTAAAAACTCCTGTAGAAAAATTGCTGTTAGGTAATGAAAGTTTATAAGCAGTAGTACAGTAGTATACCGACAACAATGTGGATGAACCACTTTTTATTCTGTAATTTAAAGAAGCATGCAGAACCAAAGATGGCGACGAATAACAACAAACAAGTAATGTCGGGCCGGCTCTGACGCGATCGATAAAATGTCCACCCTACTGCGCAAACTCAATAGGCCCGCGCCATCTCCCATAGCGGAGACTGCACTTCTTGTATTTTGGAACGTTCATATTGGCAATTTACTGTTTATATATATATATGTGGTTTAGACACTGGCGCAAAAGTATAGCCATGCCACTCGAGTTACCAAAATATTACGATTTCTTCTAAATACGTTATATTGTTGAAAAAAACGTTCCGTAAACAATCCATCCGACGCTTCGTCAGTTTTGGCTAAGGCTAAATTAAAAATAAAAATTATTTCAACAAATAAAGTCTGTAATACAGAGTGCAACGCTATTATCAATTCATTTAAGTCAATTCATTTTCACTCTATAAGTAAATTAAACGTGCAAATTAATTTGTAAATCAATTTAATTTATTATTAGGCGATTTTCCCAACAAGGCTTCGTAGAATTATATCCCTCCATTGTTACAACCAGAAATAAATTCGGTATTTCCGAGGGGAGTGAAAGTGTTTATTAGGCGGTCAGTAAAAGGGGACAGATATAGTGTGTCTTCATTATTTATGGCCTGAATCCAAAACGAATGGTGTATTTGGTTTAATTTCGAGCCGCTAATTAATCAGTGGTGAAATTGAGCAAAATAACTTTAGGCGGTAAAGGCTCTGATGGCTCGGTGGTAATCACGGGGCACTCTAGAACGATAGTTTCTAGGTTCAAACCCCACGGGCGGCCGATTTTAGTGGTATAAGTCATGGCGTTACTGTCAAGCGTAATATAAAAAATAGGGAACAGTTAAAAATGTATCATCGCCCATTCCTGCTCTATTCACGCCAGTAACTAGGCGGAATGAGATCGGACATCTCTCTCGTATGGGACGATATTATACACCAATTGGTAAGTCATAGCGCAATGAGAAAACTCAATGGTTTTTTTTCCTATAAATTGCCCAATATGCACAATCTAGAACTGTTGTATATCTCTATAACAAACACTGTTCTGACGTTTAAAGTTCTTTTGAAAGCTGAAACTAGCTCCTTAAAGCGAGTTCTTTTAAGTATAATCAAAAACATGGACTGCTGCTCTAACTTTTTAATTAAAAATTCCTAAAGGTATTCTCTACAAAAGTCTCGTTTTGATTAAAACAATTTATTTTAATTATCTTAACAAAGTTCCGGCAGTCGGTTGAATTACTCATTAAAAAAATAACAAAGATTAACCAAAGAACTATAAGCTTTATTTCGTCTTTTTTATTTTTTCGTTAAAATAGTCCGTCTCGCATTGGAGTAGCATGGAAGGTAGGTATTTAATTTAATATAATAAATAGTCAAAAGTTTTTTTTTTAAATGGGTCACCCTGTTTTTTTTTTAATTAATTTTCTAAATCTTCATTCAATAGATCGGCATCTTTTATAGCGAGATTATCCAGGTACCAAAAGTTTATGTTAATTTAAATTAATAACTTAAGTTAATATTGTTAATGTTATTGACAGATGATTTTTGTATTTGTTGTCGTGCACAATAAATATTTATATTATTTTTTTCATGTTGGCAACAAGTACGGTTCGAATTTTAGCCATCATACTTCGATTTATATTATATTTAAAATACTAACCTTTAACCTTGCAAATAGATCATTTTCACTAGATATTTATCCGAACTACGTATACTCGAAAATATATAACATACGGATAGTGTCCGTCACCTAATTTCTAGTCACAACCATAAAACAACATAACCTCAAAATAATTCAATAAAGTACTATTTTATTTTTAATTCAATATAGTATTATACATATTACTTTATATATACATATTTATAGTTACTGTAGACATTTCCTGGGCATTAATTGTTATTCCTGTCAGATTCTGTGTCGCATCAATATTTTGTTCAATAGCATTATTTCATAATATATTTATTTTTAATAATGACGGATGGGAAGAAGCTCCTGCCTAATTTTTATTAACTTTAATAATATATTTATTTTTGATTATGACGGATGGGAAGAAGCTTTGTTGTGTTCAATTGTTTCTATCACGGCATATTTGATATTGATTTTATTAAATTGTAACAGTATATTACCAACCCAAAAAGAAAATATTAATTTAAATGGAAAAAATCTACTATAATTTTTTAAGTTTTTCAGACTTTAAAGACCCAAATAGAAAAAGCATTATAAAATACACGATTCAAAAGACAATTAAAGCTTCGCGGGTCGTTTTTTAAATTGAACGCGTGCCCTAAGATAATGTCATGTTAATATACTATTATTCCATTCCTGAGTTGGGTTTTTGGTGGTAGCAGTAATACATATACAGGGTGTCCGGGAACATGTGGGAAATCTCCCGGATATGAAGAAAACACGTGAAAAGAATACTATAGGTTCATATAAACTTCTTTCGTATCGGCCTCCTCTTCGGAGATATGGGCTCCCAAAGAGCACCAATGGAATCAAGTTTTTACACATAATTATTGAACCACCTGGTATATTTCAATTATTTTTTAATATGATGTATACCAGGTAAGACCCGTCAAATTACTACCCAAGAAACTGTTGTGAATTACTCACAGCTGCAGGGACGGACTAGCTGTAACACTCATGGGCCCACTTTTTTTACGCCCTGTATGATGAGAACTTTGGACAATGTTTTTTACATACCTTTAACTATTGGCTAAAAATTAAGTACTCTTCATTCATGTCGCTAATCCTAACCGTTTTCGAAAAAACGGCATTTCATATACATCATGTATTTGGCGTATTTCAGTAAAAGATACATCTTTGTTCCCATCAAATGTTCGACCTTCAAAATTCCGCTTTTTCATATTTAACCCGTGAGAATTTAGGGGACTGGTGTAAATAAAATGACGTTTTTTCCGAAAACGGTTAGGATTAGCGACATGAATGAAGAGTAGTTAATTTTTAGCCAATAGTTAAAGGTATGTAAAAAACATTGTCCAAAGTTCTCATCATACAGGGCGTAAAAAAAATGGGCCCATGAGTGTTACAGCTAGTCCGTCCCTGCAGCTGTGAGTAATTCGCAACAGTTTCTTGGGTAATAATTTGACGGGTCTTACCTGGTATACACCATATTAAAAAATAATTGAAATATACCAGGTGGTTCAATAATTATGTGTAAAAAACTTGATTCCATTGGTGCTCTTTGGGAGCCCATATCTCCGAAGAGGAGGCCGATACGAAAGAAGTTTATATGAACCTATAGTATTCTTTTCACATGTTTTCTTCATATACGGGAGATTTTCTACATGTTCCCGGACACCCTGTATAATTATGCGATATAAAATACCCTTAATCTCGAAAATATATTTTTTGCCCTAGTTTTTGAAAATGATCTTATGGAGCAAATCTGAGGTTATTTTTAGATTTAGCAGACCCAAATTATCTAGAAGCCGTAACAAAATTGCTGACACCAGATTATGTTTTGATCAGTGTATTGAATTCGAAAATAAAAAGATAAGTAACAGGGGCGCGTAATACGAAAGTTGCCTAAACAATCCTATCTAAGTCTATTACAGTTCGACAACCAAGTGTATAGCTACGCGGTATCGGTAAGGGGGAAGCAATATCTTTTAAAACATGGCCGAGTCATGGGCGTGCTATTATTATCTTAATAATGTAATAATATATATTTTTTCATAGCATGAATATATTTGTATCACCAGTGCAATATATTAGGCCTTTTCATTAATATTCCTCGCTTATTTTGGCATTTTCGCCAATAAAATCCGTTTGATTTCAACATGCACCTCAAAGTTTCAAGGGAAAATGGAAAGTTTATGTCACTTCTCAGCTGTTGTAGCAACTTTTTTAAGGTTGGAAATACTTTTAGTTGAAAATAAAACTTTTGTATTGTTCTTCTAACAATGCCAAAGTCGAAGCCTTCGATTTTTTCGACAGCAAAGAGACGGTCCCTTTTTTGACAGGAGATTACAACAATTGATTCGGGTTATTTTCTTCCTTTCAGTATCTTCTTTGTG
Source organism: Barypeithes pellucidus (assembly GCA_963991005.1). Classification (NCBI taxonomy): domain Eukaryota; kingdom Metazoa; phylum Arthropoda; class Insecta; order Coleoptera; family Curculionidae; genus Barypeithes; species Barypeithes pellucidus. The sequence continues at coordinate 17,676,463 of OZ022559.1, forward strand.
CATGTTTTTTACTGCACCCACGCTTACTCCGTATACATTGCGAGCCTTTCTAGCTTCCGCTTAAGTGGCAATTTAAATGTATTAATTTGTGATTCCTCTTCACACACCCTGTACACATTGGCAATCACTTCGCGGGTCTGACTATGAAGGGTTTTACCAGGGTATATTCATTCATTATCACAGTTTTAAAATAAACCCTATCACTACGCAACTGGATGAAGCATATTGGACATCGCCGACCAAGCACGCTGGCACTTATAGGCGTGTCACCAGGCGCGTGAAGTCATCCTCTGTCTGGGATATAACCTATCAAATTAGCTCTAGCCACCAGTTACCCATGGTTACCGTTGATATTGTGCCATGTTGCCCTATTTTTAGATTAGAAGTACTTTAATGAAACAATATTTTATTTTGCATTTAAATATTAAAATAAATAGTATGAAAAGAAAGTTTTAAGAACATTGAAACTATAATAGAATATTAGTTTCTTATATATTTATGACAATTTACTTTAAATGGGTAAATTTAATTTTAGGGTTTACTTGGTAACATGTTATTAAATTAAAATTTAATATATGTGACAACATTGTTATCCCAAGAAATTTTTTTGCCCGCATTCCTTTTGTAGCTACAGTTAAAGTTGTCGACCTGTATTTGCAAAATATTTATCTTCGTCGAATACGTTTCTACGCTTCGGGCCTCAGTAGTTTGTCCCATCGAATATCAATTAGGCCCGAAAGTTCATGCTTAATATTCAACAGCAAATTAGTGTTTGGTTTTGAATATTCAAGTATTTGTGGAGACTAAAGCAACTTTGTATATAAATCCTTTTCCGTGGCAAATTTTGTGGAATATTGATAAGATAAGATATTCATGGACTAATAGGAATCATAAGAATCAAGGTTCAATTTGAGATGGTTTACGTTAACTTACCAACTTGTGGTTATTTGGGTTTTATCCTTTAGCGGTTTATATTACATTTAAAAATATATTTTATTGCGATTTTTGTACTTGTGTTTTCGATTAACCTGTTTTTAGCAACTGCAATCTAATGAGAATCAGATCGACTTCGATCCTCAGCTGAAAACTTGTTGTTCTCTTCAAAAAGTTACATTAAGATATAGGGGTCAAAAAATTTTTACAGGCAACTTTCAGTAAATCGAAATTTAAAAATAAATAATCTCAGAAAGTCCCGTTAATTTTTCAATAGGTTTCTTATAGTATCTAATTAGAGGAATTATATATGTCCGCGCAAAAGATCATCGTCACAAAGATCTTGGTCTATAGCATCGATTTTTTAATAATTTAACGCCCTTCACATGGCTAATTTTACTCTTCTGAATCATGCAATGCTAATATTTGGAACTGAGTTATTTTAATCAGTCCCTATAACCATTTTCCTATTATTTATAACAGCCCTGTCTTATATTGGCTTACAGTTTTGGAATGTTCCTTATAGAATGTTAAAATACTAAGAAAATTAGTCATAGTTGTAATCTACCTAAGTTGTAAACGAAAGTTGCACATCAAAATATGTTTTTCCTTTATGGTTTATAAATGGTTAATAAAAAAATATTGTATATAGCTTCGGATAACAAACCGTCACACGTATCTCCGGTAATATTTTCATGCGTGACCGGTGTTACTATGACCGGCGATACAAAAATGCACAAATTCGTGTATAACAGCTAATACAAGCTATTTCTTAAGCTTTGTTAGACCGAAATGAGTATCTGTACTCAAGAGAATGGACATCGTGTAGTTTTTTTCCCTTAATTAAGACTACTATGTCTGAGTTAACCCTGTGACCGGCGATATAATATAAAAACATACGCCTGGTAAAGAGTAGGGAATGTTCTAGTTTATACCTAAATAAACATAATAAGGAACTTACCTAAACAGGAGCACGCTGTACACAAATTCAAACACATACCGTCATTTTTGTAAAACTATTAGGCCGACCTCTAGTGGCGTTATTTATAGGCAATTTCTGCCGTGACCGGCGATACATGTAGCTGCGGGGACGGAACTTCTGGTTAATAATTGCGTTAGAGAAACTAAACTGTTGATCTTTGAACATTATTGTTTCAATACAAATTGTAGTAGGAGTGTAAATTACTTAGATGTAAAAGTAACTTTAGGTCGTGAATTATAAAAGGGAAAAGTACGAAATAATTGACTCAGGACACGTGACCGGCGATACATTTTAAAATTCAAATTTGAATACTGCAGCTATAATCCAAAAAAAAAACTTTTAAAGTTGCTTTCTAATGCAGGAACTAACATTATATTTCGCAAATTATAATCGCTTCTACAGGCACATAGTTTATTTTAGCATTAATGAAAAGAAGTTATAGGCCTCTCTAGCCTGACTTACACGCGGAGTTAGTCGGTCGGCAATATCTCATCTGAGGATTGCCATCCCGATACTACCTTACAGCCGCGTCTGTACGGTGTCTGTCAGCAGATTCTCCACGGTTGTCCAAAATAAAAAAAATAAAAAAATAAAAATTTATTTTAGTAAGTTGTATGCTTAGGAATGACAGTTGCATGTAAAAAAATTTTGACCCATAAGAGAAACTAACCTAAAATATACAATACAATACATTACAAATATCCGTGCACACTAATCTATCTTTTCACTCATTAAATTTAACTTTTTACCGCGCATTCAATAAGTTGTACCATAATTATAGGTCCGTAGTTTATCCCTATATTATCATGTCCGATGCGCCTTTATCGATCAACTCACTGTCATACTGGCGAAAATAAAAATATGATCCAGAAAGCTTTAGATTATATATTTCAGAAGTTTTTAATTTAATAAAGTTTAAGCTTTTTGTCAAAGGGATTGGAACGGATGTCGAATTTTTATATTTTGAGCTTACTTAATTTAGTTTTATGCTGTAAATTTTTTGGTTTGTACTACGCGATCCACTGGCTTAGAAAATGTTATTAAATTGAAAAGGGTCGCGTTATTTATTACAGTTAATTTAAAGGGTGTGCAATATCTTTTATGGTATGTTTCTTGTGTGCCTGGGGTGACTTTGACGAAGCCTTAGCCCTGATGATGATCTTTTAGAGGCCGAAAGCGCTAGGCGATGGTAACATTAAAATTTCCGCTGAACACAATTTAGACGTTTTATTTATATGACAAAATCAGCGTGCAACCGACCCCCCTCCCCCTCTTATGATCTTATATAAAATGTTATTAAATTGAAAAGGGTCGCGTTATTTATGCAAGATCGAAATTTACTATAAAACTGGAATATCTATGTAGCTGCGACCAGTTGTTTTTGTGAGACGTATGTAAAAGAAACTGGAAAAACTTTATTAGGAAGAAAGAGAAGTTGTCTGTTTAGCCCGTTATATTAAATTAAAGTAATATTTATTATGATAAATTGTTCAGTTACACAGTAAGGTCAAATTATCTCTGACACGTTTTTTTATAAAAAAAAATCCTTTAATGAATTTTATCACAGGTACGGTTGGAGATGAGTATACCAAATCACTTTAGATAGTTGCGATTTTAGATATTTTTCCTGAAACCTCGGTGTGACATTTTTTTGCATTAAAATTAAGCTATGAAATTAATTGAGATTATTGATAGTGCATGCAATACTTTCAAAAATGATGTATATTTTTTCAATTTAAACTTTTAAATTCTATCCCATAGTTTTCTTGTAGTTTGTCACCCGAACAAATATTAATGGAGGTCACTGGTAAGGGCTCTTAATATATTTTCGATAATTCGATCACCAGAACACATCCAAGCGGTCACTCTTAGCTGCTTTCATATTATCCGCGCTGCACTTTAGGTAGTTGGATCCCTAGGGAAACTTTCCTGCAATCTCGTTAGATTTCATTTCTTTTTCTATACAATAGGGCAGGACTACATTTAACTAAAATTCTGAAGGAAGCAAAATCAATGGATTTGATTTTCCCTTACCAGGGTAAGTATTGCAGTCGTGGTGCTTAAAATACCACAAAGCCCATTCTGAACGCAGGATTCCATGTGAATCCATTGTGATTCAAGCGAGCAGACCCGAACGCAGAACTATTGTATGCATGCCCAGCCGTTCCTGAACATCGGAAGGAATACGAACAACATTGTTTAACAAACTCGATTATTGAAATAACTGACATCGCTCGATTATCGAAAAACTGCTCGAGTTATAAATTCAAGCGAAAATCGTCGCCGAAGGCGCCCTTTAATTATGGTTGCCAGATTGTCTTCAGAATTTTCGGAGACAAATTTTGTTTAAATCGGGAATTGAAGATGATCTCCGGGATTTCTAGCAGATTATTATAATAAATTCCGGGATTATATATAGCAATCCAGGACCTGCGAAAAATTGCGGGAATATCCCAGCTACCTGGCAACCCTAGCTATAATACTTGTAAACGTCATCGCTTGATCAATATGAATTTCGAGTGAAATCGCTCGAGCGATTCGCTCGATTATCGAAATCGCTCAAGTATCAAGTACTACTAAAATCATCGGTTTTTACACTAACCTATAATATAATAAATTTTAATACAATGTTCAAATCAACTTAGCTATTTCCACAATATTTAAACGAATAAAATAAATCTCTCACGGGTGAAATATATAGGGTGTTATGGAAATGACTTATTTAAATAGGTGACTCCTAGGGTGTTCTAGAGAAAGTCTACATACTTTTTTCTTTTAATCGAATATCTAAATACTAAGGTAAAAACCCTTTTTACCCATTACCATCTGGATTCAGTTAGCAATACTGTGGGTCACTAGAGTATACTAACAGTGTTGTCAGATCACACCGCATGTTTCGCCCTTGCTTGGATACCTGTCGCGCGCGACTATCGTTGCTTCAGTATGTTTCGAGACTCGGGAGTGGAATGACGCTGTCGGGGGTTCCACATGCTTGATGTATACTAATTTTAAACGCTTTGTTACTTTTAGCCATTACCGATTTTTTTTTCTGTTGTGAAATAATTCATAATAAGAAATATTGTAATATGATTTCAAATTTTTGCGATATTACTTATTGTTGGTTCTGTTGCAAAACATACTTTTTGTGTTTTATTTTTTTATAGAATTTAATTATCAAACGGTATATAAGATCGAAGGTAAGAAAATATGTACCTTAAAATTGTAGTCTTTTTTTTTCTAAAAAGTTTGAAAAAGAAGTGATAACGCGGGTCAAAGACGTCTTGTTGTCAAAAACTGAACACGTGCGTTTACAATTCTGTGTTGCAATATATGACAACACCACCTCAATAAACTAGTGATTGCGAACGTCCTCAGTAGCGGCCACGTCAATTTTCAGATTTCGTATAAAGTGTATATTTCGTACAATACTTCAAAGCGTCATTTAATGTTATTTTTCTTCAATTTATTTTCATCTTTCATTATTCTCAGTTTACATATAATAAGTCATTTCTATAACACCCTGTAGAATAGTTGAGCAAACACTATAGTATTCATACTACTGTTCCAAATAAATAGAAAAATTCCCTTAAAAGTTTTCCATAATGAAATAGTATTGCTCTGATGCATGAAGATCGATCTGACTATTAAAGTATCATTACTATTTTCATTTTTGTACTATATAATATAAACGTTAACCTCACTCGTAAATTCTTGTGAATTTCTATTCGCTGATGCATGCGGATAGTTCAGTCCATAGGGAAATTTATCTGCAGTCTCGGTTTTTCGAATATTATATTATGAAAGATCCAATAATCATCTGGGGTATATAGTATTTCTTACAATGTATAAGTTTGGTTTCTTAAAATTTAAACAAATTTAATATTAGATTATGGCCGCGTGTTCTTTATTATGTCAGACTGCTCCGATCAATCTAAATCGTTCTTTTATTGAGTCCTGATGTAGTGGAGATAATCTGGATCTTTCTTTTATTTAAATCTAGATCTAACAGATCACGCTCGATTTGCGTTTGCGTTTGTTAACCTTAAATTGTGTTACGATATTAATACCTACTTTGAGGTCATTTTTCAAATTTCGTATAGAACACCAAAAGAAATATATTTCATATTGGTAAAACACCTAAGTTTGTGTCCTATTTTAATTCCTTTCGAAAGTCGCCCCGACTTTAACCAAGTTTATTGTATCCCAAATAAACGTAGACGCCCAAGAGGTCGCCCTTAACTGCTTTGGATATTCTCAAGGCTACACTTCGCACAGTTGAGTCCGCAGGTCCACAGGGAAATTTTCCTGTGGCCTCACAAGACTTTGTTTCTTGTTAGATTTACTTAAGATCTACAGTATGGCTTACGATTTAAGAAGAATGGTAAAAAACTTAATCCATATGGTTTTTCTTGCCAAGAGAAGGTAAATGTATAAAAAATTTATTAGTCATGTATAAATTAAAATAAACCTAATTAGTCAGTCCCGTAACTTTTTTAATTGTTGTCCGATCTTGGTTAAATTTTTAGTAAAATGTAGACTTGTATCTTGAGATCATCTCCTGAATTTTAGTTTTCAAAAAATATTGATGTTTTGATTATTATACAGGCAGGAACAAAAATTACTTTCCTATCCTTCATTTCTTAAAGCACTGTGGAAAAATTGAACGGTAGAATTTAGCTAAATTATATTTTGCTTTGAAGAGTAATCTTTTCTTAACACAATGTTTTTTGTTTCAGGTCATTAACTGCTTTGTAAGAGAAGACACAAATCTTTAAAGAAAGTGTTGAAATTTTTGCAATTTTATTCACAATTCAGAACATTACATTAGTTTATGTCATACCAGTTACATTATTGTGTTTTTATACCTTAGATACCATCTACATAATGGATTACTTTATGCCCGTGTGGGCATAAAGTACACATTATGGCCCGCGCTGGCATTAAGACACAAAAACAGTTTTCGATTAACTTATTCTTTATTAACAAAATATAAATTTACGCTTATATATTATTTGGTTGTATTTACATAGAACTGGCAATTCTGGAAGGTTCCGCTGGTCTGGGTCTCTAGTTTCTGTAAGGAAATGCGAGATCCAGATGGTACGCCTACCAACATCCTTAAAACCTAATTTTTTGAGGATATGCTATCCTCTAAATATCCTTCAGCAACTGTGGTACTCCTCCATCCACTTTATCACTTCTGCCATATGATGCTTCAATACAATCTGGATATTAATTTTTGGATATTGTTTATGCTACTCGATGAAACATTGTGAGTTGTAAATAGAATTGAAAAACTGCAATATTTTCTTTTAAAAATAGATAATAACCTGAACCAAAAACATTATATTAAGAAAAGGTCACACTTCAAAACAAAATATAATGAAGCTGAAGCATGAAGCATCCCAAGACACAAGTCTACACTAAAAATTTCACCAAGATCGGATCAACAATTTAAAAAGTTGCAGGACTATATAAAAGTCTACCATTATCTTTGTCCTGGATTTATTGTTGGGGAGTGTATACGATCGATATAAAAGTTTAAATTTTAATTTTTTACGAAGTAGCTCTATTAGCTTCTTCACTGCATTCAATTTGGTCATACGTATCTTCAAGATATCGGATATGGAAATTTAATATGGAAACTCAATTCGAACTCAAGAGTGCGAAAATTGATATGCTGAAATATTTGATACGCCTTCATTGCCATCAATCTTAATGTCATTGATAAATTGAAAAGGGCACATTTAACTCCTTGATTGATATTTAAATTATGTTACAAAATATCTTGCAAAAAATGGGAGAAATATACAAGCAATGTTGAATTTGATTTTGATTATGATTATTTCAAGTGAGACTAAAGAAGTAATAAATTGTCAATTCATTGTGTCAAAAATATTTTATTTACAACCATGCATGCAATAATGACTTTGCATCTATCTTTGAAAGGTGGAAAATTGACGATTTTTTACTTTTACTTCCCACCCGGGTGGAAAGTAAATTATTTTTTGTAATTTTTTTAAAAAATCGATAGAATGGTCCTCAGCATTGAATATTGTGACCAAATCGTTGATATCTTCTTTGTCTTTTTCTTTGGCTTTTTCACTGAAATAAGCTAGTAGCGCCAACTCAGAACCAGGATTTTGAACTTTCTTCCCCGTATGTCATTCTTTGAAACAGTTATATGTCTTGTCATATCTCGGGCGGTTTTTAGTTGGCATCTTCTTCTACTATTTTTGCTGTTTCTCGAATTTCTGGTGGAGTAGAAGCAAGATCAAATTCCTCATCTGATAGCATTTTTCTGTTGTTAAAATAATATATTATTGAGTGACATGGAAACCATATTCAAAAAATGATATTTGCCATCTTGATCTGTATTATTACCTACGTTATTTTACCACCTGCGGATATTTGAAATTTCTGTCTAATTTTTCAATGGAAAAAATTATTAATAATTTTAATTCAAAATAATGTTAAATGTTAGATGTGGTTGTAAATAAAATATTATACAAACCTCGGTGAAAAGTGTCATTACTGTCTCGAGATTTAGTTCCTTTCCACCTCGGTACGTAATATACTATTGCGCAGTTCTAAAGGAAATTATAACAAACTAAGTAGGATCAGATTAACGCAGTAAATACAGGAAATGGCATACAATTAATGTAAGGTTGCCAAAAGTCCGCCTTTAGTCGGACATGTCGGCCTTCTTGGGGAATTTGCTAACTCCTTCCGACTTTTTCTTTCCGTCCGGCCTTCTCTAGCAACCGGCCAACCATAAAAATGTATTATTTGAACTCTGTTTACTTTTATTAGTTGAAATTTGCTAATATTTCAAGAAAATATTGCATAGCACAATTGAACTTCAATATTGAAGTTTGTGTTGTTGATTTAATTTATTACCTATCAGTTCATATTGCCAATTTAACTAATTAGTTTATTATCAGATAAGTGCGTTCAACCACGTTGTGCCAATCGCCAAGGTAGCTCGCCGGAGCTCTTCCGGATCAAGAAGTTGAAATTAAATATTCGACAGGATCGGATTTCAACTTTTTTAATGTAAGTTAGGAAAAATATTGCAATCAAAATTTCGATTAGTTCTATTTAAGACGGCGTTCCATGCATACGATTTCTGACGATATGATGATCCGCCGGTGCCCTGATTGGTGTAAACTTTTGGTGTCAAATTCCGTCCGAATATTTGTAACAATCGACACGGTGAGCTTTATTTTAACTTTCATCCGACGTCGTATGTTTCTTAACCTCACCTTTTTCTAAACCAAAAATTAAGAATGAATGACCATATTGACTATTTTGGGAATTATTATCAGCTAGTAATGCACCAAATTAAAAATACATTAATTTTAAGGTTAGGTAGTGACCACATATATATTGTATACGAGTGACACTCTCATCTTTTTTTACAAGCTTTTTAGTGAAATTCGGTTTTGAAGATCGGATAATGTGATAAGCAAAATATTTTCGTATGTATGTACCTACATACCTGAAATACTTTATACCTGGTATTGATCCACGACTTTTGCAAAAAAGCACCATGCACTTGTGTCCTTTCATCTTATGCAAAACAAGCCACTAATAACCTACCAAACAGCGAATCGAATCACCACAAATTAAAAACTCCTTTACAAAAATTGTTTTTAGGTAATGAAAGTTATAAGCACTAATATACCGACAACAATGTGGATGAACCACTTTTTATTCTGTAATTTGAAAAAGTATCCAGAACCAAATATGGCTACGAATTACAACAAACAAATAATGTCGGTCCGACTCTGACGCGATCGATAAAATTTCCACCCTGCTGCGCAGACTCAATAGGCCCGCGCCATCTCCCATAGCGGGGACACTTTTTGTATTTTGGAACGTTCGCATTGGCAATATACTGTTTATATATCTGTGGATTCGACCATCACTTGAATACTGCTCCCTTGTCCGGAGTTCTGCACCCAAACAACCTCATCGTCTTCTACTGGCGATAGAAGAACCATTCGTCTGGTCGTATATCACGAGCTAATCAAGAACCTCGACAGCTTAGAACATCGAAGATAGTGATTTAATTCCCTTTTACATATATTTTCATGACCATTAGGTTCTCCCTGTATAACCTAAAATCGTCTGTGTTCCGTAGAAATCTAATATCGACACCATATTCGAAATGAATTTTCATTTTAGAATTTTAAATTAATACCAACAAGGCAAAAGTCTGAATTGCCAGATATCCTATACATCAATAATTCTATCTTGGAGCCAATTTCGCTTTAAAATTTATGCCTCAATCCATAAATTTCTCAGTTTTGATCCGTCATATAAAATATTAATTTTATTGTCTACTCTAGGGCTTGTTGTTTCTTTAAAAGAATGTTATTTATGACTATGACATTGAGCAACCATATAATAATATTGTACATAACGAGTGTTACAAGAGGTACACTGAGCGAAATTTCGAGTTGATATAACTCAAATATGAGTTGTCCTAGACCGAAGCGTGTTGCTATTAGGGGACAGCCCAGATCTCTGAATTACGGTAACCAAATCGAAGAAATTGCATCAACTCACTATTCATACATTATGATAGCACAAAAGATGGGTTATTTTATGCATTGAAATAGCTCACGCCCCACCGTCTTAAATTATTGATGGGCTACCGTAGCTACCAGTATGTGAATTTTGATGCGTTACTAGTCCGGCTAGATTAATTCATGATTCGAGCTATCAAAACTTGACATTTAAGTTGTTCTAGCTTACGATGGTGGCTGGAATAACTCACTCTTTGGGCTACCACACTCCAAATTTTGGTCTACCAGTACCTAAATTGTGGACTATCGAAACTAAAAATATTTCTTTGATTTAACACTTGCCTATTGTGAACTTAAATTGCCTTTTGTTTTTCAAGATTTGACATTTTATTAAATTTAATTAAAAAATAATCAAATGAATTATAGACAGGAGAGCATACTACGGCTAAGAAACCATTCGGACGAAGTGATGATGATTGCTTATAAATAATAAGGCTCCATTCCAATAATATCAATTTGTATGCATCTCCCTCCTGCCCCTCCATTTTACGCCAACTGACCAAAATTATGTAAAACACAAATTTTCAAGAATAACAACATATGGAACAAAGATGAAAAATTCCGCATACAGCGCAACGGCCAACAGGTGTCTATACGCGCGATCGAAGGAGAATTGACGAATAACAATGGAATGAACCACGCCAAACCTGCACGAGCACGAATTCGGAACTTTCCGTGACCTTACGATCTTGCGTTTTACCCTCGATATGGGGTTTTGGAGCACGTTTCCTAAATTATTCCAACTCAAAATAATTTGCACATGGTAATGAGTTAAAATAATGCACGTCCGGGTTAAAACGACACTTCAATTAGTAAGTTTTCCCAACCCAAAAACTGAGTTCAGGTAACTCATAAAATAGTTACAAGATGAGGAATTGTGGTGATCCCAAATATGTTTAAAATGTTGATAAAAAATCTCTTTCTGGGTTGAGGCGAACCAAAAGAACCTGAGTTATTTTAGCGTTTTTAAATAATTTATGATAATTCGTAGACTCAGTTAGAACAACATAGAGAGGTGGGTTGAGGTAGCTCCAATTTCGTAACCCACGACATTGGTAAATGCATTTTTGTCAGTGTAGTTAGATTTTAAACGAGGAGGTATGGCGCCAGGTCACACTCCGAAATATACTAGTAAATTTCCACATCCATAAAATAATATTATTTCACACTTTTAAAAGTATTATTGATACTTGTTTTTGTTTAATGTAAAAAAATTAGTAATATTTAAACCTAATTTTTATTCACAAAATTTCAAATGTCTCTCAGTGGAATCAGATTACCGATAATACCAGTCGAAGCTTCCCCATCACGTACAATATATTTCAATCTTCAGGTAGCAAATTTTATTTTTAAAATTTATGCCTGGCATTTTTACATATTTATTTGTCCCAGATGCCTGAATGTCGATACGGTTGGTATAAAATTATTATGATAAATCGGTGAACGGGTATCAAGCTGCCGTTATTTTTTTTTCATTTAATACAATGGATGATATAATGTTCTTATTTATTCAATTCTTATCATTGAAAACGCGACTGCTAATAATTCAGCGGCGCATCTGGATTGCTTTGGCAGGTGAGACGAAATGGACGTTAACGTGGCGGAGCTGCAAGATTAGGTCATATATCGTAAATTGAAGAAATATGTGAGATTGAAATATTTATTCCTCTAAGGTAAAACAGAAGATTATAATAAAAAAATCATATTTATTATACATATTATGTATCCTGCAAACATAAACCAGTAAATGAACCAAAAGTTTATTACAGGAATGTTATCTCCGTTATTAAATACACTACACTAATTAATTATCAAATATTCAAAAATTCCTAAATCCTAAGCAATAAGTTGTTAATTCGTTAATAATTTCTTTAACTGATATATATGAGAGAGCAGTATACGTCCGGATATGTCTAATTTAGTGTTGGGAAAAACCGATGATTTTAATAATCGAGTACTTGATACTCGAGCGATTTTAATAATCGAGTGAATCGCTCGAGCGATTATTCACTTGAAATTCCGATTCACCATTGGTGAATCATTTTTATGAAGAATGTGTTGATAAAACACCAAGGGTTGTTTTTGTAAGTTTTAGAAGTTTTGTCTAGAGTTTTTATTAAGGAGTCCAGCCTATTCTAAAGAAAGGTAAGAGAACCCTGCCTAACAACTCTCGACCAGTCGCAATGCTTTCAGTTATATCAAAAGTAATAATGGAGAAAGCTTTTAACCAACATCTTCTAAAGTACCTGGAATGCTTCAACATTATCAGCGATCATCAATATGGTTTTCGGAAGTCCAGATCAACTGGAGATCTTCTAGCCTATGTCGCCCATCTTTGGAACAACGCAATCGAACATCATGGGGAGTCTCGGGCTGTTGCACTGGATATTTCTAAATCTTTTGATCTCGTTTGGCATGAGGGGCTTCTAGGTAAACTGCGATCCTATGGTATGCCCAGTCGATTCTATGCATGGTTGTCTAGCTTTCTTAAGGACCGCTCTCTGGAAGTGGCGATTGACGGATTTCTCTCAGACACCTTCACCATCAATGCCGGTGTTCCTCAAGGGTCCATATTGTCTCCCACTCTCTTCTTACTCTACATTAACGACCTTCTAGTGGAAACTAAAAATCAGATATTTAGTTTTGCTGGCGATAGCACACTTATCTCATCTTTCTCTTTGAATGCACAAACATCGGCTACCAACGCACATCTTCGCAGACAGCATGAAGTATCACGCCTCAACAAAGACCTGGAAGAAATTTTGGCTTGGGGTGACAATAACCAAGGCGAGTTTTAAAAAACCCAGGCAGCAGTTTTCTCTAAAAAGGTTAACATTACAGAACCGGATATAGTCATGACCGGACACGCAATCCCACTGGCTTTATCTATGAATTTGCTGGGCGTCAATCTGAGAGGAAATATGTCTCAGCATAACCACGTTGTGGCAATCGCCAAGATAGCTTCTCAGAAGCTTGGGATACTCTTCCGAACCAGAAAGTTGTACACACCTCAACAACTTTTGACACTATACAAAGCCCAGATTCGACCATCACTAGAGTACTGCTCTCAAGTCTGGAGCTCTGCACCCAAACATACTCTTCGGCCACTAGATTCCATCGAAAGGAAGGCTATTTGTCTGATCGGAGACCACGAGCTGACGAAGAACCTCGACTGCCTAGAACATCGAAGACAGGTTGGCGATTTGACTCTCTTTTACAGATATTTTCATGGAAGGTGATCGGCTGACCTTGCCCTTTCAATTCCGCCCAGAGCGACGAATAGCAAAAATACACGACGAACCACTGCCGCCCATCCATATGTGGTTAAGCTTAGTACTCCTCGAACTTCATTATTTAAGAATTCTTTCATATGGAGGACTTCATCCTTTTGGAACGACCTTCCCGAGGTAGTTTTCCCCAACGAATATAAACTCCAACGATTCAAAACCAACGTGAACCGCTTTTTGCGCACACGCACCACTCCCCGAGTGCCCTAAAGGATTTAAGGATTTTTTTCCTATAGTGTATGTGTTTGATGATATAAAAAAAAAAAAAAAAAGGAGGAACAGTTGATTTTTTTAAAAATTATATCCTTTAATTTTTATAACCGCTGGCTAGCCAGTCCCAGTCAAAATATAACCCATGTCGCGATGACTCCGTAAGGGATTTCGCATACTTTTTTATATGCACCTTCTCGTTTATGTGCCGTTAACAAAGACGTATGTCGTGTCAGTCTTCTGTGCGTCAAACTCGAACGTCGCCAATCGGCACATTTCGGGTGGCATGCGGCATCGAGCGGAAATCGGGTATCAAGTGAAAGACAACGATTAGTCGCTTGAATTTATAACTCGAGCAGTTTTTTTAATAATCGAGCGATGTCGGTTATTTCAGTAATCGAGTACTCAAGTGTTTTTTCGCTCGAGCGATCACAACACTAAAACAAACCTCGCTTACGTTTTAATGAAGGCACAGCGCGAATTAAAGGTTCTCTGGTGTTTAATCTTTGTATATTATTGTAACTCATCCACTTTATAAATTATTTTCACGTATGCCTTCAGAACGATAAACAACTGGACCCTAATTCATAAGAACAGAACTTGTTTAATTATATCAAATGCCTTTTGGGGCTTCTAAATTGTAAGATCGCCCCAAAATCCAGTAATAACTGCTATCATGTTAATCTGGAAACCTGACTAGCTTAAACCTAAGACAAACATTAAAGAGATTTTCTTAAAGATAAGACCTATCAAATCTCTTCCACCCTAAAAGTTCTCAAATATAGTAGTTAGCGAATTTCTTAGTGGAGTTTTCGATGATTTATTCCTAAAGGGTTAAAAGATTAAGGTAACAAATTTGTTTACATTTTTGTTAAAATTTAGATAAAATATAACAGATATTTTTTTGTACTCCTGTATTAGTAAGAACCTACTTACGTACTGTATATTGTTCCGTAATAACTGTTTATGTTATTTAAAGTTGCGCATTTACGTGCCTAATAATGTGCCGCTTAGAAAGTTTTAAAATTCCGAGTAGTTCCGGAGATATCCGAAAAAAAAAACGAAATTTTGAAAAATGCTTTTATTGTCCTGGGCTTTTTTGAGATCAAATTCTAAAGTAAATTGCACTTTTACATCGCCACTTTTTCCGCTCTATCTAACAGCGTTAATTGTTTTGTAATCCGACGAGTCGTCTTCGAAGGGCCATTATTAACTTTCTTTTTTTAAATATGGTCCTGTTTTTCTCATATTGGAATTTCAGAGCTTTTTCCTTCCGAATGCAACGATTCAACGAACATCAAGAAATTTTGGGATACGGTCCTGTATTTCTCCTAATTTTATAAATAATATCTCATAAGTAAGCTCTACATTTTTTACTTATGTTGAACTAGTTCAATAAATAACAAATAATTTAATAATAAACCACAAATAAGTGAACAAAAATCATACTAAAACAGTAATAAACCGAACAACGAAAAAGTAAGGAACTACATAAAATCAGGGGTTCAAAATGATTTCCCTTATTATCTAACCACAAATAACATCTTCTAACTGCCACATAACAGTTTTTTTGAGATAAAATAAAACACGATAGAATATCAAACTTTTCAGCATTTGTAAAATTAGGTTCCATATTTTCTGGAAAATAGAAAACCTATTAAAACGCTTTCAAACGATCACAATGGGAATGTCAAGTGAAACAAATCACGTGTCACCATCTTAATTTTTTTGTTTCAAAGGCCTACTTTTCTTTTAATTCCCGAATCAACAGAAGTTTGAAATGATGTTTCTGTATTTTCTTCACTTAGTTGTGGTTTATTATTAAATTATTTGTTATTTATTGAACTAGTCCAACATAAGTAAAAATTTAGAGCTTACTTATGAGATATTATTTATAAAATTAGGGGAAATACAGAACCGTATCCCAAAATTTCCTGATGTTGTTCAAAAAACCCTTGAAACGTCATTAAACCACAATGTGTCATACATCGTTGCATTCGGAAGGATAAAAGCTCTCAGATTCCAATATCAGAAAAACAGGACCGTATTTAAAAAAAAAAAGTTGATAATGGCCCTTCGAAGACGACTCGTCGGATTACAAAACAATTAACGCTGGTAGATAGAGCGGAAAAAGTGGCAATGTAAATGTGCAATTTACTTTAGAATTCGATCTCAAGGAAACCAAGGAAAACAATAAAACGATTTTTCAGAATTTCGGTTTTTTACGGATATCTCCGGAACTACTCGGAATATTAAAACTTTCTAAACGGGATATTATTAGGAACGTAAATGCGCAACTTTACCTCCATTTAACCGACTTCGTATCTCTTACGGTTTCCGAGATCCCTGTACTTTACCTCCTTATCTTGGACACGTTGTATATACAGGGTTGTGATTTAATAACGGATAAATTCAATATTTAAATGGGGGTGTTTTCGGAACACCGCTCGAACCCGTCGATTTTGTTTTTGGATTGCGCATATCTTGACATAAATATAGGTATACAGGATGTCCCACAAAAGTGTGACAGAAAAAATATTTTTTCCTTATATTGAAACCCCAGTATATTATTGCATTTTCAGATTCTCCGGAAAATTCATGTCTCATGCCTAATATATTAAACCTATCTTCAACTGTTCACGATACATTTACGTTCAAATATTACAATATTACTTTATTGCAACATAAATTGATTCCTAAATTACATTTTTTAAAAACTGAAATTATTTTAGCAAATGCTGGAAGTGTCCGCCATTAACAGCTCTGCAGTACCCTAGACCAGTGGTGCGCAAACTGTGGGTTTGTTCGGGTTTGTTCGCCAAATTCAAAAAAATTCACGCCTACTGTCTAGTCAGGGGTCGTGAGACAAATTTTACACAAAATAAGGGGTCGCAAATGAAAATAGTTTACGCACCACTGCCCTAGACGATCAATAAATTCCTGCTGTACTTTTTCTACGGTTTCTGGGGAAATATTCCTAATTACATTACGAATGCGCTCTTTGTTTCGTGAACAGCATTATCCGGAGAATCCGAAAATGCAATAATATACAGGGGTTTCCATTTAAGGAAAAAATATTTTTTCTGTCACACTTTTGTTGGACATCCTGTATACCTGCATTTTATGTCAAGATATGTGCAATCCAAAAACAAAATCGACGGGTTCGAGCGTTATTCCGAAAACGCCCCGATTTAATTTATATTGAATTTATCCGTTATTAAATCACAACCCTGCATATTACGTAACAGTAAAGATTCTTTCACGAAAAATGGATATAACTTAATGACTGCAGTAAAAGTACCTGGGGCCATCCCATTATTTATGACCGTTTGTTATTATTATGTGGAAAGGACCGGATTGTAATAATTATAATTAAATATAGGCACATCAGGTAGGTTAGGTTGCTTAATTTATATTTAAATATCTTTTTGTGGTAAAATTTGTTAGGTTTTGAGGAATGGTTCAAGAATTGTCTTTTACCAAACATTCCTCAGAATAGCGTGATAGTAATGGACAATGCGAGCTATCACAGTCGCCAATTACATAAAGCTCCAAGCTCAAATAATACAAAATTGGAGATTCAGAACTACATGGCGGCGAATGATATATATTTTGAAGAAAGTTATAAAAAAAAAGTGATCTTTTAGAAGTTTTAATGACATTTTGTATAAAAAAGTATATGTTTGTGACACATTGGCAGAAGAAATTGAACATACAGTGCTACGGCTCCCACCCTATTATTGCATTTTTAACCCCATAGAGCATATGTGGCACCAGTTAAAATCACTGGTTAGGTCTGAAAATATTTCTCCGACTTTAAGTTCTAGTGTTGTAGAATTAATACGAAAATGCTTTAATGATATTCCCCCAGGTAGTTGGAAAAATTCAGCACGTCACGTAATAACTGTAGAAAATGCGTATATTAGTCTGGATCGTATAATTAATCCAATTATAATTAATTTTGATGAGGATAGCGATAGCGAAACAGAACTATCTATAGAATGACATTATAAATGTAAATAAATATGACTAGTAATATTTTTTAAAAATGTTATTTCATTTGATTACATTAATATAATCATATCATTACTTGTTTTCCTTAGTCCGTCCCTTCATACTTCACTTGTTTATTGCCAAGCTCTTGTCGATACAATGGGATCGACCCAGGAAATCATTAAGTTGTATCCAAATTTCGTGAAACGTACTGTACCACAAATCACATTACCCATGATATGCCAAAACCAAAAGATTTTATGCAAAGTTGGCTGTGAAATCCATCGCGTCGCCTGGACAACGTAAATGTCAGTTATAGTCCTCGCAAGAGCCTTGGTGTAATCCATATCCCAAAATAAGTCTTATATAAACATGCCCCTGAAAATGCCTTGTAAGAAAGCTAGAGCTCCTTAAAGAAGGAACCCTGAAGATAGATTTTTTCAAACACATGTCTCTGTTGACACATTCATGTAAATTTTTAGGCGAGGATTTTGTCCCTGCTAAATAATTGGAAAGGCTGTCGCCCGGAGTGACTACCTAATCTATTCTATTAAAAGATGAGTCAACCCATCAATGTTTTTTTTTAAATAATAATCCAAAAACTATAAATCTCACAGCAGGTAAATTCTAATTTCGTCTATTTTTCTTGGAAACTACTACTCAAATCAAAACTACTACTTCCATAACACCCTGTGTAATAATTCATTTATTATATATAATTATATAAATGTTTTATTTAATGGTCCTGCGTTCAAATCGTACGTCAAAGTCATGAATAGGCTTTGGAAGTATATACAATTTCAATTTCAAATTATCAGCTACTTTGGGGTCCACCGATGTCTTGTAATTCCTTACTATATTTGCTGTGAATATCTTTATTTGGGCCATTGCAACGTGTCTGCCTACGAAAAATAGTTAAGGTAACCATTGTTTTCATAACACACTTGAAAATATAGTATTTTCGAAATAAATTTGAGTTTTTAAGGAAATGCTTTGATATACAGGGTGCACCAAGTAAAGTGGCCTAGTAGAAGTATCTCGAGAACTAAATGAGATTTTATTTTGAAAATTTGGCTGTGGCTATAAGAGATCGTTTTCTACGTTTATAAAATATTTTGGGTGATGCGGTGTTGCCAAGAAAGTGGTATCAACTTCTGAATTTTAAATGAATTACCCTATATATTACATATTTTTTGGAATCTAGATAAAAATATAGAATAGTTTTCTGTATAATATTATATACCTATCTTTAAGAGTTTTTGAATTATAAATAATCTTATGATTTTTTAACGCCGTATCGGGGCCTGAAAAGAAAATCATATCTTTTTAGCGGTCACAGCTAGAAAGCTGAAATTTTGACAATGGTTTCACAAGACCTTCGAAATTTTATAATTTTGAACAGTATTTAATTAGTTTTATACAGGGCGTCTCCATAACAATATTTCTGAGTGAGATGAATTATTGCAAAAATCTTCTGTTTTTTAAATGGGACACCCTGTATTTGATATGTTTTGCTAATGGAGGATCGAATTTTCCATCTAATGATATTAAGTGTTCCTGTACTCTTCAATATTTTCGGACGGCGAAATTTAAAAATCATCTTATAAAAATATGTTTTTTGGTAGTTGGCTGGATGGATTCATAGAAACAAAATAATGAAAAATCCATTTGACGTTATGTACGTATTGTTGTAAAAAAAATAGTTAACAAATAAGCAATTTATTAATAAATAAATAAACAAAATTAAAATTACCGTATGCAATGGTATCTCACCGGGCGATGCCGAGTGAGCCAATATCTTCCATTTGGATAGTAACGAAAACAATGGACTGTCTGTTATTGTAAAAGAAAATTTAATTTTAATTTTTGTCATGTTAATTTTGTCCTGAATACAGTCCTACAGAAAATATTGTTTGCATTTCGTGCACGAAAATGTTTCGAAAAAGTTTTATAGAAACAAATTAATTAAAAACGAACCAGAACATGTTTTCCAGGGTGAACTTATAATTCTATAGGAAGCCAATATAAAAGTATCGTACTTACATTTACAGTTACATAACCTTATTCAAAACATAATGGCCATTGGCCATATAAATCAAACAGTTCTTAAATATACGATCAAATTATTTTTACTCACGATTCCTTTCCGCTTCTCCCATTTTCACAGGGAACACTCAGAAAAGCTCAAATTCAATAGTTTTTTTCATGATAAAATTATATGCGTTATATTTTACAATTTTTACCTATGCAATCTCTTGGTCCTATTAAAAATGGAATGTAAGAACCCACTACAATATTTTTCACATTTTCCGGTGAAAATCTATCTGGATCGAATGATTCCGGATTTGGCCAATATTTTTCATTTCTATGTACTAAGTATGGCATAATTGCAGCATTTGCTCCTTTTGGAAGAACTTTGTCACCTACAAATATTATAGTAGTTATACTCGAGCACTGTATCGATCATACTCACTTTTTTCTACTCCCTCATGCATATTTTCTGGGTCCTTTACAATCTACAGAATTGATATGGCGGCTGTTTCAGTTAACTGAATGGATATGTTCTCATATCCACCCATGTTAGAATATGACATTGACCAATCACAGTTAGTGTTAGGTACTCAGATAACTATTCGTTTTTAAATATCAATTATAATGCATAATTCTGTCAAAGTAATTATTGTCAGTTCATAAGTTGTTGCAAAATTTAAACATTTCTAGTGCTATTAGCTCAGCGGTGTCGCTCTCGAAGGTCCTTGGTTCAAATTCCAATGAAAACAAACTTTTTTCTATTTAAATAAAGGTGAAAATAACTAACTCTGTGTAAGGTTTCTTTGATATACTGTACAACTCGAGTGGAATGTACATATCACACTAAAACGATTTAGCACAACTTACGTGATATGGTATGACTGTGCCAGGTGTGCCGTAAACTGCATAAAAATATCGACTTTTGAGTCACGTCCGTCGATTGTTTGTTTCACAAAGACATATCAAGTCGACAATGATAACAGAAACAGAAAGAAAATAAAAAGTGATTGGGATTCTACAGATAGAATCCCCTCCCTTTTTTGTTGTGTTTGTTTTCGTAATAACAAGTGTCACATTGACGTGTACAAGAGAGATAGAAATATCAAGTACAAGTCGACATAATTTTTGTAACATCGATGAAAATGCTTATTTTGCGTTTCATTTAGGAAGTTATTAAAACACTTTTTCCCAGAAATGGCCTAGCACGTCTCATTTTCAAGTACCTGCTTCTCTTTTATATAATGCGAAATCGTTTTTACCTGCCTTAAGTACGGAAAGTACAACAAGGCCACAGAGGGGATATTTTCACAGTACTGCACGAATCTTTAAGAGTTTTATTGTTTTCTGCAGTTTAGTTGGTTTAAGTCAATTTTAATATAAAATGGCAAGTTCGAGTCGTCGATGTCCAGCCGATAAGTTTTGTTATATATGTGGACTATTTATTATAAAGGTCCAGCTAGATCTATATCTGAGGAAGTCAAAAAAGCCTATTTTTTACATTTTAAGTGTCAAATTGTTGAGTTGTCACGTAAATTTAGTGCAGTGGATGTATCGCAAGAAAAATTCTATGCCATTTGCTGTTGCTATGGTGTGGAGAGAACCTACTGACCATGTAAGTGATTGCTACTTTTGCATAACTAAAACAGAAGGGATTTCAAAAAAGCATAGAGACAAAATATAGTATCCAAATTTGCCTTTGCGCTAATGCCAGGTTCTCATTGCCAGGAACTACCGGTACCGATAGCGCCTTTAAACCTGGATATCGTGTTTCCCTGTGATTCTAATTCTTCATCCGAATCTGATCCACAATTTCCTGAGAACACCAGTTGTGACCCAACATTTTTATCAACTACCAGTGAAACTTTACTTGGTACGTGACCTAAGATTGTCAAAACAAAAATAAGAACTTCTTGGTTCCAGACTTCAACAGTGGAACTTGTTAGATAAAAGAGCAAGTGTTTCACTTTACCGAAATCGGAATGTAACATTACCAAGTTTATTAAAATGGAAGGGTCGCTATGTGTCTGTTGTGATATTGATGGTTTAATGAATAAGCTTAATATGGAACATGATCCTAGCGAGGGCGTTTATTCATAGATTCGTCGAAATACAGCCTAAAAGTAGTCCTGCTTTATAATGGAAACAAAAAACCATCCATTCCTTTAGCCCATTCAGTGACAATGATAGAAAAGTATGACAACTTAGCAACGATATTAAATCGTGTTAAATATGAAGTGGGATATCTGTGGAGATTTAAAAGTGATAGGTATATTGCTAGGACTTGAAGGGAGTTTTACAAAGTATTGCTGTTTTTTGTATATGTGGGACAGTATGGCAACAAAAGAACACTACAGTAAAAGGATTGGCCTCATAGAACTTCTTTTGAACCTGGTACTTCAAACATTAAATATGCCCCCCTTGTTAACCCAAAAAAGTTGCTGCTACCGCCTCTCCATATTAAGCTTGGACTAATGAAATACCTTGCCAAAGCCATGGACAATGAAGGTAGTGGTTTCCAGTACCTAAGAAATATTTCCTCACCTGTGATGCAAAATTAAAAGAAGGCATATTTATTGGACCTCAGATAAGGAAGCTCCTAGATAATCTCCATTTTCAAGAACAATTAAATGAAAAGGAATTGGCAGCTTGGACGTGTTTTGTACGTGTAGTGAAAGGATTTCTGGGCAACAAGAACGATGAAGACTATAAAAGACTCATAGATGAACTGTTGAAAACCTATGAATTACTAGGGTGTCGCATGTCTCTAAAAATACATTTTTTGCACTCCCATTTGATTTTTTTCCCGGAAAATTTGGGTGCAGTAAGCGATGAACAAAGAGAGGTTTCACCAGGACATCAGGACGATGGAAACCAGATACCAGGAACGCTGGAACCCCTCTATGTTGGGCGACTACTGTTGGTTTTTAAAAAGGGAATACAGAACACAAAAGGAAAAAGTGAACGTTTTTGTCGCTGTATCATATCTTGTGCAATATATTTTTTATTAACATAACAACCAATCCCCAGTAACGTTTTTGCATAGATGCCACATGTCTTATATGTTTATATTAAATAAATATATTAGATTGTAAAAATATGTCGTCTCCTCTTTTTTCTCCACCACCCACCCCTTATAACAAAAAGAACTGTACGCGTTACAGTAATTACCTTATCATTTTCGGATTTAGGACTCTAAAATACTTCAGACAAACCTAATTTCAGCAATGTTACTTTTCAAAAATTTTAATTTGTCGACTTGTGTAATTTTTTTTATTTTGCATATTTTCGCACCTAGATCGATGTCATTTTCAATATGCCTTCCTGTAATTGGTATTATAGGAAATAACCTCATTGTTTCAAGAATAGTTTGCTCCAAATATTCTAATTTGCTTAATTCTTCAGCTACTATTTCTCTATGACCAACTTTACTTAAAACCTCTTGGTAAACTTTTTCCTAAAAATGTTTTAAAATTATGTTAAATCATATACAGGGTGTTATCGAAATGCATTATGATATTTAACAAGATGCCCCATACTTGGGTTTGTTAGAGAACAATCCGGTTTTTTTTTAATCTGCCGTGAAAAAATTGGATAAACCCCTAAATTGGCAACTACGCGTGTAAGCTTAACACACATACCATGTTGGTTTGTTTACAAATCAGCAGTGGCGCGCACGGCTATCAATGAAAAAGACATATTAGGGTGAATTTGTTCCCTTATTGTATCAAAGCGTCATTTATGATTTGTTTTCCATCTTGTATTAACAAAAAAACAATTCATTATTCCGCTACAATATGATCCTATATTTAACAATTTAATAAATTTATTGTTTCCCCTGTAGCGGAATCTTTAAGATTACTATTATAATATAGACCACAATTTAAATCTCCCTCATATACCGGTCCGGACAGCCGTATTATGCTTATAACCTTGAAGTAACAGCTCATTGGTGCCCATGCCCTGTTGACGATATGCAACGCAACATACACCAACTAATTTAACATATTTAAATATACGATATCAAGGTTACTGGCAAATTTGTTCCTGTCGGAATGTGACGTAATAGCGGCGCACGTTGACGTCTCTCTTAGTCGAGCAATTTTAGAAATAAAGCAGTGGTTACTTTCGGTTTGCTTTGTCCCTTTTTTATTGACTATTTTCCAAACATTATTAATTCAGTGTTAAAGATGCTTGACATGTGCGGTTTCGTGGTTTATATTTTATGTTCTGTAAGTTGTTTATAACGTTTAGTAAAAGAGGAAATAGATAAGTTACAAATACTGTAAAGATGAAAGACTTTGGGTGTGTCGTGTGTAAATATTTACCTGTACTTCCGGGTGCATTCCCAATAATATTAAAGTGTAAAACAATGTCAGGGACGTTGTTTCAATGCTCTGAAAAATCACGAAAGAAAAAGGTAGTTATATTATACAGATAAATAAGTAAGTTTGATTGGTTATTATTCTGTAGATACCTACTTTGCTATGTCAAGTTTATCAGCAGTTACAAGGGATTAGTTAAATCAAGCTTATTAACTACCTAATATACTATTCGTTACCCAGTTATCCTGCAATCTATTTTTTTTCTTCCTGTGTAACTAAACTGGGTAACAAAAAAATCGGCAAACGGGACTTTTATCCTTATTTTTAAAACTATACAGGGTATTATGGAAATGACGTATTATATTTAAACCGGCAATTCCTGCGATGAAAAAAAATTGAAGAAAAATTTCCTAAAATGGTGCTTTCATTTAATATGCCCTGTACATGACCTTATGTCAAACCAAAAATTACCACGTGGTGCCCCTGTTCGGAAGGTAAACACAGCAACATATGGCAGTGAATCTTGAACAGTGTTGTCATATCTTCAGGGTAAACTCTTTAGAAAGTCAATAACCGTTTGACAGATTTTAAGTTGTTTATTTTTCAGGGTACATTATTATAAACTTTTACGTTCAGTTCGCTGGGAAACAATCTCTGATTTATAAACTTAAACTGACTCGAACGAACCGCCGCGGAGTTTATAAATGGTCAGGTATGTTCTCATTTGTTCAATTCGAACGACACCTGTCAGATCTGGACAACTTAAAAGTTTATAAATGTCACTTACCCTTTAGAAGAAAAAAATGCACTTTTATTTACCTTTTCGGACTTATTTAAAACCAACTTAATTTATAAAAAACACCAAGTACTCACATCACAAAATCACATTAGTTTTCGCGTCACAATACATCTAAGTACCGTTCAATCTGAATTAGTATTTTAAAGTGCTACTGTGTAGACAAAAATACACCCTTATTTTATGTATTTAACATATAAAAATTTTAAAAATAAATAACACGTTGGTTCTCTCGATCGATATCGGCCGGCTTCTTTAAACAGCTGATTGTGGAAATCCGGCTAATATTTAAAAATACTGCATTGCCACTTTCGTTGTTTTATAAGCGACTATCATAAATTGCCGAATTTCCTTTTATAATATTACTTTCCTGTATAATTATAGTCTCGGAAGTGGCAACCGCGCTGGCTCTACTAGCGGAGAGTTCTCGGAAAGAAAGTTCGACGACTGGTCCGAAGATGGACTAGACCATTATTTCAAAGGGTAGTTCCTGTCAATTGTTAACATAATTGTTTCATTTTATCTTTAGTAAAGGGTTAATGGCCCGTAGAAATTAGCGTTTTTATTATTTCTATTGCGAAATGATTAAGTGCTCTTGTTCTATGTGTGTTATTGTAAAGTGTAATTATGCGTTAGTGTTGGGGTTTAGTGATAAGCTTATTATGCACTCCCACACTATCATCAGGACACGTGATGAGCATAACGTTTTTCCCATAGAAAAAAGAACTGAAAGTATCTGTGCCCTGGATTCCTTAATCGCGTCCTGGATTTACATTCTAAGTAAGCTAAATATTTATTTTTATAAGAAACTAAAGTTTTACACTTTTAAACATTTTGGCAACATTGTTCCTGAACATCTGCTTATTACCCAGCTGGGCAATGTAATATGTTCATTTATGAATGTGCCGAAGAGTTGTGTGTGGGTTTATGGGTGAATTACCTCACTTTTTAAACGTTCGATTTAAAAAAAAAATATGTAGCGCTTCTCTAGGACACCCCAGGAGTCATCCATTTAAATATAATACGTCATTTCCATAACCCCCTGTATAGCTCGAAAGTGGTTCGACGAAGTTTTTTCCCATGAAGAACGTATTCTGGTTTTTGGTCTGATTTTGGGAGAGCCGGTATTGATGGTTACTTCTAACATAAATGATTCAATAATAAACCATGAATAATGTTTATAATACAAATATCCGAGCCATAGATTACTACTTTCTGATTTTGAAATTAAAAATTCTTTTGTAAAATCGATAAATGTTGCCACAACGCACTAAACAAAAAAACTGCCAAATTTGGTCAGATACATTGACCTAAGCTTTAAAAACTGTCTTACTTTTACGTGAATTTTTCTTAACGCTTAATTCGAACAAAACTATGTTTAAAAATCCGAAAGTTTTATTCAAATCGGTTGAGCACTACTTTGTTTCTGAAACTTTGGGAATTTAGGTTTATAGATATGCTCTCTTTAACTAAAATATTCACATGTTTTTGTTATTTCCGGCAATACCGGAAGTAGCTGCCAACTTTCGTTTTTTAAATACAACATGGTAAATTTTATTATATTTTTCGATTAAGCGTTAAATACTAAGCACATTTTATAGAATATGTGTTTATCAGACTCTGTTAGTTTTTGAAATATCTAGATATTTGGTAATTTTTTTGGCAAACGTATGACGATGAAATAATCCATATAATTTTTTTACCTTAGCTCTTGGAATAAAAATTGTTTCCAATCGAATAGCTAGAAGATCATCAAATTTCAAAAATATTTCAAATTCGGCAGAAAATGTACAGGGTTAGCCCAAGAGCTAAGGTAAAAAAATTATATGGATTATTTCATTGAAAAATATAATAAAAATAACCATGTTGTATTTAAAAAACGAAAGTTGGTAGCTACTTCCGGCATAACCGGAAATGAAAGAAACATGTGAATATTTTAGTTAAAGAGAGCATATCGATAAACCTAAATCCCCAAAGTTTCAGAAACATATATTCTGTAATTCTCCATAAAGTGCTAATGCAAGCTCATCGTGAATCACCCTGTATAATGTGAATGTAAGAACGCGTTTGCCGATCTTTTTGTAGACCATTTTAGTTAAATTAGCCGTCTACAATTATTTAAAGCACTCGTATGAACTGGCTTATAAATAATCCACGAGCAGGTATACTTACCGTAAAGTAAATTAAAAATATTTGTTTATAAACATCCACAGTGGTGGATTCTTCAGCTTCTTTAAGTAGCAATAACTCTATTAACTTTAACTTATTACAATCTTGGATGGATTCTAAAAAAAAGTTTGTATTATTCAATACGCATAAAATTTGTCTTTACACTTGGGTCATACTTACCCTTAATTTCCAAGAAACTTTGTCTTTTTTGTGAAACGAACTAAAACAAAATAGATATACAGGGTGTTAATAAATTAGGAAAATATAAGTACTACCATTGTTTATTACTTTCAACAGAAATTTTATGAAGCAAAATATTTTATGAGCTAACACAAAGTCTGAATATAAATTTTGAATTTAAAATAGAATAATAATTGTGATTTCATGTGACGACTCGTAATTATTTACATTTAACAAAAATCAAGATGGTCGATTATGTATAGTACTCGTATCTTAATTACCATCTTGATTTTTTTGTTAAATTCAAATAATTAGGTGTGGTCACATGAAAAAACTAAAGTCATAAATAATGAATGATACTTCTATCTTGACGCATTTTCATATTTTCATAATTTATTAACACCTTGCACATTTCATCTAAAATTTTTATATTGTAAATTCATTTTCTCAAGAAGCCGGTTGGCAATCAAACCGGCAAAAATACGGCGGGGTTGAGTATGTTACAGCCAGAACATAGTGCGCAACACAACCAACGAGCAACCTTTAAAAATATAACCTGTAAACCGTGCGCACCAACCCATTTTTTCGCCGATAAAATTTAACTTTTTACTGCGCACCCCATAAGTTGTAGGTATCCAGGGTTAACACTGACAAAAATGCATTTACCAATGTCGTGGGTTACAAAATTGGAGCTACCTCAACCCACCTCTCTATGCTGTTCTAACTGAGCCAACGAATCATCGCAAATTATTTAAAAACGCTACAGTAATTCAGGTTCTTTTGGTTCGCCTCAACCCAGAAAGAGACTTTTTATCAACATTTTAAACATATTTGGGAGCACCACAATTCCTCATCTTGTAACTATTTTATGAGTTACCTGAACTCAGTTTCTGGGTTGGGAAAACTTACTAATTGATTATAAAGTGTCGTTTTAACCGGGACGTGCATTATTTTAACTAATTACCATGTGTAAATTATTTTGAGTTGGAATAATTCAGGAAACGTGCTCCGAAAGCCCATATCGATGGTAAATCGCAAGATCGTAAGGTTACGGAAAGTTCCGAATTCGTGCTCGTGTAGGTTTGGCGCGGTTCATTCTATTGTTATTCGTCAATTCTCTTTCGATCGCGCATATAGACACTTGTTGGCCGTTTGCGGGATTTTTCATCTTTGTTCTCTGTGCGTGAAAATTTGTGTTTTGCATAATTTTGGTCGGTTGGCGTAAGATGGAAGGACAGGAGGGAGATGCATACAAATTGTTATTATTGGAATGGAGCCTTATTATTTATAAGCAATCGTCATCACTTCGTCCGCATGGTTTCTTGCCGTAGTATGCTCTCCTGTCTCTAATTCATTTGATTTTTTTTTAATATACAACAAAACTGTCATATCTTGAAAAAACAAACGGCAAGTCCACAATATGCAGGCGTTAAATCAAAGAAATATTTTGAGTTCGATAGTTCACAATTTAGGTACTGATAGTCTGGTAGCCCAAAGAGTGAGTTATTCAAGCCACCATCGTAAGCTAGAACAACTTAAATGTCAAGTTTTGATAACTCGAATCATGAATTAATCTAGCCCGACTAGTAAGGCATCACAATTCCTATATTGGTAGCTACAGTAGCCTATCAATAATGTAAGACGGTGGGGCGTGAGCTATTCCAACGCATAAAATAACCCATCTTCTGTGCTATCATAACTTATGAATTGTGAGTTGATGCAATTTCTTCGATTTGGTTGCCGTAATTCAGAGGTCTGGGCTGTTCCCTATTAGCAACACGCTACGGTCTAGGACAACTCATATTTAAGGTCTATCAACTCGAGATTTCGCTCAGTGTAGGTATCCAGAGTTAAGGGTCAGTGCATATACCCCAGTAAAAACTATGTAGCTTGTGGAACAGAATATTGGAAGGGCGAACTTAGTTCTAATATATAAAATTGAACATCAGCAGTTACCAATATATTTGAATGATTTTCTTTAAAAAATATCAAATTTTAATGATGATAACATTCGCTCTGGGCAACACTATAACATTATATGTCTAGAAAAATCATTATTTTTGAGGAAGCTCGCCTTTTCAATGACCTCCCGGAAGGAGGAAGATGGTTTCGGTATTTGAAGGACATGTGAACACTGTTTTGTATAACTTTAATTTTTTTTTTAATATACTGGTTCGCCTGAGGTTATTAAGTATCATTCTTATTTTGGAAGTCAATTGCTTACCTGATTTACTCTCTCCCGAATATCTTTACGTAAATAATTAAACCTTTGGCCGTCTTTCGTGTAATAATGCCAAAACCAGCGTGGTATCAATCGACTTAAAGTCGATCTGGTAGATAGCATTTCCATCAATCTAAACAGAAGACGATCATAAAATTAAGCCTACACGGAGAGATAAACTTAAATTTACTATAAAAATAATAAAACTAACCATTATTTATTGCTCTATATGTGACTGTAATAACTTTTATTAAGAAATACTCTTAGATTATTGCAAAATTTTAACCTAAATGTTTAGCAATAATTACAAACACATTTTGTAAAATTTACTAAAATCTTTTGTAAAATTTACTATAATTTTTTGTAAAATTTACTGAAATCTTTTGTAAAATTTACTAAAATCTCTCGGTAATACTAAAATCTTTTTTAAAATTTACTAAAATCTGTTGTAAAAATTACACGTTGGACTTCCAAGCAGTCACCCATTCAAGTGGTAACCCCGCCTTGCCTCGCTTGATGTCAAATCAGACAAACACATGTGGGGCACTGGCGTAATATGTAAACAATCAACAATCAGGGCTGCAGGGTCAAAAGACGTCAACGCATTTCGGCCGGTGTTGTCATATCTACACGGCAAACTCTTTGAAAAAAATTTATAATTTTAACAATTTTTAATTCATTTATGAATAAATATGATTCCAGAAAACCGACGGCGAAAGATGTTTTTCAAAACAAATAATGGTAATATCACACAAATTTCAAATTCGTTACAAGCACAGAAAAGTAAATAGGTCAAACGTCATTGACCTCTTAAATAATAATTATCGTTCAAACTCTTTAAAAAAAATGCAATCTTATTTAAGACACATGCTTTCTTACCTTTACTTATAGTTTCATAATTTTACACAAACCACACAGAATCTAAGTTTTAGGAAAAACCCCTCACATAACCTCAAAAATAGTAGCTATTCACATGGATAGAATACATGCAAACGCTGTTTTAATTTTTTTCTCGCTTAGATTTATTTATTTAACTAATTTAAAACACACACATTTTAAATACACACAATGCAATCCTTCAATTTAAAAATGACATTTTATCTACGAACCATAAAACAGTTAACCTACGAACGAACGAAATATATACCTTCAAAACTCGGAATAGAGATGGGCAATATTTGACAGTTTGATATTTCACGAGATTCTTCTCTATTACTTGGCTATTTACCGCGAGATCTCTTGCAAGGCGTTTAATTGATATGGTTAATGAAATTTCGACCAAATTGAATAAAATGATAGTGGTAGCTGATAATACTGCGACTGCACTTTTTCTTTTGAGAAGCTTAAAAAATTAAATTAGCCCAGCTCTACTCCAAATGACAAGACCGACGAAGATTTTATTTTCTTTCTCACGCGGCCATCCCTCCATCTCTTTCACAGAATCCACTCGGCGCCGGGCCGACCTAGGTCTATGGGTACACGCGTACGACTTGCAAGTGTCAGTAATAGAAGAATAGCGTTAGGGTGCGGTCGCTTCTGTTGATTACCATTTACACTCTCGGCTGTCCGCTTTAATAATTAATAAGTCAAATTTCGTCGCGTCGCGTGTAATAAAATCTAATGATCTCATCTGAGTGTATTTTTCAAAACCTTGTGCCTGGAGGTATAAAGATAAATACAAATAGGTTACATACATTTTATTTTTATAATTTTATATGGAATTTCAGTTTTGCATTAAGTTTGGCAACATTGCACGTAACACCTGTTTCCTGATATGTCACCACATGACGAACAAACGCCGGACGAGGTGTGGGTTTATGGGGCTGGACCCCATTTTTAAAACGGTCAATTTGAAAAAAAAAATATGTAACGTTTCTCTAGGACACCCAAGGTGTCACCAATTTAAATAAAATACGTTATTTCCATAACGCCCTGTATAAATTCTCTATCAATCATTTGTTACGGGAATTCAATTTTCATGGATCCGTTCCATCTAATTTAATTATTTTATTATTGTAAAAAAGCATTTTTACAACACTTCATTTAAATTTGGTAATTTTTACAATAAGAAATACTCAACAAGTACATCTTAAGTCGAAAATCGCTGAAAATAAGTATATCATCGTATTATACTTTTAGATGGAAAATTAATTGCTCTTTTACGTGCCAATATAAAATATGGGGTGTTCCATTTAAAATTCCTGCATAATTTGCATTTTTATGTCTGGCCAAATGCGCATCATTTTGTAAACACCCTGTATGCGAAAATTTAACTATTATTTATATCTTGTGATAAAGCAATATAATAAGAAATTATAACCAAAAATTTTAATATTTAGCTATACTGGTTGCGAAAAAAATCATGTTTATGTTTCGGGATGTTTGTTGCCTAATTTCTTAAAAAGAAATTTTTATTTCCTAAACGGATAAAGATAGGTATAGTATATGTTACATGAAAAAGTTCTAGAATATTCATACAATCCAAAAATGTACCCACTTATAGGGTGTTCCATTTAAAAAAAGAAAGTTGATATTAGCTACGAGTAGAGCTGGCAACACCGCACGGCCAAAAATATTTTAAATATAGCTCATACTCGTTTATATAAGCTACTAAAAGTTCAGATCTTTACCTAAGTAATTCTCCATAAACGTCTAATACCACGCTTACCGTGAATAACACTGTATGCTTAGTTGCAAACCCTATTCGAGATACAGACTTAACTTTATGACAATATATATTTTTTTCATTTACTTACTCGCTTAAAGACAACTCCAGCTGATCATGGTCCTCAGTACAATTTGTTTCAATATCCAGAAAGCTTTCTAAAATTTTTAACTATACTGGGTGTTTCCTAACCTCTCTGAAAAAAATGAAGGGGGTGAATCCTCACCTTATTTTAAGACGAAAATGTGGTATAAACGTTTATCGTATGTCGCCTCGTTTTCGAAATACAGGGCGTTAAAAAAAATATCGTATTTTTCATTTTATGTCATGTGTTATATTTAGTCAATGATTTGATAATGTATATGATTTAAAAACTTTGAATAATGAACTCATATGAACATAAGTCTAATAAATTGTTGCAAATGTCCTCCATGGGCTAGTAAGCACCCATGTACACGAAGCGACGTGCTAAATTGTCTCTTACGTGTTGGAAAATGTCGGGACTGGCGCGAATCGTATTAAAACAATCAATAATACGCAGTCGAAGGTCTTCTTCAGCTTCAATAGGAGTAGTATAAACGAGTTGTTTAAGGTGACCCAAGAAATAAAAATCCAATATCGTTTGGCATTAATTAATAAAATGAAAAATACAATATTTTTTTAACACCCTGTATTTCGAAAACGAAGCGACCTGCGAAAAACTTCTATACAACCTTTTCGTCTTAGAATAAGGTGAGGATTCACCTCCTTCAAATTTTCAGATAGGTTAGGAAACAACCTGTATATTATAATGTTATACGTATGATATTTTGTAAATGTAAAGAAAATATTTAGTTCTAAAATTAAATATTGGTTTCTCTATAAATTATATACAGGGTGTTATGGAAATGACGTATTATATTTAAACCGGCAATTCCTGAGACGAAAACAAATTGAAGAAAAATATCCAAAAATGGTGTTTTAATTTAATATGCCCTGTACATGACCTTATGTCAAACCCAAAATTACCACGTGGTGCCCCTGTTCGGAAGGTAAACACAGCAACATATGGCAGTGAATCTTGAACAGTATTGTCATATCTTCAGGGTAAACTATTTAGAAAGTCAATAACCGTTTGACAGATTTCAAATTGTTCATTTTCCAGGGTACATTATTATAAACTTTTACGTTCAGTTCGCTGGGTAACAATGTCTGATTTATAAACTTGAACTGGCTCGAACGAACTGCCGCGGAGGTTATAAATGGTCAGGTATGTTCTTATTTGTTCAATTCGTACGACATCCGTCAAATTTGGACAACTTAAAAGTTTATAAATGCCACTTATCATTTAGAAAAAAAAATGCAATTTTATTTACCTTTTCGGACTTATTTAAAACCAACTTAATTTATAAAAAAACACTAAGTACTCACATCCCAAAATCACATTAGTTTTCGCGTCACAACACATCTAAGTACCGTTCAATGTGAATTAGTATTTTAAAGTGCTACTGTGTAGACAAAAATACGCCCTTATTTTCTGGGAAATAATGAATTTAACATCTAAAAATTTTAAAAATAAATAACACGTTGGTTCTCTCGATCGATATCGGCCGGCTTCTTTAAATAGCTGATTTTGGACAATCGGGCTAATATTTAAAAATACAGCGTTGCCACTTTCGATGTTTTATAAGCAACTATCATAAATTGCCGAATTTCCTGCTATAATATTACTTTGCTGTATAATTATAGTCTCGGAAATGGCAACCGCGCTTCTACCAGTTTTCGGAGGAAGGAAGCATCTTGAAGTTTGGACTTGCCCATTATTATTTGAAAGGGTATCTTTAGTAAAGGGTTAATGGCCCATAGAACTTAGCGTTTTTATTATTTCTATTGCCTCTAGGACACCCCAGGAGTAACCCATTTAAATATAATGCGTCATTTCCATAACACCCTGTATATATACAGGGCGGCCGATCGAAAACGTACCGTAAGGTATTACAGGCTGGGAAAGGAATTTTCGACAAAATCGAAAAACACGTCTAGTTCGTCAGGGGGACAACTTTTGACGCAAAAAGAATAGCAACATCTTCAACGCTTATTAGGGGTGTCGTACCCCAATTTTTTTTAAATGGAAATGTAGGTCAAGTAAACTTCATTAAAAGGGGCTCGTAATTCCCTATACGTTGCTTTTAAAAATCGATCCAATCGTTAAATATGGACCTTTGAAAAATTCAGAAATCGATTTGAGAACTACAAGAAAACTATTGGATAGATTTTGTTCAAATTTTAAATTTAGCTTCGAAACATGGTACTACATGACTATATTATTTTCAATTTTTCGAAACAGAATTTTATCTTTTTCAAAACGGTAAATAACGTTTAAATTGAAAAAATATATATAATATATCTAAAATCGCAACTATCTAAAGCGATTTGGCAACGCTTCCTGTGATCAAGGGCAGAAGAATAAGAGAAACGTCTCCTACTCCCTCGATACAGCCGGCGCTGGCTCGTCGTATCTTGGAATGGCGATGTTGTCTCATTGTTCAATAACAATGATTTCTGCTGTTCCGCGGCGAAATCCCAAATCGGACCACGCGGTCCACTGATAAATACTCTTAATTTATTATTAGTAAAAAATTAAGAGAAATCTTCTAGCCATCTCCCATACCGGGAACACTTTTTGTAATTTGGAACCTTCCTATTGGCAATATAATGTATATATATATATATATATATATATATGCGGTGAACAAGCATAGCCACCTATTCATTTTGAATATATAAGTTCTTATGGAAGTATGCGTGAAATAAATCCCATAAGGAATACGCTGTACCTCAGGTATCAGTAGTGATGCGTGAAGTTATATTTCACGCACGGCCATAGAAGAACTATTTAGAAACTTACTTGGAACTTACCCATAAAATTATCATACGCAATTTTGTGTATAAATGTAGATAAATTCTTAAAACGGTGAATATTGTTTAATTTGTTTACTACTTTCATAGCATTTTTATGCGATACGAGAGCATAACAAGACCACATGGAAGGCGTAAAGGCTCTAGCTACAAGACTCCTTTCCATTTTCCATTCTTTATCTGAAAGAATCCACCTAATTATAAAAGTAAATAGATAGTATTTACGAGTGTCTGATATATTTCTGTATAGGGGAGTGGGGCCGAAGATGACACACGAATAATATCCTTTTTGTTTCTTAATAAAAAATGGTCGAACTAGAAGCAAACGTTCATTTTTTCTAAAATTGTGGATATGCCAATATTCCTATATTTATCCAAGGGCAATTTTGAAGAAGATGCGTCATGCATCATCTTTTGGGTGATGCGAAGAAAGATGAGGCGCTTCACCGCGCAGACCGTATGCCGCGTCCACACCAACAAAACAAAAACATCCAACAACTTCCTGGAAACAAAACAAAAACAAAACACCAACAAAACACCAATAAAACAAAAAGAAAACACCAACAAAACATAAACAATGCACCAACATAACAAAACACCAACAATAATGCTTTTCAACAATTCAGCAACAAATCGGAAACATTTTATCATCTTTTATGTTTTACGAAACAAAACCAAAACTATATAGTAGAGAGTAGCGTGGCCACAGGGGGGCTTGTTTCTAAATTATTGAAAAACATTGTGTTGTTGTTTTTTTTTCATTTTGCTGGTTTAATGTGGACCTGGCAGAAAACAATAAGTTTCTAAAACCCAAAACAAACATAAAAGTTCGTAAAATGTTGCATATATGTTTCTAAATTGTTGAAAAACCTTGTGTTGTTGTTTTGTTTTTATTTTGTTGGTTTGGTGTGGACCTGGCAGAAAACAATAAGTTCTTAAACACCAAAATTAAAACATAAAAGTTGGTACAATGTTGCATAATTGTTTCTAAATTGTTGTAAATTATTGAAAAACATTGTGTTTGTTTTGATTTTATTTTGTTGGTTTGGTGTAAACCTGGCAGAAAACAATAAGTTTCTAAAAACCAAAACAAAACATAAAAGTTGGTAAAATGTGGCCGATTTGTTTCTAAATTGTTGAAAAACATTGTGTTGTTGTTTCGTTTTTATTTTGTTTGTTTGGTGTGGACCTGACAGAAAACAATAAGTTTCTAAAACCCAAAACAAAACATAAAAGTTCGTAAAATGTTGCATATATGTTTCTAAATTGTTGAAAAATCTTGTGTTGTTGTTTTGTTTTTATTTAGTTGGTTTGGTGTGGACCTGGCAGAAAACAATAAGTTCTTAAAAACCAAAATTAAAACATAAAAGTTGGTACAATGTTGCAGAATTGTTTCTAAATTGTTGTAAATTATTGAAAAACATTGTGTTTGTTTTGTTTTTATTTTGTTGGTTTGGTGTGGACCTGGCAGAAAACAATAAGTTTCTAAAAACTGTAAAATGTGGCCGATTTGTTTCTAAATTGTTGAAAAACATTGTGTTGTTGTTTTGTTTATATTTTGTTGGTTTTGTGTGGACCTGACAGAAAACAATAAGTTTCTAAAAACCAAAACAAAACATAAAGTTGGTAAAATGTGGTCTATTTGTTTCTAAATTGTTGTAAATTGTTGAAAAACATTGTGTGACTATAGTTCTCGAGATTATATAAATGGAGGTATAAATAACTAAATAAAACTACCACTTGAAATGAATGCTTTTTTACATATGAAATGGAAATTAACGATACTCTCCATATGCAAAAACACTGAAAAGATGGCAAGACACATATTTTAACTGAAAACCCACATAACTTTTGTTCTGAAAAAAAATTAAAAAACAGATATAAAAACAAGTCTCTTTCTTTTAGCTCTAATTCCTATTCAATCAGTATATGATTTATTGCAAATATTTTGTAGATAAGGTAAGAAAAATAGTTAAAAAAAAACAAAAAATTAGCAAGAATTTTCATAACTCGTCGTAAATTTCTTAAGCATTATTATATCTAATACCTACATAATATAATAGTAGTATATAAACAGCAATTTAATTTAGTTGTAGTATTATAATGCCTGTGAAGCGCACGCCTATGGCTGGCCGCGCAGATTCGCAGCTCTAGTGATTTCTAACTAGAAACATTTAACAAATACCAATGTATCCATCTACGAGCTATCAAGAAAACCGAATGATGTCTAATACCACTACGCCATCTACGGGCTACGTCATTAGGCGCAACCAAGACGAGAACAATAGTTAACTGTTTTATGACGAGAACGAATCGACCACGAGATTGACAAGTTGGCATTCTTCAGATTTTCAATGTTTTTTTAGCTTAAATCCTTAAATAAAATGATTTGAAATCATGTCGAGTATTATTTATCGAAATACACAACATTTATCGACCTTACACAAAAGTTCTTAAACGTAAAGTCCATTCTTCGGTTCTTAATTGTAGAAAATTGATCAATAACAACCTCATTAAGTTTGGAATACCCTCTATAAATTTATTTTTTCATATATTTCATTTTTAAACTTTCTAATAAAGTCCCTAGATTTACCCTTTGTGGTCTGCGTTAAATTAATTCGGGTTTAGGCGTTCCCGCATTCTTTACTTCAATTTTTTTGGTCCAAACTCAAAGAGCTAAAGTTATTTCCAGTTAGTCCACAGTCAACTATTCATTTTAACTTAATAAATAAATAATATTAAAATATTAAAACATACA
Organism: Barypeithes pellucidus; assembly: GCA_963991005.1. Lineage (NCBI taxonomy): Eukaryota > Metazoa > Arthropoda > Insecta > Coleoptera > Curculionidae > Barypeithes > Barypeithes pellucidus. The sequence goes on from OZ022559.1 coordinate 17,714,502, forward strand.
CGCTCGAATTTCTAACTAGATGCACGAATTTTCCGAATTCCGAATTCCATGTTAAATCGCCATAGCTCCTCCTCGATCGAGGCACGGTTGCCGGATCTCTACAGTTTGGTTTAACGGGATGATAAAATATTAGGGAGGGTCGGACTTTTTTAGTTTGACAGTATGATAAAATATTAGGGACGTCGGACTTTATACGATAAATAATATTCAATGATAAATAAATATTTTTTATTCGTTTTATTTTGGGGGTGCACGTGAGCATGTACTCCTGTGGAAGAACCGCCACTGATGTGTACATACCTATCATCAGAGAAGACCCTAATACTTCACGCTGTATTATCAACGGTAGTCGAGATAATACAGAGCGCAGCGCCATCTCGTAGCAGTCCCACACAATCTGAACAGACGTTATTTGAATGAATCAAAAATAAAAAGTCTATACTTTTCAGGTGGTATTAATATCAAATACCAATGTATGGAAAAATTGTTATTTCCCAGACCACCCGATGATACCTTATGCAACCTTATCAACGACTAGCGCTGATAATACAGCGTGAAGTATTAGAGTCTTCTCTGATGATAGGTATGTACACCTACCCTGTACTGACGAGAACAAAAGAGTTCGAAACCAGTCTGCAGGTGGTTATATCCTATCAATGGAAAAGGCTTCCTTTTCTTGGTAGTACAATTCATGAAATAGTATTTAAAGTGCTACTGCGTAGACTAAATATGCCCTTATCGGGTGGTCTGGGAAATAATAATTTTTCCATACATTGGTATTTGATATTAATACCACCTGAATAGTATAGACTTTTTATTTTTGAGAAACATTTAAGTCAGAAGGTTGTTGGGTTACAAGTCAGATACAAGAACGATTTTCTATTTTGTAACACAAAGTAAAAAAGATTCTTACATTTATTGCTAGCAGCCATAATAAACAGGTCACCGACCATAACTTTAATTAGGTCGTCATAAAAAGGGGCTTTACTAAAGCTTTTTGTTGTATTACATAACAGAGCCTTAATTTCTCGAGGATTGTCGGTGATGTAGTAATAGTCGTTCCATATCCACATATTAAACGGCATCGAATATTTTTCCTTTAACTCTTTCAAAGAATCGATGATATCTAGAACACGACTCACATAACATCAATCAAAATATTTAAAATTTATTTCATTCTAGTTCAGGGAATTACAATATTTTTCTACAGTCACTTAAAAACTAATTAAAATTCATTGGAGGTTTTCTTTTTCCTCATTATATCATAGTTATAAGTAATTATTAATTATTATTGTTTGAAGGTTACAGATAATGCTGTATCATGAGTGATAGTCGTCTTCAGGTGAATAATGCTGCTGATAAAATCAATTATTCACCTGAAGACGACTGGAGACGTTTACCAGTTGAAACGTTGCGATTTAAATAAAAATAGACAATGGAAGTCCAAAATACATATACACGGTGTCCGGGAACATGTGGGAAATCTCCCGGATATGAAGAAAACACGTGAAAAGAATACTATAGGTTCATATAATCTTCTTTCGTATCAGCCTCCTCTTCGGAGATATGGGCTCCCAAAGAGCACCAATGGAATCAAGTTTTTTACACATAATTATTGAACCACCTGGTATATTTCAATTATTTTTTAATATTATGTATACCAGGTAAGACCCGTCAAATTACTACCCAAGAAACTGTTGTGAATTACTCACAGCTGCAGGGACGGACTAGCTCATGGGCCCATTTTTTTTACGCCCTGTATGATGAGAACTTTGGACAATGTTTTTTACATAACTGTAACTATTGGCTAAAAATTAAGTACTCTTCATTCATGTCTCTAATCCTAACCGTTTTCAAGAAAAAGACATTTTAATTATGTCATGTATTTGGCGTATCTCTGTAAGAGATACATCTTTGTTCCTATGAAATGTTGAACCTCAAAATTCCGCATTTTCATATTTAATCCGTGAGGAGAAGTTAGGGAACCCAGTGTCAATAAAATAACGTTTTCTCGAAAACGGTTAGGATTAGCGACATGAATGAAGAGTACTTGATTTTTAGCAAATAGTTAAAGGTATGTAAAAACATTGTTTAAAGTTCTCATCATACAGGGCGTAAAAAAAATGGGCCCATGAGTGTTACAGCTAGTCCGTCCCTGCAGCTGTGAGTAATTCACAACAGTTTCTTGGGTAGTAATTTGACGGGTCTTACCTGGTATACATCATATTAAAAAATAATTGAAATATACCAGGTGGTTCAATAATTAAGTGTAAAAAACTTGATTCCATTGGTGCTCTTTGGGACCCCATATCTCCGAAGAGGAGGCCGATACGAAAGAAGTTTATATGAACCTATAGTATTATTTTCACGTGTTTTCTTCATATCCGGGAGATTTCCCACATGTTCCCGGACACCCTGTATAACTGATAATTATTATGGAGAAGTAATTAAATGGTATTGCCGTTATTAAAATTGGTTCGCAGCAAAAAATAGCCATTAAATCATTTGATCAGCATAAAAAGATTTTGCCTGCAATAAATAAAATTCAGGCTACAACACTTGTTCTGCAAGAATGCTACAAACTGTCGACAATTTAACCGATATTAACCGCTTTTAATATCATGTGTTCGCTTAATTAACAGTCGAGCTGCGAAATGATTAATTGGTCAGCAAGATTTTACAATTGGTCAGTAGAAAAACACATGTCTAGAAGCAGTTTACTTCAGAGGTTTGCATTTTAAAAAGTGGTTATCAATATAAATCATTGGATTGCGTTTGTATTGAATAATCGGCAAAGTTCGTTATTGTGGGCGGAGCGAAAGCAGTCGCGTGATACGAGTAGCTAATTGCGTGCGTGTGTTTTCATTCGGTGTAGCAGTCAAGGCCCAAAAAGTGTAGCGGGGGCGGGTTTTCACTTCTTTTGCCAGGGCACTGACACTATTTCACGATTTATTGCTTTTTTTTTGATGGCCAAGATTAAATATTTTGCTTACCCGCTGATTGCTTACTAATATCTGATTAAAAGTGGATCGCTCATAGCAGCTTATATATTTAATTTGGGTACCAAAATAATTTAGAGCACTCTAGTATGATATTAATTACTGACCGATTCAGAAATGTTTGCTATCCATATGTTGCTGACCAACTAGCCATTTTGGCTGACCGATTACATTGTTATGTTCGCAAAAATAAGAATATTTTGCTAGCCAGTTAAATGATACCCATTATTATTATTGACATATGTACAGGGTGAGCAATTAAAAGAGATACGCGGATGTCTCTCGGAAACCGTTTGTTACTTTTAATAGCCACCGAGAGATAAACAACTAAAAGGTTGTTAATCGCAGAACAAAGTATCCATGGTATCCATACCGTTGTAAAAAAAGTATCCGATCTTTTGAATCGGATACATACTTTTTGCACATCACTATAAAGTAGTAAAACTAGCTTCGCTATATCCGGATGTTCGCTATAAGCGGAACCATTATAACCGCAATAAAAATAAATACATGAGTGTTTATGGATGAATTTTCGTATAAGGGAAAATGGTTCGTTTCAACCGGAAGTTCGTTATAAATGGGTTCGTTATAAGCGGACTTTACTGTGTAATAATAATCGCTTTGTCAGTTTATTTGGCTTATGCGGCAGTTACTATACCTTCAAATTTAATCGAAATTATTAAATTTGATAAAAACTGTATTTTCAATGTTTTATAAAAAAAAATACTTACTTTTATTTGAGAAAACACTAAGATTTCCAATGAATGGCAATGGCGACGGTCCATTTTGATATTTGCAAAATTTTAAAATCCTTGCATTCTTGAAATATATCTGCCATATAAGATAAATAAAAATTATTAAATATAAGAGCCACGGTGGCATTCCGAGCAATAAATTCATTTCAAAATATATTTTATGAATATTACAAAAAGTATTTATACAACAATACAATGCATTCGTGTGTGGACAAAATAATTTAGACTATCTCAAAAAAAGTTAAGTGGTGTAATTATATTCCACGCAATTATATCCACCATAATGGCTAATGACTAATGTGATAAAGGGATAAAATATTTTTTATTATTTTTATTCTAATTACACTCCTCGACAATAAATCCCGGACAAAGATAATGTTAGTCTTTTATAGTCCTGTACTTTTTTTAATTGCCTTCCCATCTTGGAGAAATTTTTATATCTTCATATGAAGGTTTATAAAAATGACTTACTAATCCACTTCGACGAATAATAAAAAAAATAGTATTTTATACCGTATATCAAAACCGGGCCCATCTGGGACATATATATGGATTGGAGCATAAATTTTCAAATGAAATTTGCCACTTCAGGATAGAAATATACGAACGTGATGGGACTGCTGCGGCCGGCATTACAAATCCTTTCGTTTTATCGGGGTCGATTTAAAATTCGAAAACGGAAACTCGATTGCAAGGATTTAAAATATGGTCTGAAAAGATATTTTCGTTCTATGAAAATGGCATTATGTATGCAAATATTGTGAAAGTTTACCCAACAGAAGCAAACTTCCTCTTGATATGATAATGTTTGCTATTTAGTTAAACCACCACAAGGTCTTATAAAAAAAAATTATTATACAGGGTGTTATGGAAATGACTTACTATATAGGGTGTACCAAATTTCACAGAAATGTCCAGATCAGTACCACAGATATTTATAAATAAGGAGATTTTTGAAAATCGTTTGACAAAAGCTTAGGACATTTGTTTTCTCATAGGTTACTTTAAGTAAAAAATTTTGTTTGCAAATTAATTATAATTGAGCAGGGTGTCATACCAACCTAAAAGTACTGGCGGCCAGGGGGAACAAGGCGGAACTCTTGTGGGTCCCTGGTCACTCCGGGATATTAGGGAATGAAAGAGCGGATGAACTGGCGAGAGCCGGATCTGCCCAAAGTCTCAGGGGCCCTGAACCGGCTTTTGGAATATCAAAACAGGCAACAAAAACTACATTAGATAGATGGTCGGAAAAGCAACACCTATCTCGATGGCAAGAGTTGCCTGGTCTAATACACGCACGGGCCGTAATGGGAAAACCATCGAAAATACTATCGAATGGGATACTAACCCTGACGCGGCCCCAGTTGAAACAAGTGATGGGTCTGCTAATAGGCCACTGCCACTTGCGAAAACACCTTCAACGGATAGGGCTAAATAACGGATCCATTGAATGTAGACTCTGCGGCGAAGAGGATGAAACCGTCTCACATATAATATACCGCTGCGTAGAGCTGTCCCGCAGAAGACAAAATATCTTCGGGAACATACAACGTGGTGACAACCTCCCACATGACAAGCTTGGTAGAAGGTTACTGGACCTCATAGAAGGAATCTATGATCTTCTAACAAGATCGGGGTACACAATAAGCCGAAAGACTGCAGTGACTTGAAGTTCGGACCTTTAAACCGACCCCCGCCTTCAACCAACCAACCAACCAACCAGGGTGCACTAAACAATTTAAATACAAATATCTCCGAAACGGTAACTCTGGGCGATCTGAACTTAGTATACCTTTTTTACGTAATAAATATGAGAAAAGTATTATTTTTATTAAAAACTTAAATACACTGAGGCCCAAAAAAGATATGACCGTATGAATATGTTAAAAATGCCGCAGACAGCGCCCCCTACATTATATATTAAAATTTTACAAAGAAATCAATTTCTCGTCCTAAAAAACCATTATTTCCAAATTTTGTAAAAAAAACGTTAGTTCCTCTCAAAGTTATTAGAGAAAAACAAAAATGAAGTTTTATTTTTAACACCCTGTATCTCAGTTAATATCAACTTTCGGATATAGGTAAGTATAATTAAATCCTAATATTTTTACGTAAGGAGTCTGTTGTTTTTCCCTGTACCATTAATTGCGGACACCCTATACAATGTGTCCCAGAATATGTGGGCAATCTTCCGGATTCAGATAGAACACTTAAAAATAATGGGAGAGAGAAGTTCCTATAAATATTTCTTCCTACAGCCTCCCCTACGGAGATACGGGCCCATAACGGACGTCCCTGGAAATCGTTTATTTTTAAATAATTTTTTAATTCTAGGTGTAATTTAATAATTTTTTAGTATCACGGTTACTAGATGAGTCTCCTTAAAATTCGCACTTTTAAGCATATTTGGCTTATTTAGTTTGCCAGGGACGGACTAGACGCAACACAAAAATGTTTATTTTACAAACTCTATTTAAAAAAATTTTTGTACACCCTGTATGATAAAGGAACGACAATAATATTTTTGGTTACTCTAAACCTTCAGCTGAAGAAAGGGCAAAATCAGTTTTTCAAACGGAGGCATGCCATATATAAATAAATGTTATTAAAGCCAAGCACGCTGACGGTATTCCAAATAATGAATTCGTTTCATGACAAAATAAATATTGCTTAAAATTTATTTTTTATAAATTATAACACAAAGTATGCCACTCTATGTGCAATGACATAAATAAAATAATTCTCGCTATCAGGAAAAAAAATGTCACATAGTGTAATCACACATATTATTGCCTTCAATAAAGAGATAAAATATGTTCTAATTATGCTGAAAAATACGAAAAGTTTATGTATAGGTACGACCAACAAAAAGAGCCGTGAAGCCACAAACGGAATTTAAAATAGAATTTGAGTTAGATCTAAAGGTATTGTAAACTACAGATCCCATAATCCATTCATAAAACTCTTGGAAAGTGAAGCTGTGATTGTTTGAAATGTTATTGAAAATCAGTAATGGGTGGAATGAGAACTACATGTTGGTTGGCTGAATGGCAACAATGTTGAAGTCTGGTTATATCAGATGGTTAAATATTCAAACATAACCATACTTACCCATGAAAAGATAAATCCTTATTTAAACGATCCACTCTTTTACAAACTACACATGAATGCACCATGATTGTTTATAATAGAGACGATTTTTCACCAATAATCACAAAAAATCACAAACCCACCAAAATATATAACAATCCGTTAGATCAAAGGACAAACATCTTAAAATAGAAATAGATGTTGCCAGAGTGCAGTTGGATTAGTTCAAGATTCATTTGATACTTCCAAGTATAATAATATTTTTTTAAAGAATCTCTCATCGCCTTTTCACAGTTTATAGTAAAATTATTGGGAAATAAATTTTATTTTAAGAGCAACTGCGGATTAATCTTAAACCAGTTGTATTTGTCAAATTGACACATTTTTAATTGGGATTTTGCAAGACACCTTTGCGATAAATATGTCAATCTGGCTATGCTGCAATAATGACCGAAAGAGGTGGGAAAGACTGCTTGCAGTCGTTGCGTAGACTAGAAATGTACATTTTTTCCATCTGTAGTTTGTAATATTTTCGGTTAGATCATAGACATAAGTAAACCTAGAATGACCATCAAGTCAAAAAATGGCCTATCGTTGCATGCCGTCAAAGGTTGTTTAAGAACCCTAGACGTGGCGACCTCCAGGGCATAATGAAGAATTATTTTACAGCCAGTGTTAAACATCAAATTAGCCAGAAGAATTTCTAAGTATCGGTGACCTCAAATGGTGAAAATCGCCAATATCTAAGCATAAATGAAGCCCACAGCGTTAACTGGCAGTGAACAGTATAGGGTTAGATGTAACATTTTTCGCCTTTGAATTCATATTTATTAAAAAATTGTTGGAAAAACAGTTCGAATTTTTGTATAAAAAATGTTACTTCCTTTTTAATTGGTAATAAATTGATTATACTATTATTTCTAATTAAAATATTCTGGCACGATTTCTTTGATCTTATTAAATTCTCCCGAAATTAATTATGCGAAGAATTAGTTTAAATAAAGCAAAGACAGCGAACAAATTAATTCTGCGGCGTTCTTTGTTCTAAAATTGCATAATTTAAGACCTGTTGCAGTTCTCTACGGCACGAAAATCCATAGTGGAAAGTTTTGTATATCCTCAATCATATTAGAATTATGAGAATACCCTCACTTTCAAAATTGTGGAATAAAGGTAAGTTTTGAATTAAATGTGAACTTCGTGTTAGCTAGATAATTTTAATTACTTTATTCATATAAACTTTTTACAGGGGCATAGTCAGGAGATGGGAAAAAAGCACCGACCTATATCTATGGATAGCCAAAGTGGTAAATTTATGGCCTCGCACATGTAAACGAAGCTAATCGTCAGATGTCATGCGCAATGCCGACTGATATCTAAACTATTGACCTCAACCGGCAAGCAGGACCGTACTTCCACTCGATATTTTAATGAAAATGTTTACACGGCAATATTTTGGCACATAATAATGTGGAATAATGGGAAATAAACAATATAGTTTTTCGCATAAAAGAAGGCCTTGTGGCCATCACTGAAAAGCCACTTTTAGAACTAATTTTGATATCTATTGTCCACGTATCGATAGATTTCTAATATCGTTACAATATCCCTACGCCTGATTTCGGTTCTGGGCGGACGTCGTTGGTTGGCAATCAAACCGGAGACTTGGAAATCTGATTATAGATATATTAAATTTTTAATAAAATACGTAGACTCATTACTACACAAATTTGATATATTAAGGGAATTTTTAAATGAGAAACATTGGTGATGGTTTATAAAACATTTGTGGAGTCGCTAATATGATACGGAATAATTGTCTGTGGTGGTGCATATGGCACAGTACTTAATAAGTTAAATATAACACAAAAATATATTCTTAAAATTATATTAAAAAAAAAATAATAGATTTCCAACAAATTTATGGTTTTCGGAGGATACTGTAAATATCAGAACTTTATGTTGTATATATGTAATTTTGTTTATCGGTGTAAGACCAAGTTAAACTATGTAGATCACTCTACCGAAACAAGGACTGAATCTAATAATAAATTTAAATTACCAAAAAATTTAACAACCGCCAATAAAAAGTTTATTGATTACTTAGCACCAAAATCATTAAATTTACTCCCAGATAATATAAAATCAATTAAAAATATAAAAAATTTTAGTAAAAAGTGTAATCAGTATGTTTATCGGAATACAGTAAAGTTTTCAACTTTTTCACTAAATCAACAAGGATTGTGGGTATGTTTCAGTAACGTGTCTCACATAGAATATAGATAATATAAATAAAAATAGAAAATAATAATATACATAATTATGTCTAATTTTAGATTTCGACATATACGGGTATTTTGCACCTAGGTGTCTATTATAGGTTTTTGCTATTCATTATATTATATTATATATGAAAAATGTTGAAATGTTAAAAAATAAATATTAGATGTTAAATAATTAATTATATAAAACATCAAAAGGACGTAATTCATTCATTATACTTAAAGCTAAACGTATATTTCCACAAAATACCTCCAACATCATGAACGAAACTTAAAATATCCAGTAAGAGAGTCGGTATTAAATACGAAGAATTCAGAGAATCGAAAAATCAGTATTAAATGTGTTCATGTCCCTTTTGATTTGTATAACGTGTTTTCTGAATAACCCAAATCAAGTGAGCTCTGACATTTTTAACAAATGGCGACATTTTTCAGTGAAATGTGAAAATATATACGTTTTTACAAATTATTTTGTTGAATGAAAAAGAAGGGCCACTTATTGTAACTGTAGTATTTGTACATCGTAAATTTGTTTATACAAAGTTTGCCTTGGTGTTTGTTGACAGCAAAATTCTATACCGTCTTTTATTTTATACAAAGTACCACAAAAGTAAATAAAAAAAGATGTTTTGTCTTGTATTTTATACATTATGTCAGATTTCGTCAATATTCGTTAGCACCATTAACTGCATCACCAATGTCTGACCAAGCAAAGACTTAAAATGTTTAAAAGGGAAGATAAATACAGTTTTTACAACTTACTGGTATGACAACTTTCATTTTATGGAGGTAAATTCTGGGGGGTACTGTCCCCCAGTACCCCTCCCCCTTATCTAAGGTTACGCAAGTACGTTGGCTTCTTTATTTCTCGTATAAATATATCCCCAAGTGATACACAATGAACAACAGGAATTTTTAAATCGATTAGTCTATACTGTAGAACATTTTGAACATATTATTTTTCATATTCTATCGCTTGCTTTCCTAATAAAGCTTATTTATACCTGGTTTAATTTTAAAGTGTTCTAGAATTTACTATAAAATCCAAAAATATCAAATTATACAGGGTGTTTCATTTTAAAAAATAATGTTGGTACACCATATATACTAATAATAAAAGAAATTGGGTTTGTTCGGTTCAAACGGTTTTAAGATGATCGGTTTCTTTATCATAACCTTCTATATTGAGTACTAAAAGATGTACAAGAAATTTCTTTAACACTGAAGAAATTATTAACTAAATTTTTCAGGTATATTGAAAACATGCAATACACTCATATGCGAAAAAAAGGTCATTACAAAATTTTGATCAAGTTTTAGGCTTAATAACTTTTTAATTTAGTCAAATATTAGATTAGAGAACTGTAGGTGCAACCATCACTTTCAACGTATCTTTTAGAAATTTAAAGTAACATTCCGTCAGCTTAATTAGTAAATCACATAAGTCCAAATAGAAAATCATAGACTTATGTGATTTACTAATTAAGCTGACGATTAGTCATTCGTCATATTATATAAGGGTAATTTAAATGTTGAGTGGTTCGGGTCAAATTGCTTATATTGCTATCAAATATGCTATATTATTTAAAAACAAACATTTTAATTTAAATATGCGTCAATACTTTGTATTTTCTCCTCTAACCCTAATTATTACCTGTGCACAGTATACACGTCGGTTCGTACGATCACGGAACCCCCTCATTGTCAAAAAAAATACTCAACTAATATTGCATTATTCTTTTTTACTATTTATTTATTTATTTATTTACAAAATAGGGATACAACAGGCACTGAACCCAATATAGCATCCACGTTTTGGTATTGGCTAGTGGGAGTTATTAATGCTTAAATTAAGTATACATTAAATTATATTAACCTAAAATTTATGAACCTTTATAGCATTGATTTTACACATTTTTTAAATCTAATTATAGACATATCGAACATTTCCATCCCTAAAGAAAGCCTATTACATGCTCTAGTCGCTCTACAGAGAGGAGAGTTTTTTCCAGAATTTGTGTTTCTGAGTGGAATATTAAAAGTATTTGGAAGCCTTAAGTCCCTAACCGGAACATTAAAGCTTAACTTTGACCTCAGCGTTGGCGAATCAACAAGACCGTTCACCAACTTGTAGATCATAACTACATCGGAAACCACTCGTCTCTCAGTAAGTGGCATTACAGAAAATTTTTCCATTATAGGCTTATAGTTGCTATTGACTATAGCTATGTCTGTTTTTCGTGATAAGAACCGTAAAAATTTGTTGTGAATACTTTCCAGCCTTCGCTGATAAACCGCGTATTGAGGGTTCCAAACAACCGATGCAAAACTAAGTTTACTAAATATAACCGCATAATATAATTTTAGAACTGTGTGAGGACCATTAAAATTTAAACTATTTCTTATAATAAATCCTAAAAATCGATTACACTTATTGATAACCTGTTCAATGTGAGAACTATAAATTAGCTTAGTGTCCATTATAACACCCAAATCGCGTATTTCATTGACTGATTCGAGATCACTATTATTAATAGTATAACGAAAATTGTGTACATTCTTGTTTCTGGTAAACGTAATCGATACACTCTTCCCTAGATTAAGAAACTCTGACTTTCACAGAATCTTACCAAGGCATTAAGATCATCTTGCAGCAAATGGCAATCCCCTGGCACCCTGATTATTCGAAAAAATCTGCGTACATCAAAAATGTAGAAAATTTAAAACATTGTTGTATGTTATTAATGTATATGATAAAAAACAGGGGACCAAGGTGACTGCCCTGAGGCACACCAGACGGCACGTTAATAGGTTTAGAATAGAAACCACCAACGGAGACCATCTGTCGTCTATCACTAAGATAGGACCAAATCCATCTCATCCGCATGTTGTTTTAAAATTAGATAAAATCCAACATTTTGATTGTCCTTGTATAACGTATCGAAAAACCAATAAATTTGTAAAAGTCACGTTAAAACCGATAGTTGTACCTATAATTCTCTAAGAAGATCACTAAAATGAAATAAAAAATAAAAAAGTTATCAAGCACAAAATGTAAATGTAATAACCGTTTTTTTGCTCATGATTCTATATACAATTTTACAATCTCGTCATACTTTAATTTAAAAATATTATATAGCATTGGGAATAAAATGCTCATTTTTCCAATATCTCGGCAAAATTAAATCAGAAAAATTGCTTTTTAATAAAAAATATAATGAATTATTTTTCTCCGTGAAACTGACAAATGGGGTCCAATCCTTCAATTATTATTCTTCTTTCTCTGATAAATATTTATGATTTATAACCAACCGAGGAAATCATTTCATTAGAATTTTAAAATCTATATCGGGATGAAAATTTATTGCTTTAAAATGCTCTGTATAACAAATACATCTTAGTAATTTATGACATAAAAAGACCTTTTCCAAATTCTCTCAAATTTTATCTTAGAAATTGCTGGAATGCATATAGGAAGTTGTTAACAAAAGTTAATTGAATTTTTACATAAAATCGAAAAATGCCAAAATATATAGGGCACTCTATTAGAATGTTAAGCCTAACTTCCGGTATAACCGGAAGTGATATCATTGATTCGCTTTTTTAAACAAGTTCCAGATATCTTTTAATTGGCCACTCATCGTGAATTACCCTGTATGCGTAATGTGTTCTAATTTTGGCGTTTCTCTCTATCTACTATCAAGATTTCAGCAGTTAACATGAAGAGATTTGAAATTGATAAAACCAAAAAAGGGAAAAAAACGGTATTAAAAGAACTGTCTTTAAAAAAAATGGTAGTGAATATACAAAGCTGTAAGTTGTTTCTTAACTGGTATTTCTTATCAAAAACATTAGAACTTAGAAAAACTTAGAATGTAGATCTTCATCTAAAAAAATATTTTTTGTCGTATATTCTTAAAGAAAAATCACTTGGTTCTTCCTTGAAAAATGCTATTTATTGAAAAAGAAAAACGCATAACGGAAACACAATGAAAAGCACAATATAAAATCACAACAAATGTGTTATTATTAGTCTTCTATTAAATTTGCTCTTCAAAATCAATCAATCAATATCTCCATTGAAGCCCATCAAACAAACTCATTGAGATATCGGGATCGGATTTATTCAAGCTTACGCGCTCTGTCAAGCTCTTCAATTTTGCTTCTTATATTTTTTTTGTAGCATCAAAACCGGCCGAGTTATTTTCAATTTCCCGTTGTAGGTTAGATTTACGGGGCGTGCCCCCTCCCCCCATGCGTCGCCCTACACAAATCATTTCAGAATGTCGAGGGGATCCTACTGTATCGATTGGGAAAAAAAAATTTGCTAGATTTCGTCAAAGGATTTGCGAATACCGGAACGACTCCACTATAACTAATTTTTTCTCAAAAATTGTTAGTTGGTTCCTTATCATGCATTTTTTATGGTGTTTCGTTTACTTCCTATTTCTATCTACTCTTGAAAATTTACCCAGAAATTGCACGTACATTTTTGGCACGTACATAATTAAAACAAAATAGGGTTAAAGGGCTCGGACAATAATGAGATTTCAAAATGTTATGTATAATAATTAGGTAACAGAGTTTAACATAAAAAATATATCTGACACGTAATATCACCTTCCACAAAATTGACAAACAAAAACAATAAAAAAAATTTGAATATAATTTTTTTGATTTACAATTATGACAAACGAAATATGTTTTTATATTTGTATGCAAATGTGGATTCCAATAAAATAAGTTGAAACATCATTTATTTTAAACAGTCGAAAAATATAAACAATAAAAAATTATTAAATGAAGAGACATAAATTTTAAACCTAGATATCGCTGATCGTTAAATATACAGGGTGGTCCAGCGAAAACTTAACACCTCGATTTTCCTGCTTTAAAATGAAAATGTAGAAAATCGCTCGGACCCGTACATTTTTTGATTCGAGGGGGAATAACTTTTCCGCTTTTTTCATCTCCATAACTTAAACCCCCTAACGGGGGTGAACACAACCCCCTGATTTTGAATAGGGATAAGGGGTGTTGCGATTCCTCATTTTAAAGATCTTATCGAGTACTATCTGACCCTAAAATTTCGCTTCAAAATTTTCATCTTTAACGAAATGACAGCTAAAATAGTGGAAGACTACTTACTTTTGTGATTAGTTTATTAAATGCTGAAAATGGCCACCATTCACTTCCATGCAGTAAAGAACGCTGGTGTATGAGTAGAAAATGTGGAATTTACCGAGTATATTACTCTTATTAGACGCAGTTGAATTTATTTATTTATATGTTAATTTTTTGTCCAAGAAAGTAGACGTACCATGTTTTTGATTTACCTTAGGCTATCGTGAATTTTTAAGAACGTTAAAACTGTGTCAATTCGATTGTACCTTTCCGTAGAAGAAAGGGTGGAAATTATAAAATTATTTTTTTGAAATAACGACTCTGCGCGAGTAACAGCGGCTTTATTTAACGAACGGCATCCTGAAAAAAATGTATCCGCTGCTTACGTTGTGCAACTGGTTGCCAAATTTGACGCTACTGGTTCAGTCGGAAACAAAAAGAGGGTGTATGACAGAGACGAAGCGAGGGAAGTGGCTGTCTTAGGTCAAGTAGCAATGGATCCGACCCTTAGTACCAGGAAATTGTCCGATGTATCTGGTGTTTCACGCACAACAATCATGAGAATCCTTAAACAACATAAGTTCCATCCTTTTAAGATACGACTGGTTCGGGAACTGAATGAGGATGATTTCGATCGCCGACTCCAGTTCTGTGAAGTGGTCAGTAGAATTATTAACAATAATCCTAACCTCATGTTCAATATCTGTTTCTCGGACGAGTGTTCATTTTACCTTAATGGCATTGTAAACAGGCATAACTGTCGGTATTGGTCAGATGAAAATCCAAGATTATTTCGTGAAGTGTATATACTCAGCATCCCCAAAAGTTAAATGTTTGGGCGGGTATTTATGGAAATCACATAATCGGCCCTTTTTTTCTACCCGGTAATCTTACTGGCCAAATGTATTTAGAACTATTAGAGAACGCTATTTATCCAGCCCTCGTTCAAGTATTGGAGAATGAAGAAGACCATGTAACGATCATTTTTCAACAAGATGGCGCACCACCTCATTTCGCTCAAACTGTGCGTCAGTGTTTAGATGAAAATTTTCCTCAGGCCTGGATTGGAAGAAGGGGACATATTGAGTGGCCACCCAGATCACCTGATCTGGCTCCCCTGGACTCTATGGGGTCACCTGAAATCTAAGATTTACGCTACACAGCCTGAGTCACTGGAGGATTTGCAAATGTGGATCATTAATGAATGCCGTCAAATTACACCACAAATGTTGAGTAATGTCCGTGAACGTTTTAAGCAAAATTTATTTTACTGCATGGAAGTAAATGGTGGCCATTTTCAGCATTATTTAATAAACTAATCACAAAAGTAAGCAGTCTTCCACTATTTTAGTTGTCATTTCGTTAAACATGAAAATTTTGAAGCAAAATTTTAGGGTCAGATAGTACTCGATAAAATCGTCAAAATGAGGTATCGCAACACCCCTCATCCCTATTCAAAATCAGGGGGTTGTGTTCGCCCCCGTTAGGGGCTTGAAGTTACGGAGATGAAAAAAGCGGAAAAGTTATTCCCCCTCGAATCAGAAATCGACGGGTCCGAGCGATTTTCTACATTTTCATTTTAAAGCAGGAAAATCGAGGTGTTAAGTTTTCGCTGGACCACCCTGTATATATAGGAATATTCGAATTTACTCTCTGGAGGACCAGCATTAATATGCTTTAAACCCAATTAATATTAAACTAAATTGACCCATGTCCTTGACACTCTGCAACAATTATGTTAATGGAGGTTCCATAGAAAAACAACAGCCGAATTTTTAATTTTACGAAAATTCGTGTCGTATTTAAAATCACGCGAGAGTTTGGGGAAATAGTCATAACAGTCAAAGATGTCGGAAGTGGCAATCAGCGGTATCTCCGGAAGAGTTGCGAAGTGTAAAAATATAGAAGAATTTAAAAATGCTTTATTTTCCGGTGCCGATATGATAACCTTCAAGCATAAGAGATGGAATTGCAATTTTTTGAAGACACCAAACGCCCTCGCCGCTATGGAAGGACACGAATATTTTGACGCAGCTTTTTTTGGGTAAAGTTATTTTTTCCTTGGTATCGCCATTCAAAAAAGTATGTGTAATTTGCAATACGAAATAGACAGGATAGTTATCAAGTGCACGATACGCTACGTATGCAGGGTGAGTTTTTATTAAGTGTTAGAAGGCAACATATCGAAAACGGTTTAAAATATTTTCAGTTTAGCACGAATTTCAAAGTCTTGATGAAGTGTATGGGTAAAAATTGTACATTGTTTCCTAACTCGTGATTTTTCCCGGTTTGTACGGGCGAATGCTACCGCTACCAAAACGCTAGCCGTTTTAATTCGTTTCCGAACTTGTAGCTTCGTCTGGAGACCACCAATAATATGAAATTTCGGGTTATTAGAATAAATTTCCTCACACACTATGTGTTTTCAAGATATTTCCGAAACGAGTTTAGCAACTTTAGTGAAACTTAGGTTATGAAAAATATATATTTTAGCAATCAAAATATGCCAACCCATTATCTGGGGCTTGTGTGTGATTAAGCCCTCTAAAAAATATATCTTAATATTTATTTGAAGTCAACTTCGTCTATAAGATAAATACAATTTTATTAGGTAGCGATACGATGGTATACTCAGTCGATTCCTTGCATGGTAGTCTAGCTTTCTTAAAGACCGTTATCTACAAGTGGTGATTGACTGATTTCTCTCCCACACCTTCACTATCATATTGTCTTCCACCTTCTTCTTACATTAACAATCCTCTAGTGAAAACTAAAAATCCGATATTTAGCTTTGCTGACCATAGCAGACTTGTCTCATCTTTCTTTTTGAATGCTCAAACATCTGCTGCCGATGCACATATTCGCAAACAGCATGAAGTATCACGCCTCACCAAAGACTTAGAAGAAATTTTAGTTTGTGGTGACAGTAACCAAGTCGAATTTAACGCTAAGGAAACCCAGGCAGCAGTTTTCTCTAAAAAGGTTAACATTACAGAACCGGATATAAGCAAGGCACGCAATTCCACTGGCATCATCTATTAATTGGCCTAGCCACGTTGTTGCAAACGCCAAGATAGCTTCGCAGAATCCTGGTATACTCCTCCGAACCAAGAAATTGTACACCACTCAACAACATTTGATTCTATACAAAGCCTAGATTCGACCATTACTAGGGTACATCTCTCATGTCTGGAGCTCTGCACCCAAACATACTCTTCGGCTACTGGATTCCATCGAAAGGAGGGCCATTCGTCTGATCGGAAACCACGAGCTGACAAAGAGCCTCCAAGACAGGTTGGTGATTTGACTCTCTTTTACGGATATTTCGATGGCAAATGCTCAGCTAACCTTGCCCTCGGCCCAGAACGCCGAATAGTAGAAATACACAACGCAGCACTACCGCCAGCCATATGTGGTTCAGCTTAGTACTCCTCGAACTTCATTATTTTAGAATTATTTCATCTGGAGGACGTCGAGAGTTTTTCTAAATATCCTGTATGGAGAGAAAGGGATAAATATCAATAAATGTTTAAATTGGTCCCCTCATTTCCTTATTACCTCAACAAAGTTTCATCACAATATTTTAAACCGTTTTGCCGCATCGCCTTATAACACTTTTAAGAACAAACCCAGTCAATAGCAGTGTCTTATACAAGGTGTGTCAGGAAGGTGTCTGGGTTCGATAGAGCCTAAACTTTTCATGAAAGAAAAGCTTAATTCTAAAGTTAAAAAATATTTTACAATACAAAATTATAAGATTTAAGTATAGGACATATTTAACAAAAAAGGTATTCCAAAGATACATCCATATGCCTAAAAATATATAGGGTGTCCTGTTTAAAAAATGTAATTAAAGCATATTTAACATTGTTGAGTTCCAAGCTCTAACGATCGCTTTGTATAAGAGATTTAAAAATATTTGTTCAGATTGTTTCATCAAGATACTAAGATTTTTAAATCGTCCCCTTAACAATTACTAAAATTTAAGAAAAACTTAATTACTTGACAACGCTGCATTTCAGTTCAAAAAATTAAATACGGTTGTAAAGTTCATGTTCTACTAAATCAAATTCTGGAAAAATATAGCGGGTGTTCGAGTTTGTTCTTTTGTTGTTTTAAAAAAAAATTATTCAGTGGCACTTTTTAAGACCACCCTGTAGGTTGTAAAATATTTTTGCGCTATGCATTTTAGTAGACAACTTTTATATGGAACTTTTTTTTCTATCATTAATAGTTTCTGACACACCCTATATACTAGCCTCGTGGGGCAGCGTCACATCGTTAGCCTATCGCCCGGCAGCCTCATATTTCCATGAGCCTCGGGAAGGAATGCGATTCACGTGTGACATTACGGGACACCCGATACAGAATATGAGGCATCTCGAAACAAAACTCTCATTATCTTTCATAATTGTTAAATTTCTCCAGAGGAGTTACCTTTTAGCTACAGGCTTGCAAAAATATTGTCCATGACACAGTTCACACCAAAGGTATTGTACACTACACATCACATAATCCATTCATAAAACTCTTGGAAAGTGTGAAATGTTATTGAAAATCAGTACTAGGTGGAAGAGAGAACTACATGACTGTTGGCTGAATGGCAACAATGTTGAAGTCTGATTATATCAGATGGTTAAACATTAAAACATAACCATACTTACCGATGAGAAGAAAAATCCTTATTTAAATGGTCCACTCTTTTATACAAACTACACATGAATGCACCATGATTGTTTATAATAATAACGATTTTTTACCAATAAACACAAATCAACAAAAATATATAAACAATCCGTTAGATCAAAGCGCCAACGTTGTAATGTTTACGAGATTAGTATTCATTCATATTTTGGGTCCTAATCGTAGCGTAAATGTAGCGCAGTTGTAAAATATAAATATGTTGCCAGAGTGCAGTTGGATTAGTTCAAGATTAGTTTGATACTTTTAAGTATAATAATATTCTCTCTCTCTCTCTCTCTCTCTCATCGCCTCTTGACAGTTTATAGTAAAATTATTGGGAAATAAATATATTTTAAGGATTAATCTTAAACCAGTTGTAATTGCCAAATTAACAAATCTTTAATTGGAATTTTGCAAGATACCTTTGCGATAAGTATATCAATCTGGCTATGCTGCAATAATGACCGAAAGAGGTGGCAAAGACTGCTTATATTCGATGCGTAGGCTAGAAATGTACATTTTTCTATCTGTAGTTTCTAACACACTATATGTTTATTCATATATTTATCATCTAAATGTGATTATTGCAGGATTGCTCCTAGTCAAGCACATACACGTGATCCTCGAACTCGTCAACTATTAGAAGTTGCAGCTGAGTGTATTTTCGATGCGGGCATTAATCCCCAGGATCTCAGGGGTTCCAAAACTGGAGTTATTTTGGGTATTGGCGAACATATGGTAGAGGGACTTGATAGATATACAGGTAACGAATATTTCCAAAAGGTTTAACTCGTTGGATACAGGTCAGTAAAATAAACTTAGAATATCAAACTTTGTATTTTGGCCTACGTTTCGACCTCTATGAGGTCTCAGGACTATATAGATAAGATCCGCGTGTAACACTTTTCAACATTATCAATACTATACAAAGCATGTATTCTTGCAAATACGAACCAGCAAGGTAGCCATTTTGTGGTCTTATTTTCGTCTTTTGTTTTGTTGTTGTTTTTTTTTTGAAAAATTGGAGCCCTAATGGTACTATGTACTGTGTACTATGAAAAATCTACATGTTCTGTATAGTATCGATAATGTTGAAAAGTGGTACACGGGGATTTCATCTATATAGTCCTGAGGATGACCTGATAGAGGTCGAAACATAGGCCAAAATACAAAATTTGATCATCTGAGTTTATTTTACAGTCAATCTAAGCACGACGGGCCTCAGACGATTAAAATATAATATAACAAAATTCATCTTTTAGGCGTCATTGCCAACACAATTTCCTATTGCCTGGACTTAAAAGGTCCCAGTTTCTCTCTCAACACGGGATGCTCGAGCAGTATCTATGCCATCAACGCAGCTATTGAATCCATGGCTTTCGGTAGTTGTGACAATGTCATAGTTTGTACGGCCCAAGCTCAGTTGTTACCGGGAGATTCCCCGAATTTAAATAAATGGGGAGTTTTAAGTAAAGATGGACATTGTAGAACTTTTGACGATGATAGAAGCGGGTAAGTTTTCAACGCTTATGACAGAAGTGTTGGTTACTATCAGCTCAACCTAACTCTCTTCTACACCCTTAGTATCCCGCTTCCAGTAATTAATATTAAATATTGGAAAGACACGTTCATTTTATTGTGTTTTGAGTAGTAGTTTCCATGAGATCGCATTCCAAAAATGGACCTGCACTCAGATTTATTTATGGATTTTAGAAGGTATTATTTATAAAACATTATTATTTTGCCAGCGAGAAATGTACCATATATTTTATAGTAATTAACTACTGGAGTTATAATTAATTATTTTCACTTACATTCGTCGTAAAATTTACAATATGTTTGGTAATAACCTATTTCTTCCCAAAACTTTACAAAATGCGACTTACCGAGGTCTTCAATTTTAAGCATAGTGCAAAAATTTTTTTTATGGATATTAAACTATTCACACTAACATACTCTATATTTTATTTAGTTTTCATGCTTACTTTTTTACTGGGATGGCTTTTGTTCAGAAATATAAAATTTGTTTATACCACTTTAGTCCCTAGATGTATAATGTACTATTAAATATATTTTATTATAAAAAAACAATTGGTTGAAATTTGTTCCAAGACTTATGGGACAAAATGTTATTTGGTTCTGTGCAGATATGCCTTCCTTTTGAGACGAAGCAGAAAATCTGTATTATTATATCCCTCTCTATTATTGTACGTTGGTAACAAAAATTTATATTTCATTACATAATAATTTGGAAAATATCTGACGCCGAGTTTAAAGGCCACCGCTTGTTTTGGATCCCGACAAAATTTAAAAGTATAGTTTTTGTCTACGTGATGATTTTAATTTCAAAATAGGTAGATTGTACCTAATTATTACACCTTAACCTTTACCTTGCTAATAATTTATTTATATTGGGGAAGGATTTTTTTCCATTCTATTGGCTATATGATTAATATATATCATGCATAATAAGTGTATCTAGAAGTATATTCTTTAAAAATAGTATAGAGTATGTCCACGGATAGGGTTTACAAGAGGACAAATGGACTAAAAATTGAAAGATACGAAAAAAAGTCACTCTTAATAAACGTTTTTGCTTGTCTAGCAAATACGATTCATCATAAGAAATAATGAATAGGTGTCATAGGGTCAATGTCTTTATTTAATGAAGTAATAATAATAATAATAATAATAATACGAACATTTTTATTAACATGAAAAGAATACGATGACGATGTAATAATTCAAAAACTCCACCCCCATACTCGACACATTTTGTGAAAGAATTTCTGATTTCTTCCTGAGATATCGATTGGACAGCCTGGATAACTCTGCCCTTAGCACTTCAATATCATTTGGTATTGCGGTTGCAAAAACAATTTGTTTTAAACGGCCCCATAAAAACATATCGGCCAAGGTTAAGTCGGGACTTCTTGGGGGCTACAAAACTTGGACAAAATCTGCGGTCAAGCCATTCTCTAACCTCACGAGCACCATGGGCTGGACAACCAACTTGCTGAAAATACATATTTTGTAGAAAATTTAATGGTAGATTTTCGAGTTCATCATTGAAAAATGTCTCCAGCATTTCTAAATATGATAATCTATTGCACGTGTTATCAAAAAAATATGGTCCTATAATGCCATGGATGGATATCGCACACCACACGTTCACTTTTGTGAAATATTGTCTTCTCGTCATAATTCTGAATTCGGGATTTTCTAAAGACAAGTACCTAACGTGCTGGGTTGTAACGGTTCCATTTGTTGAAAATGTACTTTCATCAGAAAACATGATACGGGTCCGTTACACTATTCGGACACACGAATTTTAAATTTTTACTATTTTTTTCTAAAAGTATACATTTTTAGTAGTAATATTCAATAAAAAAATTTGCGGAATACTCAGTAATTTTTAAGAAATTAATTAATAAAAATCCTGATTTTATGATTTTTGAGTGATTTGACAAGGTTCTGACCCCAACAATTTTAGCGATGTTGCCGGATTTATAATTTTATAACAAATAAAATTAAAGGTTCTGTGTAATGACTACACTTGAGCACCCATGGAATTTAACAATTTTTGAAAATGTAATGAAAAGATATGGTTGTAGAAAAAGAAAACATAAGAAAGTTAGGGTAAGTTACATAAATTGGCACTGCCCTGGGAAAACCACTGAAAAACTGAAAACCCGCCCCCGCTACACCTTTTGTAGCCGATTTGTTTTTGTATTCGGCAAAAAAAAACACAAGAAAGTTACATAAATTGACAGTACCCTGGGAAAACAAGTGAAAACCCGCCCCCGCTACACCTTTTGTACCCGATTTCCTTCTGGATTCGGAAAAGGAAAACATAAGAAAGTTACATAAATTGGCACTGCCCTGGGAAAACCACTGAAAAACTGAAAACCCGCCCCCGCTACACCTTTTGTAGCCGATTTGTTTTTGTATTCGGCAAAAAAAACACAAGAAAGTTACATAAATTGACAGTACCCTGGGAAAACAAGTGAAAACCCGCCCCCGCTACACCTTTTGTACCCGATTTCCTTCTGGATTCGGAAAAGGAAAACATAAGAAAGTTACATAAATTGACAGTGCCCTGGGAAAACAAGTGAGAACCCGCCCCCGCTACATCGTTTGTAGCCGATTTCCTTCTGTATTCGGAAAAAGAAAACATAAGAAAGTTACATAAATTGACAGTGCCCTGGGAAAACAAGTGAGAACCCGCCCCCGCTACACCGTTTGTAGACGATTTCCTATTCGGAAACAGGAAACATAAGAATGTTACATAAATTGACAGTGCCCTGGGAAAACAAGTGAAAACCCGCCCCCGCTACACCGTTTGTAGACGATTTCCTATTCGGAAACAGGAAACATAAGAATGTTACATAAATTGACAGTGCCCTGGGAAAACAAGTGAAAACCCGCCCCCGCTACACCTTTTGTAGCCGATTTCCTTCTGTATTCAGCAGAAGAAAACACAAGAAAGTTACAAAAATTGACAGTGCCCTGGGAAAACAAGTGAAAACCCGCCCCCGCTACACCTTTTGTAGCCGATTTATTTTTGTATTCGGCAAAAGAAAACATAAGAAAATAACATAAATTGACAGTGCCCTGGGAAAACCATTGAAAACCCGCTCCCGCTACACCTTTTGTAGCCGATTTCCTTCTGTATTCGGGAAAAGAAAACACAAGAAAGTTACATAAATTGATAGTGTCCTGGTAAAACAAGTGAAAATCCGCCCCGCTACAGCTTTTGGAACCTCATTCCGCCACGCGCCTCTTATGGACTCAGTGCAGCTCAACCGAGCCACTGAAAACGCCATCCCTCGGCCCATAAGAACTGTGTACAACATAGTGCCCGCAGCGTGTAGCGGCCACAGGCGGCTTGGCTTTGTGGTCGCCACCGGTGTAGTTTAAATATCTGCCTAACAGGAATATTCATATTTTGAAAAAAAGATCCCGAAAACAAAGGATAATCTTTCCGGCATTTGCAACAATAAAAGCAGGAATTCAAGGCATTTGCATTAACTTTCTGCCTAATAGTGCATACGAGACGACAATTTCTGGTTTTGCAACTGAAATTATCTCTAATCAATCCTATGTATTGTATTGTAAATATTTTGCAAAATCCACATCATACTTGCTTGCAATTGCTTCAACATTATCTATATTTGCTATTTCCATTTTAATTTGATTTGTTCTTCCCTTTTCCTTCAACGCCAAAGTATAGCTGCTCTTGGCAACAGTGTTATGCAATGTCAAATTTGTGTTCGACTTAAAAGTGACATCTTCAACGGAGTTGCCAGTTGTCTTTTATTAGCGACATAGGAAAAAAATATTGCACAAAAACGGATATTTTTGGGCCTTTCTATCGCAGTTAACCCTCTTAAAAGATATTGCTTAGTCGTCACATAACTACATTGACAATAAACTGCGGTCTTATATCGATATAAACAAACCCGAACAACCTAAAAACTGTATTATTGCAGAAAGCTTTTCTATGTGGCAACACTGTTAAAATACCGAATTTTGCAAATATACATGTTCGCAGCATAAATTTTAAGAATCAACAATTTTACGACCATTTTTGCCTTTAAACTCAAATTTTATGAATTAATGTGTGTTTTCCGCA
This sequence comes from Barypeithes pellucidus, assembly GCA_963991005.1. NCBI lineage: Eukaryota > Metazoa > Arthropoda > Insecta > Coleoptera > Curculionidae > Barypeithes > Barypeithes pellucidus. The sequence goes on from OZ022559.1 coordinate 17,739,070, forward strand.
TCTAATTTTACTTAAAAGTATTAATATTACACAATCAAACAAAAAAAAAGGTAAAAATACAAGTAATTATTGTGTCCGAATAGTGTAACGAAACCCATGATACATTTACAAAAATCAACATTTCCACTTAAAATTTTGTCTCCTATCCACAGGCAAAAATCAAGTCGTTTCGCGTCGTCTCCCTCTTCCAATCTTTGATTAAAGTGCGGTTTATATGGATACAATTTATTTTCTTTAAGGATCTTCTGAATTTGACTTTTTTCACAACTTCCAACTGAGTAGCACGATTTCTAAGGGACGTCATAGGATTTAAGAACTAAGACTGTAGCAGCATCATCATGGTCGTATTTCTTCTTTTTTTTTTTGAGGTCCAAAACCGAACCAGTTCCCTTGAACGTTTTTATTAACTTGCAGATTGCCATCCTAGTTATTGGGATTCCTACAAATTTCTCGGTAAATTATTCCATGACGTAGCGGTATGAAACTTGACCATCCCCATAACATTGTATTATAAAATCTCTTTGTTCAGTAGATAGCATTTCTACTTAAATAATAACTTCATTAAATAAAGACGACATTGACAACAAGTACCCCTCACCTTAAGTGTCATTATTATTTTAACTAGGTTCACAAGTCAGAGGTGTGCCAGAGAATACTTTTTGGGAAATAAATATTTTAATGAATTGTTATACCTCGGTTTGTTGTGTAGAAAATACATTCATTAAGAGTGACGTTTTTTCGTATCTTTCAAAATAAAATATGTTTACTCTTAAGCAAAATAACATTTTTGCACTTTTTACCCACCCTGTATAAAAAAAATGAAGTTTCTTATGATGAATCGTATTTTCTAGACAAGCAAAAACGTTTAATAAGAGTGATTTTTTTTCGTATCTTTCAATTTTTAGTCCATTTGTAAACCTCATCCGTGGACATACTGTATATACAGGGTGAGTCGGGAGGAACGGACCAAATTTCACACGCGAAAACAATGTAAAAAAACCCATATGTTCTTATCGGATATTCATTTGTTTTCAAGTTATAGCGCACTACCAAATAAAGAAAAGTTCATATATTAACGGTTTCCTAATCATAGCGTTCTTTTAATAAATGTTCAAAAATACCGCCATTGACTTCTAAACATTTTCTGCTTCGTCTACGCTCTTCTGATTGCTGCTAATTGCTTCATTTCTTTCTTCTTTAAAATTGGCTGCAGTATTTCTAATACGTCGAATTGGTGTATCCCGAGTGTCCACTTTTACTTTGTACACTTCATTTTTAAACCAACCCCATGAACAATAGTCTAGTGCTGTGAGGTCTGGAGATCTTGGAGGCCAATTAATAGGACCACCGCGACCAATCCAACGCCCTGGAAATGTTTCGACTAAATGTTGCTTGACCTGACGAGCAAAATGTGCAGGAGCTGCATCGTGCTGGTAATACATTCGCCTTCTGATATTTACAGGAACATCCTCTAGTAGTCCTTGTAACTCATGTTGTAAAAAATGTAGGTAGTTGTCTCCTGTGAGGCGATTCTCCAAAATGAAAGGGCCAATTAAATAGCTATCGAGCATACCACACCACACATTAACCGAAAACTTATGTTGAAAATTACTTTCAACTGTTGCGTGGGGATTTTCGATTGACCATACATGAGAGTTACGAGTATTATTAATACCGTCACGGGTGAATGTTGCTTCATCTGTAAAAAGTATATGAGATACCAGACGATGATTATTATTTATCCACCGACAAAATTCAATACGATTAGCATAATCTTCCGGTTCTAGGTGCTGTACTCTCTGTACATGGTATGGATATAAGCCTTGCTCGTGGAGTGTGTTTAATACTCTTTTTTGTGAAATGCCCAATTTAGTACCAATTCTTCTTGAGCTGGTCGTTGCATCTTCTTCTACTAAATCCAGAATATTTTCTACTTCTGCTAAACCTTGTCGAGTAGCTCGTTCAGATGTAATGTTGGCACTGGGAAGATTACCATTCTCGCACAAATTACTAAACACTCTGATAAAAACATTTCTAGTCGGATGTCTGTGATGTGGATACCGCTGACGATATTCTTCAACAGCAGCTGTAGCACTGCCTTTACAGAAACCATAAAAAAACACCATATTTGCATATTCTAAATTTGAATAAATATTTGGCATTTTGTATCACTTTAATCACTCGAATAATCACTCAAACTTGAAAATAAACGTTTAATTACTGCCACAATAGACTGATACATTGTCAAGACAACATCGGTGTCAAATAGTTTAGAATCCTGAGCATGGCATACTCTAATTATGTGAAAATTTTGATAAAAGTGGAACGTAGAAAAAATATTGGATATTGCGCTATAACTTGAAAACAAATGAATATCCGATAAGAACATATGGGTTTTTTTACATTGTTTTCGCGTGTATAATACACTCCTGAAATTTGGTCCGCTCCTCCCCACTCACCCTGTATAATATAATAAAAATAAAACATACTTGGTAAAATCTGGCGGGGATGGATGTACTTTTTACCTCATTACTTTTTCCAGATACGTTAAAGGAGAAGCAGTAGTCGCAATATTTCTGCAAAAACAAGAAGACGCTAGAAGAATTTATGCTACCATAGCTGGTATCGGGTGCAATGTAGACGGATACAAAGTCGATGGTATGACCAATCCTTCTGCAGACTCCCAATATAATCTTCTAAAACAGACCTATGAAAACTATGGTATAAACCCCGATGATGTTGAATTTATGGATGCTCATGGCACAGGTTAGTAAATATTAAAAATATTATTGTAATTATTATTATTTCGTTTATTATCATCTCAGCTCCGCTCGGTTATTTCATTTGAGGCGTTGGCGGGAAAAACGATGAATGTGTTGTAACGAAAGAACTGAGATATTTGATTTTTAAAGTTTGAAGCACTGTAATGTTAAGAAGATAACTTCAACACCTGTTTTATGTTAAAATTATAAAAGACCTATGTTTTCAGAATGAGAAATCAATGTTTTATTCTATTTAAATTTTTTTTTGCGTTGGTTTTTTTTACTTTTTTTAAAGTAACTCAATAAGATTTCGGGAAAAACGATGAGGAGGCTATTTAAACAATACTAAAAGCCTGAAATTTTTTTAATAGTAATAAAATTTAGATCTTAAAAAACCTGAACAAACAATAATAAAACATCGTTCGTTGTGATATTAGGGACTGGCATATTTTGTTGAAAATGAAAAGCTACAGCTCAAAATTTAAGTTTTTTCTTGCTTTGTCCCCACTTTCCTTCTTTCTGTCGTAAAAAACTTGAGCTTTCTTTTTGTGTACCTTATTTTCTATAATAAGTTTATTACGTTCTTCTATCAAGCTTTCCTGAGAAGAAACAACGGTTTCAGCGATTTTTTTCTTTAAGATAGCTTCCTTAGAACTAAATTCATCACATTTACTGCAAGTATCATACCGAAAGAGATGTTATACTCAGATATGAAAATTTTTCGATAGGAGTGATACAAAATTGGAAAGTCACTATATTTCTCTAAAAACATTGTATGCAGTTTTTTTATATCAAGGTTATCTGGCAAGTACAGTGTTCATGCACTTTTTCTATTGTATTAGTGTTTAAAGCGTGTCGTCGCTGTTTGTGTTTTCCTCTTCCATCGGCGATAACTTTTCCATGTGTGGTTCTCTGGTTTTGAATGTTGCATCCTTCGGGGTGTGATACCATGTAAACTAATTATAGCCTTATAACAAATTGGTATTTCACAAAGACGACCATCTCTCATCAAGCAAACTTTATACTTGTAACAATACGAATGAAAATGAGCTACTTCTTCGTGATTTCTATGACGCCTTCGTTTAACTAACTCTGTAGTTATTAAACCAGATAAGTAAATATTTTGAGCATCATACGTATCAAGGCTATTGAAATCTTTTATTAAACGCATTTTTAGCAGCATCACATAATCTCCGTGCGATTTTCTTTTTCGAGGTTTGTCTGTAATTTCTGGATTTATATTTTCATCCATTTTCTATCCTAATCCCAGCACAATCATACTATCAGACAAACCACGTGTTAATTGAACCACCAACGCACCAGCTACCACGAACTAATTAAATAATCAATTGTTTTTGTCACCACCGAAAAAGAGTGCACTCTCATCAGTTTTACCGCAAACACACGTCACGGTCATCGTTCTTCCCATAACCGCTTATATTATTTTGCTGTGTATAACCGGGACCTTCATTGTTATTAACGCCAGCACTTTTTACAAACAAACTACAGATCATAAGCTATCGATTGCGCTATCTAACTCGATTTAGAAGAAATGTGCACCTTCATCGTTTTTCCCGCCAACGCCTCATTTCATAAGAATTTCATAAAAATTTGAATATACAGTGAACCCTCTCTTAGGCGGATACCTATACGGGACCGTCTAAATGTATCCGCCCATGGAAAATTTGTTATTAGGTAATGTAAAAGCAAAATTATTACTATGTATATACAAATAAACATAATATAACAAAAATACACTAGTTTTAGTTAGGATGTAGTACTAAAAAAATCTAATAACGTAGTTTGACGTGTTTGCGTTTTATACTTGCAATCTAGAAAATGTAATTCCAAGTCTGATAACAATTCCATTGATGTAGTCACCTATATTCTTTGCATACTCTTATAATTCCTTTACCACACTAATGGCTTGTTGATAATTGGTGACATTTGTTTGATTACTGCATTCAGTTTGGACTACATAATCGGTAGGAATGGGGTCACTATCATCATCACATTGATATCAATGTTAATGAACTCGCCCAAATCGTTATCAAATTACAAACTTGCACAATATCAATATTCTCTTTCAGACTCAAAACGCGACATTTTTGTGCCATTGTTTACGATTTTAACCTTACAACTCACAAATTAACGGCAGACTGCTGTCGGGGAATCACACATACTTTCATTCGGCAAAGTCCTTTCGCGCTGCCACGCATACGCGATGGTTTGCCGGTCTGTCTTCAGAGAGATTTTGCACCGTACTTTCTCGTCTACCAAATACTTTTTAAAAAATTTTGTCCGTTTAAAGGAGAGTTTTCGCACTCTTTGCATCAAAAACAGCCTGTCCGCGTCCACCCAAAGGAGAGTCCGCCCAAGAGAGGTTGATTTTCATGGAATTTCATATACCTAGTTCCGGACTATGAAAAAATGTCCGCTTAATAGAGATGTCCGCTTATTAGAGGCGTCCGTTATGAGAGGTTACACTGTAATTACTTTAATCAAAACGAGAAAAATACAAGAGACCATATTAATGTAAAATTGACCGGGCTAATAAGAAACAATATCCACATTAAAAAATATCAGTGGCGTACCACTTTCTTGTTAAAAGATATCAGAGGACTTGATGCTTACCATTTTTACTTTGATTTTTTTGACGCATTGTGATGTTTAAATGGATATTTCTCGAAAACGGTAAGATCGATATTAAGATCGAGCCAAGTATACCTTTTTAGTTTAGAAGTTGCCATTCTTTGCGAATCGTGGCTTAAAAAAATACTTAATGACAGGTAAGAAAAAGGTCAAAGATTTATTAAAAGCCGTATTACAGTCGGCAATAAAAATTTCCGGGGCAATGGCAATTATAATTGCACGAATTCATGGCAGTAAACCGTTCTCGATCAGCTGGAGCATTTCCAACAGTCAGAACAGCAGTTGGTAGTGTCGAAATCCCTAAAATACCCCCAGAATTAGAGATGGGCAAACCTGTTCATTTTGATTAGCAGTTAAAGCAGCTACTGCTACTTATAAATGGCAGTTCAAAAAAGTTGCTACGAATTAGCAGTACATATGCTTAATAAAGAATGTGAACTGTAAATTTAAGTACCAGTTAGTTTAAATAGCCATTAGATGTTCATATGTGCTTCGACCAACTAATAAACATTTAAAAATAACAGAATAATACATTGCTACCCAGATTTGCACCGGCAATGGCAATGAAAATGGCGCGTGCCCCATTTCTGGCAATGCGAGACAGCTGATGGAGAACGGTGTACTGCGCTTGAATCCTTGCAATTTTAATTGCCAGGAGACTAGAATTGCCGACTGTAATACGGATTCCATTCTCGCATCGCGAGCAGTATTGGTCCAGCTGATCGAGAACGGTTTAGTGCGCATGAATACGTGCAATTATAATTGCAATTGCCGGCGCAAGAGACAAGAATTGCCGACTCTAATACGGCTTTATAGACATCATACCGCCAACTTTCAATCCGATACGTTATGAGCAAAAGAAGTTAATTACAAATGTATTTTTCTTGTTGTAGCAACCCTGGTTGGAGATGTAAAGGAATGTGGAGCAATATCGAAATTCTTTGCTAATGGTACAAGAAAGGATCCTTTGAAAATTGGATCAGTGAAAACAAATGTCGGCCACAGTGAAAACTCGGCCGGAATGGTATCTTTATTAAAATTGATGGTTATTATCAACACGGGAATTATACCAGCAAACAGAAACTTTAATACCCCTGCACTGGATATACCTAGCGTAGAAAATGGAGAGATAGAGGTAAGTAGATAAGTCTAGTGGTGTGATGTCTGGAGATCTCGCAGACCATCGCTTTACAGGAACATCTTCAATAATCCTTGTAATTCATTTTATGAAAAATTCATATTACTTACCTACAATTTCTACGATCGATTCTTTTTAGGTTGTCAGAAAACATACAAAATACCACGGTGGTTTACTAGCTCTAAATTCTTTTGGAATAGGATCTGCAAATGCACATGTCATAATTCGACCATATTATGTTCAGAATATTATACCTGAACCATCTTCAAACGCACCTCGACTAGTATTGGGTAAGTTTACTAATTAACTACTTTCAATTTATAATTTCACACTCGTATCTATGATACCTCTAAAAGACTAATAACTCCAAACTGAATAAAAATTTATCCGTCGCGTCGGCGAACAAGCGTATGTAATGAAAACCTCGTGACGTAAAATCAAACAAATCTAATATTAATTTATAACAATCCTTTTTAGGATAACTCTATTAATTAACTAATAACAACGATTTTTTTTATTATTATTAGTATCAGGAAGAACTCAGGAATCGGTAAGAAGCTTACTAGGTCAAGCAGAGAAATACAAACACGACTTAGGATTTCTGACTTTATTGGACAAAATATTTGAGAAGCCAATCAATCATCACCATTATAAAGGTTTCAAGGTGCTTAATAGATCGTCTTCGGCAATTGAGCATTTCGTCAACAAAGTACCCATTTGGTTCACGTACTCTGGAATGGGATCGCAATGGTTTGGCATGGCTAACGATCTTTTGCAATTTACCATTTTTAAGGAGTCTATAGAGAAATGTTCAAAAGTTTTAAAACCATATGATGTTGATTTAATGTACCTTTTGACTAATGGTACTGAAGAAGATTTTGATGATCCCGAGAATTGTTTTCCTGCCATAATAGCGATGTCAGTGGGTTTAACGGACATTCTATACTCACTTGGTATAAAGCCTGACAAGATAATCGGGCATTCTCTAGGAGAAATCGGTGAGATTTGTACTACTTAATTCAGAGTGACGAGAATTCTAATATTTTATATTCGGCACCTTAATATCTACAAAGATATTATGCAATTACATTTACTTGTATCTGAATTGCTTCTTATGACCAAAAATTTTAAGCATAGTTTTTTTATTCTTATGTTGCGATCATATTGAGGCATCTATTCCACTTTAACTATAGCATATCATGTTATTTTAGGGTGTGCCTATGGAGACGGTTTAATAACAGCAGAAGAAGCAATCCTTATTGCCCACGCTAGAGGATATGCCACTAAACATACCAATCTGATACCAGGTCTTATGGCTGCAGTGGGATTATCAATTGAGGACTGCCAGAAATTGTTACCCGACGATATTTATATTGGTTGTAATAATTCTCAACAGAGTGTTACCGTGACCGGACCAAGAGAATCAGTAGAAACATTTGTACAGGAATTAAAGAGCAAAAATATTTTTGCCAAGATTGTTAATACAGCAGGCATTGCTTTTCACAGCAAGTATATTCATGAAGCTGGACCGCTTCTGCTAGATATGTTAAGAGAAATTATGCCGGATCCGAAAAAAAGAAGCGAGAAGTGGCTTCCATCGGCAATTGAAGAAAACGAGTACAGTTCCTATCTGGGCATATTCAATTCTGCGGAATATCAGCACCATAACTTTATGAGTCCAGTCTTGTATCGAAACGTGCTGGAAAAAGTACCAAATAACGTAATTCTGCTTGAAATAGCACCTAGAGGTTTGTTTCAGGCAATTTTTAGAAGAGCTTTATCACCGAGTATTACAAACATTGACTTGGTTAATAAAGATAATACCGATAATGGCGAGTATCTTCTAGCAGCAATTGGACGGTAAATAATAATTTTTTTTATAGTGTACGGCAAAAAATGAAAATCGCTCCTACGAATACACAAGAATTCTAAATTATTTATTTTGAAATCGAAAGCTAATTTATAGAATCAACCGGTTTATTCAAATTGTAGATTATGCTGTTCTGATCCTGTTCCCGTCAACTTAAGTACTTTGAATGAAACTGCTCCTTTACCAGTAGACGGAGAGAGTCCTATGATCTCTGCAATGATTAAATGGGATCATTCTTCGAGATGGATAGTACCAAAACACATACAGAATCACTACGATGGCGAAACATTGACTCTTAATTTAAAAAATGTAAAAAATAGATTTTTATATGGATGTATTGTGAACAAGAATCTCATATTTTCCAGCACAGGGTTACTGGTAAGCAGACATTGCTTCTTAATTGGAGTTAATAATATAATAATTTATATCGTTTTCAGTTTATGGCCTGGAAGGCATTGGCTGAAAAACTAGAAAAAGACATGCTAGAATTACCGGTGAAGATCAGAGACGTTCGGTTAATTAAAACGGTAGTTTTAAAAGAATTTTTAGAGTTCCAGATTAATATTCTGCAGTCAGGACATTTTGAAATATGTGAACAAGGAGAAATTGTAGCGGAGGGAAACATATCAGTCTTGGAACATAGAGGAGAAAGACATTTAAACCCTGTAAAACCCGAGAAACAATTGATAGAGAATGACGATATTCACAAAGAATTCCACTTAAGGGGTTATAAACATCTTGATAGTGTAACAGCAATCACTGGAATGAATACGTCCTGCTCACACGCCAGTATCAAATGGCAACATAACTGGATAGCATTTATGGATGCCATGGTACAAGCAGTGACATTTGTCAAGTATTCTAATCTCGTACTTCCTTCTGAGTATAAAGAAATAAGGATAGATCCAATAATACATCCGAGCTTAATTAATAAAGAAACCAACACTCTAGAATATTATTTTAATGAAAAAAGTAACACGGCTGTGTGCGGTGGAATAGTGCTTAAAGGTCTAATAAGTACTAAAGTAGGCCGCACGGATAAAATTCAGAATCCCCTGTTAAGTCGAAACGACTTTGTGTTAAATAACTTGGAGTATAACGAAAAATACACCACTCATCTGGAATTTAGTTTAATTGTTGCTTTGCAAATCGTGAAGGAGAATAATATAAGCGGCTTTCCAACGCATATCGTGGAAATTAAAGATGGTTCGTCAAAAATTTTACAAGACATTATTTTAACGTTAATCCACAAAAAGTTCAACAGGACCATTAAGTTCTCATCTATAACGGACCTGTCCCAATTACCGCCCAATGTCAACCTATTGATTTTGCCTCTGGATGAAAACAAGTTTTCAGCGGATATGTTTAATAAAATCAATCACCCTACTTTTGTATTTGGAAAACTAAAAAACTCTCACTTGGACAGTTTAAGCGAGAACATAATATTTAAATGTTTTAAAGATCACAACAGTTTTGTATTAGCGAGGAAAACTATAGAAGTTCCCAAAAATTACAATATAATCGATACAGATACAAACAATTTCGAATGGATTGAAACTGTTAAAGAAAGTATAAAAAAATCAAATCATACAACATTCCTAGTAAGCAGAACCTTAGTCACCGGATTGATAGGATTATTTAATTGTGTCAGAAGAGAGTCACAAGCCAAGAATCTAAGGATATTTATACTGGAATCCGATTCGGAAAAGTTTTCTTTGGAGTCAGACTTTTATAAGAAACAGATTGAAAAAGATATCACTATTAATATTTTAAAATGTCAAAATTGGCATACATACAGAATTCTTCCAATATGTAAATTTGAGAAGACTGGTTTCAAAGATATGCTATATAAATATAAGGGAGAAAAGAGTAAATGGGTGGAAAGCTGCTCAAATCCGTAAGTAAATTATTCTATTCACCAGCATATAAGTAGTGTTGACATTACTGATTTTATTGAAGGTTTAGAAGTATCGCATTGCATACTAAAATACAAGTCTCATTTGATAAACGTAATTTTGTCTTGTTGTTTCTTAGACATCCTGTACTTAACGGTAATTTGACAATATGCCTCTTGTTCTTTTTTGCTGGATAAATATTTTTTTAAAAACTCAAACTTACTATACTTATTTTAGCTCCAAGAATAGTTCTCTTCCAAAATTTGTATCGATTAGTTATTGCTACAACAAGAAATTGCAAATTAAAAATTATTTCTCCGATACAATAGGAGAACGGATGGGATACGAATATTCTGGAATTAATAAATTTGGTCAAAATATAATTGGTATATCGACCAAGGGATGTATTGCAACTTCTGTGGATCCTATGTTGAGTTGGTCGATACCTCATGATATGCCTCTTAATGATGCAGCTACGTTGCCTCTTGATTATTCGCTGGTAAGTTTCATCAGTACCTCTAAGTGATATAGGTACTTTATCTCTTAAGTGTTCGCTGTTAAGTTTCATCAGCGAGGAACCAACACAAGCATATAGTCGTTGCAGCGAACCCTCGCGCCAGATATGTCAAGTGTGACGTGACATTAATGACTTGCCTGCTTATTTCTGGTTATTTATTTTACCTAGGTTTGTATGACATTCCAGGACCTTCCAGGACCGTACTACAATAGTACGTACGTTTATTAAAAAATGAGACGAGTCTATTTATATTGACATTTACATATTTATATTACATGTCTAGTAGATACCTCTATATTCACAAAAAGATAGGAAGTACGTATCTACATGGATGTCCATCTTTACCTACTGTAAACTTTATACAATGTGTCTACACATGGACTTAACTATACCTGTAATAAATTGTATCTTCAATTTTTCGGAAAAGTCATCCTTGATCATTTCTTTTCCCTGTTATATAAATACAAATCACTTGGAAAAATTTCCATGTTTTTGTACCGGATGCACAAAAAAACATTTCTGAAAATAGCTATGGACCTTTTCTAAGGAAAAGTTATTGTATTAAAAAACTAAATATACGGTTTGCTGTTGTTCACTCTTGTTACCTCTGTTTCAACTTTAATGTTCAATAGTAACTTATAAGTGTATAGTATCATAACAAGCAAATTCTATATGCACCCTTCTTCTGAATACGTAGGCTACGTATACTAAGTCATATATGCAAAAAACTAACGAAATGGGGATTTTGCCTTCCCCATTGGGATTTCGGGAAAGGTAAGAGTAAAGAGATATGAAGTCGGTTAAATTAGGACAATATTTTTCGGCACCAATTTGCCATAAATATTTCAATAAATCTGGGTCTCTTCTGATCGACACAAGGCTTTTCCATTAGAGATCGGTGATTATCATCAGCTCTATATATAAATCAAAAGCTTCCGACAATATATTTAGTGTTCTCTGCAAAGTTCTAAAAATAGTGAACTTAGATAAACATATTATTACCCACTACATGATCAATAATTGCACTTGAAATTCTGACCAAAACTATTAAAAATATCATGCAGATATTTCCTACTTTTCCAGCGAACCAAACTGTCTACAGTCAAGTCGCTAGACAAAAGTATTACCTGATGTTTAACTGAAATAAATCTCAACTCACTCGGAAAGAAAAAATAATAGAATTTTTTTTATTAATATTAAAATTCGCCTTAGTTTCTCTAACAGTGGCTGAGGTAGAAGGCAGACAATAATTATGCTCCATAATTATTATTTTCGCCTAAAAACAGATAAATGAAATATTAACCTATAAATTTTTCGTTACGTGATTAGTAATACATACTGTGGTTTACATATACACAAACAACTCGATATGTAGTTAATCAAAGTTTTCTAAACAAAATAAACTATACTAAAACGACGGAAATACACTTTTAAAACTTATTAGCACCAATCAAACTGGAAAAATATAAAAACACAACATGCTTAATGCGATTCCTATAAAACTGGGGTATTTGATTAAGTCCCCAAACAGCTGATCGATGACATATTGCTGATGTCAATTGTCGAAAAAGCTTGAGGGTTCGCTGCAAGACTATACATACATGCATGATTTGTTGGAGAAACCCGAGCAAACTAAAAAAAAAAATACTTATGAGTGTCGTGACGTCGTTTTACCTAGACCACAATTTGGCAATTGAATTTTTCTTGTTGGTCCAAAGCCATACCTCAGCCTCGATGCTGCAGTGTCTATAAGCGTTAAATAACTTAGATGACATTGTTCAAAATATAACTTTTCCTGAATATTGAATTCAATCAACGTTCCACGTGTTACAATATTTTAAATTGCTATCAACATATATTTCGATTATCAAACTTCTTATGTTTTAGGCATATTATGCATTATTTATTAAAGGAAGACTGCAACCCAATGAAATAATATTAATCATCGGAAGAGATACACTTTCGTTGGCAGCTGCAGTGCTGGCTGTTGAGCACGATTGTCGAGTTATTGTTGAAATAATGAAACAAGAAGATGTGCACAAGATGGACCCCTATTTTCCAAACGGTAAACGGCCCAAGTACCTTAATAGAAATCGTTTGAAAAGCTATGCTTATGAACATTCCGAATCTGTTAACAAAAGCGACGAAGTAGTGGCTGTATTTTCCAGCGAAGAACAGTACATACATAAGTGTCATCTCGATATTATTTCAAGAAACGGCCGTTTACTCACTATTTATCAAGATAATGTTAAGGTTAGACCAGAGATACTACATAAAATTCATCAAAGACAGTGTGAATTCCACGAAGTTGATCTTAGAAATATCTCAATTCCAGACAAAATATTACTTCAATCGGCAATGCAAAATTATCTTAATCAGCAAACCATAAAGCCTTTTAAACATGTAACAAAAGATGTCGATGCTATTTTTGGTGCTAATTCTATTGATAGTTTTATTGATACCAAAGTACTTGTTAAAATCGACAAAAGGGAAATTATCCAGAGCAGCAATATCAAGCGGAAGTTGTATCTTAATCCAGACAAGTCGTACATCGTTGTAGGAGGATTGGGTGCTGTTGGTTTACAGCTAACCAAATGGCTGGTAAAACATGGCGCATCCAAAATAATTATTAACTCTAGAAGATCAGAATCGGATGGCTATGCACAATATTTGTTCAGAAAGTGGGGAAATAATGGAGTAACGATTGCAATAAATAATTACAACGCGAAAGATAAATATGAAGCCCAAAAGCTTATCGACGAAGCTTTAACATTGGCTCCAGTAGGAGGAATTTTTAATTTAGCGATGGTATTAAAAGAAAACCTATTTGAAAATGCGACTGCAAACGAATTCTTAGAAGCTACAGAGCCGAAACTTTATATTTCGCAAAACTTAGATATTTTATCAAGAGACCTCTGTCCAAGCTTGGATCATTTTGTCGTATTTTCTGCAATGGCAACTTTAGGAGCTGAATGTTTGTCAAGTTATGCTTTTGCGAACACTGCTGTGGAAATTCTTTGTAAGGACAGACAGTCGGCGGGCTTACCAGCATTAGCTGTACAGTGGGGATTTATAGGGGAAGTACATTATGCACCGAGTCAGCACAAGTCCAAGTCAAGCAAACCACCGCGGGAAAATGTTCAAACCTTTTGTTCTTGCTTAAAAACTTTAGAGATATTTATGTTAGAAAATAAAGGAGTTGTCTCTTCGTCTATTCCTGACGACTCAAGAGTGAGCGTTAGTGTAACAGATCTGGAACCCTCTTATCTAAATATTTTAGAGTACGTTGTTAGTATTATAGGTGTCGAAGAGCTTTCGTATATAGATAAGGATGAGCCTTTGTCAAGTTTAGGAGTTGATTCAATTTCCGCGTTAGAAATTAAAACTTTGTTATTCGAAATTTTAAATGTTTCCCTTACCACTAGAGACGTAAGGAAACTTACACTGAATGATCTTGAACGATATAACGAGTTAAATAACAACTGAAATAACTTTTCCCATAGTTATACATGTACCAGTCTTTAAATTAAAGTAATTACGTACAATAAATATATTTTTATAGCATGTTGTTTTATTTAGTAGATAGCCAAGATGATTTTAAAAAGTGAGTAAAGCTTTTCAAGAACTTTGCTGACATCATTAGAAATAGAATTTCTAAAGGCCGTATAGAGTCGGAAATTTTTTCTCTTGCGCCGGCAATTATAATGGCACGTATTCATGCGCAGTAAACCGTTTTCGATCAGCTGGAGCATTGACAACGGTCAGAACAGCAGCGGGTACTGTCGAAATCCCCAAAATATCCCCAGAATTAGAGATGGGCAAACCTGTTCGTTTTGATTACCAGTTAAAGCAGCTACTGCTATTTCCAAATAGGAGGTCAAAAAAGTTGCTACGAATTAGCAGTCCCTAAGCTTAATAAAGAATGTGAACTGCTAATTTAAGTACCAGTGGGTTTAAATGGCCATTAGCTGTTCATACCTGCTTCGACCAAATAATAAACAGTTAAAAATAACAGAATAATCGATGTCTACCCAATTGCGCCGGCAATGGCCATTAAAATGGCGCGTGCCCCATTTCTGGTAATGAGAGACAGCTGATCGGGAACCGTGTACTGCGCATGAATCCGTGTCATTTTAATTGTCAGAAGAGTAGAATTTCCGACTGTAATACGGCCTTAAATATTCCACTCTCTGTGAATACGTTAATTCAAGCAAGTCGTCAGGTTACCGGGGAGTACCCGGTACCCTAACGGCTTTTATATCCGGGTACCCACTACCCGACTTTTAAGAAGTAACAATCCCGGAGAAATTGTAGTTTAAGGTCGATATATATACGTGCTGAGAATTAGCACTTTTAATTAAATTAAATGACTCCGGAAAATGTTAGATCTATATGATTTTACGTCGTTTTTAGTGTTGAAAATTATGGCAGAAAGCGCGGCAAGGCAGTAATGGGTATTTACACAGTAAATATAACAGCCTCTGATACAAGGATTTCACAGACAATTTATTTGACAGAATGGAACTTGTAATTTATTTCGCGTAAATGTAAAGTTTATTTTAACTATTGTATAGGGTGAGGTCATTTATATATCATACAATACATACACATATAAATTAGAAATAAAGACAAACAATTAATTATGTACATTCGTGTGTACGTGTGTATAAAAAGTATATACAGTTAAGCTGTGTAAAGTAATGACTACTAGCCTAATTAATATTGTCAAAATTTGACTAAAATTATTTGATTTTTGTATAACAGGGATATCACCAAAATTATAGTTGACTTTCTCATTATATTAAAATCTTTGCTTATTAATATTCCGGACTCGTGTTGTTGTATATTGTTAATAACGGTATTTACTAAAGTGATTTTAATTTGAAACCATCCTGAATTGACAGTTGAAGTTTAGAATCACAACTGTTAGAATAAGTCAAGCAAGTTGTGTATCATAACTTTTTTTTTTTCTTGAAAGGACCATAGATACCAAAATTAATTCTAAAAGTGGCTTTTCAGTGATGGCCACAAGACCTGCTTTTTGTTTATTTCCGTAAAGAAGGTCTTGATGTGCCAAAATATTGACGTGTAATCATTTTCATTAAGGGCGAAGTACGGTCCTGTTCGTCGGTTAAGGTCAATAGTTTATCAGTCGGCATTGCGCATAACATCTGACGCAGAACGTCATGTTTATATGTGCAAAATTTGCTACTTGAGAGGTTAGTTTAGTAATGGTTTCTGCAACCAGACATAGATTATCAACCTTTAAAAGGAAAGAAGATACAAGTTTCATAAGACATTATCTTAGAGCACGCATGTAATTTAGAAAACTACTTTTTCTATTTGGGTCTTTAAAGTCTGAAAAACTTTGAAAAATATAGTAGATTTTTTCCATTTGGATTAATATCTTGTTTTTGGGTTGGCAATACTTTTAGAATTTAATAAAATATTACAGGTATCAAATATGCCATGATAGAAACAATTGAACACAACAAAGCTTCTTCCCGTCCGTTATAATTAAAAATAAATATACTTATTATTAAAGTTAATAAAAATGAGTCAGGAAGAAAGTTGTACTCCGTCAGAAATACGAGAATGGCAAGAAATAATCTAGAAAAACTTTTAAAAAGAATATGCAAAACTTTGAGTTATGGTGCGAGTAGAACAAGGTTCAAAATACTGAACAAAATAATAAATAATACTATTGAACAAAATATTGTGTCGAGACAGAATCTGACAGGAATAACAATTAATGCCCAGGAAATGTCTACAGTAACTATAAATATGTATATATAAAGTAATATGTATAATACTATATAGAATTAAAAATAAAAATAGTACTTGATTGAATAAAACTTTAGAAATAGAGCATAAACTGGAAGATATATTTATTATTTTTAGGTTATGTTGTTTTATAGTTGAAATGACTAGAAATTAGTTGACGGACACCATCAGTATGTTATATATTTCCGAGTATAGGTATTTCGGATAAATATCTAGTAAAAATGATCTATTTGCAAGGTTAATGTTATATATTTCCGAGTATAGGTATTTCGGATAAATATCTAGTAAAAATGATCTATTTGCAAGGTTAAAGGTTAGTATTTTAAAGTTTTGTATAAAAAATTTCTGTCGAATCCATAATGACTAGAAAACTAATTTCAACGAAATCGAAGTAGGCCTAAGATTCGAACCCTACTTGTTGCCAACATGAAAGAAATAAAATTTCAATTTCATAAAGTGGCAAGTTATTCAAAATTATTGCATTTCATAATGTAGCCATTATGAAACCCAAATAGAAAAAGACATTTTAACAGTTTTCTTTTTGGAATGTTGAGTACAAATTTGTATCTATTGAATATATAACTATGTTTAATATAATTGAACCTAATTTTTTTTAACGATTTTATGTTCTCAAATTAAATCTATAAATCCACATTAATAATAATTTATACAATATCGCTCTAAGTACATGTATGTCTATTATACAAGGGTTTAATTAAATTATTCTCTAAAATTGTCATTAGACTTGACAAAGGGCATCATTTAGAAGCGACGCATGAACTATTTGCTAATAGATTCTGCTGCTCCTAAAGTTATAACCGGCGGGTTTAACTACTTCCCTCAATATTCCAATATAGCTTTTTGTATTCGATGCTACATTTCAGTATTCTGTAGACTGTAAATTTATATTTCATAGAATATACCCTAATTTACGGCAGAAGATTAAAATTTAATCAAACAATGTATTATACCAAGTTTCTACGTCAATATGAGATTTCGAAATCAGCGGTGAATTTCGAAGAAGGTTGGACTACAAGGGATAAACACATCTTCTAAACCAAACAAGCCTATAATAGTCTCAATTCAATTCAATATTTCAGGGTATTATGGAAATGACGTATTATATTTAAACCGGAAATTCCTGAGGTGAAAACAAATTGAAAAAAAATATCCTTAAATGGCGATTTTAATTGATTCAGCGGTAAAAATTACTTGACGTCAAACCAGGAAAGCATCTGAGCGGCACTGCGACACATACGAATTCTCACCGGTGTTGTCAGAATTACACCTTACACTCTTTAAGTTTGAAATACGCAACTACGTAACTAGATCAAATGTCAATGACCTTTTGACTTTTGATTGGATGACTGATTTTTTAATGTAATTTTATTTAGGCCACACACATACACTTACCTTGTCGGTCTTATTTAAAAATTAGTGTTAATTTCTATAAAAACTTATACAGCGTTTTAGTAAAGAAACCGGCACATCACATAACCCATAACCATAATCGCAAAACTTCACATTAACAATGGCGCCATAATGCACAAAATTCACTTGGAGACATCGTTTTTATTAACATTGGCTTGTCTCGCCTAGATGTGTATGAACTTTTGTTTTTAATTAAAAAACACATGTAATGTAAAATGTAAATAACATTTCTTTGATTTAAAAATTACATCTGAACTAAATAATTATAATAATATACAGCACTTATTTATTGTTTTCCTTCACTGCTATAGATACCAATAAAGATTAAAAAACGTGTTAATCGCTGCTCTGGTGCTCTTTTTCATTCGAAAAGCTTAAAAAAATTAAATCGATCGTTTCACAGATTTTAAAACCAAAGATTAGCCATCTCTACTATAAATCGACAGAAGGTTAGAAGTTGACATTTGCTTGACAACAAGATATTCCTCTGCGGCTTCGTGCGAAAGAGTTTTTTCGGGATATTTAATCAACTGTAACAGTTCGAGTAAGTATGAAAATGTATAGTACATACAGAAAAATCAAGTCGAAGGCATATTAGAAAATGTTCCTTTAGTAAGAGACTGGAAATCGCAAGGTCACCGGATCTTACCCCATGCAATTTTTTTCTATGGGGTACGATGAATAAAGAAATAGTTTATAAAGTCGAAGTTATAGATCATTTGCGATATAAGATATTGGATGCAGCAGATAAAATAATTGCTGAACTTTTTAGCTTATAAAGGACCAATTTGTGTCCTATCCCCTATTTGTGTGTTTATTAAAGAATGCATTAGTGTGTAGCGATTTTGTGTGACAAGGGCCTATCTTCAAAAAACTAATTTGAAACATGTATGTGTTTCTTTAAGTGATTTATGGTAATTTGTTCAGTGTTTCACTATATGTTCTGTGTCATCTGTTTATTACACTGTTGGTCAGTGTAATATAACTGTGCCGAGGAGTGACCTATGGGCTTGTGGGTGAATTATCCCACTTTTTAAACGTTCTATTTGAAAAAAAATATGTAGCGCTTCTCTAAGACACCCGAGGAGTCACCCATTTAAATATAATACGTCATTTCCATAACACCCTGTATATTGACAATTTGTATTTGTTTCTAATTAATTGACCATGGCCTACCGAAACCGAAACGTTGGAAATAAATAAGTAAGAAAAATGTTTTATTGAAGTAACCCTTCGTCGTAAAATTGACAGATTATGAAATATTAATTGATTATTAAAACGATTTTTTTATTACACAAATACCAATCCAACAAGAAATTAGATCGCACCCGAATGCCATTTCGCGTACCAATACAATTTCCAATCCGGGCGGCACTTTAATTTATTGCTTTTGTGAGTGTTTTCGAAATTATCTATCTGTGTTGCCCACAAAGCTTTTTTTGAACATTCATAAATCAGTTGGACATCTGTGGCGTTTCGGTACACCCACAAAACCATTGTTCTGGATTATTTGTTTCAATTCTATTTGGTATTAATTACACTGAAAATTTAATTTTTTCTACGATGGTAAAAAAACTATATTTTTTTACTCAAATTAATGCATAAAATTGGTTATGTATGTTATGATGTATTATATTTAAATGGGCGACTCCTGGGGTCTCCTAGAGAAGCGTTGTTGTTTTTTAAATCGAACGTTTAAAAAGTGGGGTAATTCACCCCTAAATCCACACACAACTCCTCGGCACATTCATAGATAAACATATTACATTGCCCAGCTGGGTAATCAACAGATGTTCAGGCACAATGTTGCCAAACTGCAAAACTTTAGTTTCTTATAAAAATAAATATTTAGCTTACTTAGAAAGTAAATCCACGACGCGATTAAGGAATCCAGGGCACAGACACTTTCAGTTCTTTTTTCTATAGGAAAAACTTTATCCTTATCACGTGTCCTGATGATCGTGTGGGGGGAGTGCATAATAAGCTTGTCACTAAACCCCAACACTAACGCATAATTACACTTTACAATAGCACACATAGAACAAGAGCACTTAATCATTTCGCAATAGAAATAATAAAAACGCTAATTTCTATGGGAAATTAACCCCTTACTAAAGATAAAATGAAACAATTATGCTAACAATTGACAGGAACTACTCCGAGAAGTCTCCGCTCTCTAGAGCCAGCACGGTTGCCATTTCCGAGACTATAATTATGCAGGAAAGTAATATTATAAGGAAATTCGGCAATTTATTTAACAACGTGTTATTTATTTTTAAAATTTTTAGATGTTAAATACATTATTTCCCAGACCGCTCAGACAATAAGGGCGTATTTTTGTCTACACAGTAGCACTTTAAAATACTAATTCAGATTGAATGATACTTAGATGTGTTATGTGATTTTATTGTGCCAGTTTGTTTTTGTTCAAGTTACCAAGGTACTTGGTGTTTTTTATAAATTAAGTTGGTGTTAAATAAGATCGAAAAGCTAAATAAAATTGCATTTTTTTTCTAAGGAGTAAGTGGCATTTATAAACTTTTAAGTTGTCCAGATCTGACGGGTGTCGTTCGAATTGAACAAATGAGAACATACCTGACCATTTAAAAACTCCGCGGCGGTTCGTTCGAGTCAGTTCAAGTTTATAAATCAGAGATTGTTTCCTAGCGAACTGAACTGAACGTAAAAGTTTATAATAATGTACCCTGAAAAATAAACAACTTGCAATCTGTCAAACGGTTATGGACTTTCTAAAGAGTTTACCCTGAAGATATGACAACACTGCTGACAGGGGCAGCAGGTGGTCATTTTTGGTTTGACATAAGGTCATGTACAGGGCATATTAAATTAAAACGCCATTTTTGGATATTTTTCATCAATTTGTTTTCATCTCAGGAATTGCCGATTTAAATATAATACGTCATTTCCATAACACCCTGTATTATAACGAGTTAAAAAAAGTAATTTAGCGTTAAAAAAGTGCCGTAACGTATATTTTTTTTGCATGCTCCATGAAAACAGCATACGCGTCGTTCGTTGCCTGGGCGTCGCATTGTTATTGTCAGCTTACAAATGTTGATAATATTTGAAAACATAAAAAATGGAAAGAAATAATTCTGATTCCGAAAAGGAAAATTAATTTCCATGCACTCCAAACGAAATAATTATGATATGATGACAATGAAGCAACACAAAATTTATTGCCTGAAAAATCGAAAGAAGCTAACAAAAGGAACGGTATTCACCTGAAGACGACTGGAGATACTTACCAGTTGAAACGTTGTGATATATAACAAATAAAGGCAATGCAAGTCCAAAACTCAATTCAATTCAAAAAGGAATATAATACGTTTATTAAATGGCATTGGACCAAAAGCAAGTGAAGAATTTCAGCGAACGGGATTTGTTAACGTGAAGACATTTTTAAATCTTCCTACTTTCTAACAAGAAAACCGGTACAATCGTCGAAAAAATATTTTTTCTATTTGAGTTTCATAATGGCTACATTATGAAATGAAAAAAAAAATTAATAACCTGCCACTTTATGAAACTTTAATTTTATGTTGGCAGCAAGTAGGGTTCGAATTTTAGGCTTACTTTGATTTCGTTGAAATTAGTTTTCTAGGCATTATGGATTCGATAAAAAAAATTTATGTAAAACTTTAAAATACTAACCTTTAACCTTGCAAATAGATCATTTTTACTAGATATTTATCTGAAATACCTATGCTCGGAAATAAATAACATGCTGACGGTGTCCGTCAAGTAATTTCTAATCACAATTATAAAACAACATAAACTAAAAATAATAGAAATATCTTTCAGTTGATGCTCTACTTCTAAAGTTTTATTCAATAAAGTACTATTTTTATTTTTAATTTAATATAGTATTATACATATTACTTTATATATACAGGGTGCCCCAAGTAAAGTGGCCTATTAGAAGTATCTCGAGAACTAAATGAGATTTTATTTTGAAATTTTGGCTGTGGCTATAAGAGATGGTTTTCTACGTTTCTAAAATATTTTGGATGATGCGGTGTTGCCGGATGATACCGAAAGTGGTAGCAACTTCGGAATTTTAAACGAATTACCCTATATATTATATTTTTTTTGGAAGCTAGGTAAAAATCTAGAACAGTTTTCTGTATAATATCATATACCTATCTTTAAGACTTTTTGAATTATAAATAATTTTGTGATTTTTTAACGCCGTATCGTTACCTGAAAAGAAAATCGTATCTTTTTAGCGATTACAGCTAGGAAGCTGAAAATTTTACAATAGTTTCACAAAACCATCGCAATTTTATAATTTTGAACAGTATTGAATTCGTTTTATACAGGGCGTCTCCATAACAATATTTCTGTGGCAGATGAATTATTGCAAAAATCTTATTTTTTTTAAATGGGACACAATTTTCAGCTTTCTAGCTGTAACCGCTAAAAAGATACGATTTTCTTTTCAGGTAACGATACGGCGTTAAAAAATCACAAAATTATTTATAATTCAAAAAGTCTTAAAGATAGGTATATGATATTATACAGAAAACTGTTCTAGATTTTTACCTAGATTCCAAAAGAAATATAATATATAGGGTAATTCATTTAAAATTCCGAAGTTGCTACCACTTTCGGTATGATCCGGCAACATCGCATAATCCAAAATATTTTAGAAACGTAGAAAACCATCTCTTATAGCCACAGTCAAATTTTCAAAATAAAATCTCATTTAGTTCTCGAGATACTTCTAATAGGCCACTTTACTTGGGGCACCCTGTATAGTACATATTTATAGTTACTGTAGACATTTCCAGGGCAATAATTGTTATTCCTGTCAGATTCTGTGTCGACACAATATTTTGTTCAATAGTATACCTATTATTTATTATTTTGTTCAATATTTTGAACTTTCATCTGCTCGCACCATAACTCAAAGTTTTGCATATTCTTTTTAAAAGTCTTTCTAGATTATTTTCTGCAATTTCTCGTATTTCTAACGGATTACAACTTTCTTCCTGACTCATTTTTATTAACTTTAATAATAGGTATATTTATTTTTAATTATGGCGGATGGGAAGAAGCTTTGTTGTGTTCAATTGTTTCTATCATGGCATATTTGATACTTGCAACATTTTATTAAATTGTACAAGTATTGCCAACCCAAAAAGAAAATATTAATTCAAATGGAAAAAATCAACTATTAAAGTTTTTCGGACTTTAAAGACCCAAATAGAGAAAGTATTATAAAATACACGGTTCATAAGACAATTAGAGCACTTGTACTTTAGAAAACTCCCAACTTCGCGGGTCGTTTTCTAAATTAAACGCGTGCTCTAAGATAATGTCTTATGAAACTTGTATCTTAATATACTAATATCAAACTTATGCATAAAGTTACCTTTTTTCGCATACAGGATTGATGCAAGTTAGTTCTTTCAACCCTACGGGTCTATTTAATATTTAATTGATTCTCTGCAAAAACATCTGCGGTACGAAACGGTTAAGTGAGGGCCGTGAACGGTTAGATTTAGGTATAAATTTTGTTGGTTGGATTGATTAAATGAATTAAGAGCGTCTATACATTGACAATCCAAATAATGCAGTAGCAAGATTGAGGTATTCAGCGGTAATGGTCTTGATCAACTCAAATAGTTACTTAGCTCTACACCAAACTCTCCACCCAGTCTGACGCTTATGGGGTGGTATCTTCGTGGATCCTCCCGTTCTCCGGTTGATAACTCTTAAATCCCGTACTCGATGGTTCTGACCAAAAACATTTAATTAATAAACGGACAGAATTGTCTTTATTCTGTCAGAATCATACAAGTTTTAAACAGAAACCAGTGATGCCAGGTCTGTACTGTTCATTTTAACCTGCTAGTTTAAAAATGACTATGAAGTTTACAAATGTCATTCATTTTCGCCAGGTGTGTTCGCCAGGTTGATCGCTGCTGCTTTTGTATTTGTTTGTGTTTTGGATTCATTTTTAGTGTGTTTTCCTTATTGAGAGGAACTGTTTGTCTTATTTTTGGATGCTCGGAGAACACGAGCAATGACATATGTTTTTTGAAGCATCCTGTATATTTTGAAGGCCAACAAAAATAATTTGATTCCTAAGGGAATACATGCCTGGAAGACGAGATACTACAGGGTGTTATGGTGAAATGACGTATTATATCTAAATGGGTGACTCCTTGGGTGTCCTAGAGAAGCGTTACATATTATTTTTTTTTAAATCGACCGTTTTAAAAGTGGGGTAACAAACCCTCTCACTCATAGGTCAGTCCGCGCTACTGTAAACATATATCACCCAGGCCCAATGGCAATGTTGCCAAACTTTATGTAAAACTAAAATTCCAAATAAAATTATAAAAATAAATTATTTATCTACCTACTTGTATTTATCTTTATACCTAAAGAGCGAGGAAATCCAGGCACAAACGAAATCAGTTTTTCTTCTTTTTTATGGGAACACTCCTGGAAACACTTTATGTGCACACAGTAATAGTGAAACAGAACCGATAGTTAACTTTTGAAAATACAATAATACAGATTATACTACAGATTATTAGATTTTATTACACTCGACGAAATTTGACATCCAGAAGAAACAACCGGTCTTAAACTGAGCAAATTAGTTTCGTCAATAAAAATAATGTTCAAAGATTATTTATGGACTGACAAGATACACGCGTAAATCGAAATAAAAGAGCGGATTGCTGCGACTGTGTTGGTTATCGACGAAATACTGGTTGTTTAAAACATTTTTGTCGTAAAGGTTCTTAAATTAATTGTCCAATAAGGTATTACAGAATGGGAAATTGTTTAAATTATTTATTTTGCCCAAGGAGTTTAAGCGTACATATGACAACACCGGTCAAAATTCGCTTTTTGTTTATATGTATCGCAGTGTCCCATAGTTGTTTTTCTGATTTGACGTCAGGTCACTTTTACCGCTGAATGAATGGAAAGCGCCATTTATGGGTATTTTTCTTCAATTTGTTTTTATGTTAAGAATTCATTTCCATAACACCATATATATTGAAAAAATAAAATTAATTGGTTCCACTGTTATAAAGAAACATTTTCTGATACCTCTTATAAACATCAGCTCCTAGTTCCTAAGACAAAAAAAGTTAAGTTAATTATACACTGGAAATAAAATTAATCGCAAACTGTTCTGGAATTAAAGCTATATATAAAATCCAGGAAAACACGTTGAACAATGGCATATTATTTCGGGTTTCCGGCATTCCAGCTGATTTATTAACTCTTGGAGGAACATTTGTTGACCACAGGAAACATAAAGAGGATTTTTAAAACACCCGAGAAACCTACAATAAATAATATTTTACAAAATGAAAGTTCTTTCCACGAGAGAATTCATGATAACATTTGGTAAATATTTTCCTTTATTTGGGTTTCATAATGGCTACATTATGAAACGCAACAAAATTTAATAACCTGCCATTTTAGGAAACTAAAATTTTATTTTTTTCATGTTGGCAACAAGTAGGGTTCGAATTTTAGGCCTACTTCGATTTTGGTGAAATTAGTTTTCTAGGCATTATGGATTCGACAAAAATTTTTTATAGAAAACTGTAAACTACTAACCTTTAACCTTGCAAATAGATCATTTTTACTAGATATTGATCTGAAATAGCTATACTCGGAATATAATATGCTGACGGCGTCCGTCAACTAATTTCTAGTCACAATTATAAAACAACATAACCTAAAAATAATAAAAATATCTTCCAGTTTATGCTCTATTTCTAAAGTTTAATTCAATATAGTATTATACATATTACTTTATATATACATATTTATAGATACTGTAGACATTTCCTGGGCATTAATTGTTATTCTTGTCAGATTCTGTGTTGACACAATATTTTGTTCAATAATACCTATTATTTATTATTTTATTCAATATTTTGAACTTTGTTCTGTTCGCACCATAACTCAAAGTTTTGCATATTCTTCTTAAAGGTTTTTCTAGATTATTTTCTGCAATTTCTCGTATTTCTGAGTACAACTTTCTTCCTGACTCATTTTTATTAACTTTAATAATATATTTATTATTAATTATGTCGGATGGGAAGAAGCTTTGTTGTGTTCAATTGTTTCTATCATGGCATATTTGATACTTGTAACATTTTATTAAATTGTAAAAGTATTGCCAACCCAAAGAGAAAATATTAATTCAAATGGAAAAAATCTACTATATTTTTTCAGTTTTTCATACTTTAAAGACATAAATAGAAAAAGTGTTATAAAATACACGGTTCATAAGACAATTAGAGCACTTGTACTTTAAACGCGTGCTCTAAGATAATGTCTTATGAAACTTGTATCTTAATATACTATTACTATATACTATAAATAAATAGTATATTAAAGTACTAGTTTTATAGTGCATCGTTGTATATAGAATTAATTTTAATATTTATTGTCCACGTATCGATAGGTTTTTAATATCGTTGCATCCCTAGACGTCGTTGGTTGGCAACCAAACCGGCACCAATACGGCGGGGTTGCCTATATGACGGCGACAATATTGTGCGTAAGACAACCGACGATCCTTAAAAATATGACCGGTAGATCGTACGCACCAACCAATTTTTTCACTCATAAAATTTAACTTTTTACTGCGCACCCCATGAGTTGTACCTATCCTGTTATGAGTAGGTGCTACCAGCCAGTACTCAAAAGTGGTTCTCGCCTACGTGGCAGAACAACTAGAAACAGCCCTGCCGTTATCTTTGTATCTTGTAAGGAAATAAAAGTTAATTAATCATAATTACTTGGATGCTCGAATTTATTGCTAACATTTCTAATTACTCCTACAGTAGAAAATCCCCGCAAATAATATTTAACAATGGTGTGTGTGTGCTCGGACAAAATATCCATCCTTCAATTTGATTTATTAACGCTTGGAAAAGCATTGTTCGCCACATGTAACACAAAAAGAATTTCTAAGCCACCAACTAACCAATAAATAAAAATCTGCCAATTGAAAACGGACTTAAATAAGGATTTGTGGTTGCGTGTGGATACACTGGCGTTAATCCAGGGACTATGATGGTAGCCATACGCAAAAAAAATTATATAAAAATTACAATTTCTAACTAAAAAACCCCCGAGTTCGTTTGTTGGTTCTTTTCGTCGTGCCAAAACCACCAACCTATAACTATGGATACGTACAACTTATGGGGTGCGCAATAAAAAGTTAAATTTAATGAGTGAAAAAATGGGTTGGTGCGCACAGTTTACCGGTTATATTTAAAGGTTGCTCGTCGGTTGTCTTGCGCACAATGTTGTCGTAGTCATTTAGGCAACCCCGCCGTATTGGTGCCGGTTTGGTTGCCAACTAACGACGCGAACCAACGACGATTGTCCAGAACCGAAATCAGTCGTAGGGACGTAACGATATTAAATATCTATCGATACTTGGACAATAGATATCAAAATTAATTGTAAAAGTGGCTTTTCAGTGAGCAAGAATATAGATTGTTTATTTCCCAGTAAAGAAGGGCTTGGTGTGCCAAAATATTGCCGTATAATCAATTTTATTAAGGGCGAAGTACGGCCCTGTTCGCCGGTCAATTTAACTAGTTTATCAGTCGGCATTGCGCATGACATCTGACGATCAGCTTAGTTTACATGCGCGAGACCATAAATTTGCCACTTTTGCTTTTAGGGTTTGGCTATCTATAGATATAGGTCGGTAGCCAAAACCGATTACTCTCTGCAAACGTAATTTTTGACATAAAATATGTCAAACACGCTTAGATCAGTGACGGTTCACAAGTATGGTGAAATTATTTTTAAAATTTTATTTTTGTGTAACGACAAAACAATTACTTTCTAGGCGTTTTAAATGTAGAAAGAAAAAAAGTAATAAGAAAATGCGTTAGGTAAAACATATTTTTATTTATTTTTAAATTTTACACAAGGAAATACAACTTTTGGAAAATAAGAAAAGTTTCCTTAGTGTGTATAGCTGTCGGATCTTAACGTCGTCGCATGCAACTCTCGTAACAATATTTATACAGTCCATTACTAATACTACTAAAGCCATCTACGAGCTATCAAGAAAACCGAATGATGTCCAATACTACTACCGCCATCTACGAGTTATCAAGAAAACCGAATGATGTCTAATACCACTACGCCATCTACGGCTACGTCATTAGGCGCAACCAAGACGAGAACAATAATTAACTGTTTTATGACGAGAACGAATCGAGCCACGAGACTGACAAGTTGGCATTCTTCATATTTTCAGTGTTTTTTAGTTTAAATCCTTAAATAAAATGGTTTAAAATCATATAGAGTATCATTTATCGAAATACAACACATTTATCGACCCTACAGAATAGGGCTTAAACGTAAAGTCCATTCTTAGGTGCTTAATTGTAGAAAATTGATCTATTCATTCTAATAAAGTCCCTAGATTTACCCTTTGTGGTCTGCGTTAAACTAATTTCGGGTTTAGGTGTTCCCGCATTCTTCACTTAAATTTTTTGCTGCAAACTCAAAGAGCTAAAGTTATTTATTAAATAGTACACCGTCTACTATTCATTTTAACTTAATAAATATATAATATTAAAATATTAAAACATACACGCTCGAATTTCTAACTAGATTCACGAACAGACAACATACTCTTAAATCGCCATAGCCCCGCTATCCCTCGCTGCCACCCGCTACCTGTTACTACAGAGAAACTGCACTACTTAATCGCACGTGCGAGCAAGTCTCGTCATAATCGTCATTTACCTCGACCGAGGCATGGTTGCCGGATCTATACAGTTTGGTTTGACGGGATGATAAAATATTAGGGAGGGTCGGAATAGTTTTTATTCGTTTTGATTTGGGGGTGGCACGTGCGCATGTGCTCCTGTAGAAGAACCGCCACTGGCTTTGATGTAGATATATGACATGATGTATAAAATCTGCCTAGTGAGTGGCCCCCAATAGGTTGTTCGGGGTGGTTTGTAAAAGAGTAAGTATTCAAATATTCCTTCCCGTAAAACATTTTTCAAGCTCCCGTGAATACTATATTTTATAGCAATAATCCAAACACATTCTTTATTTACTTTTATTGAAATTCCTAGCAAATACGAAATATATTTTATATTTGTGCTTGAGATTCAAACCTTTCCCCCTCAGGAATGTGTAATTTATTTCGTCAGGCCTAAAATATATTCGAACAGTGATAGTTTTGTAGGTTAAGGTTACGGTGGGTTTTGGTCGCATTTAAAAAACCCAAACTCTGTGTACCTAAAACCGTGTTTTAAAAAAACGAAATAAGATCTATTAGATAACTTTCAGACGATGTTGCAGTAACAAAGAATACAAATAGAGGTTATCAAACGGGACCACGCAACTCATAATCCCGCCAGTATCCTGTAATCTCAGCAGCCGACAAATCTCTCGGAATTCATAAGCGAGATTGAATTTAACTACTTTCATTTTTGTAACAAGCAGTGCTAAGCGCCGTCCACACATAACATTTTACCTTCCTTATTTTCCAAAAGCTGAATTTCCTTGTGAAAAATTAAAAAATAAATAAAAATATGTTTTACCTAACGCATTTTCTTATTACTTTTTTTCTTTCTACATTTAAAACGCCTAGTTGTTTGATCGTTACACAAAAATAAAATTTTAAAAATAATTTCACCATACTTGTGAACCCCCTCTATCATAGGTCACGAGCCGCCACTGGTTCTAATCCATCGGCGATATTTCGAAGAATGCATATTATTTCCTAATGAT
The DNA here is from genome assembly GCA_963991005.1 of Barypeithes pellucidus. Classification (NCBI taxonomy): domain Eukaryota; kingdom Metazoa; phylum Arthropoda; class Insecta; order Coleoptera; family Curculionidae; genus Barypeithes; species Barypeithes pellucidus. The sequence goes on from OZ022559.1 coordinate 17,768,903, forward strand.
TGCATTTAATTCAGTTCATGTACAGCATCAAATTAGTTCGTTTGGAAACTTTACTTTTTGTTTAATTCTTCAAATTGTAGTCATTGTTATTTATTAACTAAAAGCTTTTAATTGATTGGAAACCGTATCTCATCATTAATACAAATTCTAATCTTTCCAATTGCGGTTCTAGCTTACTGCTTGACGGTTATCAGTCTTCTCTTTGCGCAAACAAGAAGGCAACTGATCTTAAATAGATCAGTTTTATTTCCAATTAAGTATATTGTTTCGCTCCCTAGATAATGACTTTCAATTATAATTATTAACAAATATTATTGATCAATATACAGAAAGGTTGGAAGTAAATGTAGCAGTGATTTCCTTAGCGAAGACAATAATTTTTTTTCCTATAAATTCTTGCTGTACTGATTTTTGTTTCCAATCTGCAGGGTGTTAAAAGACTGTTAAAAGTTTGTAATAAAATTCTCATCCAAACTGTTAGGTTGGGGAGTGAACATAATAGTTTTCAATTTCCATAGAAAAAAGTCTAATGGCGTCACGTCAGGAGATCTAGCAGGCCATTCTATAGGCCCTCTTCGCCCTATCCATTTATCGGGAAACTCGTCGTCTAGCCATTGCCGAACCGGAAGAACATAGTGAGGAGGAGCGCCGACTTGCTGGAAATATATTTCAGCCTCATCAAGTATAGGATTTCCATCGTCTTCGATTTGGTTTTCAATGGTTTCAGGGATAAGTGGATTGATGGTATTTTCCAACATATGCCTCCATTTAAATTCCCATTAATAAACAATGGCCCAATCACTTTGTTTCCTAAAATGCCTGCCCATACATTTTTTTGGGAGTACTGAGTATGCCCTCCTACAAAGGCATGAGGATTTTCATTGCTCCAATACCTGCAGTTAAGCTTATTAGCAAATCCATTTAGATAAAATTTGCATATGTATGTACACATAAACATAACATAACAAAAATACACTAGTTTTAGTTAGGATGTAGTACTAAAAAAATCTAATAACGTAGTTTGACGTGTTTGCGTTTTAAAACTTGCAATCTAGAAAATGTAATTCCAAGTCTGATAACAATTCCATTGCTGTAGAGTCAGTCACCTCTATTATTTGCATACTCTTATAATTACTTTGTCATACTAATGGCTTGTGATAATTGGTGACATTTGTTTGATTACTGCATTCAACTTCTGCATCAGAGTCGTCAGATAGTGATGCGGTTTCAGTTTGGGCTACACAATCGGTAGGAATGAGGTCACTATCATCTTCTAATAGCACATTGCTATCAATGTTAATGAACTCGCCCAAAACATTGTTATCAAATTACAAACTTTTACAACATCAATATTCTCTTTCAGACTCAAAGCGCGACATTTTTCTGCCATTGTTTACGATTTTAACCTTACAACTCACAAATAAACGGCGAACTGTTGTCGGGGAATCACACATACTTTCATTCGGCGAAGTCCTTTCGCGCTGCCACGCATACGCGGTTGGTTGCCGGTCTGTCTTCAGAGAGTTCTTGCGTCGTACTTATTCGTCTCCCAAATACTTTTAAAAATTTTTTGTCCGTTTAAAGGAGGGTTTACGCACTCTTTGTGTGAACACAGCCTGTCCGCGTATGCCCAAAGGAGCGTCCGCCCAAGAGAGGTTGATTTTCATATACCTATACCATTATGAGAGGTTTCACTGTACTTGATTCGACTACAGAAAATAACTTATTTTAAAAACATGCTTGCTCTCCTAGAAAATATCTTATAAATTTTGTTTCAAAATTGTTTTTCTGAAAATATTTTTTTTTTCAAAATTATTATACACTTAAATTGTGTGGGTATATTGGTCGAAGCATATTTATTTAAAAGAACTATGGTCATATTTAAACTAAGTATTGGCAAGAAAATCTATGTTCTTGCAACATATTTTTTCCGTGTAGTGTCCCAAAAGCATTTTTTTTATAAGTTTATTTTCTCCAGTTGGAACATAAATTAGAAGGAACACTCGTTATATATAAAGGCCAAGTTCAGAAATCCCTTATATAGTTATTCATCTCATAAAATTCCCGCAAGTCTGTCATTTCTTGTCCTTAATCTTACAAACTTACATTTATAAATCAGCTTACGTAAACAGAAACTTTTTCTTTGTTCTTTCTTGCTCTGCGTGTTTTACGCTTATAACCGACAAATCTAGCAATGTTTCAGTTCTTAATGTCATCCTCGAACAAGCATTATTTGAAATAAAATTAGTCGAAATATTTTGCAAATAGAATAAACTTTAATCCTCCTTAAATTGTTTAAAGCTAATTTTAAAAAGCCAATACATTTTTAAGTCTAAAAAAGATGAAAAGAATAATGAAAAGTTCATATGAACATATGTCCGAAACGGCTTCAATTTCTTGCTACAGGGTGTTAAATTTTTATTTTTTAAATGTTTTTTTTTTAATATCTCCGAAAGCACTTCAGATATTATTTTCAATTTTCGTATGTGTTAATACGATATAGAACCACAAATTTTAGTTAGAAAAGTTAATCAATTGTTCCACCAGTGGCGTCCCTGCAAACATGTCCTCTGATATTTTTTACAGGAAAGATGGTACGCCACTGACATTTTTCCATGTCAATAGATTTTATGACTAGCCTGGTCAATTCTACATGAAAACGGTCTCTTGAGTTTTTCTCGTCAGACGGGACCGTTCTTGATTAAAACCACAAAATTCATATTGAAACTCATTAATATTAACATTGATAAAATAATTAATAATAAATTTTGTTTTATAAAAATTGTTGGAAATGGCCACCTTCACTTAAAAGGCATGCTTCCGCCGTCTTCGCATCGAATTGCCCACTCCAACAATTTTCATAAAATCATTAATTATTTTATCAATGTTAATAATAATGAGTTTCACTATGAATTTAGTGGTTTTAACCAAGAACTGACGAGAAACCAAGTCTGACGAGAGAAACTCAAGAGACCGTTTTCATGTAGAATTGACCAGGCTAATCAGAAAAAATATCCGCATGGAATAATGTCAGTGGTGTATCATCTTTATTGTAAAAAATATCAGAGGACATGTTTGCAGGGACGCCACTGGTGGAACAATTGAATAACTTTTCTAACTAAAATTTGTGGTTCTATATCGTATTAACATATACCAAAATTGAAAATAATGTCTGAAGTACTTTCGGGTTTGTTCGGGTTTGTTGATGGTATTAAAAAATAACCATTTTAAAAATAAAAATTCAACACCCTATTGCAAAAAATTTAAGCCGTTGCGGACATATGTTCATATGAACTTTTCCTTATAAAATGACCTAAGGAATCGCACCCTGAAATATTAGCGCGTCATTAAGGAACACCCAGTATATAAATGTTAGACGCTCAATCATAGGATTGGACGGTTTAAAGTGACCAAACCAGTTTCCAAACAGCCAAACCTAGAATTGTGCAATTATAAAACTCCGAAAGTTTACAATATTGTTTAGTTGTTAAGTTCAGTTACCGCAGTGTTTTGAATATATGTGTACTGTTACCCAACTATTTATTTGCTTATTTTGAAAATGTTGGTAGGTACATATCTATTTGTTTGTCCATAGACCATTAATGTTTAAACGTTTCCATAAATTGATTATGAATTAACTATCCTATAAAGCTAAATAACACATGGTTCCAACGTACTTTTTTAGTCTTTTATAATGTTATGAATTTTTATGAATTTACGAAAAATTAGATAAAAATATCGATCATTGGCCGTGTTCTAGCTTTGCGCACAACATATACCTGGTGATCCATGGATTAGTTGAACATTAGAAGTTTAGGTAATTCAGCAAACATCAGCAAATAATTTCTATGACGCTATTGCCAAAAATTGATCTAAAGCTGAACATAACGAATAATAAAAATATTGTCACTGACACTAATTTTCGCCTAGTCAATGTCAAAAGTTAAGGTGCTCGTGTTTGCTGTATTATCTGAACTAAGACAGTTTCGTGGTTTTGCCATCACATTTATTTGAATATCTTAGGATTGGCTGATCAAAATGTATCCAAACTTGGCACATGGGTTTACCATATCGTCCTCTTTAACAAGTTATAATACAGTTTTTTTATAAATGTACAGGTGAACCAATAGTCAACGACCACAAAAGTTACATCGGATTTCCTATGTTCCACTTAACGATGCATCAACCGGTGTACATATTTAATAGTCTCTAGATTATAATGTACGCTCGGGTTTATTCGTAAAAATTACGTAATAAATTGAGCACTTTTATTTTGGAGCATCAAGTTTTCGAACTAATGTAAAATATATTCTCTTATTTATTTTCTTAATATTTACTTCTGGTTCAAGATATCTTTAATATTTTTCTGCCTTGGGGATATTATAAGGTTTTATTGATAAAGGCCGAGGAATCCTTCATAGGATTTTTCTATTCACATAACAACTTTGCTGCTGTTTTATTTTCTGTCCTTAATCTACTCTTGGAAATCCGCATAGGTAAACAGAAATGTTTCCTTAGTTTTTTTTTTGTGTGTCAGTGGTGATACGCATATCTCATTAAAAACATCCCCCACGTAAGAATTCATGGGTAGTTTGTAAAAGAGTGGATCATTTAAATAAGGATTTATCTTTTCATCGGTAAGTATGGTTATGTTATAATATTTAACCATAGACAAAGGAAGAGAGGGAACGCGTAAAACCAAAGCTATTTTGTTACCGCCTGGCTCCTTATCGAATTTAGCAGTGGTGTTACATGAATATGTTCTTAGTATTATCCCAGTACAAAATTATTATTTGTGGAATATGGAACTAATATTTTTATTGAATTGAATTTGTATATTTTGTCCCTTACTGAGTATAAATGTTCTTCTGCTTCTCAATAATTTATGAATGCTTAGTAAATATTAATTTTATTAGCCAAAAATATAATTTCATATAGGAAAGGTTGTGAAATTTAAATATCTTTCAACTTTAGGGACAATGTAAGATAAAAAACAAAATTGGTCGATTCAAAATTTATTACAAAGAAGCAACAAAATGTAATTACTGGTAGTTTTGAAAATATTATTGGCACAGCACCTCCAAGTAATCGAACTCTTTCCTCAACTTTATAAAAAAGGACATCTCAAAATGCTTTGAACAAATCCTGTAGGCAGGAGAAGGTGTCCAATCTCTAAGTCCCATGTTCTGCACCCAAATGTTTGCTTTTTGTGGATCTTTCGGAAATCTAAAAACAATACAACAATGTGTGAGCTTAGTGGTTCAAAATAAGTCTTAGCAGGACGCCATCCTTGTGAACGACCTTCGCCTGAAGTCGTATTTCTCAAAGACTATGACCTTCAACGATTCAAGACAAACGTTAATCGCTTTCTTTAAAAAAATAACACTGGATACATTCGAAATAATATAATGCTTTCACTAATAATTAACCAAAATTAAATAAGAAATAATTTAATTTTGTCAAAATATACAAATCATGCAGGTACGCCATTGAGTGAAACACCCTATCCAACGGCAATTACCTGGTTCTTATTAGAAATCTTGAATGAAAAGTGCAACAAATCTACTACAAATTACAAAGAAAGGTAGCTTTAACTATGGCCTTAATCATAGTTTCAAATAATATATACTGCTAAATTTACAAGGGAGATATCTAATATAAAATAAATGCATGAAAAAAATACAATTTGAATATTTACCGATGGAAAGTAATTCCAAGCTTCTTTCGTTCATTACGGCTTTTACAGCCATAGGCACAACAATTCACCATTTTTCTGTAAATAAACTGAATTCTTATAATAGTTCTTCTCACCACAAATCACCAAAATACACTGGGTGCCACCTCGATTGTCTGGCTCCCTATCAATGGCGGTGGATCAATTTTAGGTAACACTTTCTGCGACGGCCCGTAAACCGGAATTATTCGTCCCCTCTCTTTCTTTGTCTATGTATTTAACCATCTGATATAACCAGACTTCAACATTGTTGCCATTCAGCCAACAAATATGTAGTTCTCTCTTCCACCCATTACTGATTTTCAATAACATTTCACACAATCACAGCTTCACTTTCCAAGAGTTTTATGGGATCCGTAGTTTACAATACCTTTGCTATAACATTAAATAATATTAACATTGACATAAAATGACTGTGACAAATTACGCAACGAGATATACAGTATACAGGGTGGAGAGTTTTCAAATTGACACCCTGTATTGTGTCTGCAGTATGGATGGGCCTCACAGCGAAATGTAAATAGCATTCTTTCTTTGCTTGTCATGGCGAAATAACGTTTTATTATCGTTCAAATGAAAATATCGAAAAACTTTCGTAAGGGCAATAAACGCCAAAGAGCGGAAAACTTATAAAGCTTCTCTTTACACTCTCATAATGAAATTACATAAGTTGGTAAACTCGATCCGAGTTCGGGCTTCAGAACGAACGTCAAAACGAAGATTCGCCTAATTGGAAATTTTCTGGTTTTATTTTTAATGTTAAGGTACGCTGCAAAGCCATCACGGGTTCACTATATATTTTGGTTGATGATAGCGAGAGTTTAGCAGGATTTATTTGAAAAGTTTGGAAAAGAAAGATTAAGAATCCCGAGTAAATCAGTGTCGGTATTAAGCGTTTTATACACGATGAATTTTATTTTTGTCCTACTTTTAGTAAAATTTATACGTTTCTTTTCGTGTTTGTACGAAAATGAATTATTACCTGAAGTTAAATTTTTTGAACAATGTTCCTTTACCTGAGAAACATTGTTCTCTCTTTGTAACAAAAAGTTAAACGGAATATACGAATAAAAAAAATACAACCATTTTGTTACGTTATCTAACACTCTACTCAACGAATACTTATAAACAGGAAGAAGACAAACAGCCTTGTTAACACATCGAAGCAAGTATGAACAAACGAACAAACCAGGTATCCATTACGTCTGGGATCAGCTGACAAACGCACGTGCTTTTCAAATGTCACTTTTGTACAAATTTTTATTACTGTCAATATTTTAAAGTGACATTTAACCAACAAAAAACATTCAAAACCCTTTTATTTGATTTGCTAAGTAGTGGAAATCAAATATTACGATTCTGACATGTTTTAAGCTGTAAATATCACTTTAAAATAATCCTTACACACTCTTATATAATTTTTTGAACTAGTAACGTAACTACAAATGAAAAATTAAACTTCAGAAATAGTAGTAGTTTTATTAAAAAATATTAAGTAAATCATAATTTACATAAAATATTTTACCATCTTCAACTGGGCTCTAGGTCCTAGCAAATATTTCAGGCATATTTTTTGGGCCCCATATGATTTATGGAAAGAAATTATTATTGATGCTTACTCTCTTGAATATTTCAATTACAAATTACTCACTTGCACCAAACAGGAAACGACGTTTTTCGTGAAAAGATTAGAATATTAAAAATTATTTTAAAATTTAAAGATGCGTCTTCTCCACCATTTTAAATCATATCAGATGTTGCTTGATTTCCATGCCCGCCAGACGAAGGAATTTAGCTTGTTTAACAATTCGTGCTGTTCGCATTATATGCCTGTCTCTGTCTGTCAACCTTCCCTAATTCAGTAAAGTGAGACGAATATGACCAGGATCAAGTCGCCTGCATAAACACTCACTTTTGGGCTTTCCATATTAACTCTACGTAAGTCTGATATTGACGCTTAAATGATACAGTGAAACAGATAGATAAAAGTAGGTTACTTGTGAGCGTATGGAGCAGAGTAGGCTGAGCATCATTTCCAAGGCCCTCTTACGTGTTTCGATCCCCCCATAAGCAGTCTCACCGGGCTGAGTCTACTTATAGGTTCTAAAAATGACTTTATAAGGGCCAATTTTTCAGTCACAAAATGACATAAGTCATTCTTAACACAATTTGTCAGTATATTAAAGTTCTTCTTAACTTTCATCTAAAGGAATTGATCTTTAAAGACGTGGTAATCCAATGGCTGATATTTAAATGTTACCATAAAAGTTATACCTTAGCTTTAACGTTATCGTAAACCTTAAAAAACCAAAGAACTTAAATTAATTTTAGGGTCAATTGAAGCGTTAAGTGGAAGATTGCGACGTCCTTAAAGATATATTCCTGCAAATGAGAGTTAAAAAGAACTTTAATATACTGTCAAACTTGTGTTATTGATGACTTATGTCATTCTGTACCTTAAGGTGACTGACAAATTTGACACCTGAGTCTTTCTTTTCGTTAAAAAGTAGGAAAGTAAAGTGAGAACCGCAACACTCTATCTTTGATAACCAACTTTAATACCTCCAGGAAGTGTCGCAAATGGGACATCCTGTACAATACCCATTAAAATTCATATTGTATTTATCTATTTGATTTATTACTTCATCTACCTCAGCAAACAATACTGTTCCAACAAGTCGGATTTAATTAATGCTGATGGAAAAAGGTAATGCTTACCAACCTCTTCGCGCTTAACTTAGAACTATGTATGTTCCTAAAATCTGCTTTGCCATCAGTAAATATTAAGCCCCATAAACTGCGGTTCACGGGCTGGAATTATTAGAGTTGTAAATTTAAATTATCTAGAGCAGAAATTGTTACACGACTTCCGTGTGTACAGGATCCCGAAATTAAACTCGTATTCGTACTACAAAACATCCTATTTAATCCGGAATTCAGGTAATTGAAAATATAGTATCTGTCAAATCCATTTGGTACGCTCGTGTGAGCTCGTGAGCCGGGGTTGTTGCTTTGTAAAATTGAACACTGTACTATGAGCAAAGGTATTATCTATGCGAGTACAAAGAATTAATCAGCTATACTGGTAGTAAAAGAAAAGTAAGTAGGAGGAATAGTAGATATATTTCATTACCAATCCGAAAATAAAGGCTTTTACGTGTAATGAACGATATATTTTTTAAATATACAGGGTGTTATGGAAGTGACGTATTATATTTAAATGGGTGACTCCTTGGGTGTCCTTGAGAAGCGCTACATATTTTTTTTCAAATCGACCATTTTAAAAGTATAGTAACAAACCCTCTTACTCACAGGTAACTCCGCGGTAATGAATCATAGTACCCTGTGGCAGTGTATAACAAACACCTGTTACGCGCAATGTTGCCAAACTGTGTCAAAATGTAAAACTTTAGTTTCTTATGAAAATAAATATTTAGCTTACTTACAAAGTAAATCCAGGACGCTGTAAGGAATCCAGGGCGCAGACACCTTCAGTTCTTTTTTCTATGGGAAAAGCTTTATGCTCATCACGTGCCCTGATGATAGTGTGGGACTGCATAATAAGCTTATACCCATTAAACCCTATCTCAGAACATAACCGGCATATCGTCAACAGAACACTAAATCACTCACGAGTTTTAAATCAATTTTTTTTGAAGATATGCATCTATTATTAGATTACACAAAAGCACTAAATACTAACGCATAAGTACAAAAATAATTATGTTGATAGACAGGACAACCCCTTCAAAATAAATAGTCTCGTCCAACTAGCGCGGTTGCTATTTCCGAGACTATCATTATACAAGAAAGTATTACAGAAGGAAATTTCGCAATTTATGAATATAATCTTATAAAACATCGAAAGTGGCAACGCTGTATTTTCAGCACAAATAGCTAAATATCGATCGACCTAGTAAACTCGAATATCTCAAACGTGTTGAGTTACTTTCAAAATTTTTAGATGTCAAATACCAATCTATGGAAATTTATATTATTCCCCAGAACAATAAGAGCGTATTTTTGTCTACACAGTAGCACTTTAAAATAAAAACTTAGATGTGTTCCTGAGATGCGTACCTACGCGAAAACTAATGTGAATTTATGTGGCTTTGTTTTTGGTGTTTTGTGAGGTTATTGTGTCGGTATTTGTTCGGGTTATTTACTTGGTTTTTTTTATAAATTTAGTTGGATTTAAATAAGGCCGAAAACGTAAATAAAATTGCATTTTTTTTTTTAAAGTGGCATTTAAGTTGTTCAATGAGAACATACCTGACCATTTATACACTCCGCGGCGGTTCGTTCAAGTCAGTTCAAGTTTATAATTGCCCAGCGAACTGACCTGATCTTAAAAGTTTATAATAATGTACCCTGAAAAATAAACAGCCTATAAATCTGTCAAACGGTTATTGACTTTCTAAAGAGTTTAGCTTAAAAATGTGACAACACTGCTCAAAATTCACTGACGTTTTTCGCCATATCTTGCTTTGTTTACTTCTCTCCCAGTGTCACCACGTGCTTAATTTTGGTTTGACACCAGGCCATGAACAGGGCATATTAAATTAAAGCGTCATTTTTGGATATTTTTCTTCAATTTCTTTTCATCTCATGAATTGCCAGTACCCTGTATTTACCCGGAAACAACATAGGTAAACACTGACTTGAAATCGACTGATTATCACCACGGAAAACAAGCATACAATCCATGGGCTAAAACCATAAACATATATATAATATAAAACGGGAGACAAAACATTCCACTCATAAAACACGATTTATTTACAATCATGCACAGATTTACAGCAACACTGTAATAAGGTACACGTTTAGATAATTCGAATATTAGTCATAATTAGGTAAGTGTTGTAGGTACTTTTTACAGAAATTCAGATAATATAAAGAAATAATCCATATTTTTGCCATATTTACTTAAAATATAGAATTAGCTACACCAACCTAAGAAAACATAACCTCATTAATCTCACTTACCGACGAAATATTAATCCGTGGTTAGAATAGTCGAATTTTTTACATACCACGCACTGACAAACCATTATAGATGGCTAGTAAATAGCTCTAGCTTATGGTAATTAGAATAAAAAATTCTATTCCAGTGTATTTTAGATAAAATAACTGACCTGTTACTATATAGAGAAGAATCAATCGTATACCACAATAGAGCACCGAAATAAAAGATTTAATTGACTGTCATATCATCAATCAAACATAACAATTTCCTTGATTGGTAATTAAACCTGCCAGTGTGAGAGCCTCTCTATATTGTGTTTGATGACTCATTGTCGTATTTGGACAAGGGGATAATAAGATGTGTGCAAGATGCTCCGTAAAAATAAACCCGACGTAAGCGATTCGATTGGTTTCGTTCACTATCCATCAGTGTTGACAATCTGAATTTGTGAAATTGCACAATTAGCTGGACACGTTTTTCTACGTTTTTAGTCACACGAATACACGATTGTTACACACCATTTACAGGTACTGTTCGGGTCTGATTTGTAAAAAAAAGGTCTCCAAAACTGACAGTAATATACATACAGTACGCACAGGGGATCTTTACCCTGACGTCATCGCTTACACGTCATAAAAATCGTATGAATCAAATCAAAATTACGTGGAAGAAAAGTTGTCAAAACAAAAACTAATTTCATAACATTTTAATTGACGTAAATAACGTTCTCATATACGGATTTTTAAAAATTTCTTTAAAACTCCGAATCAAAATTTTGAGTCGGTCTTACATAAAATAGATTGTTAGGAATATGTAGGTATAAATCTGATATTCTTGAATTTTTACTGGCAGTTATGTACCTACTTCTTATTTGACAAAATGATAAACTCGGTTTGAATGTGACATTTTGATTACACAGATTAAAAAAACATCAAAGAAAGTTTAATTTTTGATTTGACCAACAGAGATCATTTGAATTAATTTATTAAAAAGTGCAACACCGTGCAGATACTATGAGCAATAATGATCATGCACTGTCTTGGACAAGACACAGTACAATTATTAGAATTACAATGCGCCGGCGGGTTAATCCGTGTACAAAAATTCCTTAAATTTTTATTTTATTTAAATCAAAGTTAGAGTTGACAAAATTAACAAAGAATAGGTACAATAAGTTCTACAATTTTTTAATTAAACATAAGGGCCCCTAGGTGCATGCATCGGTATGTGCTAAATGATTTATTTACTCTCAATGTAACACAATGTTTCCTTTTTTTTTTAAACCTATGAAGGTAGTAAATAATATGAGCCAAATTTATGGAATATCATCTAAATTTAAACAAATTTCCAGTAGGTATCCCAGTTTATGTCAACAAAGAAAGGACACTATTTGGGAGTGGTTTTGCAAATAATTTCTTAGCATTTTATTAAATTGTTTTTTACTGACTATTGACGTTATGCTTTTTCATTAGAATTGAAGATAAATGGTAATTTATGTCGTAAAACATTTAAATAAATTATTTTATTGAACTGTCATATTTGTATTTTTCGACCAATTTTTACCACATTTTGAGACGACATTGTGAACTTAATTTGGCGATTTCAGATTTGATTTTGCCCGAAATACGTTCTGTGAACCTTCTAGTGTCGATACATATACAGAGTGTTTGGAAATTCGGGCGATTTTACTTATTTTTTTCGAAACTAAAAAGACGTGTTTTTACGTTTTTGGAATGGCAAAATAGCGGAGCGGAGACTTATCCACAATTTTTAGGGTTAGGAATACTTTATTACAATAAATAAATAACAATAAATATCAATATGTACTTACCACTAACACAAAAAAGCGATACCAAAAGCTCTGAAAAGAACTGTTTGCAGGAGTAAATGAAGTTTTAATGCACAAAAATGTATAAAAACGAAAAAATTGTGAATCAATTGTCACAATGACGTTTTTGTAATTTGTAGTACTGCGTAAGTCAAAATAATTATTTGGTAACTCTTCTTTATAATTCTTTCTCTGTCTAACACGTTTAATTCCGGACGACGTATAATATACAATTTTTATTCGCCTTTATGTCTGTACCAAACAAAGATGCAGAGATATGAAATATGTCGGGATATCTATTTGTTAGCGATGACGTCAGGGTAAAGATCCCCTGTGCGTACTTTATGTGGGCTCTGATTTTTTTGTCCACAAAACTGGTCGAAGTGATGTTTTTTTTTTATTGGGTTGGTTCGAAAACGATTAACTGATATAGAAAGACAGAAAAAAATCCGTTCTTGTGCAATGATTTTTGTCCAACTATAAATGGCATCTCTGTTGAAGATATCAATATGAAGGGAAAGGCAAGTTTGACATTACACCGCAAAGTTGCCAAAAACAGTTCTATTTTGTCTTGTCATATGAGCCGAGGTGTTTATAATAAAGACAATTTTTCACCAATAATAAAAAAAACACAAATCAACCAAAATATATAATCAATCCGTTAGATCAAAGCGCCAACATTTACGAGATTAGCAAACTTTTTGGGTCCGAATCGTAGCGTACCTCTTCCAATCCACCTGTTTGGAAAAGTATCGTCCAAATATGTACGAACTCCCACAGCGAAATGTGGGGGAGCACCATCTTGTTGCAACCAGATATTATGATGTGGCAAATCGGGACGTTCTAACTCAGGAAAAAGGGTGGCCAGGGCTGGAACAAGTTCTTGTTCTAAAAAACTCAAGTATCTCTCGCCTGTTAAATTTCCGTCAAAAAAGAAAGGCCCGATAACAATGTCATCGACAACGCCAGCCCACACATTGATCTTTTGATTAAATTATGTGTGTCCTTCCCTCATCCAGTGTGGATTTACATCGGACCAATATCGATAATTTTGGGTATTTACGTCACCATTCAAGCAAAATGTGGACTCATCGGAAAAAATTATATTTTTTACAAAATTTCTGTTTACGAAACACATATCCTGTAAACGCTCACAAAATTCAAGGCGCCTCTCAAAGTCCCTTTCCAAAAGTTGTTGGAGAACTTGCATTTTATAAGGATGGTATTTATTTGTATGCAGTATTTTAAGAACTGTTGTTTTTCCAATATCCACGTCACTTGCTACCTGCCTAGACACCACATGCTGGTTATCTTGAACTGCCAGTAAGACTTCTAATTGTTGATTTTCATCAACTTGAGGACGACCAAATCTAGGTACATCTCTTACATGACCGAATTGCCTAAACTTGTACTCAATTTTGCTTACTGTTGATTGTGATATTGGCGGACGATTGGGGTATTTTTGATTAAATAACTCACAAGTTTCTTGCTGTGTTCTAACCCTATCACCGTAGCCCATCATCATCAAAACCTCTATGCGCTGTTTCTCAGTGAGCCGCATTTTAATTTAATTTAGTTATGAAAAAACGAAATGAGTCTTTTGAAAACTAGTAAAACGTTAGGAAAATACACATAAAACTGACAATAACAGTAACTATTGACATTAATTCTTTTTGTTCTTGCATCATAACTCCAAAGCCTACTTGACTTTTCTTGCGCTTCACGCATGCTGACTACAGGTTTTCCTCAGCGTGCATGAATCAATGCAAGTCTTGATTGATTGCGAAATATCTGATTTTCAAATTTTGGATGAGAATAACTCCAAAACGCTTGGGCTAAGGTATAGCACATGCTACATAAAAAATGTTTAGGATTTTCCGAAGAATCCGTACATGCAATAATATACAGTGGGTTCTATTTAAGAAAAAAAATATTTTTGTGTCACTCTTATTTGCAACACCCTGTATATCTACATTTTATGTCAGAATATGCGCGTTCAAAAAACAAAATCGAAGGGTCCGAGCGATTTTTTTAAAAAAATTGTAGTTTGCGAGATAATGAATTTATTCCTTACTTTACGTCCTCACTGTATATACCACCGCCAGTAACTCTTTGCCTGTTGGAAAACTTGTTTGACTGTCTGATTTCTCTGGAGTGTGGTGTGGTATACTAAAATGTATCGTTGTTTCTTAAACTACGAAGTCATTAGCTATTCTATAAGATTATACGATTGATAATCGGCCAGTTTCACGCGTTAATGAGTTTAGAGATCTTGGAATAATTTTTGATACTAAACTTTCCTTCTGTTCTCACATAGACACTGTTACTTCTGAGGCATCGAGGGCATATGGGTTCATTCTACGATGTATAAGGGATTTTACGAATATTCAGGCTATCATCAGTTTATATAGTGCCTATGTGCGATCGAAATTGGAATATGGATCTGTAGTGCGGTCCCCGGGATATGGCATTCACAGTGACAATTTGGAGGGTGTTCAGCGAAGGTTTTTAAAATATGTTACTTTTAAGCGGGATGGTACCTATCCTCAGCAGGATTTCCCGCATGAGCAATTGCTTAGCATGTTTGGTTTTGCTTCTTTGAAGGAACGGCGGAACTTTTTCCTATTAACAACCCTATTTAAAATTTTGAATAACCTGATTGATTGTCCAGACTTTCTGTCCAAGATTAACTTCTGTGTACCACGATTACATAGTCGTCATAGTTGCTGCTTTTATTTGGCGACGCCGCGTACGAATACATTGAGGTTCTCCCCACTGTACAGTATGTGCGATCTGTATAATGGGAGTGATGTCAGGGTTGACCTTGTTAACTCCTCACTACCGGAAATATGTCGACTTGTTAAACGCTGAAAGACTCTGTCATAACTTTTTGGTTTTTTCTTGTTTTAGTCTTTTATATGTATATTATTACTGTTATCTCTGTATTTGTTTCTGATTTTTTTTTAAATATTGTGTTTCATTATTTTATTACTGTGTATTATGTTTATCATGGTTTCTGCCTTGTAATTAGGTTTATTAAAACCTGTAAGGTATGTAATTAAATAAATAAATAAAAGACTCGTTTGATACCTTTAGGTATAATAAAGTTTTTTTAAGAATCTCTCATCGCCTTTTCACAGTTTATAGTAAAACTATAGGGAAATAAATGTATTTTAAGAGCAATTGCGGATTAAACTTGTAATTGGCAAATTAACAAACTTTTAATTGGCATTTTGCAAGATACCTTTGCGTCATGTCAGTCTGGCTAAGCTGCAAGATTCGACTGATTTAGCGCCAACACATCGCGAGACAATACATCGAACGACAATTCATCGCAGAGACAACTCATCGCTACGACAATTCATCGTGCGACAATTTATCGTTGCAATTTATTACAATAAGACAAATAAATGGAACAAAAATAGACGTTTAATAACCTTGGTCATCAAAAAAAAAGCAATAAAACGTGAAATAGTGACAGTGCCCTGGGAAAACAAGTGAAAACCCGCCCCCGCTACACCTTTTGTAGCCGATTTCCTTCTGTATTCGGCAAAAGAAAACACAAGAAAGTTACATAAATTGACAGTGCCCTGGGAAAACAAGTGGAACCCCGCTCCCGAACAAACCCGAAGAAAAACACTAATTCCATTATTATTAAATAAGATACTGGTCATCCATTATATCTAGGAAAATACAAACCCGAACAAACCCGAACAAACCCCTTAAGAGGATTAGGTAATTATAGTATTAACTAATTATAGTATTAAGTAATTATAGTACTCAACCTAACCCAAAATGAATATATAATTTTGGTATTTCAAGGAAGAGGATTAAGTAATTATGATACTCATGAAAAATATAGAAGAATTTTCGACGAATTGACGCCCGATGAAGTGTCGTAGCGATGAATTGTCGCACGCTGAATTGTCGGCGATGAAAAGTCGTGCGGTGAAATGTCGTACGATGAATTGACGGGACACCATGCTGCAATAATAACCGAAATAGGTGGGAAAGACTGTTTGCATTCGTTGCTTAGGCTAGAAGTGTACATTTTTATATCTGAAGTTTGTAATATCTTGGTACTATAGATACTATTTCCACCGTAGTACCATTAAATCATTGTAACGTTTTCCTCGACTGAATAGCTCACGGCGATTAGAAATATTCAAAGTGAAAAACATGATAAATCGCATGTGGCCTGTTCGGACGCACAACCCGGTATATCGTTCTTCCAGTTCTTAATACTCAATACTATTTCGGCAGTTGGTCTTAATTAACTGGGCTATTACTCATCGCAACAAATAGTCCACATTCTATGGGTACAGTTTTTGGATTTTTATTCTATGTATGTATTCTCTTAACCTGCTACTAAACAGGTAGCATTGTCATGAAGTAACATTCAGTGACAATTTGTATAAGCGAATTTTAATTCTGGCTGTCATTCGATCAGAATAAATATTCTGGCTTATCGCATACTTGAACGTCAAAAATGCTATTACGAATTTCTAATTAAACGAATCTCCAGTTGAACGTGATGGCATTCATTTAAACGCCTAAGTTCGAATCGAGTTTACCAACTTTTCTAATTTTATCACAAAATTGCAAAGATAAGTTTCTAAGTTCTCTCCTTAACTCCCATTACTAGCGTAAGAAAAGTATTTTCCATTCAATTAATTATAATTATCCCTAATAAAGATTATTATTATTAATTTAGTTCCTACATTAGGCATATTAATAATCCAATTTTGTTCCAGAAATTTTTTATATCTGATTAATTATGTTAAAATTTGAATATTCATAACAAAAAAAATGATACCTCAATTCAAAGTATACCTTGGTTTCGATCATTTAATACATGAAACTAATACAGAATATGTTCCTAAAAAAAAATATTTTACTGGATTTTTTCTCCAAACATTGCAGAAGAATATAAGATTAAAATCTAAACATTTTTTCCTAATAAGTTTTTTCGATATCTCGCAGTGGCGCCTCGTGACCTATGATAGAGGGGGGGGGGGGGGGGGGGGGGTTCACAAGTATGGTGAAATTATTTTTAAAATTTTATTTTTGTGTAACGACTAAACAATTACTTCCTAGGCGTTTTAAATGTAGAAAGAAAAAAAGTAATAAGAAAATGAGTTAGGCAAAACATATTTTAATTTATTTTTTAATTTTACACAAGAAAATAAGAAAGGTTTTCTTAATGTGTATAGCTGTCGGATCTTAACGTCGTCGCATGCAACCCTCGTAACAATATTTATACAGTCCACTACTAATACTACTAAAGCCATCTACGGCTACGTCATTAGGCGCAACCAAGACAAGAACAATAGTTAACTGTTTTATGACGAGAACGAATCGAGCCACGAGACTGACAAGTTGGCATTCTTCATATTTTCAGGGTTTTTAGTTTAAAACCTTAAATAAAATGGTTTAAAATCATATCGAGTATCATTTATCGAAATACACAACATTTATCGGCCCTACACAATAGCGCTTAAGCGTAAAGTCCATTCATCGGTTCTTAATTGTAGAAAATTGATCAATAACAGCCTCATTAAGTTTTGAATACCCTCTATAATTTTTTTTTTCATATGTTTCATTTTTAAACTTTCTAATAAAGTCCCTAGATTTACCCTTTGTGGTCTACGTTAAATTAATTTCGGGTTTAGGTGTTCCCACATTCTTCACTCCAATTTTTTGCTCCAAAGAGCTAAAGTGATTTCTTAAATAGTCCACCGTCAACTATTCATTTTAACTTAATAAATATATAATATTAAAACATACACGCTCGAATTTCTAACTAGATGCACGAACAGACAACAGCGCAGTGCAAAAAACTGTGCGCCTTTTCCATGTTAAATCGCCATAGCCCAGCTATCCCCCGCTGCCACCCGCTACCTGTTACTACAGAGAAACTGCACTACTTAATCGCACGTGCGAGCAAGTCTCATCATAATCGTCATTTACCTCGACTGAGGCACGGTTGCCGGTGCTATACAGTTTGGTTTGACGGGGTGATAAAATATTAGGGAGGGTCGGACTTTTTTAGTTTGACGGTACGATAAAATATTAGGGAGGGTCGGGACTTTATACGATAATTCAATGAATATAAATTAATATTTTTTAATCGTTCGAACAAACCCGTATATTTTTTTCAATTTTCCAGTACAACGAGTCACATGACAAATGTCAAGATGAGTTTACCAATCATGCAGAGGCAATCGATGTGATTTTTTTTTACAAGTGCCCCGAAAGTTCCTCTATTCATGAATGTTCTCTTCACCGAAAGTAACACTTTCCAGACCTCTCCGAGGGAGCGGGCGGAAAAATCTTTCCCGACCGCTTTGAGTCACTATGTACTGCCCGCTACTCATAGTTTTTTAACTGATAAATAAATAAAACCAGAGACATCGAGTGCGGGATTTGAAGCCGCCACTCTCAGATGGCCAGGCGTACACTCTGGCAATAGGCTACCGACCCATACATACCAACGATCATAAATAGCGGATTATATATATGTAATATATAAATTGAATTTGCAGTTAATTTTTCAAAGATGTTTTGGAAAAATGTCTGAAGAATTTCTTTATTTATTTGGCCTCGAAGACTCGGAGCACTTGTAAAAAAAGTACGGTACATATCTCGGGCCGTCGGAGGCTTTACGGACTCGTCCGTAATAGCCTCTTTCATCCCTTGATACGTAATGTACTATTTTGAATATATCAACAATAAAAAAGACCCATATGTGGTGAACTTTTTGCCGATCGCTGTATAACTAATAATTTTTTTCATTTCATTGTATACAGTGAAAAATAGCATAATCATCTCACTCAAATTGCACAAGAATTCTATGTAATGAATTATACTTTATTTTATTTTAAATCAATCTTCGATAATATTGGGCGCCATAGGATATTTGTTATTAATATGCGGAGTAAGATTACCCTCAGGAATATATTATAGATAACTCCTAATCTGCTTTTGGCAAGACATATGATACATAATATAAATTTAATGCATACATTCATTTTATGCTACATCCGCTGTACGTAATTCGTATTTCTGAATACTGTACATGAATATAAAATCGTCCAGGTATAAATTTATATATGTAGATGTCTGAATACATATTTTTATTAAGCAGAACAATATGAAGAAAACTTCGTTGGCATGTTGTGACTATTTGTTACCTACTCGTTATAACCAAGGAATATCCGATTTTAAGCCATGAATTCTTTCCATATCCATAAAATCCGGAGAACTAATGAAAATGACCTAAAATGCACGTACCTTGGCCATATTAAACCACTTTTTATGGGAACTATAAAATTTTATGAATTCTCTTTTAAAAGTTTCTTAACTTTTTACTGCTATTATTTAAAGGCGATTTTAAGAGTAACAGTATTAAGGAAAGTTTTCTTAAAGATACTAAAAGTCATATTAGCCACATCTTTTTTATGTTCTGATAATAACAATATTTTTGATTCAAATAAAATTAGAACTTGAGCCAACCGAAAAGCTTCACATTAAGTTCGATATTTTCATCTTCACTGAAGCAGTGATAAACGAATGATATAATTATAGACAATTTTGGGAAAGAAGTTCCTATTTTGTCTAAATTAGAGAAACTGAAAATTTCATAATTTTAAAATTATAGATGATCGAGTCATGTACTCAGCTAGTATATTTGCTAATATTATGCACTTATAATTATTGTGTTGTATATACAGGGTGTTTCCTAAACCCTCTGAAAAAATGAAGGAGGTGAATCCTCACCTTATCTTAAGAAGAAAATGTGTTATAAAAGTTTTTCGCATATCGCTTCGTTTTCGATACATAGGGTGCTAAAAAAATATATATATTTTTTTTGATTTTATTAATTAATGTCAAACGATATTCTAATGATATTTGTTAAACATATAAAGGATTAGAGCACTTTAATGTGGCTCATGTATGACGGCGCTCCCCCTCACTTCATTACGTGTTAGAAACTATTTAGATCAACAATATTCTGCTCGATGGATAGGTAGAAGAGCGCCTCACCCATGGCCACCCCGTTCGCCGGATCTGAATCCATTTGATTTTTATTTCTGGGGTCACCTTAAGCAACTCGTTTATACTACTCCTATTGAAGCTGAAGAAGACCTTCGACTGCGTATTATTGATGGTTTTAATACGATTTGCGCCAAATCCGAAATTTTCCAACACGTAAGGGACAATTTAGCACGTCGTATACATGGGTGTTTACTGGCTCATGGAGGACATTTGCAGCAACTTATTTGACTTTTGATTACATAAGTTCTTTATTCAAAGTTTTTAAATCATATGCATTATCAAATCATTGGAATAAATTAATAAAATTAAAAATACATTTTCGTCTTAAAATAAGGTGAGGATTCACCTCTTTCATTTTTTTAGAGGGGTTAGGAAACACCCTGTATATATACATTATTTTGTTTTCGTAATATCTATTGTAAATTGAACCAGAACACCAACGATGACCAAATAATCCTTTCAGCTGATTGATGATTGTTGTTCATATATTCCGAAAATGAATTTTCAAATACAAAAGGTATGTGAACTATTATAATAGTGACATTAGTACAGTCTATGAAAGTCTTATAATATATTGTGTTTCCTAGTTTTACTGACAATCATGATTTTATCAATTGTGTTCATTATTACAACTGAGGAGTCATAAAATTAAACATTGTCCACCTAAAAATAAAATGCTAATCAAAACTTAATGTATTGTGTCAATTTGAAATATAACACTAAATTAATAGAAAATGTTTCCTTTTCTCCCTTTGTCAAAAAAATAAATCTACAGAAAATCATTTATAATGTTTGGTGTAGTTTTTGCTTTGCTTAAAGTGAAGTATAACTATTCTGTAATCTCTGGGTAATATTTTTTTCTCAAATCTGTTGCTCTTGATTATTTCAATAATTTTTTAAAGTTCTGAAGAATGGCAGCTAATAGCAAAAGCATGTTCAATTTTACGTTACCTTTAAAAGGTCATTATTATTTTTTTATAACGTCCAGTAACGTTGGGAATATTTGTTACTATGTGGAAATATCTATGATAAGCCTAATCTCACGGGAATAGATTGACTAACTATAGCTACATTATACCACCAGAATAAACGTAGACCTTGAATAATATATAGGGTGTTGAAAAAAGGTCGATATCTCTGAATAACTCCGGTGCAGCGGAAAATGTCTAGGGAAAAAGTTGTTTGGTTTTGAAGGAGAAATAGTTTGCAATTTAAACCACCCCTCACCCCCTCAACCCCGTGCGCGGGTGGCGGTAAGTTAAGATTTTCAAATAGAACCCCATATTTTTTATTGGCGTATCGTGTTCTCCGACCAAAAATAAACATCTTTTGTCCGAAAATTTTATTTATTCGGGCCCATCCTTCACCAGTAATCACCATGACAAAATCAGAACCGTGCGAAAATCAAGTTTTATCCCGGAAATACTCTTATTCTCTGTCTTGTACTAAAAAATGCCCGTGGAATACAAACAACTTTTTCCTCTTTTTAGTACAAGACAGAGAAAAAGGGTATTTCCGGGATAAAACTTGATTTTCGCACGGTTCTGATTTTGTCTTTCTCATGGTGATTATTGGTGAAGGATGGTCCCGAATTAAAAAAAAAATCGGGCAAAAGATATTTATTTTTGGTCGGAGAACACGATACGCCAATAAAAAAATATGGGGTTCCATTTGAAAATATTAACTTACCCCCACCCGCGCCCGCGGTTGAGGGGTGGGGGGTGGTTTAAATTGTAAACTATTCCTCCTTCAAAACCAAGCAACTTTTTCCCTAGACATTTTCCGCTACAATGCGATGCACCGGAGTTATTCCGGGGTACCGACCATTCTTCAACACCGAGAGTTAATTTTATTTCTAGGTGAAAGTTTATTTCAAATGTGTGAACGGATAGATAAAATTCGTGATACATTCAGACGGCTTTTTAAGGAATCATTAAATAATTCCTAAAAAAATATAATTTATTTTCCAGATGCACAGATATGTTAGCACGCTGGTATCTAAAACTTTTCAATCTTTTAGCTAACAGACTCGGCCTTTTTTAAGACTTTATATTGGATGCAATAAACCTCCAAACCCGTTCGTCAGAATGACCGATGGGAGTTGAAAACTTAAAAGCAAGCAACGTAATTACAGAATATTGCCTGGAAGATACCTGAACTAACAACAATAATGTCAGGATTAAAAAATGATCCCGTCTAACAACACTTTTAAACTTTGGAATAGGTCGTTACAAACTAGTTTGTTATTCGTTTGAAAAAGTAATTTACTTGGAACAATCTGCATATTTCGAGAGCTTAATGGAATGTTAAATTTAAAAGGTTTAGTTTGGCAGTTACATTTTTCATTTCTGTTTGTTTGTCCTTGGACCAAGAAACAGACAATAGCCATAGAATTTCTACTTTATTAACAACTACCTATCACGCAAAATCTATTTAATATTCTATATTTTTGTTAAGCCCACATTATGTATGTACATAAAAAATAATATACAGGGTGTCCCATTTTAAAAGATTTACATTTGCTAATATCTTAAAAATTAAACCTTCAGAGAAAAACGGGCTACGCTACTGAACTACGTAAAAATATCTAACAAGATCAGTTTTATCTGTTTGATAAGTGAACACATAAGGGTTTGTTCTAAGAAGCAAAGATTATCTAAATCATAAACACAACACAGCTTTAATACCCTCAGCAAGTGTCGAAGTGTGGGACACCCCGTACAGGGTTCGACACTTTTATAGAGTATCTCCGTAACTGTTAGTGCTATCAAAAAGTAATGTAGGTGTCATGTACTCTTTTTGAGTCAAACTTAAAATGATAAAATAAAAATTTGGAAATTTTTGCTCGTGGGATATCAAAAAATGGCCAATTTCAAAATTACCCTATATTTTCATAGTTAAAAGAGATACAGAAAACTCTTTTATACAAAAGTTTCTTTATAATGATTTTTGAATATTCTGCCGTATTTAGAATAAGTATACGCGGTCAGTTAAAGAAAGTTATCGGACCGAACCCCATTTTTTTAAATGGAGCACCCTGTATATCTTTATCTAAGAAGATTGCATTTTAAATTATATTTTCAAATATATAACACACTATGGATAATATAGGATTCCTAGGCGATTTATTTAAACTTTATTATTTTAAACCACAGTAGGCCATGGAACAAAAGCTAATATCCTAGAGACAACTCTAGTGACATTTTAGTTGTTATTAACATTTAACGTCAATTTAATTTTTACATATTCATTTGTGTAAATGACGTGTCAACATTTTGAAGAATTTTATATGCTATCTATCATCCATGGTGTGTTATAAATTTGAAAAGAGAGCTTAAAATGCTATCGTTTTAGATGAAAATATACAGGGTGTTCCATTTAAAAAATTGAGGTTAGGTTCGATAACTTTCTTACCTAACCCCGTATACTTATTCTGAAAACGGCAGATTATTCAACAATTATTATAAAGAAACTTCTGTATAAAACATTTTGCTGTATCTCTTTTAACTAAGAAAATATAGGGTAATTTAGAAATTGTCAATTTTTTTTTGTTTTTTCCCCGTATCTCTTTGACCTAAAAAGCGCACATGACAACTACATTACTTTTTTGATAACATTAACAATAACGGAGATACCCTGTACACTTACATAGCTTGAAAATATTAAAGCAACTGAAACAAAGGAAACCGCTTATACTATATCCTTCTTTAAAAGAGTTAGTTATTTATAGGACAATAAAGGGCGAGTTTTCTTCATATATTACTTTAATTTATTGTTATGGTCTGCTTAATAGGTGAGGTCACTGGTTTTAGGGCAAACCCACTTGGAGAATATAATGAACGTATGCTGGAGGGAAATATGTTGTCCATTAGTTTATCGTGTTTAAATCGTTATTTGTTAATTATTATAAACTATGGTTTAAACAAAGTTTAAACTGATGTAATTAATTAATATTTGCCAAAGCAAGATAATTAATATTTCGGGTATTGATCTCATTATTAATACGAATTTCAAGATTTTGTTGTACATTTGTACATCAAGTGTGTGACTTATTATACTAATATAAAGACATTAGTACAGTATAGGTCCATCAAAGCATTATAATATATTGTGTTTTTTTTTGTGTTACTGACAATCATAATTTTATAAATTGTGTTCATTATTTCAAATGGCGAATCATAATACTAAATATTGTACACCTAAGGATAAATTGTTAATCATAATATAATGTATTGTGGCAATTTTAAACGCAAACATAAAAGATCAAACATAATATTATGTTTGAATTTTATACTTAAAGTATAGCTCTTTTCTGGGTAATTATACAAGAATATTTTTAAAGATCTAATGAATAGCAGATAATCGCAAAAACTGTTCAATTTTACGTTACCTTTAAAAGTTCATTATTTATTCAACTTTATAAAATTTCCAGTAACGATGGAAGCAAAATATTGGTTGCTATATGGCAATATCCATTATAAGCAAGTTCTCACGGGAATATATTAACTAATATACTACTATAGCAACAGTAAACCATTTAAAAGGTTAGCTAGGCTAAATAATTAAATAAGATTATATTATACATAATAGCTCAATTACTTACTTTTCTAAAAAACTTACAAATTGTATTTCAACTTCAAAAGACAAAATCAAAGTGAAGAAATAGCATTTGCAAATATACGAAGCATACATACAAATAGTATTTGATCTGTATATTTTCCAAAATTCAATTTCAAATAATATAAATATGGATTTTAAAAATCGAATAGAAGGAACTAACTTCTTACAGTTATTTTCTTCAAATATAATTATAGTACGAATACGAATAATAATATTAATCTATTGTGTTTTCTGTCATACTCCACTCGTTAATTTGAGTCAGGGATATTACTCATTATGTCATAAGGTCAGTAAGTGATGGTTACAACAATTCTTTTGGCATTTTCAGTTCTTTATAATTTGCTGATGCAAGTTTAATTTTCCTTGAGGGAAGAAATCTTACCCCCATTTTTGTAATTCTAACAATTATTTCCAGAGAAAATAGTAGTTTTTAATTTTTTTCACAAAACTTATACAGGGTGGCCCATCGAAAACAGTCCAGCAAGGTTTACGGCTGTGTACGTGAAAATTTTAAAAAAACTCGGACCCGTAAACTTGTGTTTTCAGCGGGACACGTTTCACTATTAATTTCATCCCTGTAACCTCAACTCCCCCCCCCCCCCCCCCCCCCCTTCAAATGGGAATTGGTATGTTGTATGTGATACATCTTTTTAAAGGGCATTAAATTCTCTTTAAAATCGGCTTCGTTTTGTAAATTTGAGCTACGCGCCGCCAAGTAACGGAATTTGGAATATTTCACTGCACCTCTTATCAAGTACACAGGTTTGTGCCTAAACAATTTTTTTTTATGTAATAAATATCAGTCAATTCAACTTTATCTTCAGTAAAGTGGTTGATCCAGATCTACACAAGTTATTTCTGCGCTATTATTTTCTTTTGATTTGATCGTGACATAAAATATGGTTTATTTTATTGAGGAGAGAGTGGAATTGTATTTTATAAACAACAAACGGCAACTTTGTTTAATGATCCATCCAGAGAGACACGTACATCATTGTTATATCCTAGAATTAGTGCAAAATTTCGGCAAACTGGTTCAGTGGCAAATAAAACAAGGATCATTGAAAATCCGGTAAGAAATGAAGCAGTAGAACCAGCTGTTCTGGGTCAAGTTAGTATGAATCCAACATTAAGTACCAGAAAAATGTCTGATATAACGGGAATTTCGCGGACCACTGTACAGAGAATGCTGAAACATTATAAATGGCACCCATACAAAATTCAACTTCTCCAAGAATTGAATGAAGATGATAATTACCGCCGTTTACACTTTTGTGAAGTAATGTCAGAACAAGTATTAAATTATCCGAACTACCTTTTTAACGTTTGCTTCTCAGACGAATGTTCTTTTTCTCTTAATGGCACTGTCAATCGACATAACTGTCGCTACTGGTCCGACACGAATCCAAGGTTTTACCACGAGGTTCATACTCAAAATCCTCAGAAATTAAACGTTTGGGCTGGTATTTTCGGTGATCACATAATTGGACCATTTTTCTTACCGGGAAATTTAAATGGAGATACTTATTTAGACTTGTTGGAGAATGCTGTCAACCCAGCGCTGATGGCAATTATGGAAAACGAGCAACGTTACCAGGAAGAAAATTCAATAATTCAACAAGACGGGGCTCCCCCATTATGCATTATCCGTACGCCACTTTCTGGATGAAACGTTTCCTGGTAGATGGATTGAGAGGAGGGGTGCTATTGCGAGATCGCCCGATTTATCTCCCCTTGATTTCTTTTTGTGGGGACATCTAAAATCCAAAATTTATGCCATCCAACCCGAATCCTTAGAAGATTTACGGAACCGCATTACTAATGAATGTCAACAAATTACACCAGATGTTCTTCACAATGTCCGAGAACACTTTGAACAGTTATTGTACTATTGTATGGAGGTGAATGGCGGACATTTTCAACATTTAATAAGATAACATGTAAGTATTACTCAATTAAAAATACATTTTTTAAAACGCAATTTTTCGGCGGCGCGTAGCTCAAATTTACAAAACAAAGCGCCATTTTAAAGATAATTTAATGCCCTTTAAAAAGATGTATCACAACATACCCATTCCCATTTGCAAAAACAAGGGCAGTAGCCGCCCCCGCTAGGGGGATTGAGGTTACAGGGATGATAAAATTAATAGTGAAACGTGTCCCCCTGAAAACACAAGTTTACGGGTCCGAGGTTTTTTTTTTTTTTTTTTTAATATTCACGTACACAGCTGTAAACCTTGCTGGACTGTTTTCGATGGGCTACCCTGTATATTTTATACATACATAAACATCCTTGTCAAAATGATATAGGGGTTGTAATTATATAAAGCAAATAGGCCTATTAGCTCAAGTAGGGCTTAAAACAATGCCAATTTAGCTCGTGTACAAACAAGACAAAGAGATAAGAGTAATTTGAATGTAGATAAATAAATACCCAAGAATTTCGGTAAAGTTACAAAAGTTAAAGTCACTAATCATTCATGTGTGTATTTATTTGATAATCATTGTCATAATAAGTTTAAAAAATATATTTATATATAATTTTAACCTATATATTTAAGCTGACACAAAACCATAATACGAACAACCATCAATAAATTATGTAAAGGCTAACTTACCTATAGCGGTCAGGATCCCCCAAAATCTCGTGAAATAAACAAGACAGTCAAAGACCCTGTCACAGCTGGTCCCACAGGACTTGGACGGTCGTGACGAGGTCACGTGACGCGTCCCCACGCTCGCATCGACATTGATGCCTATCGGATTTGTTCCCAAAGTTGGAAACATTGGGCCACCGTTTTTTAGCACGATAACAACTATTAGTGCCGTTTAAATTATACGTAGGACACGGGCAGTCAAGGCATAGTAATATAATGTTTCCCACGTGTTAATGAGGGTAAGTCGGGTTGAAACCGCACATTAAGTTATAAACTAGTTTCGTAATGGGGTTCACTACATTGAATAACATCGGCTGTGAAATATCACTTTTAATATTAACACTCTGTTGTCTCATGTATTTGGAACTATTTGTGACTCTGAAAAAGAAAAATAAATTAATACAATAATTAGAATGATACAGGGTGTTATGGAAATGACGTATTATATTTAAATGGGTGACTCCTGGGGTGTCCTAGAGAAGCGTTGTTGTTTTTTAAATCGAATGTTTAAAAAGTGGGGTAATAATTCACCCCTAAACCCACACACAACTCCTCGGCACATTCATATATGAACATATTACATTGCCCAGCTGGGTAATCAACAGATGTTCATGCACAATGTTGCCAAAATGTTTAAAAGTGTAAAACTTTAGTTTCTTATAAATATAAATATTTAGCTTACTTAGAAAGTAAATCCAGGACGCGATTGGATTCCTTAATCCAAGGCACAGACACTTTCAGTTCTTTTTTCTATGGGGAAAACTTTATGCTCATCACGTGTCCTGATGATAGTGTGGGAGTGCATAATAAGCTTATCACTAAACCCCAACACTAACGCATAATTACACTTTACAATAACACACATAGAACAAGAGCACTTAATCATTTCGCAATAGAAATAATAAAAACGCTAATTTCTATGGGCCATTAACCCTTTACTAAAGATAAAATGAAATAATTATGTTAACAATTGACAGGAACTAACCTTTGAAATGAATGGTCTGGTCCACCTTCGGACCAGTCGCACTGTCTTTTCGAGAACTCTCCGCTAGTAGAGCCAGCGCGGTTGCCATTTCCGAGACTATAATTATACACGAAAATAGTATCATAGAAGGAAATTCGGTAATTTATGATAGTCACTTATAAAACATCGAAAGTGGCAACGCTGTATTTTTAAATATTAGCCCGATTGTCCAAAACCAGCTGTTTAAAGAAGCCGGCCGATATCGATCGAGAGAACCACCGTGTTATTTATTTTTAGATGTTTAATACATTATTTCCCAGACAATAAGGGCGTATTTTTGTCTACACAGTAGCACTTTAATATACTAATTCAGATTGAACATTACTTAGATGTGTTGTGACGCGAAAACTAATGTGATTTTGTGATGTGAGTACTTGGTATTTTTTATAAATTAAATTGGTTTGAAATAAGTCCGAAAAGGTAAATAAAATTGAATTTTTTTTTTAAAGGGTAAGTTGCATTTATAAACTTTTAAGTTGTCCAGATCTGACGGGTGTCATTCGAATTGAACAAATGAGAACATATCTGACCATTTATAAACTCCGCGGCGGTTCGTTCGGGTCAGTTCAAGTTTATAAGTCAGAGATTGTTTGCCAGCGAACTGAACGTAAAAGTTTATAATAATGTACCCTGAAAAATAAAAATCTGTCAAACGGTTATTGACCTCCTAAGGAGTTTACCCTGAAGATATGACAATACTGTTCAAGATTCACTGCCATATGTTGCTGTGTTTACCTTCCGAACAGGGGCACCACGTGGTAATTTTTGGTTTGACATAAGGTCATGTACAAGGCATATTAAATCAAAGCACCATTTCTGAATATTTTTCTTCATTTTGTTTTCATCTCAGGAATTGCCGGTTTAAATATAATACGTCATTTCCATAACACCCTGTATAACAGTAAGTTTTATAAACCATCATAATTTAGTACGCGTCATTTAGAAAGCGAGCCGCTTACGATATTTTTCCATAAATAAATGATTTACTGCGAAAGCAACTTGTAATATAATTTCCCGTGGCGTTCCCTCAATCTGAATATCGTAGTCACTCATGCTCACTAATATACCCAAAAATTAAATCCAAATAGAAAATGTTGACGTTAAAAAATTCCTGTCATTTACGTTGTCAAAGCGACCCGATGGATTTTACAGTCAACTTTGCATAAAATCTATTGAAAACATTGACTGTTTTGATATATCACGGGTAATGTGATTTGTGGAACTGTTACGTAATATATAGATTACGAACACTCACTTCTCATGTGTATTGTAACGGTTGGTTGCAACCTTCCAAAATTATTTTCTGAATACTTCCTTGTGTAGGGTACACCTATTTTGACAGGACTTTATCTCACTAACAAAGCATCTTCAGACCTACCAGAACGTTGCCGTAATATTTATAATTAATTTCCTATTTCGTGTAGAATAAACAACTCTATAACATAAAGGACGAGGAAGGTTCGTAACAAATGATTACAGTTGGCAAGTGTCACCCTAAAGTATAGTCAGGTAAAGCACAAAGGATTATTTGATTGACACAGGTTAATTAAAGTTGAAATTATGAAAAATGGTTCTCGAGCCTAATTAAATTTTATAGAATAAATTTATTATCTTCAAAGATTTTATTCGTTCAAATTATTTCTTCTTGGTTGAGTAAAAATATCAACATTGATTTAAGTGTGGTTCGTATAAATGCGAATCTCGTAGTGCGAATATTGGATTCATAATGACTGATTGGTCAACTTTTAATATTTTTCAAAAATTGACCATTCAAAACATTATTCAAAAATTCGCATTTACAGTAAAACTGTTCATTTAATTAATAAATTAACGATATAAAACGCCATCTCTATAAATATTGAGGTTAGGTTATGAGTTTTACTATTTCCTTGGAACGATGTATTTGTTAAATTTATTTTTAGGTGTTAAATCTAATTAAAGAATCATAAACAGTAAAGTTTAAGCTGCAGCTAAAGAAGTAAGCCATTGCAGACATGAGATAAACTTTACTTCATAAAATGACTTAAGGAATCGCAATCTGAAATATTAACTTTTTTAAAATAAAGATTTATACAGGGTGTTATAGAAATTATTACGTATTATATTTAAACCGGCAAATCCTGAGACGAAAATAAATTGAAAAAAAATAACCATAAATGGCGTTTTGAAGTATTAAAGCGAAATTATACACTTTATATGAAATCTGAAAATTTACATGGCCGCTACTGACGACGGTCGGTGTTGTCATATCTACACGGCAAACCCTTTAGAAAATAAATTATAATTTTAACCATTTTTCGATCTATCATTTATGAGCAAATATGATTTCAGAAAAAAGACGGCGAAAGATGTTTTGCTAAACAAATAATGGTAATATTACACACAAATTTCAAATTCGTCACAAGCACAAGAAAATAAATAGGTCGAACGTCATTGACCTTCCTATTATTTTCCAAACTCGTTCAAAAAGATGCAATTTTATTTAAGACCCGTGCTTTCTTACCTTTATTTAAATATTAGTTTCATAATTTCACAGAAACCACACAGAATCTAAATTTTAGGAAAAAACCTCTCACATAACCTGACAAATAGCAGCTATTCACATGGAAAGAATACACGGGAAAACTGATTTTGGTTCTTTTTTCTCGGTTAGATTTATTTATTTAACTAATTTAAAAATACACACTTTAAATACAATTCTTTCAATTTAAGAATGACATTTTATCTACGAACGAACGAAATGGTACGTGCAAAACTCGGAATAGAGATGGACAATATTTGACAGTTTGATATTTCACGGTCACGGTAATTGAATCCTAATAATAGGCGTTACGGGACGGACTAAGATCGCTTAAATGCATTTCTTATGGTGATAAACGAGATTCTTCCCTGAATTGAATAAAATGATAGTAGCGATATATCCATCAATTAAGGTAAGGGATAATACTGCGACTGTACTTGAGAAGCTCAAAAAATTAAATTAGCTCAGCTCTACTCCAAATGACAAGACCGACGAAGATTTAATATTCTTTCTCACACGGCCATCTCTTCATCTCTTTTACACAATCCACTGGGCGCCGGGGCAACGTAAGTCTAGGCGTACAAGCGTGCGTCTTGTAAGTGTCAGCATTAGAAGATACGCATTAGAATACGATCGGTTCTGTTGCTTACCATTTACACTCTCGGCTATCCGCTTTGTTTTCAGAAGGTACGCGTATAATAATTGTTTTGTAATGAATTTCGGGCTACGCGTCCAAACTTTGTATATAATTTTACATTGTTTTTATTGCCGAACCTAAAACGAGTAGTTTGGTTTGGACGTTTGACTTGATGGAATGTTTCGAGCATAAAGTGTTTCCAGGAATGTTCCCATGAAAAAGAAAAAAAACTGATTGTGTTTGTGCGTGGATTTCCTCGCTCTTTAGGTATAAAGATAAATACAAGTAGGTATATAAGTAATTTATTTTTATAATTTTATATGGAATTTCAGTTTTGCATTAAGTTTGGCAACATTCCACGTAACACCTGTTTTCTGACATGCCACCACAGGGTGACGTATTACAGTGACGCGGGATGAGCTGTGGGTTTATGGGGCTGGACCCCACTTTTAAAACGTTCGATTTAAAAAAAAAATGTAGCGCTTCTGTAGGACACCCCAGGAGTCACCCATTTAAATATAATACGTCATTTCCATAACACCCTGTATTTAGACCTTTGTCTCTCCTGTAATATTAGGCCTGTGTGCGTATTGTGTGAAACATATATCATATGATAAGGAAAAAAGGCAGTTACAGTAAATATTTCAAAGAAGCCGTAAAAGTCGTATACAAAATTCCAACCGTAAAATTCTTAAGATTTCTGGAGCGTCCCTTTGGATATTGTACACGAACCAAAAACTAATAAACTGGAACGGTCGACTAAATCTTTTAAACGGCTCTCTAAATATTATACGATAAAACAGGATTTTTGGTTGAGAGAGATTTGTTATCGCACTAAAGCTTTCAAAAAAGGTTTTCGAAGCGTACGAACGGACTCCTTTACAGGTTAGGTGCGAATATATCCCAAAATGCGAAGCACGCAATGCTGGTTAAACAATTGGGCTAAATAATTATTTAGTTGTCTAAAATTTGACATATAAACATTAAAATATATCAATTAAACTTATGGTGTGTCTCATTGGAGGCTATTCAGAGGACTTCCGCGCCTTTGGCGTGAATTATATTGACGCGTCACAATAGATCTGTGTGTTTAAGAATGCTTGGCTCTTCTATTTTCGCCCACTGGAATACAATACTTTTCTACGGATATTACACCAAAAAGTTTAAATAACGAAAATGCCGCTCTATCATTCCTCTGTGCACGTTCGTTAGTTAATATGTCTAATGGTTATTGACTTTCTAAAGAGTTTGCCCTGAAGATATGACAACAGTGTTCAAGATTCAGTGACGCTTTGCGTCATATGTTGCTTTGTTTACCTTCCTGACAGGGGCACCACGTGGTCATTTTTAGTTTGACATAAGGTCATGTACAGGGCATATTAAATTAATGCGTAATATTTGGATATTTTTCTTCAATTTGTTTTCATCTCAGGAATTGCCCGTTTAAATATAATACATCATTTACATAACACCCTGTATATAGTTAAAAAGTTATGAGCTTGCAAAAAATTAAAATTTGTGCCTAACTAATGCAGGTCCCCCTATTTTCTCATATTAGAAGGCTCTAACAGGTTTATTTAAAAAAAAATTATCTTTTTGTAATTGTGTTGCAGACTTCAAGACGATGGGATGGAGAAAACCATCAAGTTAAATACTGGTCCCCGGCATATATGCCGAAGTTAATTTTTGAGTTTGTATTTAAATTTTTTTGAGTTTCTTGAGTTTTTGGAACATTATATTAGAAATGGTACAATTCTTGTTAATTAATTTCCATTTATAATTACTGTTATATAGTTTTTTGTTTTGTTACCTTTTGGCCCACTTTAGGAAACCTTTTTCAGAAGTCAACAAGAATCAGTCGTTGCAATGAAAATTTTTTCTGGACACATTTTTTTTTTAAATAAATTCACATAAAATATGTTTACTGAGCAATTTTATAAGGTACTGCGATGTTTTGATCCTCAATATTGTATTTTATAAATGTCAAAAACAAAATGGAGACCCAGATTTGTCTCATTTTTTTATCTTTTGATAATGCCATTTTATTAAACTAGATCTTTTAATACAACTACCATATAGTTACCCCTTGATATTAACATATCGTGCATGCACATTGATTATTATAGTTATGGCGATTATTCTTAACAAACTTTATAATCCATAATTCGAACTACACCAATCGATAGCTCCTTAGAGAGTATCTGGTAAGCGTATAGCGATATGGAACTAATCTTAATGGCCTTATGTAGTCGGCAATCCCACTTCTGAAATTTTGTGTATTAACGCGCGATTTTAACGTAGTTATACCTTGGGAGCCGGAGACTTAATTAGCATCAAACAATGTCATCACTGGCGACAATATGGCAGAAGCGGTGCAATAAAGGGCTCTAACAGTTTGTAATTGTGCGACACAATCCCCCGTTTTGATGCCCTGATGGTTCCAAGTTTTGGGTTGACACCGATTAAACTTTTGCGCTTATTAAATTTTCCTTGAATTCTGAATATTACATAAGTTAGAAAAATTGACAATTTTACTATAAAGTTTTGATAGTACTCCAAATATCAACTCGATATTTAAAAACTAATGGCAAGAAGTTACTCGAGTCTTATATACTTCTTATTATGACTTACTACCAAAGATATTACAAACTACAGATAGAAAAATGTACATTTCTAGCCTAACCAACGACTGCAAACAGTCTTTCCTACCTCTTTCAGTCATTATTGTAGCATAGCCAGATTGACATGTTTATCGCAAAGGTATCTTGCAAAATCCCCATTAAAAATTTATTAATTTGACAAATACAACTGGTTTAAGATTAATCCGCAATTGCTCTTAAAATAAATTTATTTCCCAATAATTTTAATATACTATACACACTGAGAAAACCTTTCTTATTTTCCAAAAGTTGTATTTCCTTGTGTAAAATTAAAAAATAAATAAAAATATGTTTTACCTAACGCATTTTCTTATTACTTTTTTTCTTTTACATTTAAAACACCTAGAAAGTAATTGTTTGGTCATTACACAAAAATTAAATTTTAAAAATAATTTCACCAAACTTGTGAGCCCCCTCTATCATAGGTCACGAGCCGCCACTGTGTAGAATCCTCTCCAAGTAGTCCTGTAGCTAAATTTTGTACATACATAAATATCATGTTTAATATTTTATAATTGTATTTCAATTATTCAATCATAA
Organism: Barypeithes pellucidus; assembly: GCA_963991005.1. Taxonomy (NCBI): domain Eukaryota; kingdom Metazoa; phylum Arthropoda; class Insecta; order Coleoptera; family Curculionidae; genus Barypeithes; species Barypeithes pellucidus. The sequence continues at coordinate 17,804,151 of OZ022559.1, forward strand.
ATAATGTATTATTCCAATGTATACTAGTAAAATCAAAAACAGAGCCCCAAATTCAATTAAAAACCATTAAAATTCCAAAATATTCCTCTTAAATTGATTGTGTTTGTACATGCACGCTTCATTAATAAATCAATTTAAAACCACAGATTTGTCTGGCGGTATATTGGTTTTAAATCCAATAAAAATGAGAAATCAATTGAGTGATATATTTCCATTTTTTGCATACTGAAAACCAATAACCAAATATTGGGATATCTAGAGCTGAACTCTAAATGCAGAAATGGAAACTAAAGATTTTATTTGAAACGTTAATTTAATTTACCTAAAAACCTAAGGAACAAATTAAATACATAAAATATAAAATACACTACCTCAATTAATGATCGAATATGCAAAAATGCACTTTCAAATTAATAAGCTGTTATTTCGTTATTAATCAACTAGCTTTAATAATTTTACTGATAGAAAACAGATTCTAAAGTTTACGGCAGAGTCACCGACCTATATATATGGATAGCCAAACTCTAAAACCAAATTTATGGCCTCGCGCATGTATACAAAACTGATCGTCAGATGTCATGCGCAATGCCGACTGATAAACTATTTACCTTGACCGGCCAACAGGACCGTACTTCGCCCTTAATGAGAATGATTACTCGGCAATATTTTGGCGCATCAAGACCTTCTTTACTGGGAAATAAACAATCTATTTTCTCGCATTAAAGAAAGCCTTGTGGCCATCACTGAAAAGCCACTTTTAGAATTAATTTTGATATCTATTGTCCACCTATCGATAGATTTTTAATATCGTTACATCCCTACGACTGATTTCGATTCTGGTCTGTCGTCGTTGGTTGGCAACCAAACCGGCACCAATACGGCGGGGTTGCCTATATGACGGCGATTACATTGTACGCAGGATAACCGACGATCAACCTTTAAAGATATGACCGGTAAATCGTGCGCACCAACCCATTTTTTCACTCATCAAGTTTAACTTTTTACTGCGCGTCCATAAGTTCTACGTATCCATAGTTATAGGTCGGTGGGCTGAGTAGTTTCTGTCCTGATGACAGCTAATTATACAGGGTAGCGCATAAACCCTAGAGGCATGTAAATTTGCTAAAATTTAAACTTGTCATATCTTACATAAAAACTGAATTTTATTTATTTTTTAAATAAACCAATTATAAATATATCTGGGTCAGACACTTGCCCAAAGGTGTCGCCATTCCACTCTAGGTAACAAAAAAATTACCATTTCTTCTAAATAAATTGAATTTGTATGTAAATGATGTCAAATTTAAATTTTTGGGAGATTTACATACATCTATACACTAAATGCATTGGTATCTAAGACTAATTTTATCTTGCTGTTAAAGTTTTTGCTTATGCAAAAGTAATTTTTAGTTCTCAAAACAAATTCTCGTTTTAACTGAATTACGTTGAATAAAATGATCTAGTTAACAGAACTAACTCTTATTCTTAACTACTTCTTAGTTAACATAACTACATCATCATGTTGAAACCAACACTTTTTTATTAATTAGCTCCCTATACTAATTTACTTAGTTATTGTTATTGGCCAGATATAGTAGTAATAAGTAGATACGATGTGAGACCTGACGTCACACCAACTGCCGCCATTTACTGCTAGGAGATGGCGCTGCGCGCTGTATTTTCTCGACTACCGTTGATATTACGACGTGAAGTATTAGATGTACACCTTCACTGTACATCCTATCAATAGAAAGGGCTTCCTTTTCTTGGTAGTACCATTCAATCTGAAATGGTATTTTAAAGTGCTACTGTGTAGACTAAATACGCCCTTATTGTATAAGGTAATAAGGTAATTTGGTTAGTGTATTTTATTATTTCATAAAACTAACAAATCGCATTTCCAAAAATATTTTAATGGACATCGAATCGTCGCAATGTTCATTTGAATGCAATATAAATCGTTATTTTCCTGTTTTTGTAAACAACATAGCCAGACTATGCATTTTAACTGCGTAATTTGTTTATGTGGCGGAAAATGTTTTTAAAGTAGAGTCAAGCGAGGTAACGGCGCACAAACAAATTAACTTAAGTTAGTTAGTTAGTTGAAGTATTTTTACAATCGAGATATTTCGTAGGCTTTCTTGAGGGAACCCGTTTTCACACATCGTCATCGATCTTACAAAGTGGCGTATCTCAAGAGAATACGGTCTTGACATAATACCAAAAAATTATTTCATATGCACTATACTTTCATTTTAACATTAAACATATTTTTCCTTTGAACAATAGAGAGCCGTCATGTAAAACAGAAGAAAATGAGTTACGTCGCTTTGTAAGATCAACGACGTCATACACAATCTCGATCAAACTATTTCTCAATCAACGGCGGCAGTCGCTGTAATTACGACTAATTAATTACAAATGTATTTTCTTTTCTGTAAGTAGTGTTAAATATTGCATATTTATTTATAAAAAATAACATTTTGGTTGAATAACCTGTAATAACCAGTGCTGGAAACCGAGAGTGTATATGTCCCATCCTAAGGACAAAATTTCATCTAGGTAACGAAACATTTTCTTGGCATATTTTGTAAGCAATCGGTTACTTTTGTCAAGAAATATTATTATACTTTAAACTATAAATCATATTTGAATGGACATAATTAAATAAATACGTATATACAGGGTGGTATGGAAATGACTTATTATATATAAATGGGCGACTCCTTGGGTGTCCTAGAGAAAGTCGACATACTTTATTTTAATCGAATATCTAAATACTAAGGTAAAACCCTTTTTGATAACAAGCTGTCGCGCAGCTCCATCTGGTGCCAGATCACATTGAGTGTCTCGCCCTTGCTTGGATAACCACCGCGCACATATTTATATGTTTAACCTTCGATATCGTTGCTTCAGTATCTTTTGATACTCGGTGTTGGGACGACGTTGCGGAGGGTTCCACGTGCTTGACGTATACGAATTTTAAACTTTTTGTTAGTTATAGCATTACGCGATTTTTTTCTGTTATGAAATAATTCATAATAATAAATGTTGTGATATCAAATTTGTGTGATATAATCAACACTGGCAAAAATGCATTTAAAAATGTCGTGGGTTACAAAATTGGAGCTTCCTCAGCCCACCTCTCTATGTTGTTCTAACTGATCCTACGAATTATCACAAAAAGAAGAGATTTTTTTATCAACATTTTAAACATATTTGGGATCACCATAATTCCTCATCTTGTGACTATTTTATGAGTTACCTGAACTCAGTTTCTAGGTTGAGAAAACTTACTAATTGATTATAAAGTGTCGTTTTAACCCGGACGTGCATTATTTTAAGTCATTACCATGTGTAAATTATTTTGAGGAGGAATAATTCATGAAACGTGTTCCAAAACCCCATATCGAGGGTAACTTGCAAGATCGTAAGGTCACGGAAAGTTCCGAATTCGTGCTCGTGCAGGTTTGGCGCGGTTCATTCCATTGTGGTGGCCGTTGCGCCGTTTGCGGGATTTTTCATCTTTGTTCTCTGTGCGTGAAAGTTTGTGTTTTGCATAATTTTGGTCAGTTGGCGTAAAATGGAGGGACAGGAGGGAGATGCATACAAATTGTTATTATTGGAATGGAGCCTTATTATTTATAAGAAATCACTTCGTCCGCATGGTTTCTTAGCCGTAGTATGCTCTCCTGTCTATAATTCATTTGATTATTTTTTTTTAAATATACAACAAAAATGTCATATCTTGAAAAACAAAAGGCACTTGAAGTACACAATATGCAGGCGTTAAATCAAAGAAATATTTTGAGTTCCGATAGTCCACAATTTAGGTACTGGTAGTCCAAAATTTGGTGGTAGCCCAAAGAGTAAATTATTCCAGCCACCATCGTAAGCAAGAACAACTTAAATGTCAAGTTTTGATAGCTCGAATCATTAATTAATCTAGCCCGACTAGTAACGCATCACAATTCACATACTGGTAGCTACGGTAGCCCATCAATAATTTAAGATGGTGGGGCGTGAGCTATTCCAACGCATAAAATAACCCATCTTCTGTACTATCATAACTTATGAATAGTGAGTTAATGCATTTTCTTCGATTTGGTTGCCGTAATTCAGAGGTCTGGGCTGTTCCCTATTAGCAACACGCTTCGGTCTAAGACAACTCATATTTGAGTTATATCAACTCGAAATTTCGCTCAGTGTACTGTTGGTTCTGCTGCAAAACATACTTTTTGTAGAATTTAATTATAAAACGGATTATTTTAAAATAAGATCGAAGGTAAGAGAGTATGTACCTTAAATTGGTAGTTTTTTTGTCTAAAAAGTTTGAAAAAGAAATGATAACGCGGGTGAAGGATGTCTTGTTGTCAAAAGCTGAATACGTGCGTTGACAATTCCGTGTTGCATTATGACAACACCGCCTATAATGCGCTGACCTCCTTTGAGACTACCTCAATAAATTATTGATTGAGAACGTCAGTAGCGGCGACGTAAATTTTCTGATTTCATATATAGTGTATATTTCGCTTAATAACTCAAGGCGCCATTTATGGTTATTTTTCTTCAATTTATTTTCATCTCAGGATATACCGGTTTAAATATAATAAGTTATTTCCATAACACCCTGTATAGTACCATTTTAAAATTTGATTTTTTACTTTAGTGCCATAAGGAAGCTTTTTATATCTACGACCTTCATAATGTTAATCACGTGCGTTAGCTGCTGACGTGGTTTTGGCTTATTTGATCTACATAATCTCGATTTGAATCATACTGTTACAGGTGATGACGCGCGTTCATTCTTTCCCCGGTTTAACTGTAGCAATTTACAGTATGGTGGATCTGAACTTATTTTCTTATTAAATTTTAAATTATTAAATTTACTACAATGCCTAAAACATTAAACGTCAACGGTTTTATCAAGAAACAAGTGGGGAAAGAAACATTAATTAGCCAATTACCGTATTTGCACAAGTAGCCCTTTTTCTCTTTTGTTTTCACACAAATTTTAAGATTTACGGCATTGGAGAAAAAGCTTTCACAAAATAAATTTTGAAGCTGGTTCATACGCCAAGTGTGTACACAGGGATTGGTAAACAAAAATACAAATGGAAAATTCTTGTTCGCTTACAAAGCAACGTTTATTTGATATTTCCTAACATTTGAAATATTTGTTATTTTTTTATTTTCAATCCACTCGCTTCTACTAAAGGTTATAGAAGGGGGGTATCCAATAAAATCTACCCGGGGCCTATTCCGAATTAAAATTAAATACAAATGTCTCCGTGGGTATTTTCCATTGAATTCCATTCATAAAGTGATTTTTAACTTTGTTTTGTGGAATAAAAATCAAGCGATTGAAAAGGTTGCCTAATATTTTTATACACGGAAAAAGACTATAGTAAAATTATTATAGTAAAGGTTTTATAGTACGATTTTCTATAAAATACAGTATTTTTATTAATAATCCGTACCAAAATAATATTCTAGACACAATTTATAACAAAATATAGTTAGTATTTCTAATAAATTTAATACAATGAAGTAAATTTAGTACAATCAAGTAGTTAGTTAAATTCTAAAATATATTATAACTTTTACAATGAATGTAAGTGAAAAAAATTTATCCAGTAGTTAAATATTTTTAAATGTATGGTTCGTTTACTGACAACTATAATTGTACAGAGTGTCCCATTCTCGACAGTTTTATAGGGAATCTCCGTAATTGTTAGTGCTATCAATAAAGTAATGTAGGTGTCATGTGCTCTTTCTGGGTCAAACTTAAAATGGTAAAATCAAAATTTTAAAATTTTCGCTCGCTTAAGAAATACGGGGGGAAATCAAACATTGACAATTTCTAAATTACCCTATATTCTCTTAGTTAAAAGAGATACAGAAACATGTTTTATACAGAAGTTTATTTATAATGATGGTTGAATAATCTGCCGTTTTGAGAATAAGCGTACGGGGTCAGGTAAAGAAGTTCTCGGACCTAATATCATTTTTTTAAATTATACAGTAAAACTTCTCATTAGCGGCCACTAAAAATTTCATTACAAATTGGCCGTATAGGGGGGTGACCGTCTTTGAGGGGAACGAACAAAAAAATTATCTACATATATAATCTGTGATGTGAATAAAAATCAGTATTAATTAAAATGTAGGTATTATTTACACAAAAGAAATAAGGAGATAAAATAATAAAAACTATTTTTTGGGATTGAGGTCAATACAACTTTATTAATTAATTAAAGACTAATTACAAACATTTAAATATAAACTGTTTCTTTCATATCCCCTAAATAAAGCTGGTAAGAGGTATATAATATTGTAAAAATGTGCACTACTGTATATATACAAAAAAAAACTATGCTTGAAAAAATGTTTTAATGGAAGTCTGCTTCATATTTTTAATTTTAATTATTGCTGCTTCACATTCGCATTTCATTAAGATGTTTGAAATATCGATGGCCAAATCGCCATTTTCTTTAGCTAGGAAAAAATTTTGCAGGTCTACTGTTAAAATTTAACTGAATCAAATTTGAGTATTTATCTCGGCTTTTATGAAATCATCATAAATATGAATATAAACAAATTATATTGTTATACTTTAAATCTATTCACAAAATTGGGTTTTACCAATCATGGGTATTTCCAAAAGTACCAGTATAATAAAGTACCGACTGTTCGCAAACATTCCCAGAAGGGTCGAGAAGACCGCAATTAAGGGTAAAATTTCCAGGTCATTTTTCTAAAATTTACGGATTCATGTGACCGTGGCCGTTTTGAAAGAGTTACGGTATTCGAGGGATTTCTTATTATAAAAAATCATGTAAGATTTATTTTAAAAAGCCAATCTGACCGTTAAGAGGGGTGACCGCTTTTGACGGGTGGCCGAAATGAGAAGTTTTACTGTATTTTAATCTAAAAAGATAGCATTTTAAATTCTCTTTCCAAATATATAACACACCATGAATGATATTGGTTTCCTAGGCGATTTATTTAAACTTAATTACTTTGAAACGAAAAGAACATGCAGATTAAGGTAAAAAATAACGGGAATCATCGCAAATGTTCGTGATATGTACTTAAATGGTTGCCGTCTTTCCGGATAGCGAACAAAATATACATTTTGCGCCATTTCCTCGTTTTTTCCACTTTCAATATCAACTGATATCAAATCAAATTTTTCAAAATGTTAATAGGTCAGTTTCGCAAATGAAGATGTAAAAATGAAATTGGCGTTAAATGTTAATAGTCAACATAATTGTTTCTAGGATATTAGCTTTTGTTTCATGGTCTACTGTGGTTTAAAGTAATAAAGTTTAATAAATCGCCTAGGAAACCAATATCATCCATGGTGTGTTATATATTTGAAAGGAGAATTTAAAATAGTATATTTTTAGATTAAAATATATAGGGTGCTCCATTTAAAAGAATGAGGTTAGGTCCGATAACTATTTTATCTGATCCCGTATGCTTATTCTGAAAACGGCAGATTATTCAACAATCAATATAAAAAAACTTCTGTATAAAACATTTTTCTGTATCTCTTTTAACTAGGAAAATATAGGGTAATTTTGAAATTGACAATTTTTTGTTTTTCCCCCGTATCTCTTAAGCGAGCGAAAATTTTCAAATTTTGATTTTACCATTTGAAGTTTGACCTAAAAAGAGCACATTACTTGTTTGATAGCACTGACAATTACGGAGATACCTTATTAAACTGTTGAAAATGGGACACCCTGTACTTTAAGTATTTTTTATTGTAAAAATGACCAAGTTTAAATGAAATGTTGTAAAAACGTTTTTTACAAGAATGAAAGGATTAAATCAGGTGCAGCGGATCCCTGGGATTTCGATAATTCACAAATAATGGGTGAAGAACTCAAGCGACGAGCTTAGATGGGTGACCGCTAGGAGTGGTGTCAAAATATTTACAAAAGATTTTAGGTTATATTGTACAAAATAAACAATATTTTAATCATACGTGATTTAGTAAGACTTTATTTTTCCCGTATTTATTCAAAATTTAAACCGATCCTACCCTGGTGCCTTCTAAGAACCTCGGAGCATTTTTTATTTACTCTGTCACTGTATAATAATCTGCGAGAAAGCGCAACTTTTCGAATTATCTTTAAGTATAATGCCGATCGGATTTCTGTTAAAAGTTATAAAATCCATTAGTTTTTTCTCGTTGAATACGAATTTTATCCCACTTCTGAAATCCCTAGCGTGAAATGTGACATGTTTTGTCACAGATGAAACGACACATAACGTGGGCATAAATGATGGTGGTTTAGACATGTAAAAAGCTCGAGGCTTGTGAATGATGATGTCTGTCTGGAGTGTCACAAGCATAACCTCATTTACAATATTTGGCAATTTTAGTGTTTGGTGTTTTTACCCTCGATTATTCAATTTGGTACCCGAATTTGGTCATAGCTAAATGTCAGTTTCAGAGGAAATAAGTTATCTATTTTTACTCTATACATGGTGTCCCAGAATATGTGGGCAATCGCCCATGTTCAGATAGAACACTTAAAAATAATAGGAGAAGTTCTGTGGATGGTTGTCTAGCTTCCTTAAGGACCGCTCTCTGCAAGTGGCGATTGACATACAGAAATGGAAATAGTCATGGCCGGACAAGCAATCCCACTGGCTTCATCTCGTTACACTACAGGGTGTTAAGGAAATGACTTATAATATTTAAATGGGTGACTCCTAGGGTGTCCTAGAGAAAGTCTACATACTTCTTTTTTTTAATTGAATATCTAAATACTATGGTAAACACCCTTTTTACCCACATACTGGGGATTCAGTTATCCACAATGTGGGTCACTAGAGTATACTAACAGTGTTTTCAGGTCACCCGCATGTTTCGCCCTTGCTTGGAAACCTGCCGCGCGACTATCGTTGCTTCAGTATGTTTCGAGACTCGGGGGAAAGACGCAGTCGAGGGCTCCACGTGCTTGATATATACGAATTTTAAACGTTTTGTTAGTTGTATTGCCCGATTTTTTTCTGTTGTAAAATAATTCATAATAAGAAATATTGTGATGTGATTTCAAATTTGTGTGATATTACCTATTGTTGGTTCTGCAAAACATACTTATTTTAGTGTTTTATTTTTTTATGGAATTAATTATAAAACGGATTATAAGATCGAAGGTAAGAGAGTATGTATCTTAAAATTGTAGTATTTTTTTTCTAAAAAGTTTGAAAAAAATTTGAAAAAAAAGTGATAACGCGGATCAAAAACGTATTGTTGTCGAAAACTGAATACGTGCGTTTACAATAATTCTATGTTGCAATATATGACAACACCCCCTCAATAAACTATTGATTGCGAACGTCCTCAGTAGCGGCCACGTAAATTTTCAGATTTCATATAAAGTGTATATTTCGTACAATAATTCAAAGCGCCATTTAAGGTTATTTTTCTTCAATTTATTTTCATCTCAGGATCTGCCGGTTTAAATATAATAAGTAATTTCCATAACACCCTGTATACGCTTTTTATACATATTTTTTTTATTAATTTTAACCAGCTAATTGGAACTATGAAATATAAAATTTATTTTATTATTTCAGTCCTAGCCAATATAAAAATTAATAAATATTAACTGCGAAATATTTTATTGAAATGTTACTTTATAATTTAATTTAAAAAACTAGAGTATATTCAGTTGAACCTAATCAAGTAGTCATTGCTAGCTAAATTTAAAACAAACACATCATTTTCAGCCATTCTGTTTAATCTGCCACGCGTTGTAATTGATTTTACAATGAATTTATTTAATTGTAATAAAAATTAGTGAAAGAAATTGTGAAATTACTAATGCAGTTCGAGAGATTGTAATTGATTTATGGAAAAATGGAAAATGATAAAATATAGGAAAAATTATCGAAAAAACACACGCTCTAAATCAGTACTACTGATATTGTAAATAAATAGTACAAATGAACTGGTTCGTATAAGATTCGACCCCTCTCTGGCCGGCCTAAGAAATAGCTCCACGTGAAGAGGCCGTTATTGTTAGAAAAACAATTAAAGATTCAAAGAAGAGTGCACCAAAAGTTGCAGAAGAAATGAGAGAAGAATTTCCGAAAGACGTTTGTCCGCAAACAGTAAGAAATTGCTTATACACGGCAGGTTATAATCAGTGGCGGCTCGTGGCCTATGATAGAGCGGGTTCACAAGCATGGTGAAATTATTTTTAAAATTTTATTTTTGTGTAACGGCCAAACAATTACTTTCTAGGCATTTTAAACGTAGAAAGAAAAAAAGTAACAAGAAAATGCGTTAGGTAAAACATATTTTTATTTTTTTTATTTTACACAAGGAAATACAACTTTTGGAAAATAAGAAAGGTTTTCTTAGTGTCTATAGCTGTCGGATCTTAACGTCGTACACTCCACTACTAATACTACTAAAGCCAACTATGAGCTATCAAGAAAACCGAATAATGTGCAATACTACTATCGCCATCTACGAGTTATCAAGAAAACCGAATGATGTCTAATACCACTACGCCATCTACGGCTACGTCATTAGGCGCAACCAAGACGAGAACAACTGTTTAACTGTTTTATGACGAGAATGAATCGAGTCACGAGACTGATAAGTTGGCATTCTTCATATTTTCAGTGTTTTTTAGTTTAAATCCTTAAATAAAATGGTTTAAAATCATATCGAGTATCATTTATCGAAATACACGACATTTATCGACCCTACACAATAGTGCTTAAACGTAAAAGTCCATTCTTCGGTTCTTAATTGTAGAAAATTGATCAATAGCAGCCTCATTAAGTTTGGAATACCCTCTATAAAAATTTTTTCATATATTTCATTTTTAAACTTTCGAATAAAGTCCCTGGATTTACCCTTTGCGGTTTAGGTGTTCCCGCATTCTTCACTTCAATTTTTTGCTCCAAACTCAAAGAGCTAAAGTTATTTCTTAAATAGTCCACCATCAAACTATTCATTTTAACTTAATAAATATTTAATATTAAAACATACACGCTCGAATGCATTACTTAATCGCACGTGCGAACAAGTCTCGTCATAATCGTCATTTACCTCGACCGAGGCACGGTTGCCGAATCTATACAGTTTGGTTTGACGGGATGATAAAATATTAGGGAGGGTCGGACTTTTTTAGTTTGACGGTACGATAAAATATTAGGGAGTGTCGAATTTTATACGATAAATAATATTCAATGAATATAAATTAATATTTTTTATTCGTTTTGTTTTGGGGGTGCACGTGCGCAATGGCTCCTGTGGAAGAACCGCCACTGGTTATAATGGATGCATAGCCAGGAAGAAGCAGTTTATTTCGGAAATAAAACGTAGAAAACGGTTAGAGTTTGCTAGGGAAGACGTTCCAAAGCCTCCTAAGTTTTGGGAACCGGTCATTTTTAGTAACGAAACTAAGATCAATATTTTGGTTTAATGGCAGAACTAAAGTTTGGAGAAAAAAGAATACAGCATTGAAAATTGAAAATATTTGTTCTAAGGTAAAGGTGGTGTCAATGTTCTGCTTTGGAGATGCATGACTTCAGGAGGAGAAGAAAGCAACATGATTATTCATTTCATTATAAGGGACAATTTGAGGGAAAGTATCCAGAAATTGGGATTGGAAGGAAGGTACATCTTCCAACTTCCGCTAATTATTATGTACTGAGTATTGATTAGATTAATACCTAAAAATAAATTTAAATATAATATGTATACCGAAAAAAATTTTGTAGTTAAGTTAAACAATTCTGTTCAGCTACTCTCGCCAGCAACTGCCAGACCCAATGCCATTTCATTGTAAAACTTCTGTAAAGTATTTATAAATTTCTCTTGCGGTGGTTTGCCGCGGAATCAATTTTAATATAAATTACATTTAAATAGTTGAAATGTTCCCAAAGACCATCTGGCTTAAAAGCATACAATTATTTGTTAAATTTGAACAGGTTTCATGACTATACAGCGTGTGCCTTAATGACGTACTCATATTTTAGAGTGCGATTTAACTCTTATAGGTATACATACATACGTAGAAATGAAATATATGCTGACTGCATCATATCAGAACGAATCTCATGTCATGGCGGTTCATGATTTAGGCAGGTATTTCTACCGAACAACGCACCAATCTTGTATTTGTTGAGATCTAACCTCCCACCGTTACAATGAGGAAATCCTCCAAGAAGTTGTTGTTCTATTTGCTCCTTTCGTTGGGAACCAATTTACATTAGCGCATGATAATGCTAGACCTCACATTGCACATGTAGTGAGCGAATATCTGGATGAAGTTGGACTTCCAAGATTGGAATGGCCCGCATGTATCCCGGATCTCAACCCAATCGAACATCTTTGGGATCAACTTAATTGGGCCGTTCGTCATCGTCCTGTACAACCACAAACCTTGCAAGACTTACAACTGGTGCTGACCGAAGAATATCAGGCTGTCCCTCAAGAAAGCATAAGTAACCTCATTCATTCGATGCCTGCAAGCTGTCATTACTATGAGAGGAGGAAATACACGATATTAAAATTGTTTTTGTTAATTAACTTTGTGATATACCTAGTGTTTGTTCTTCTTAATAAAAATAGGCTTCAAATCAGCGTTTCATTTGAAATTAGCAGCTCGCAGCAGAAATGAGATAATGAAATGAATCAATAAACGGAATGTTTAGAATACATCAAAGATTATCAGAAACAGTATGTAAATAAAATTGTCCACTTCAATTTTCCTACAGGGTATTTTGAACTTACTATTTAGATTATCATGATGTTGACCAAAATAAATTGGACATTACCTATAGATCAAAACTCAATTTAAATCAAATATTATCAGATATCACTGTGTCACATAGCAAATACAAAAGGCGCATTAAATTTCATCAATATTTTTTGTTGTATGCACGACAATAAGCTTCATTCGTCGCAACGTATCGAGTTCGCATAATTCATATTTAATACATACAGGGTGTCATGGAAATGACATATTATATTTAAATGGGTGAGTCCTGGGGTGTCCTAGAGAAGCGCTACATCTTTTTTTTTTTAATCGAACGTTTAAAAAGTGGGGTAATTCACCCCTAAACCCACACACAACTCCTCGGCACATTCATATATGAACATATTGCATTGCCCAGCTGGGTAATCAACAGATGTTCAGGCACAATGTTGCCAAACTGTTTAAAAGTGTAAAACTTTAGTTTCTTATAAAAATAAATATTTAGCTTACTTAGAAAGTAAATCCAGGACGCGATTAAGGAATCCAGGGCACAGACACCTTCAGTTCTTTTTTCTATGGGAAAAACTTTATGCTCATCACGTGTCCTGATGATAGTGTGGGAGTGCATAATAATCTTTTCACTAAACCCCGTTCGGCCTCTTATTTCCAATCTCTTAACATAACCGGCATATCGTCGAAAGAAAAAAACACAGTGAAACAGAACAAATTTCACTTAAAGAAACACACAGACACCCACGAGATTCAAATTAGTTTTTTGAAGATATGCACCTATTATCAGATTACACGAAAGCACTAAACACTAACGCATAATTACACTTTGCAATAACACACATAGAACAAGAGCACTTAATCATTTCGCAATAGAAATAATAAAAACGCTAATTTCTATGGGCCATTAACCCTTTACTAAAGAAAAAATTAAACAATTATGTTCACATAGGAACTAACCTTTCAAATAATAATGGGCCAGTCCAAACTTCAAGATGCTTCTTTTCTCCGAAAACTGGTGGTAGCTCGGTTGCCATTTCCGAGACTATAATTATACAGGAAAATAATATTATCGAAGGAAATTCGGCAATTTATGATAGTCTCTTATAAAACATCGAAAGTGGTAACGCTGTATTTTTAAATATTAACCGCTGCCGCGAAAAGAACAGGCCGTCAAGCCCGATTGTCCAAAATCAGCTGTTTAAAGAAGCCGGCCGATATCGATCGACAGAACCAATGTGTTATTTATTTTTAAAATTTTTAGATGTTAAATACATTATTTCCCAGACAATAAGGGCATATTTTTGTCTACACAGTAGCACTTTAAAATACTAATTCAGATTGAACGGTACTTAGATGTGACGCGAAAACTAATGTGATTTTGTGCGATTATTGTACCAGTTTTTGTTGAGTTACCTAGGTACTTGGTGTTTTTCATAAATTAAGTTGGTTTTAAATAAGTCCGAAAAGGTAAATAAAATTGCATTTTTTTTCTAAAGGTTAAATGGCATTTATAAACTTTTAAGTTGTCCAGATGTGACGGGTGTCGTTCGAATTGAACAAATGAGAACATACCTGACCATTTATAAACTCCGCAGCGGTTCGCTCGAGTCAGTTCAAGTTTATAAATCAGAGATTGTTTCCCAGCGAACTGAACGTAAAAGTTTATAATAATGTACCCTGAAAAATAAACAACTTGAAATCTGTCAAACGGTTATTGACTTTCTAAAGAGTTTACCCTGAAGATATGACAACACTGTTCAATATTCACTGCCATATGTTGCTGTGTTTACCTTCCGGACAGGGGCACCACGTGGTAATTTTTGGTTTGACATAAGGTCATGTACAGGGCATATTAAATTAAAGCACCATTTTTGGATATTTTTCTTCAATTTGTTTTCATCTCAGGAATTGCCGGTTTAAATATAATACCTCATTTCCATAACAACCTGTATAGAATAAATCAAAATGATTATCTGTTATCTACAATAAGTTGGATTATTATCAATATTTTTCTACGGTCCTAAAGAGTTTATAAGCTCTTTGGTCCTAAACAACCTATAGCGATTTCTTAGAGTTAAAGTAAAGGTTACGGAATGGACTGTTAAAAATAATCTTATTAACCATTTGACTCGTAATGGTATAGTAGGTATTTGACGAGAAATAAATCCAAAAAGGGACAAGCTTTACTTTAAGTTTAGTGGTTTGTGCTGGGAATCAGCGCTCTACGTAAATTTCAGCCCGGTGATTAGCTTTTTTTAGCATTTATATATAATATAGTCTTTGGTGTACAAGTCATTTTTAAACAATAAAAAAAATTTTATTGTATATTTTATATTCACTACAGGGTGTTTTTAATTTAGTGCCGATACTTAAGGTTGTGAATCCTTGAGTGATTTTAAGAAGAAAAACATTAACATATATCCTAAAGCTCTTCATTTTTTCATCATAATTATAATCCCTCTTAGATATTTTTATGAAATTTTGTACACACCCTGTAATCATTAAGGAGCATTTTTCAAAATTTTTAATTATTATTGAATGTCGAAAAAATCTGAGTACGTTACTCGATTCTACGTAAAAAACTACAGAAGATTTCCTTTTTGTATTATAATTTAAATACCATTATTTTAATATATTATTATAGAATCACCGTGTATACAGGGTGTTATGGAAATGACTTATTATATTTAAATGGGTGACTCCTAGGGAGTACTAGAGAAAGTCTACCAACTTTTTTTTAAATCGAATATCTAAATATAAGGTAATAACCCTTTTTACCCACGCGCCGTCCCATCTGGATTCACTTAGCAACAATGTGGGTCGCTATGAGTATACTAACAGTGTTGTCAGATCACACCGCGTGTCTCGCCCTTGGTTGAATACTGGCGGCGCGCCCTTCATACTTCAGTATGTTTCGAGACTGGGGAGTGGAACGACGTCGTGTCGAGGGATCCACGTGCTTGACGTATACGAATTTTAAACGTTTTGTTAGTTGTACTGCCCGATTTTTTTTTTGTTGAGAAATAATTCATAAAAATAATGTTCTGATATGATTTCAAATGTGTGATATTATCTACTGTTGGTTCTGTTGAAAAACAAACTTTTGTGTTTTATTTTTTTATGGAATTTATTTATAAATCGGATTATTTTAAAATAAGATCGAAGGTAAGAGAGTATGTACCTTAAAATTGTAGTTTTTTTGTTTCTAAAAAGTTTGGAAAAGAAGTGATAACGCGCGTCAAAGACTGAACACGTGCGTTTAGAATTCTGCGTTGCAATATGACGACATCGCTATAATGCGCTAACCTCTTTTGAACCTCGAGACTGCCTCAATATTATATTGATTGCGAAGGGCCTCAGGAGCGGCCACGTAAATTTTGAGATTTCATATAAAGTGTATATTTCGCTTAATAATTCAAAGCGCCATTTATGGTTATTTTTCTTCAATTTATTTTCATCTCGGGATTTGCCGGTTTAAATATAATACGTCATTTCCATAACACCCTGTAGTTGACATAACGGAAAATTATCATGAAACATTGTATATTAAAATATTGCGCTTGAAATAAAAAATTTGTATACTTATTCGAACGGTATAAAAATAATCCATCAGGTCCGGATACTTCTCCCAGCGCCCTTGACTCGGAAAAAATTGTTATATAGCTCCAATTACGTTTTATTACGTCAATATTTCTTCAGTGGAGAATTTTTCCGTTTATTAGAATTTCAAAGTTTATATCCGTTCGTGAAAAGAATAAGTAAATAATTAGGTACAGTTCGCGAATTTAGTCTTCCTTAATTCTTGCCAGTAAAACAAAATTAAGTCTAGTGTAGGTCAGCTCTTTTTTAATTACCATAAGTATTTATACAGGGTGTTATGGATATTGCTTACTTATTCAGTTTTTTTTTTAGTTTTTTTTACATCGACCGTCTATAAACTTAGGTAACATATGTTTTGACTGATAGTGTAATGTAGTAGGTTAATCATGCAATGTATTGCGATGTTGCCAAACCAGTGCGCATGGTCAGAACCGTAACCAGGAATAAATCCCAGGAGAGCTATGGGAAGGGGGATGAACGCTCTTATATGCCCGTGCATGTGCAGTGTGTATCGCAGAGCGAGAGAAGAACAGTGTAGTAAGAAGCAGCGCGACCGAAACTACATGCTGGTTCCAACCGCGTCATCCCGATCACTATCGTTCTTAGCTGTTCTGTTGTGAAATAAATTGCTTCCATGTGCATTAAGTTTTGTTTATCTCGTTCGCAAAAACTTTTGCTTTCGTACCTAGTTATATTCGGTCTTTTAACACTATTCAGTTTTTAAAAAGTCACTTTAAAATAAGGAAAATTCAATTAAGTGTTTAAACTTCGGAAACAAAGATCGACGATCTTGTATTTTGATTGTATTTTAAACCCGACATATACTAACTTTAGGATTAATTGAGAGCTTCAAGGGCGAGAGGTCCACTTAAATCTAAAACACTTTCGTGAATCTGCAATGTGTTTTCAATAGAACACAAAAAAATTCTTTCAGCAAATTTTGATGGTCCGTAATACAAAAGAAATATACAGTATTTTTTATAAAAAAATAATCACACATGAATTGCGAAATACTTACGATAATTTGAGATTTACACAAAAAAATCCTCCAACCGGTTAAAAATCCCAGGACACACTTTATTCATCTTTTAAATCTACGATTTTCGCGCTAATTTTCCCGCCGAGGAAACGCCGTCCGAATGGAAGAAGACACAGCATCCAACTGGAAGTCCGTGTAGCTTTTCCAAGATGCGAAAGGTTGTCCAGGAGTGGGGAAATCTGATGATGCGGTTGGCGTTTTAACAGCGCTTCCGATAAAATAAACAATGGATACTGTTCCAGATTATTTTTTAGGGTAGCGGTAAAAGAATAATGTATAGGGTTGAACGATACAACTAATTTAATCGCTTCTTTGTTCGACTTTAAATAACCGGCCAACTACTAACGATTGCAAACCTTTGGTCAGAAACTAAACAATTTGCAAAATAAGTATATAAGAGTCCAGAAAAATTCCTAAATAACATACAGGAGAAGGATGTCGAAAAACCGAAATATAGACAGCTTGTATTCACTTTTTGACGAGATGTTCTATTGACAGGCCACTTATTTCTACCATTTAGATTTTACTTAGAAAGTGCATATCATATTCGAAGGAATTAAAAAGAACTGTATGTCATAGTTAAATACATTGTGATAATCAATATAAGTTTTTGAGCACAAAAAAATTTGGTAGATAACCCTTACATGTTTCAGTCAATATAATATATTAGTATATAATCAGTGGCGGTTCTTCCACAGGAGCACCTGCGCACGTGCACCCCCAAAACGAATAAAAAAATATTAATTTATATTCATGTGCGATTAAGTAGGCGGGGCATAATGCAGTTTCTCTGTAGTAACAGGTGGCGGGAGACAGCGGGGCTGTGGCGATTTAACAAGGGAAAGGCGCACAATTCTAGTGTGCGCCGCGCCGTTGTCTGTTCGTGCATCTAGTTAGAAATTCGAGCGTGTATGTTATATATTTATTAAGTTAAAATGAATAGTTTGACGGTGGACTATTTAAAAAATAACTTTAGCTCTTTGAGTTTGGAGCAAAAAATTGAAGTGGAGAATGCGGGAAGACCTAAACACGAAATTAATTTAACGCAGACCACAAAAGGTAAATCTAGGGACCTTATTAGAAAGTTTAAAAATTAAATATATGAAAAAAAAATTATAGAGAGTATTTTAAACATTAATGAGGCTGTTATTGATCAATATTCTACAATTAAGAACCGAAGAACGGACTTTACGTTTAAGCACTATACACACTAAGAAAACCTTTCTTATTTTCCAAAAGTTGTATTTCCTTGTGTAAAATTAAAAAATAAATAAAAATATGTTTTACCTAACGCATTTTCTTATGACTTATTTTCTTTCTACATTTAAAACGCCAAGAAACTAATTGTTTGGTCGTTACACAAAAATAAAATTTTAAAAATAATTCCACCATACTTACTTGTGAACCCTCTCTGTATATAATATGGCTCCCCTGTACACTTTATAGAAAAACTGCATTATGACTTCTTGAAGAGGCCGATATGATGAACCCATGTGTCGAATTTGAATCCATTT
This sequence comes from Barypeithes pellucidus, assembly GCA_963991005.1. Classification (NCBI taxonomy): domain Eukaryota; kingdom Metazoa; phylum Arthropoda; class Insecta; order Coleoptera; family Curculionidae; genus Barypeithes; species Barypeithes pellucidus. The sequence continues at coordinate 17,823,059 of OZ022559.1, forward strand.
TGGTGAGCCAATCCTAAGCTATTCAATTAAACGTGCATACAGCAAACACCAGCCAATTAATTGCCATTGACAAAACAAAAGTTAGTGCGAGTGGTAATATTTTCATTATTGGGCGCAATCAGCAGAACCCATCGATTTGTAAGCGATTAGTAATCATCTGCTGAATGCACTAAAAGAAATCGATTTCACAAATCGATGAGAAATCGGACGCCATTTTTTTCCATCGAATTTAAAACGCGATTTGTGGTTATTTTTTTCAGGATTAGCGGGTGCAACAAAAGCCTCGTATTCTTTGTTAGAAAGAAACTGTTTCTGGTTCCGTCGTATATATTATACAAGGAATTAGATTAGCAACACTGAGGCTTTAAATATTTCCATATAATACCAATCAATAGATTTAATCGTTTTTAAATTTGTAAACGTCAAGAAGCGAATGATAAAGAGCATAAGCCCAGAACGTATACTATAACACCCGAGGGCGTTAATGGACTGTTAAGATTTACAAGTTGCAAAAGATTAAAGTTAATCATAACTTTTCCCCTCGGGAACTTCCAAAGGACGTGGACGAAAATTTTCATATTGATCTCATACTTTTTCAAAAGATGGGTAGGTACATTTATATTATGATGATAACCCTTTGTATTAATCTAATTTGAGTCATATAATAAGTTAAATTAGATGTAGATGGGAAGATTAGCTTCAACTCCGCCATTGCATTCCATTGTTTTAAAGTAAGATGTATTTTATATCATATCGTCATTGGTTTTTAATTAAAAAACGTTTCCGAATATTTAAAAAAATGGAATAGAATTCTTAAGCAAAAACTGAATATTAATTTAATCATCCCCTTTTGCAGATAAACTGGAAATAAGTAAATTTAACATATAACGTACACCAAGTATCTAAGGTTTGCATTTGGATAATGGATAATCAAAGTAGCTCTTAGGAAAATATACCTACTTCTACTAAAAGCATGCGTGATTTACCGTTTATCCGCACGAATTTTAATTTGGAGAGATCCACTTTTCCGCACACATAAGTTTTTTATAATTCTGCAGTTAATGGCCTTCAGGATCCAGAGTTATGCGACTTTCCTGACAAACGCCGGCGAAGGAATCACGAAGATCAAACGATTAAGTGGATGAAAATAAACTGAATTTCAATGTTTCAAATGATCATCCCCGTCAAGCCTGTTCTTAGGGCACCCTATCGACTTCTAGCTACAATGCAGAACCATATTTACCTTTTACATTGCATTACTTATGCATTAAAATTCTTCGAGCCACACTAAGTGATGATTTGATACCTGTATATATCAGCTCTCCTCCATTAGGCTTCAACCTGTATGGCTTAAGCAATAAACCTATACAGCGTATTATGGAAATGACTTATTATATTTAAATGGGTGACTCCTTGGGTGTCCTAGAGAAAGTCTACATACTTTTTTTTTAATCGAATATCTAAATACTAAGGTAAAAACCTTTTTTACCCACATACTGTCGCCCCGTTCCATCTGGATTCACTTAGCAACAATGTGGGTCACTAGAGTGTTGTCAGAACACACCGCGTGTCTCGCCGTACCTTGAATACCGGCCGCGCGCCGCTTCATACTTCAGTATGTTTCGAGATTCGGGAGTGGAACGCCGTTAATTCCACGACGTCGAGGGTCTACGTGCTTGACGTATACGAATTTGAATCGTTTTGTTAGTTGTATTGCCCGATTTTTTTTTTGTTGAGAAATAATTCATAAAAATAAATGTTGTGATAGGATTTCAAATGTGTGATATTATCTACTGTTGGTTCTGTTGAAAAACAGACTTTTTGTGTTTTATTTTTTTATGGAATTTATTTATAAAACGGATTATTTTAAAATAAGATCGAAGGTGAGAGAGTATGTACCTTAAAATTGTAGTTTTTTTGTTTCTAAAAGGTTTGAAAAAGAAGTAATAGAGCGCGTCAAAGACGTCTTGTTGTCAAAAATTGAACACGTGAGTTTAGAATTATGTGCTGCAATATGACAACATCGCCTATAATGCGCTAACCTCTTTTGAACCTGGAGACTGCTTCAATAAAATATTGATTGCGAAGAGCCTAAAGTGTATATTTCGCTTAATAATTCAAAGCGCCATTTATGGTTATTTTTCTTCAATTTATTTTCATCTCGGGATTTGCCGGTTTAAATATAATACGTAATTTCCATAACACCCTGTATAATGCGACAAATTGTACTTTCACAATAAGTTACAAATACTAGGTATGTAAGTAAATAATAAATATTTAGAATTATATGTTGTAAAAATGGGTTTTTGTCTGAAAACTATTGTAGCATTTGCTTTCGCATAACTCGTGTTTATTGTGGTCTTATACACATTACAGAAAAAATAATCTAAAGAGGTATATTTAATTTTTTTCCGTACTTATTAGTATGTATAATAACTATTTTCCTGCATTAAAACCTTATTTGAGTTTTCAAAATATTTTTTATTCTTACTAAAAAGTATACCTATAACAAAATATTTACTGAACTTCTTTAATGACATGTTTTTCCCTTTCCGGTTTAAACGGCACTTCTCCTTTCTTGGTATGTTTCCGTCTGTTACTTTCCCTTTTCTTCTGTCTCTCTTTAATCGTCCTGAGCTCACTCTGAGCATTGTATATATGTTTGGGAACGTGTCTATGTCTATTTATTCTCTTGATCTGTGGATGACTTGCATATTTTTCTTTAAGGGCTTCGCTGTAACGTAATGCGGCTCTTTCCCTCGGTCTTAGCTGAAAATAAAGACAGGAATGGATCAATCAGCGTTAGAATGTTAGTCAAATTGTCATAAGAATATTAGTTTTCGGGTTTTGTGAGAAAAGTACATATATATTTATTTTCTTTAAGTATCTTCATACTGTTAGCTTTTATTTTATTTTTTGTTCCCTTGTTTGACTCAAATAATTTACAACACAACTTTTCCAGCTTTTTGGTGTGTGTCTTAAGTTAATATAACCATTCAAAATATAAGCACTCTAAGTCAAACAGAACTGTGATGGGAGTACATACACCAAAGTGATTTCATGGGTATTTTATCGGTCAGCTTGATTTATCAAAATTAAATAAACTTACAGGTCCTAATTTTTCTGATGCTCGAGCCTTCCATATCCTTATATTCATCTCGTCAGATCCGCTGATAATATATTTATTGTCCAGTGTCCAATGTACGCATGTCAACCTTTGCATTCGTTTAGTGTGATATATTTCTCTAGAGTGTCCATGTCCAGCCTCAAATATTCTAACTGATTTGTCATAACTTCCAGATACGAATTCTTTGCCAGTTGGGCAGTAATCAACAAATGTTACCGCTCCCACATGATCCATATGCACATTAACAGGCTTTTTGAGATTACGAGTGTCAAATGTATAAAGGCTATAAACAAAAATGTAAATGTAAATACAAGTAGGTAATTCAGTCGCAGTGTTTCAGAGGTGACTTCAATGTAATACTTACTTATAATCTTCATTGGCACAAGTAAAAGTAAAGGCCTCCATAGGATTCCAAGCTAATTTATTGGTTCTCAATTTCATTATAACTTTTCGAAGGGGACCATTATCTCTCATATCATACAAAATAATGCTTCTATCACTAGCACATGCTGCAAAAGTATTGGTCTCTACCATATTAAATGCTATATCGTGAAGGCTGTCCACACCCCATTCATAGGTCCTAATGGGTTCATTTCTGCTTGCTTCCCATAACTGTACGATTTCACCAGCTGTAGCAAAAATTTGTCCTTTTTTGTTATGGCTTATTGCTGTAAGAACAGTTTTGCTAAGAATGGTATTGACAGGCTCTTCTTCTTCACCAAACTGAGGTGTCAAAGCATTCCATGTCTTAATTATTTTATCATCTCCAATGGTAATAAAATGTTCACCTTTAGGAGTAAAAGTAATACCACGTACAATGCCATTATGACCAACAAACTCTCTTTGACATGCTTTCTGAGGAATATCCCATACTCTGACCTCACCATCAAAGGCTCCACTTGCTATTACAGATAATCGATTGGGATGTTTCGCTATACAGGCAATGCTATCACGGTGACCATCTAGATTACCAAGGAAGGGCTTGGCGAAAACCTTTTCCAGTTTAACAGCATTTACAGCTCTTGTATATTCTCTGGCAGCTTCAAAGGGATGTAAAGAAGGGTCGAAATTTCTGAAAACTAGTAAATAAGTGTATATATATAGATCTGTTTATTTTCAGCTTACTATGCGCTAAATCTGTGATAATACCAAATCATGACACAATAATAAAAATAATACCTTTGTGGATATCATTCTTAGTTTCACGTAAGTATTCATCTGGGGATCTGCTTATAACTTTGACTTTCATTGGATGACTTTTTATCAAAACGGAAACTTCGTCAACTTGAAAACCAAATAATATAACTTAAGATCTAATGCAACGAATACTTATAACCAGGAAGAAGACAAACTGCCGTGTTAAATATTCGAAGCAGGCGATGATACGGCGACATCCATTATGCCTGGCGCGCACGTGCTTTTCAAATGTCACTTTTGTCCAAATTTGTATTACTGTCAATATTTTAAAGTGACATTTAAGCAAAGAAAACATCAAAACCCTTTCATTTGATTTACTAAGTAGAGAAAATCAAATATTAGGATTTTGACATAGGTTTTCAGCTGTAAATATCGCTTTAAAATTGTCCTTACATACTTTTATATTATTATTGAACTAGTAACAATACTAGAAATACAGAATTCAGAGATTGAAGGTTGTAATTAGTTTTATTAAAAAATAGGAAATAAATCAAAATTTACATAAAATATTTTACCATCTTAAACTTCAAACAAATCAAGGTAAATACAATACTATATGTACAGCTACTAACCAAGTAAATATATGCACCATCATTATGATTATGGGCTTCCAATTTGTTTGTTTGGTAGCATACTCCTGGCAACATTAGTGATCGAAGTCCTCTTTAATGTTCAGTCATTTTGGGATTCTCAATTAAACTATGAAAGGAAAGAATTATTATAATAATATATTACTTATCAAAATTCTGACTACGGGTTAATATAACTTATATAGCTGTAAATATTATGTTGTAGCTTTTGACTTTTAGATTGTAAAATTTAAGTAAAATTCTTTAAAAATGTGTTTGTTGCTAGTTTGCGTGAGAAGTTTGGGACATAATGGGACAATTTAATAATGTAAAATAACAATAACGAATAAAAATTAATAAAAAAATATTTCAATCATAAATTACTTACCAGCAACAAAACGAAAAGGTCCGCTTTCGTGAAAAGAATAGAAAATTAAAAATTATTTTAGAATTTAATGACGTTTCCTCCACCATTTTCAATCACATTATAAATCATAAGTTACTTGATTTTTATTCCATTCCAGACGAAGGATGTTCGGTTGTAAAATAATTTAAGAACTTGTGCTGCTCGCATTCTATGTCTGTCTCTGTCTGAATCAACCTTCTCCGATTCATTAAAGGGAGATAAATATGGCCTAGGTCAAATCGAACAAACCTGAGTCTGATATTGACACAGGACGATAGACACAAAAGGATAAACGTATGGAGTAACCTGCCTGGCTGTGACGTCACTTGCACGGCCTACTTATATGCTTCGATCCCCGCCATAAGAGGTCTCACCGGGCTGATCTAATGATCAACATCATCAAATGATAATGAAGCTAGGATGAGAATGTAAGGTTAGGTGTTGTTTAAGGTCTATGTTTAAGGTCCAAGCATCACAGAGGAATGATAGGTCGACGCTGTCACAGGACTAGATAGGCTACTTTGGCTTCTGAATATAGGGAACTTCAATATGGTGCGTATATCACGTTGGCTTTCCCATTGGATTCATAGATTCCTAAAGTAAAGAAACTTTTTTACTCTTCAATCCTTAGATTATCTTCAATCCATATTCTTGACTTAGGAGAACGATCTGAGTAATCATGTCTCTGAAAGACCAGCATAGTTTTGTCAATGGAAAATGTTATTAACTGTTGCTACTGGAGTGGCAGTGGTTTGTCGTCGAAGAAACCTAACCAAACTTTTCAATTTTTTTTATATTTTAAAATGTTCAAGAAAAAATTATAATATATTTAAAATTATGCTAACCACTCGTTTACTCCAGATTTTTCAAAGAGTAATGTCAACATCTGCAGCCAACACAAACAGTAAGAATTATTCAACTTCTTATTTACGCACTTTGAACTTGCCCCATTTTTAGGTATTCTCATAGAAAAACTAGGCTCCATAACTACAATTGGAATTAACAGGCCTGGAAAACGCAACTGTATTGATTATCAAACGGCAAAAATGCTAAACTTTGCTCTTTCTGACTTTGAAGAGGATGATACTTCTTGTGCTGCAGTTTTATATGGAACAGGCGGAAACTTCTGTTCTGGTTTTGATTTAGAAGAAATAGCTAATTTCGATGAATCTGCGAGCGAAGAATATGCAGAGAATTTTTCTGTGGTATGTTTTACATTTTTATTACTTCTTATTCAGTTCAGCTAAAAGAATCTTTGTTTAAGCTGTAAAAGAAATGTCAGTCTTATGGTTAGTCTGTGGTCATCCTTAGCTGCAGCAAGCAAGAAGAAAGAAATTTATCTAATTGAACAACTCTTGGTTTATCTTATTTATCAGACATTTCCTAGTTTGGGTATTAAACCAGTTTACACAGTGAGAATACAATATAAAATTAATTAATGTATTTCAGTTACCTTCAAAAAGACATTTTAAGAAGCCAGTGGTGGCGGCACTTAGTGGATATACAGTTGCCTGTGGCTTAGAACTAGCACTTCTTTGTGATTTACGGGTAATGGAAGATACAGCTGTGATAGGATTATATGGCAGGAGATTTGGTAAATACAGCTTTTATAATTTCTAATTATTTCCATCACTATGATATTTATATTCACAATTAACTACTACTAAACTATACTTAACCAGAATTTATTATATTCAACACAGTACGATTTTCATGGAGAACCAGAACCTGTATGTATTAATTGTGTTATAATAATTTTTAAACTCTAATCGTTTTTTTAAATTTGTATCTTCTCCCTATGCATTGTTCTATCCCATTCAGACTTTTTTAATACCAGTAATCTTTTATAGGGGTTCCATTAGTAGATGGTGCCTCAGTCCGTCTGCCTGCCATAATCGGCTTATCTCGAGCATTAGATCTAATTGTAACGGGCCGATCTATAAACGCAAAAGAAGCTTTTGAGTGGGGTTTAGCAAATAGAATAGTTGCGTGTGGAACAGGTAAAATTTAATTATTATTTTTTAATGAAAACAGTGAAGTAATGGGTTTGAAAATGTATATAATGTGAGCAATGAGTGAGTAGCACAAAAATTGATTTTTGCCGCTTAACACATGGCCTTAGGATGCCATTCCATTATACCAGTTTTTGTATTTTTAACAACCTATTTTGTAGTACTTTTATGACATATAAATAACAAGGGCAGCTTCAATATAATATGATCAATTTTAAAGTTAAATGACAAGTCGTAAATGTTACAGGTTTAGGTCAGGCTATACAATTAGCCAATTCTTTGGTAAAATTCCCACAAGAATGTCTCAACTCCGACAGAGAATCAACATATAATGCAGCTTTTAATCAAGTTTACAATGAACTGCTGAAATATGAAAAAGAAAATGCAAAAAAAGTTAAATTAAAAGATATAATTCAAGGAGCTAAAAAGTTTATAAGTGGAATTGGAAAGCATGGAAAATCATATGACCTTACAGAAAAAAAGAGTTTTGAATGGGAAAAAGAATATAGTAGTAAAGCAAAGAGTAAATTGTAATATAGTGTAAGTAATCAATAGGTATGTTTGTACATAAATAAAGCTAAACAAGAGTTATAAAAGTAATTTTGAATTTAGTCTTTCTTGATTAGACACTTAAAGTCCCACAATTTATTTTCTTGTAAATTTTGACACAATCTTAGCAAGGTAAATTAGCCCAATACCCAATGCCATCCTACAGTATCACGAAATTCTACTGTATTACGTCTACGCTTTCTTGTACTGGTAAGTAACACTAAATGAAATCAGGCTGCAAAATTTAATCATGGAAGTATGTACCACTTCTCAAAATTGCAATTGAGACCTAATATTTCCATCTCAGGCATAATAATATCAACAAATAAGTGTGAGAGAAATACAGGCATGTTGTTAAGTATAAAACAGCGTGGCATATTATTGATTTGAGTCTATGGATTTGAGATAGTATGAAATATTTTATATTTACAGTAACTTCTACATTTTGTAAAAAATTTAATGGAATAACATTGATATTTTTTAACCAGGTGGCCATTTCATTTGTCTTCCTCCTAATACGTGAACATGTAGATGGTACACAGACTGACATCCTTCTTTTCCATTATTAATGACTAGTCGGTAACCATTTGGTAGTTTTTTTATTGCTAGCTCTTTTGCAGTCAATAGAAGGTGTCCAAGAAGCTAAAATATGTAATAATATGACAAAAATGTTTGAAAATTGGTTGGTTCTTACCTGATAATCTGTCCTGGTGTCCATGATCGTTTAAATCATTTAAGTATTATTAAAGTATAAGAATAGTATACTCTGATACATCATGTTTACCTCTTTATCAGAATTGTTACTATTATCTAGCATGGGGATCCTTTTTTTCGGAATAACGAGGAAATGAACCGGAGCTTGTGGTGCTACATCATTAAAAGCAAGACATTGTTCATCCTCATAAATTATATCGGCAGGAATTTTCTTAGATATAATTTTATCAAATATTGTCTCAGTGTTTTCAGTATATTTGGCTTTAGCTGCTTTATCGACTTCGGTGTTCATCTACGATAAACTAGCAGTTAGGATTAAAATTGTTAGGTACCCTAAAAAATTATGAGTAATGTTACCTTTGCTATAGGTAGTGCAATAATTTTGGATTTATTGCACAAGGATCTCAACATGCGTGAGACTTGTAAAGTAGTACTCATATTTTTGTAACTTTAGGTATCGTACATAGACAAATTAAATTGTTATTATCGCTTCAATAACCAAAATATGACGAAAATTTTTAAAAACATTCCGATATTTCTGTCACAGGGGAAGGACAAATCTAGTATCTACATCTACGTATGAAAGCACAGAGGAACTACACAACAAACGCTAGAGGGAACACTACAGGTTTTTTTTTCTGTGGTGTGACCGAGAGATTTTTTTTTCTCATGGTTGCATTCTAGTCACAGAAGATAGGTAGGGAACACAAAGAAGATATAAATTCATACCATTACCACCTGTATTTTAAAAGGCATTGTCCATACCATTGAAATGTGGACACTACCGTAGTCATTTCAATGTTTCATACTGTATCGATAGTACAGAGGTCTATTAGGTCGCCGCGATCTTACGATTTTTACCGATGGAAAGCTTAACTGTCGGAAAACCTAATCTAGGTCGGCCACGATATAGACGACCTATCATTCCTCTGTACAACAGTCATCATTTGACTTTGACAGATTGGTGTTATGTCATTAATTCCAGTCACGGACGCAATGAGAAAACAGGTTCGTTCAAATTCTATTTCTACTCTTGTGAAACGTGAAATGTGTTGAAGAAGTTAATTTGTTCCGCTATTTTATCGGAAAATCGGTGCTGATAATATACATACATAAATTAATCTCAAAGGGTTTAAATAGTAAAACGTACTATAATCGAGTGCAAGATAAACACGACAGCCCAATGATTAGAATATTTTTTCAGGTATAGAGTAATTTATTTGAATTGGTATGTTGCATTAGTTAAGTGGTGTTAAATTTCTTGATTTACTGATTACATACATTAAATCAGAGAGGTATCAATGTTCGCCCAATTAAATTTATAAAATCTATCGCCTTGAATAGTACAACACTACTGCAAAATGGAAGAAGACTTGAGTCCCAATGAGGATGCAAGTGTTTGGGATATTTATGGGAGAACACCGCCAAGAACTAAAATTTTAAGAAAGAACCGAGAGAGGAAGCAAAAATTTACAGGGTGAGTTTAAAGTAGACCTAGCTCAAGAACCAATTACAGGCTCTAGTTTTAGGTAAGCTTAAAAACTGAACAAATTGTAACACTTCAGTTGTCCATGTTTGGTCAGAATTTATAGTTTTGCCTTTAAGATGTACAATACAGACACAAATATACCTACAATACAATGATTACAAAACTTCCTAATGAAATTATAAAAGTAGAACTAAAACAAATCTGTTTAAGAGCCATTTTGATAGCTATGTTTTGCATGTGTAAGTATGTTTAAATATTTTGATACACAAATTTAGCCAAATACAGTTTGGATAAAATAATTTCATGTTTGAATTTTAGGAAGGTGGTTTTGCCCCTTAAATGTTACACATACCTCCATTTGTTTAGTAAATTTCTATCTTATTTGGTTTACGGCTAATTGTACTTGGTAGTGTATGTATTAAAAAGGTGTTATACTGCAGTGCTAAGAAAAAGAAGTAGGGTAACTCTTGGCATACAACTAAAAATTTGAGGATACTTGGAGTTTTGTTGTGCTACAAAGTTAGTACACAAAAGCATTTAATATAAAATTTACATTAACATAATTTCGGTATATTTTTTATGCCTCTAATTCCCAATCTAAACTGAAGGAAATTTTTCTTCAAAAAGCAATATTTTATTTTATAAAATTTAGCATGATGTTTTAATTTTTTACACCTGTTCATGAGTGTTTAAATCTATTTTCCCCTTCAAAATTTATTGTAATTAATATATGTTTATACTTAGTACAAATCAGTGATCTCATTCTGCACTTGTCATTTTACACACTTTATTGTATTGTATTCATGAATGAGGCAGAAAAAATTACTTTAGAAATCCTATTTATTTATTTATTTACGGGTATATTAAGAATACCCTGTTATAAAATACTATAAATATACTAAACCTACTAATCAGCTGCACACAGTACACTACAATTCTAGGTACTATAGAGAAATGCCATTTAATGGGAGAATTATAGTCATAGTTTGTTCTAGGGTAGTTCACATAAGTTGTTACTGTATATCTTAGGTTTCAAAATAATACATAATAATTAACTAATCAGATAACTTTGGTCTTTGATTGTGACATTAATAACATTGGCAGAAATTATTCATTCACATTCAAAGTTGTCTGGTTAGTAAAGCAATGCTTAACTTACCAGACTACTTTGATTGTGAAAAAATACCAAACAACAAGAAATGAATATTAGTTAAACTTCTAAAGCATAATTGCAATGTATTTGTTACAGGATGGACACATCAATATCAAAACCTCACAAATCAAGACATCAATTGATGAGAAGAAACACAGTCAGCACCATGTATGATGAGCTTATTGCTAATGCAGATAAGTCAGACTCTGAGCAAGGTAGGTTTAAATGAAATATTATTTACACCTTGACTTCCTGAGATAAACGACCCTGAAAATATTTGGGAAATATAAGAAATACAATACACTGCTGTTTTCCATTAATATTATACCTTTAGGTAATTCTGAACGCTCTCAAATTGATGGCAGAATAGATTACTTTCTTCAACACAAAAATGTTGTGATTTTAATTTTAGGTTGTCTTTTCTTCAAAATCTTGTTAGATAAAGTATTGTAGTTTTATTGAGCCATTTTTCACCAGCGTCAATCAAATATCATTTCATATTAAAGTATCACTTTTCACACTACTAAACTGGCAATCAAGAACTGATGGTCAGTGCTGCATATACTGTGTAAGATAAGTTGAAAACATGTTTGCATCACATTTCATTTTATTGTTAAATGGAAAACGTAGCACATTGCCCTAGTTTTTTTTTTGTTTATTGTTGTACTAGGTATTAATATTACTTAAAATTATCATAATACAATTAATGATAATGCAGATCAAATACAGCTTTTTATAACTAACTTTGTTTAGACCCTAATCTCTGTTTGATTTACCATTAAGTAGTACATTTTTTTAAGTACCTAAACATAATTTTACTAATAATGGTTAGATATACTATGTATTACTATCATATTTTTATAAATCTTGTTTTAATGATTTTAAAAAAATAACTTTTTTAAGCGAGAATGGAAGAAGTTTTCTATATTTTTTCAGTGTAAATATGATCAAAAGAGCTAACTGATGTTTCAATTTGTATTTCTTGACTCAAAAATGCGACAACTTAAACAGAAGCAATTTTTTCCTTTCAAATTATATGGTACTAACAGAAAAGTTGCACTAAAAGTGAACCTATTATTATTCAATTTATAAATGAAAAAAGATTAGGTAGTCTTACTGGTGTGGCAAAATACTTCCATCTATCTCACAGGCTAAGTAAAATTACCGTAGAATGGGGTTCCCAAACTTTTTCAGTTCGCAGCTCACTTAAAGTATATTTATTTCCAAGATAGACTAGGCATAAACACTGTTAGCGCATGATCATCACGTGAGTAGGAGGAGCCTCCGCGCATGCGTATTCTTATTGGCCGTTCGATATTGTGTGAACGTGGGACGGGGCGGGGTTTATAATTTTTACAGAGTTGAAATCAGGAAATTAGTCGATCTGTTGGTCATTGAGGCCAAGTTTCGTGTTGCGGAAGTTGTGATTATTCCATTTTTACTTTTGTCCTTTCATTTTTTGTTTGTTGGTGTTGCTGTGAGTACTACTGAACATACCTACCTTTGTATATTTGTTAAAGGAATGTCTAGCACCGATACTGCAGACGAAGCCCAATAGTATATTAATTTGAGTCCATCTAAGAAACGTCACAAGAAAAATCATTTTAGTCTTGAAATGAAAGAAGTCATTTTAAAGACTTTTGTTGCCAAACATAATTCAACCTACAAGTTTGTCAATATGAAAGACCTTTTTGACCGTGCATTAGCAACTATTACACCTGAGAAGAGTAAAAATGTATTAGTGCAACAAAAAGTAGGAACCAGAATGTGTGAATTCGATAATATTATCGAGATACAAGTTGATTGACTAATTAGGTATTACTGTAGACTAAAGCGACGATGATAGAGATAACTCCTCCAACTTATCAGAATAATTTCATCACAGTGAATTCGGATCTTGTACGGCACGCTTCATCAGTAAACAGAATTTTTTTAATGACAATTTGGATCACGGATTCTTCGTTTTGAATAAATTGACAATTCTAACAAAATGTACATCGACACGTATTTTCCGGAAACCCTGTATTTATTAATTTATTTTATATTTTACCATGAATACTTATTTACATTCCGATATTTCCAAATTGTATTCAACAATATTGCGATCATAATTTTTTATAATTTATAATATTATAAGCACTGCCACTGTTAGTTCACCGATCACGTGCGTTTGTTGTGGTCGGTCTATCTTGGAAATGAATAATATACTATAGAGGTTTAACATTTTGTCATAGCACCCTACTTTTACCAAAAAAAGGTTATACTTTCATTGGGGACCCCCGTACCACCAGATTGAACATAAAAAGAAGGTAGGTAAAGGAATGATCCATAGTAATACGAGCACCTCCCCCTCCAAAAAAAGGTCATTACTTTCATATTGTGGGGCCGCCTCCACCAGATTGAGCATCAAATCAAAAAAAATGTGCTCATCAGCTGACGGTGTCCCTGCTTACACAATTTTTGCCACGTCTGTACAATGTACACTTCAATTAGGATATGCAAAAATATTTCGTTATGATACAGTCAAGGAATTGAACAATTTTCTTTTTCTTAATTAAAAAGGCAAGAAAGAAGTATAATTTTGGGGAATGTGATTTTAAAAACATTATTGTTCCAGTGTGTTTTTTGGGATTTCCGATGATGCAGAAACGATCGCCAACATCGATTTTTATTAAAATCTGACAATAGAAAAATTTCCCATATGTTGCCTAAATTCTGCTTATCACTGTATATGACTCCACTGCGGTATTAGTTTAATTGCAAATTCAAATAATTGTACTAATTTATAACATATATGCGATTATCAGTGATAACAAAATAAATAAATAATACCAGACGTATTTCATAGAATTAGCATTGTAAAGTATATTAAACCCTAAATACTTGATGGTGTAACTTTGTTCTGGCGCCAATTAAATATTATTAAACAATTAGTCATTAGTTTGGCGAGATAACTTACAAAAAACCAAAATTTGTGAACAATCCCCAACAAAATTTTTCAAGATGTAAGCAATTTTTATAAATTATATAGTGCAATACAATTAGGTATTCAGTGGCGGAACTTCAAAATTATTTATTCTGCCCCCTATAAAATGATTTAAAAAGTGACCACACTATTCTTTTCTGAATAACTTTATTGTTTAAAATTACTTTTAAACCAACTTTCCAGGAAATATTTACAAAAGAATAAGTTCTCGTACAATTAATTTAAAAATACATAATAAGATCGAATAATTAGAATATCGTACAGGGCAGGTTAAAATTAGAAGTTACTTTAAACAAGTTTTTTCTTTCCTCAAATAATTTAGACTCACAAGTCCCCCCCAATCATCAATTTAACACGAAAAATACCATAAATACTGGTTTGACTAACACGACAGGGTATTACTTCCATAACAAACCCGAAGTTCTGGATCCACTCTTGTGTTAAATCTTCTTATATTCTGACCAAAAAATATGTTAAAAGATTTTTTGATATTTGACTCGATTAACCATTTATAACTAATTTTCTGACCAAATGTTTCTAAGCGGTTAATATCTGAATATCACAATGTTTAGTCATCAGTTAGCCATGGAAACAATTATTGTATAAAATGAAACATAAATGATATTTGAATAAATGGAATGTATTTCAGCTTACTAATAATAATAATCTACAAAAAAAATTATTTGAAAAATTGTTCAATGCATTTCTGTAAATGTATTTTCCCTAAATTGAACCATTGACCAACTTTTCAATTAATTTTATTTGTAGATTAGTATATTACTAGTAAGTTATTCTTTTGATGTTAATAATTCTCAGTAAAAGAAATAATTCTTTGAAAACTTAGCACCGCCATACCGCCAAATAAGTATAAAAAATATTATTTATAAATAACAAGTGCTGTATTTAGACCAGTTTGCTGTCGCTCCGGAGCACCTATTTCGTTGCGCTAGGGATATTTTATATTTTAAATTCAATTTCCTTAAATTATTTGTTTAGGAATAGGAAGTTTGCATTCAATTAAAAATACCTACGGTGTCATAATAACTTTAAAACGTTGTAGTTGTTAATTCCTTGTTACTATAAATATTATCCAGGACCTATCTTCCTGCTAATCCACTTTCAGAGGATGTCAGCACTTGGCTTGCGCGACACTAACTTATTCAACACAAACAAGACAAAAACTTAACTTATCTGCAAAACGAATAGGTTCCTATGCTTTTTTATTACAAAAAAAAATTGTAAAAGTTCTTAAAATCTAAGGCGATCGACAGATGTGTAGGAACTCCTTTTCTTGATGATAGTATAAAATCATAATAAATTAGTGTTGCGTAAGAAAAAGACACTTTTTGAAGTGGCGGAGGGTCTCGCATTCCGTAACGGGAGGCCACTTTGGGCTGAGGGCCCCCTGGACGCCTGGGCCCGCCTGCGTTGCATGGTCTTGCTGCATAGTAGTTCCGCGCCTGTAGGTATTATGTCTGGTAACCTCGGGAACTTGAATACCCCTACGTGTCCTTGACAAGATTTTTTTCAATCTAGGTCTCCTTGGCACTATTGAGTTCGTCACAACATTTTTTACAGGTGCTAATGTTTACCAACTACAGTCTACCAAAGCACTAAGAGCAGGGATTGTTAAACCTAGCCTAGCTCTCATAGTAACTCCTTTGCATAATTTTTTTTGCAGTTTTGTGTCTTAATAATGAAGTTACTTAATTTTGATAAGCCCATATTACAAAGTCAATTAGTTGGAATTAAGTCAAAGAAAGTAGACCTTTTGCCTTTTTTATGAAAATCGTGACCAGTTCTGAAATAATGTTTTTTTTATGTAGCCTCTTAAACGGCTCTACCTAAATTTTAGATTATCTACAAAAATATTCTTTTTTACAGGACATGGTAGCAAGAGGATGAACAAGCGCCACATGAAGCTTCTACGGGGTTCCGAGAGAGATTTGAAACTGGATATTGCCAGTGCACAGACCTTTGGTACAAAGAAACCGGGTCATGTAGGACATGGCGGAGGACATGGCGGCGGACATGGAGGTTGGCATCATATACCTAAAACTCCATTGCCTAGTTACCAAATTGAAAGCTGTAAAAGGTATGTTTTAAAATTTTTACCACTCCTTCTAAAAACAAAATCACTAATTTTATATCAATGACTTCAAGCTAGCCGAGCTTAGGTGACCGTTAAGGCGCTGTTCTCACCAAAGCAACTGGCAATCGCAACTCAACCGCAACTTCAGTTGAGTTGCTCGCTTGTTCTCGCCAAAGCAACTGGCAACTCATAAGCAACTAGCTTAGGTGACCGTTAAGGCGCTGTTCTCACCAAAGCAACTGGCAATCGCAACTCAACCGCAACTTCAGTTGAGTTGCTCGCTTGTTCTCGCCAAAGCAACTGGCAACTCATAAGCAACTAGTTGCGTTGCAGTTGAGTTGCTTTAAGTCAGTGGGAACACGCGTATTTAAACATTAGTGCTGAGTCTCGATGAAGTTGCGTTGCGCTTGCCAGTTGCTTTGGTGAGAACTGACACTTAGAGTCACTTTAAAGCATGATATAATAGTGCTTAAATCTGGCTTGATTCATTCAAGTTTAGCCAAATTTTAAACATATTCATACGCCCAATATAACTTTAAAACTTAATCTTATCCATCTGTTTCAGGTTTATGAGTTTAATGTGTCGAACGGTTGCGTGTCATAAACAGTCGACAGAATCTAAGGAGTCCAAGAATGGACTCACCAAGGCGAGCGTCAACGAATCAAAGCAAGAAAACAATGACGTATCATCTTCCCGATGTCCGCAAATCAGAGTAGATTTTTATCAGACTTTCAGTATGTTGATAAGAATGGGTGTGGGTAAAGACGAAAGATGTCCACGAAGAGGGGTAAGTTTAGTAACTTTAATATACCAAATTACAAATATTCTCACCTAATTTATTTGTGTACATAGAGTAACCTAACCTAAAGTGTTGGTAGCGCAAAAACATGTAATACCCTGTATGCTGCCTCTGGCATCTTTGACATTGACAAGAAAAAATTAATAAGTGTATCAAATTTGAAATAATTATCTCCAAAAATGTTGAAGAAAACATTAAAACTTTGACACCCTGTATATCAAAAATGAAGCTCTTTTTGACCACATGTTTATAAGTATTTTTTACCATTTTGACTAGCACTATCAATCCCTTAATATCTATATGACATTAACACCCTGAATATCATCTCTTAATAGTTTTCGAATTTGTTTCGTAATCTGAAATTTGAACATCATTTAAATTGTGTAGATAATTTCATCAATGTTTTGATAGATAGAAAAGTGTGGGATTGGTTTGTATTACGCAGACTGTTTTTATGTTCCTTAATTCTATTTTTGAGATATTTTGTTTGGCCCATAGACAAAGGAAGAGAGGGGACGCGTAAAACAAGAAGCTATTTTGTTACCGCCTGGCTCCTTATCGGATTTAGCAGTGGCGTTACAACAATATTTTCTTAGTATTATCCCAGTACAAAATTATTATTTATGGAAGTAATATTTTTATTGAATTGAATTTGTATATTGTGTCCCTTACTGAGTACAAATGTTCTTCTGCTTCTCAATAATGCTTAGTAAATATTAATTTTATTAGCCAAAAATATAATTTCATATTGGAAAGGTTGTGAAATTTAAATATCTTTCAACTTTAGGGAAAATGTAAGATAAAAAACAAAATTCGTCGATTCAAAATTTATTACAAAGAAGCAACAAAATGTAATTAATGGTAGTTTTGAAAATATTGTTGGCACAGCACCTCCAAGTAATCGAACTCTTTCCTCAACTTTATAAAAAAGGACATCTCAAAATGCTTTGAACAAATCCTGTAGGCAGGAGAAGGTGTCCAATCTCTAAGTCCCATGTTCTGCACCCAAATGTTTGCTTTTTGTGGATCTTTCGGAAATCTAGAAACAATACAACAATGTGTGAGCTTAGTGGTTTAAAATAAGTTTTAACAGGACGCCCTCCTTGTGAAACAACCTTCGCCTGAAGTCGTGTTTCTCAAAGACTATGGACCTTGAACGATTCAAGACAAACGTTAATCGCTTTCTTTAAAAAAATAACACTGGTATACATTCAAAATAATATAATGCTTTCACTAATAATTAACCAAAATTAAATAAGAAATAATTTAATTTTGTCAAAATATACAAATCATGCAGGTACGCCATTGAGTGGCACATCCTCTCCAAGGGCAATTACCTGGTTTTTATTAAAAATCTTGAATGAAAAGTGCAACAAATCAAATACAAATTACAAAGAAAGGTAGCTTTAACTATGGCCTTAATCATAATTTCAAATAATGTATAAACTTACAAGGGAGATATCTAATATAAAATGAATGCATGCAAAAAATACAATTTGAATATTTACCGATGGAAATTAATTCCCAGTTCCTTTCGTTCATTACGGCTTTTACAGCCATAAGCACAACAATTCGCCATTTTTCTGTAAATAAACTGAATTCTTATAATAGCTCTTTTCACCACAAATCACCAAAATACACTGGGTGCCACCTCGATTGTCTGGCTCCCTATCAATGGCGGTGGATCAATTTTAGGTAACACTTTCTGCGACGGCCCGTAAACCGGAATTATTCGTCCCCTCTCTTTCTTTGTCTATGGTTTGGCCAATGTTTGTTAAAACATTGACCGGACGGAACAAGTATTTTGTATATTAAATTTGTTTGGTTTGATTTAGATTTTGTGAATTTTAATTTATTAAATAACTTTTTGTGTATTTGTTTGTTTTTTTCTGCTATATTTATAAACATAGCTTATGGAATAAAAATGTTAAAATTAAGGGAGATTAAAATTGTCAAAAAAAAAACGTAACTTTTTTTAAATAATACTAACTTAAAAATCATAATATTAATTACAGATGAGTCGCGAAGAATCTATGTGGCAAAATGAACTGAAAGATCTTATATGGCTAGAGTTGCAAGCTTTTCACGCTGATAGATCACCAATTGAAGAAGATGAATATCTGTGTATGGCAAGGCAGTCGGTAGAACCTCTATTACAATATATCATGAATTATAAATTCCAAAGGTAATGAACAAATTTTGATAATTTTAGATCTCTTATGCAAAATAGCTATAGTTAAGTCTATGTGAAACACGGCATTGTTATGAACGTTTTGACAAGCTGATTTCGATCCTGTTTAAACACTACGTGTACATTATTATTTTAATGAGATACACATACATGTTTTATTGCCTAACCGCAACATTTATTTACCAGTTTTATATGGAAATAAAACAAACATTAAATTAAAAATCTAAATGACTCACGTTGCGGTAGCAACAAAAACTGCCTTATGAGACGACTAGTTATGGCAGTTGAGGATTATAACAATACAAGTCAAAAATTGAATATATTTTTTTAATTTTAAGACACTCGAGAAGATACAGTTCACAGAATAGTGACAGTGGATTAGAAGACGACTGCCCCGGCTGTATTTCAATTTACTGTGTTAGTTGTATGGAGGCTCAAAACGAGGCATTAAAAGAAATCGAGGGATTAATGAAAAGATTAGAGGACGTCGAGAGCTTATTTCCCTCCTCAAAGGCATTCGCAGAGTTATATCCTTTATATAATAGTCCTAAATTTGTTAGTAGGGTAAGTGAGTGATTTTTATCGGCTATAGGCCGTATTTTGTCTACTCATTTTTCTAAATACTATAGGTACTATGACTCATTTCGTTTAAAGTGTCAGTTACTTTTTTAATAGTTTTTAGTAGCTAAGTAGCTCTAAAAGTAAATACAGGGTTCGGACTAACTTGGCAAACCTGCAAAAGTCTTAGAATTTAAAACTGGTCTTAAAGAACCTGGAAAAGTCATTCATTGCCAAATTGAATTCCTCCAAATACGTTGCAAACATTTGCTTTCTTTTTGTTTAGTTCTTAATTTTCGATAAACCGTATTATGATTCCGACCGTTTTTCGGAAAAAAGTGTGGTTATGAAAATATTGGGGGTGTTCCATTCTTTTTGCCAGCCGTGTATATGGCAATCTACATAATAGTAGCAGAAATTAGAAATAAAAACATACTAAACTTTTTTTAAAAGACCTGGAGTATGACCAAATATTTGCCTGAAAAACCTGGAAAAGTCATGGAATGTTACAGCTATTGAAAAGTCCGAACCGTGCAAAAGACTTTAATTTTTTTACTTATTTTCGTTTGTGTTGATAGGTTAAATCGATAAGCTTATGGTTCAACATGACGAAAATACAAAGACTGAAATTGAATATCCTAGCCCGTCTCGTCCTATGTTTAGAATCGAAACACGAAAATTGGCCGGTTCTTTGCGACGATATCACTTCGGGATCCTCATCGGACAGTAATAGTAGTATCGGTTCTTCCATGGGCGAGTCCTGCGTCAATAGGAATGACATGTACAATGTCCTGCCTTTAGCAATGCTAATAAGTAAAAAGGACGAGAAGAACATATCCCCCTACCGGAGGTATATTGAGAACATATTAAAAACTAGAGCCCTCTACAAAAGTATAAATTTCTTGGAATCGCTTCATCAAAATGTTTTGTACAAGGCGCAAGTGACGATAGAGAAGCCGCCCGATATGGAGATATTTAATAATGTAAGTTTAAATTCGATCTTTTTTTATATATAGGGTACATGATATGAGTTTCTTAGTCCATATTGGCCCGACAAAGTTATAAAATGTCATTAAAATATATAGTCGGCATTAAAGTGGGAACCCTGTTACTTCACCATAAGTTGTTGCTGATTATCTATTAAAAATCAATACCATTAATCTTTTAGATGGTGTTTGAAACCCAAGAAGAAGAACTGATACGTTTTGGCAGTTGGAGCCCGGAGGCGAAAACTATTGGGTTACCTCCATATGGGTCAATGTTTCTGTTCCTGGCTGGAGTTCCACTGGAAGTTATCAAAGAGTATTTACAAATGAGACTGGAGCAGAAGCCTGAAAATCCTTCGCCTCTTAGTGTGAGGCAGCTTATGAGAGAACTCAAAGAAGGTATGGTATGGTATTGGTGGTATTAGCAGTATGCTGGGTTACAGAAATATGATAATCGAGATTTAGGTCGGTTTTATCCGACTTCTTAAGTGTTCATTTTTATTTTTTTATTTGAGGATGGATTCATTAATTTCACAGCCTCGCAATAACTCTGTGCTTATTAACTAGTAATTTTGACTTCATTCATCATTTTGCTGTCCGTTATACAGGGTGTACCATAGCTTATGGGCCATTGCATGTATGCATGTACAGAATATTCAAATTTTTCAGGTCTAAGAATTGCCGCAACAGAACGCGAGCGAATTGAAAAATACACTGACGCATTGAAATCGAGAATAGAGAAGGAATGTCACGGCTGTCATCAAAATCTCTTAGAGACTTTCGATAAATGCATGGTAAATGTCTTCAAAGACTATCTCGAATATCTCGAACAATGGGTATTATATCATCACAACACTTTCCAAAAATCCTTGTTGGAGGACGAGTTTTATTTTTCACTGTCCGTTGTCAAATTTATAGAGAACGGAGATAAACTATTGGCGAACAAGTATGCAAATATTTTGGGAACAATACTGGAACGAATCGCCGAGCGACTATTGAAAAGAATTGATGAGTTTTTGAGTGAGATTAGGAAAGACGATGTCAATACCCTCAAGTACGTACCATACCATTCTATTATATTTTTAATCATAACATATCATAATTTTGGATGCTAATGAATTTATTGGAAGTAACAATTATTTAAAGTCTTATGTTATATCTTTACCCGTACGTCACAAACTCATGGATCAAGAGGCATTGTGACTTAAAATTCCCCATCTTTATTTATTACAGCCTTAAAAGTGAATAAAAACAACATAAAACAAATGTGTTAGACAACGACAAAAGTTACAATCATAGTTGAATATTAATTTGTAGCCATTAAATATTTGTCAGCAGTTAACTTACAGTTGCTGTTTTGATTCATTTTGATGTGTCAATCTTAATTGTGTTTTATAATTTTTCGTGGCTTCAAGTTGAATTTAATTCTGAGAGCAGTTCTTTTCAGATCACTTTCATCGTACTTTTGTATTTTCGGTAAATATTTATGGACATTTGTTACTAATATAACTGAATATCACTTTGTTTTGTAACGTCATCTCATAGCATGTCGAATATTTAAGGGGTGATTAAAGTCCGTTAAATGGATGTATTCATGGGTCTTTATCGTAATTCTCTCGCCATTTCGAGAGCGAAATAAAAGGATTCATTAGTAAAAATTTCGCCGTTATTTCAATTTTTTTCGAATACGTATATCAGAACGCTAGGCAAAACCATATTATAATGTTTATGAAATCAGTCTTTGTTTTGATATTTTTCTTGCGCGAAATTTTGATTGATTCGTATGTAAGGGTAAAGATCTAAGACTTTTAGATACATTTTTGAACTGAAGTTATGTAATTTGAACTTTACGTCTTTTTTTAGGCAAACCGTATTTGCCGTTTGTCGAGAATTTCAAACTCTTTTCAATGAGGAGCGTGAAATGAGTATGAAGACTATGGGTTTTACCAAGATGATATTTGTAAAAAGTATAAAGCATATGGAAGAGGAAGATAGAAAATTTATAAAGGTAAAAGATCTAATCCAGAAAGGTTGTATTTTTTAATTCATCGGATTCCTTTATAAAGTTCTTGTGAAGCCTCCAGGGAATATAATAAGTGCCTTTAGTAATTTTTCTATATGCACAAGCCTTATATAGTTTTATACATTAAACTGCTACGTTCCCTTCTGGCTCTCCGCGACGTAGTTTTACTACATGGGTAATAAATATAACTTAATTTTTTTCAGAATTCCATAATAGCATTTAAATGTATTATACCTAAAGCTATAGCAAAAGTGCAAAGCCTTTTTGACTATACCTCCGCCGATTTCTTAGATGATATTGATAGATCGGCTTTAACTTCTAGAATCAGAGAAATATTGATGCAGATCTATAGGTTTGGGTTTGAGGTAAGCAATGCTATAGCAATAGATAGAAGATTTTCAATCCATTCATTTAAAAATAGAAATTTGAGATATTTGTTTAAAAAGTCTTTAAATTTGCAAAAGCAGTCGGTGATTAAATATGATTTTATTTGCTTTCGATATTTTGGATTGCTTTTTATTGATTTTATATTCTTGGGTAATCCATTAACTAGAATAGAAACTACTAAGTGGGTTATATGGCCAAAAATGACGTCATTTTAATTTTGCCAATAAGAAATAAGACTTATACAGATAATTTCTAATAATATTTCTGTTTTAGTTTTATAAAGAAATGACCGC
This sequence comes from Barypeithes pellucidus, assembly GCA_963991005.1. NCBI lineage: Eukaryota > Metazoa > Arthropoda > Insecta > Coleoptera > Curculionidae > Barypeithes > Barypeithes pellucidus. The sequence goes on from OZ022559.1 coordinate 17,846,591, forward strand.
TGGAGCACCTCCCTCTGAATATCGACTTAAACTAGTAAAAAGTATGGTTCATTTTGCCAAACTGTGGATGACTTTTGTTACTGAACGTTGTGAAAGGGGTAGAGGTAGGTAATTACGTTTCTTGAATAGACTCCGTTTTATCACCTACACATAGGTTTTAAACATATGAAACGCAAATGCGGCTGAATTTTGCATACTCTTAAAAAGCTCACCAGAAAAGCTGTATATTTTAAAAGATTTATGAGTTATAACTTTTCTTTATAACTGTCAAAAGCACAAAGACAAGTGGCGCACCCAAGGATTAGGGTTTGAGGGGTTTCCACAACTCACTCCCCCTCCCCGAAAAGTTTTTAGGTGCGCCACTGCACACCTATATAACCAGTGTGTAATCAAAAAATACACTTTATATACTTTGACGATAATAAATGCATACTGTCTCATGATTTATTACTTCCATCGAGAACCTTAGCAATATAAAATGTTTAGGTATGAGACCCAGATGGGCCAATCAAGGAATGGAATTTTTATTAACCGTTTGCGAGCCGGCAAATACTTGTTGTCTTACCGAAGAAGAATTTGAAGATCTGAAAAAGAATATGGATGACTGTATCTCACATTTAATTGGTAAGCGCCGCCAGTGGCATTAGAAATATTTTTCCGTAATAAATTTGAACACTTTTTTAAATAATTTTATTTTTAATCATAATTTCCCTTAAGTTCAAGCTCTGCCTGTGAGCATATCTTATTTCTGATATGATTTGCTGTGAGACATGGACTAATTTGGTGAAAAAAATTGACAAATGATCTTTTTTAGGGACCACTGCCCCCAATACTCCAGAGAGTGGATTCTACTCGGGTTCACCTAGAATGTCTCTGGAACATATCAGGGTAAGGTCTAGAGGTTCTTCGCCCAGCCCGCGAGCCACCTACAAAAGCCAAAGACCTGCTCCCACCAGGAAAACCAGCGTGGAACAGCAGTCGCCCAATAGTGATTACGTGGATAATTTATTAATCAATTTTAATTCAAGGCTTAGGTAAGAATAATCTAACTAATAGTATATTACAGAACGAGTAGAATGCCCAGTTATTGGAACATTTTAACTTACTTACCTTATTATAAATAAAAATAATGTATTTTTTTCCGATTTGCTTAGGCTAATGATTATGGACTGTGTATAAAACTTGAGTTTCTGATATAATACCCAAAAAATAAAATTAAACCAATCTTAACATCTCAACTTTGAATAAATACATCGTTCTAAGAAAATAATAAAACTCATAACCTAACCTCTTATAGAGATTAATAATTATAAAAGTTTTACATGGGCTTGATAAAACAATATTCAAATGTAGAGAATAGCATTAGGTATTTAGAATTAAAGAAAATAACTCTTATTTAAATGGTGCCAACACTTTTATTAAAACTGTTCTGTTCATATATTCAACAAAACAGCACATTAAACATATTCTTTTACATTTATTGCTTACTCGTCCTCTGATCTAACTAAATATATTTTTCAGTATAAAAAAAGACGACAAGAACGTCAACGCCCTTGTGACAATAAAGCTCCCTCCAAGAACGTACTCTGAAAGAGTAAGAGATACAATTGAAACGTTGGAGAGCAAAATGGATGAAAGGTTGTATAAGGAACAACTTATTGGAAAATGTCTAACATATAACACAGAGCAAAGTCACGTGAGACGACGGAATGTAACCTTTTCGTGGCAAAGAGGAATTAAAATAGGTAAGTAGTATCTCACAGATTAATTTTAAAGCCATTATTACATATCATGAACAGAATTTTTGTAACAGGAACCGTGCCTTCTCATTTTAAAATATCTGTTATCACTCCGGTTTATAAGAATGGTACTAGGACAGTAATAAGCAACTATCGACCTATAAGTTTAATAAGTAATTTTGCCAAATTGTTTGAAAAATGTATAAAGGACAGAATGTTTGATTTTTTTAAGACTAACAATATTCTATCTGGAAATCAGTACGGTTTTCTGCCGGGTTGTGGTACGGAGGACGCATTGTATCGGCTGACGTCAGATATCACTGCTGGCTTAAATACAGGGAAAAAGTGTGCTGCAGTCTTTATAGATCTGGCAAAAGCGTTCGACACGGTACCGCACGATAAACTTCTTGGTATTTTGTGACACTATGGAATCAGGGGAACTGCGTGGAGGTTGCTGCAAAGTTACCTTCTCGGGAGATATCAGATTGTGAAAGTTAATAACGTTCTGAGTGGAAAGCAGGTTGTAAGGATTGGGGTACCACAGGGCACAGTCCTTGGCCCTATCTTGTTCATAATTTATATGAATAGCTTGTTATCTCTTGACGTCGGTGGTTCAGTGGTCTCCTATGCTGATGACACCGTGCTGATTTTCAGTGATGGTACATGGCAGGGAGTAAAAGAAAAAATGATAAACGGATTAAGTGTCACTAAGAGATGGTTGGAAAGTTTTGAATTATCTCTTAATTTATGTAAAACAAATTACATTGCATTCTCCCTGACAGGTGCTAACAGGCCTGATTTCACAAGTATCATAATCGACGATCAACAAGTAAACGAAGTATCTCAAACAAAATATCTCGGCATAATAATTGATCGATTTCTGAAGTGGTACCCGCACATAGATTATCTCTCTAAGAGGATTGGAGCGTTGATACACAAGTTTTATATTCTCAGGGAGATATTAAATAAAAAATTACTAGTTATAATCTACAAGAGTCTTGTTGAATCGTTGATTGGCTACGGAATATTGGTCTGGGGTGGTCTACATAACAGTGCCCTTTACAAATTGAATATAGCGCAAAAGTATATATTAAAGGTTATATTTAAGAGGAACAAACTGTATCCTACAGAATTGCTTTTTGCTAATGTGAGGACCGTGTATCTTGTTACAGTGTCAACGTTTATGCATAAATACAAATCCTCAAAGAATACTGTTAACCACTGTTATCACACTCGTGCTAACATAAATAATGACGCAATCATTCCAGTTAATTTTAATAATATTAATCTAACGAGCGTTGCCTACTTGGGGCCAAAAATTTATAATATGATTCCTTTAAATTTAAAAAAATATATAAAAAACATAAAAAAATTTAAACGAGATTGTAGAATATATTTATCTACAGAATTTAAAAAATTTCAAACCATATTTAATTAAAGAGCAAATTATTCATGCATAGCACGAAATTGTAAACATAAAGAAAAATATGAATTGAGAAAGAATCTGGTACATACAAGTAAACATGTTACTTAGGTACCATTACACACATATTTTGTATATTGTATAACTGTTTGAGAAATCATATAATTTTGTAAAGCCATAATTTCTGAATAAAGTTATTATTATTATTATTATAGTAGTAATGATAAATTTTAACTTAAACATTGATCGTGCAATACACTGTGTCCCATAATTTATGGGCCATAGAGCAACTGGAAATATTAAACATCACACTAGACCAGGGGTCGGCAACCTGCGGCTCGCGAGCCACATGCGGCTCTTTGGATGTGAAGCTGCGGCTCTTTAGTTCCATACGCAAATATTATTTATTTTATCGAAAAAAAAAAACATTAAAAATTCGTTCTGAATCGATTAACGAGGATTAAGCACCGATTCTATCTCTCAGCCACTTGTACTCACTTTTCACCGCACCCCTCCCCTGTGACACGCGTCATTTCTGTCGTCAGTCCGTCGAAAGCTCTAGAATGACGCCGTCGTCGGATGTTTCTATGTAGGTTTTAATTCGTTTTCGACGCAAGACAATTTGGCGTCTTCACCAGTGCTTGGGCTGTGACCAGGGGTCGGCAACCTACGGCTCTTTCGATGTCAAGTTGTGTCTCTTTCGATTTCGATTGCGGCCGTTAGTGGCTCTTTAAAACCTGAGAAATTGTGTAAACTGCACTAGACCGATTAAGTCATCTACGAGTTTCACTTTAGAGGACGCTAATTACAAATACTGGGTTTAACAGGATTCCGGAGTACCTGTAAACGAGTTTTCGTCCCAAGCGTTTATTCCTGTTTAGGAAAAAAATGTACAAGGAAAAAAAACTTTGAAATAGAACTAGAGCTCGCGGAAAGTCTATATTTTTTCATAGGAAGCGAAAACTGCGTTATTCAGCGTAGAAAATTGAAGTATAGACCCCGATCACGTGCAGTCTCTTTCTTCCGATTATCGTTGTTTCTGTCGGCGTACCGATTACGGGCATACCCTCGACATATACACCCCTGTATAACTTTTTACATTTGTATTTTTATGATTAATTCATTTTAAAAATAAATATTCATTTATACTACTTTTTTAACACATTAATGGATATTAACAATTTTAATAGGTCAAGGGCGTTTTGGCAAAGTGTACACAGCTGTCAATAATAATAATGGAGAAATGATGGCCGTCAAGGAGATCCCCATTCAACACAACGACTCGGTAACAATAAAACGATTATCGGAGGAGGTGAAAATCCTGGAAGGCATAGGTCATGAAAATTTGGTCAAGTACTATGGAGTGGAAGTATATACAGTAAGTATAGTTTATTAACGAATTTTATTTAACGGTAACGACAAATATTACAGTTGTTAATCCTCCAACTAGCAATTTTAGTCTCGTCATTACTAGCATAGGCCGCAATGGCGCGCGTAGTTTTTTTCTTATTTGATTTTGTGTTTAGTTGTAACCGGAAAATAAACGTCTAACTGCTTCTACTTATTTTAGGATAAAATGCTACTTTTTATGGAATTCTGCGCCGAAGGCACACTCGAGAGTTTAATAAACGCAACAGAAAACGGACTTCCCGAATTACTAGTACGAAAATACACTTATCAGCTATTATGCGGCGTAGCCTGTCTACACGATCATGGAATTGTTCACAGAGATATTAAGCCAGCGAACGTATTTCTGACACAAGAAGGAAACTGTTTAAAAATTGGCGATTTCGGGTGCGCTGCGAAGATTAAGAGTAATGTAACGATGCCCGGGGAATTAAAGGGATTTGTGGGAACACAAGGTATTTATGGGTTTAAAGCGAAGATTTATTAATAAAAATCGATGAGGTACCTTTTTCTCAACGAAAACTAACCTGTTTTAGCTTATATGGCACCGGAAGTATTCACTAAGAATATGAATGAAGGACATGGTAGAGCAGCTGATATTTGGTCAGTTGGATGTGTAGTTGTAGAAATGGCTTCAGGAAAGGTGAGTTTAGAAATAATAAAGCGATTAAAGCCGCAAACACACGTCACGTGAATTCACTTGTTGTCATATCGGCAGAATAGCACATGCTGTCACTGTTTAGAAACAGACTACGTACACTGCAGATCATTTTTATTACATATTTTGTGTTTGTGAAGATGGCAAGTGATTCTTGCAGCCTTCGCACGCGTGCCGAATATGTAAATGTACAGAAAAAAAATTGTGCTGTCACTTGTGACTTGCCGTGAGCTGCATGAGGTGACTATAGTGTACTTCTAAACCTATTTATAAGCACGCATAAACCGTCTTGCAGATATTTCGGGTGTGCCGTGACATTGCGTGATAGCATGTGATCTCACATGACGTGATAATAGTGTGTTTACGACTTTACACATGGACCCGGTATTGCTATCTGCTTTGTACATGTCAACGTAATGCCTGTTACTTACAAGAATAAACACAAGAAAGTTCGACAGGTAGAATCTACGTTTCTTTTAATCATCAGTCTGTTTCCGTTCCATCAGCTGATCGGTTTGATGTCTCGTTTAGGCAAAACAAACAATCGACAGACGTAACACGAAAAATTTGGATTTAAATTATCCAGTTTATGGCAGACTTGGCACAGTCTTACCATATCGAGTTAAAAGTTACTCTTTTTCCACAAACGATACTTCAATTTAACACACAGACAGTGAAATCCCAGAAAGAAAATTATTTAATAGTAACCACAAATGACAGTTGTTAATCTGGTACTGTCAAACGTCAAAGCAGGTATGAAAGACGGGCGTCCCAATAAGGGTTTGGCTGGAAAGCAGCAGCAGCATACTGTCGACTGAGGTGTTGCCATTGCAGTACAGAACAAAAATAGTATCGAGACGTTTTTTAATTGATAATTGGTGATCTGAACAAAATTTGATTCAATATACCGAAAATTGACAGCTTTTAAGATATTATTAGCATTTAAAAATTACAGCATATGGTTTTGGTATTAACCTTACTGCGTTTTCATGACATTTATATTATATGGTATTTCTAGCGTCCTTGGGCCCAATACGACTCGAACTACCAGATTATGTTCAAAGTGGGAATGGGACAAAGTCCGGACCCACCAGATGACATGATAGATGAGGGGCTCGATTTCCTAGAGCTTTGTTTTAGACACGATCCAAAGGAACGGGCTACAGCCCACGAGTTGTTGGCCGACAACTTCGTAAAAGTTGGCGACGATCTAATTTAGAATACCTTATTATTACTTATAAGGTAGTTTTATCTAGATAGGAATCGGTCACAAGCTGAATTCCTTTTGGTTCTTTTTTACATAGCTTAGCCAAGAAAAATGTTGACTGAATTAAGTTAGAAAAGGATCGCTTTTCAAGCACTTTTTTACATTTTTATCCGTCTGGAGGGTCATACTTAATCGCGGCATGGGATTAAAGAGTTTGAACTTGACTTATTAGTACATAGTTAGTCTTAAATGGAATCCAACTAACGATAAAACGAAAAGACTTAAAGCTCCTATACTAGACTCACATAAACTATACTTCAATAGATTGATTCTAGAACGCATGCCACAATGTTCTGTTGAGATTCCTACCAAAATTTAGGATGTTTGCTTACAAATTAACAATACCAGTTTTGGACGAAAAGTAGTAGAAAAATTGCTGTGTAAAATGGGAATGTGGAGTCTCATCAACATATAGTCAGCATAAAGTATGTATGTTTTGTAATTATGAAAAGAAAAAAACATCCATTTACTTTGTTAGTTGGTAGTTTTTGCGACACCTCGAAAGAATCAACCAAACAAAACCTCTAATTTATAAAACAAATATTGTACTTATGTTGTCAGACAGAGAAAGTTTACGCACAAGAGACAATGAAAATGTTTATTAATTTGTTTATATGTAGATTCCTCAAACTTGTGCAATTTAGTTAAAAGTCGATTAAGTAGTACAATGTTGACGTGCTCGTCTTTTAAAAAATTGCAAAGCCGATGGCTAATTTCTAATTAATTGTTGGTTTTATAATTTCTGGCGTTGATTTTAAAACATTTTAATTACTTTATTTGTAAAAGTATTTTTATTCGATGCAAATGATAAAAAACTAACATTTAGGCAAAATTTGCTCATCTGTACTCGATTTATAAGAGTTGTAGAAAAGTACTAATGTTTCACGTATTTTTTTTATAGAATGTCATAGGCAAGAAACATATCCGCAGTAAATGTTTTAATGTTATGTATTGTGTTGTCTAAATGTTTATTTATTAGTTGTTTTAATATCTATGCACGTACCATAACCTAACTAAATGCTAAATTTTTTTAAAAATATTTTTAGGGTTTAATTTTTGCTCTAGAATCTGAACTCTGTATATAAATATTTTAAAAAAAGTTACAAATTGTTACAGCGTGTGCTGCTGTTTTTTCACTGATTTCAAGTTTTGACCAACATTCTGTTACAAAATAGATGAAGCGTCTGTCAAAATTTTGTAGAATCTGTGGTTTGTTTGCTGGGACTAAAATTTTACTTTAAATTGTTACTATAGTGTTGTCACTATGACAGTCAGGAAATATATAGATTTTGTGGCATGGCAACTATGGGACCGTTGACCCAATGATTAAATTTCAAGCCCCTTTAGTAAATGTGGAAATTAACTTTTTTTTTTTAATAAAATGGAAGTTAAATCCTAGATAAGGGTAAAGATATTGAGAGTATTTTAGAGATTGTTATATTTATTATTTTTCTAATAATTGGTGACTGTTACACCATTTTATATTAAAATGGTATTATATACGCTTTTATTGTTGTTATTGTGTAATTTTAAATTTAGTATAAGAAGTGTTGGGACTAAATTTCATAATGATTGCATTTTTTGGTACTTATTTTATCGTCACAATTTTTGTGACGGAAGTTCTTAATATTTTATTTATTACAGCATCCTACAAAGTTCTAGGCTGATACTGTAACGGAAATTTACACCACTATAAGCGTACATTGACTTGTGAATGTGACAACTAATTAACGTGCTTTTGCAATCATTCTAAGAGCACCTTAAACTTATAGGGGTCCAAAAATCTATCAGTTACAGCATCATTAGAATAGATAATTTCACGATTCTCATTATTTCACAGGAGACTGTTTTAAATTGCCTATACTTAAGCTAAATTAATGGTGCGCTTCTGTAAGCAAATTTACAATGCTATAAGCTTACCTTGAACGCGACAATTAATTGACATGCCTGAACACTTTTGCAATCATTCTAAAAGTATATAATTGCTCGATTCTTGTACCAAATATTTCAAATGAGAATGTTTTCATTTGCCCATCTACACCTAAACTAAATTAATGGTGTGATTCTGTAACGAAATGTACATTGACAAAGAGACAACAAGTCAACATCTCTGTCCAATTTAGATTCATTTTAAGATCACTATAAGCTTATATCACTGACATCAGTTACAGAACGAGTCTGACAATTAAATTTTAAATATTTATTCTTGTTGGATAGTGTTTAAAGTTATGTGATAATTATATATTGTAAATAATGTGTAATTTAGACCAGATGATGATTTTTCACTGTTACATTGATAGAATAGACTGAAGAAATAAAAAGTATTTTCAAAATTTAAAACTATTTTATTAAATGACCTTTCAATATTCAAGCCTACATATAAAAATATCACCACAATGTAAAATGAAATGTCAGAATGTGCTTTACGATGCTTTATTAATCATATTTGATTCAGAATTATTAATCTTAACTTTGTCGCACAAATACTTATGATATTCTTCATCCGAGAGCAACCCGAGTTTACTTATCATTGTGTCTATGGAAGTAGCATTAGGTCCATAGCATTGTGGATAAAGAACACCAATATAACCTAATCCCTTATAGTCTGTCACAAGCAATTGAGGGTCTTTTATTACGTGTTGATTCAGTTCTATTAAAGATGCAGGTACACATGAATAAACTGGATATTCCTTTTCATCGTCTTTGCACTTTAGGTAACACAAAATGGAATGTTTTTTTAGTTTCTTGGCTCCAGCTTTCTTTTTACCAGAGAGCGAAATATCTAACATATTTATTCCGTTAACTTGAAAATTTATTTTCTCAATAACTTTTTTCTGTTGAAATATATCGTGTCCCTCAGCGATCGTAGCAAGGATTAGCTTATTTGTATGAAATCTCAATAAGATATCGTTATTAGTTTCAGGACTATTGAACGAAATGCAATATTTATCTTTATAATACCGCAAGTTATACGGCTGGAATAGTTCCAAATCCCTTGAATCTAGAGTTTGTAGAATTGGAACAGAAAGTTCTACAATTTTTTTAGAAATACAGCTTTCACTTTGATCTTCCATTGCTCATAACAATTTATAATTTTATATAAATAAAAATAAATCTTCAGTAATTTTCTTCTTAACAGTAAGGTTAGTTTAGGTTAGGTCAGTCACAGACGAAATAAAATGTCTGACCTGGTTATCAAACTGTTGTTAGTGGTCGCATTGGTTTACTTTATCTGTGCTCTTCACATTGACCTATAATTGTTCTGTGGTACAAGGGTGAACTGTCATGGATCAAGTGACATTTTGACATTTATGTTGTTTACTTTCCTGTCTAACCTTTCCTGTGATTAGTTCCAAAGCAAAACAAAAAGTTGTTTTTTTTTCGATATTATTAGCACGTAATTGTAAAAAATTCAAACTGCATAAAATGTTCAACATACCAGAATGTAACCTTCCCGACAGTTTAAAAGACCAGAATCGCATAAATGTTCTTTTTGCACCACTGCGAAATAAAAGTGTCAATTCAAAAGATTGGGAAGATAAAATCCTTACATGGAAATCAATTATAAAAGTTTACTGTGAGACCAACGATATTTATTCTTTTACATTGTCATCGTTAAATGACGTATTTATAAGACATGGAAGACCACCACCATGTCTCAAAGAGGTTATCGATGATATGGTAAGAAATCGAGAAGTTGAAATCATGGAAGTATTTCTAAGGAAAACATCTCATTCATGGAGTGGATGGTTAACTGATATAGTAATAAAGAGGCCTTTAAGTTGGTCATATAATGCTATGAAGAAGACAATGTTTTCTACCGGTAATGGGCAACATGTCCACTTGGATGTTGTTAAAAGTAAAAGTGATGGTTTAATATCATTAGTACCTAGCAGTTATAAAAATAAGGTTGTAAGCCTTAACGAATTGCTAAAAATTCTAAATAAAGATGCTTCTCATGCCGACAATATTAAATTGTTATTGCATATCTTAGAAAACCAACAGAAGGTGGCCGTTAAAGTCTTAGATAGCCATAATGATACCAATAATTTAGATACATTATTGATAAAGATGGGTGATGGTCAAGCGGTAAAACCAATTACAGACATAGATGTGGGAATTTACACCTTGGAAGAAAATGAAAAGCTAATTTCGAGACATGTGGAGGCCTTGGAAGATGAAATTGATATTTGTATTAAAGAAGCTAAGAATCACCTAGCCAAGAAACATAGACAGCTTGTAAGTATACTTATATCTTAGTCAAAGAAAAAATTTTGTATTTCTGACTTTTATCCCTTGAAAACAAAATTATTTATTCGTTTTAGGCAAGAAGTTGTCTTGTAAAAAAACATCAATTAGAAAAACAATTAGACAAGAAAGCAAATGCTTTATATAATGTACAGAATTGCTTAGAGCAACTGAGAGGAACACATTCTAACGTTCATGTTTGGGAAGCATATAAAAGTGCCATAAGTGCCTTTAATTCCACTTATAAGAATACTGGAATGGATGAAGAAGCTGTAGGAGACACTATGTTAAAATTAGGGGAGGTAAGACCAGAATATATACTACAGACTAAACTTAGACATTCATGCTTTGGTATATAAATAATAAAAGTCTCTAGTTTACGCTGTCTTTAAAAATTTAAAACAATAGCACTTCATTTTGTTAGGTTATTGATGCAAATGAGGATATTCAGTCATCACTGGCACAATTACCATCGACAGAAGAAGATACCTCAGCTCTAGAACGAGAATTAGAAGAACTAATGAAATCGGACACTATTGATCAGGATCAGCCGCCTAATGACAACAGTGGTCAAAGTGATGATATAGACAAAGAATTTGATAAATTATTTATTAACTTGCCAGATGTGCCTGGGGATGATCCAGATGTAGTTGTTGAGGCAGAGGTTCCATCAAATCGCTGAGTTTGAAGGGGAGGAGTGACCTTTCATAATTTGGTAGCTACATGTTCAATGATCTGGGAAAGGTGGAAGATGCTATGGTTTTTTACAGAAAAAACATTGATTGTAAAGTTCTGTTTATTTAGTTTTGTTTATGGTTTACGCTTCTACTATAATTTTAATATTGTTTTATAGCTGATAGTTTTTTAATAACTTATTTATTCATGATTAGGAAATTATAATACCTTTTCAGTTACCCTACTACTCGGTTCAAATATAATGAAAAGCCTTTATTTGCTACTTCTGTTGGTAGAATTGTATTTATTTTATTGTTATTATGTATACATATTAAAACATATTCACCAAATTATCTAATTTTGTCTAAACTTAAAATTAGTCGTTTCTGTCAATCAATATTCAGTGGCCGCCACACAAAGGTAGGGTCTTGTGCATGGTAAGAAGTTATATTTGCTCGTCGGGTTTGGGCGTGGCTTGTGACGTCACCGGCGAGTAATTTTTAAATCTCTTATGGAGGGTCACATTGCTGTCAGTGTTTCTAACTCTTTTCTGAAGTTATTAAAAGGTTTTACGCATGTAATGGTATATGAAATGAAAGAATAATACATGGCAAGTATTTACGTATATTAATTTCATAGAAATATGACACAAATACCACTAAAAAAAGAAAAGAATCCGACAAATTTTTGCCGGTTGACGATAGCCGAAGCATGCCGACAGCTGCTGGGCGACCGCTTCTGGTCTTGAAACAGCGTTGCCAGTCGTTTACAATTCTAATATATCCATTACTATTTTAACAATTCAATGTTTAACATTCTTGTTGTGGGTTGTGGGACTCCCCATATGAAATTTATGTTCAATCTGAAGATGACCCCCATTTCAGAGGAAAGTAACGACCTTTTTTTCGTACTCTGACACCGTTTTTTACTATTCTATTAGGTTTCGAAACGTCAAACCTATTACTTTTGATCAAGGATATCTGGCTGTGTTCGGTGGTGATATAAATAACCATGCAAAGAAATTTGACAGAAATATAAGGTTTTTCCGCTTTCCTAAGGATAAAAACAAAAAATTAAAATAATACGGTTGTGTTGTCGGAAAGACAAATTTAGTGTAACATCCGCACGTATTTTAGCTTTAATCTTTGTTGTAACTCATGAAATAAATATACCTAAATACCATGATATTATTCTTTCATTTCACATACCATTAAATGCGTAAAACCTTTTAATTAAAACGGCGTCAGAGTAAAAAGAGTATGAAAAAAACATGTTATGTTACTTTCCCACAACAGGAATGGTAAAAATTGAATTGTTAAAATAGTAATGGATATATTACAATTGTAAACGACTGGCAACGCTGTTTTAAAACCAGAAACGGTCCCCGAGCAGCTTTCGGCATGCTTCGGCTATCGTCGACCGGCTCAAATGGCGGCAAAAATTTGTCGTATTCTTTTCTTTTTTTAATGGTATTTGTGTGTCATATTTCTATGAAATTAATATACGTAAATACTTGCCATATATTATTCTTTCATGTCATATACAATTACATGCGTAAAACCTTTCAATACTTTAAAAACACTAACTGCACTGTAACCCTCCATAAGAGTTTTAAAAATTACTCTACAGGTGACGTCACTGCGCACGGCAGACGAAATTGGGGCGGTTAGATATCTTACCATGGGTCTTGTGCAATGTTTTATAACTGCTCAGAACTATTCCGAAACTAAAGAGTCCCTTACAGTAGCGTAGCCAGAATTCTGGCCTGGGATGGGCCTAAAAGAGTTGAAGAACCAAAATATCCCCTGTCTCATTCAGCAACAATCCATCCAACTTTAAAAACTACAGGTAGCTTCGAAGAGAACATCAATGGATGTTTTGTGTTAAGTCATATAGTATTTTATCATATTATCGATATAGCAACTTTATATGATAAAAGTGAGTGCCTTCAGAGACTAATAAGAAGAAAACTCGAAGTCACACACGGTCTCACTACATTATGTAGTGAGACCGTGACTGTGACTTTTCTTATTAGTTACTAAACAGGTCTCTTGGAGAAAATGGACTATTTCTTTGCATTCAAAGATTCAAAAATATACAAAGAAAGGAATAGTTATTTACATTACAAGCTGCGAAAGTTTACTTTTTGGTGCGAGGTGTGTTTAAATAGGCGAGGCGAAGCGTAGCGAAGCCGAGGCTATTTAAAAAACTCCGAGCACCTCAAAGGGCTTTGTATTGTACTGTATGTATTAAACTTTTTCTACTACTGTTCTTTGATCAATTATATTATTAAGTAATGAACTTTGATTTTATTCAAATTATAATAAAATACACCTGTAAAATAATCCATGACAACTAGTTATTTGAGTTCGAATTTTTTAATTTCGATTGTCGAAAATGTTGTTTCAAAACCAAAACGAAGCTATACAGAAGGCGGCCGAGTTGGCATGTGCCTCACTCTTACCCGTAAAGTCGAAAGATAGGTACTGTCAAACGTACAACCTGTTTCTAGAATGGTTCGTGGAGAAAAACCTTTCACAAATTGACGAAAATGTAATGCTAGCGTACTTCCAAGAAAAATCTGAAGCCCCATCACCTCCGTCCTTATGGTCACAATATTCCATGCATAAATTTACTATTTCTGTGAACAAAAATATAGATATTTCGCAGTTTAAGAAACTTATTGCATGTATTAACGAAATAATGATGGTTACGAAGCTAAAAAATCTAAAATTTTCACAAAAGAAGAAATAATAAAGTTTTTACTTGACGCTCCTAATCATAGCTATTTATCTATGAAAGTGATAGCAGTAATGGGGATAGCTGGAGCATGCCGGACAGATGAGATCTATAAAATGAAATTGAACGACATCGAAATCAAGGATGATCCTAATCATAGCTATTGTTAAAATCCTCCAGAGCAAAAACAAGGTTCAAAGAAGTTTTATGATAGCCGATGATGGAGGTCCAGTTTCTTTTATGAGGTTACTTCAAGATTATATTAAACTTAGGCCAAATAATACACAAGACGAACGCTTGTTATATCGCTATGAACGAGGTAGGTGTGTGAATCAGGTGATTGGAAAACACACTATTTCAAATGTTCCCAAAGAAATTGCCAAATTTTTGAAACTTTAAGATATAAATAAATACACTGGTCACTCGTTTAGAAGAACATCAACTACCTTTCTTGCAAATGCTCCAGGTATCGATATTTTGGATTTAAAAAGACATGGCGGTTGGACATCTTCGTCCGTTGCGGAGGGATATATTGGTGATTCGTATACAAATAAAATCGAAATTTCCAAAAAGATCTTAAATCGATCTCCTACTTTTATTCCATCAAACGACGCGAGAGTGACAAATAGTTGTATGGTCCAAGTCCAGGATAATAACGAGTCTCTAATAAGAAGCGGCGAAGGTATTGAATTGAATAATATTCCATCAATTAATATTTCTAACTGTTCAAATTTCACTATTAACCTTAATGACAATAAATAAAAATTAGTGTTATTTAAGTTTTATATTAATGTTATTATACCACTTGTTTTTTCAATAAATATAAACTTTTTATTATTAAGTAAGATTTTTTTTAATTCGCTTGAATAAATACAATAAAAAATTTTATTCTTGTTTTTTTGTCCTGGCACCGAAAGTATTACTGATTTATTTATACAGTAGTAGAAAAAGGAATAATATCGTACCCCTGAATATTAAAATTTGTAAGTAACACAAAAAAAATATTTTGTAAAAATTTTATTATCGTCTTTACAATTACACCAATCAATAAAATATCAACTGAAACATTTCAAGGATATATTCAGTAGTTCAGTACCTAGTTATGTACGGTTAAACACAATATTTTAATTTTGACTCGACAATATTTATGTAGCTGTAAAAATTCGTGAAATACTTAAAACGTTTATTTCTAGATACAATTACATAAAATGTCTGACCAAAGTGATAATTTAATTTGACGAATTTGAAAACTCTTAGGAGTATGTAAAACACCGGAGGCGAAAAAGGGCCCGCCAGGCGGCGAGGGCCCCCTACGCTAATTTCCAATAAAAAACGTACCTGGCAAATTATGTCGGAGGGGCCCCTGATTTCTTATCGCCGCCACTGACGTAAAAGTAGTAGCCAGTACTAATACGAGGAATGTTAATCTAATAAAAACGCATACACTGTGAAACAAATCAAAGGGTCAAATTATTTTTACGGAAATGTGCCCGGGAAGACTTTTTATCAAATTGTAATTAACATCACCGCTGGATCCGGTGGGTTAAGTTAAGGGTTTTAATTTAGTAATTTAGACACGAAATTTAGAACTTATAGTAAACCAGTTGTTTTTCGTTGGCATGGTAACGACTTAAAATTAAAGCATTTATTTGGTCGACTACAAAATATAGGCGGAAATTTTTCACGAACTTCATTAGATGACATTTTTCGGTAACAGTTTAATTTTTTCCACAGTATACCAAACATTTAATTTATAGATCTATTATTTCAGTAAAGGCACTATTTTTTAAAAATATTTGTGCCTAATTAGACATGTCGCCATTTGTGCCGATTTTATTATTTATATTCTTCCTGGTCAGTTCAACAATATAGTTTACAGCATTGATATCCCATACTAAGTCGTATCGAAATTTCAACAGTACTGGACACTATAAATAAAAATGTTATTTTAATAATAAAAAATTAACAAAATCGAGTAACACAATAATTCATAGGCATATATCTTTAACAGCATATCTGATCTATATAAATTTTGCTTTAATATAAAAATAAAACATGTGAAATTTTAAAGCACTTTTTTCTAATTAGGATCTATTTATTCATTTGTATCATAACACCTTTCTGGTACAAATATTAATTTGCTTGTGTGTTAACATTTT
Organism: Barypeithes pellucidus; assembly: GCA_963991005.1. NCBI lineage: Eukaryota > Metazoa > Arthropoda > Insecta > Coleoptera > Curculionidae > Barypeithes > Barypeithes pellucidus. Next base: position 17,862,906 of record OZ022559.1, read on the forward strand.
AAATAACTATAACGAATTGTGTTGATATCATTTGTATTTAGGTAGGAACAGACAGTATTTTAGTAACAATCGTACCGGAATATCACACTCCTCGTCATATAATTATTGACACTTTGAACAAAGACAGATTAAAGTTCCACGGTTTATTATGGAAGCCGTTCCGTTCCGTATAGGTTTGTTTTTGTGGACGTTGTCTTTTGCAAATCAATGGAATTTATTTTTATTTAGGTGCTATCCAAACGAATTAGAAAGTACATTTAAACAGTTGACCATAATTTTTTCCACGCGTTATTATAGTTGTAAATGTTTACAATAATTATGGGTTAGTAACCAGATATCAAGTTCACGGGTGTAGATAAAGAATTAAAAACTACATACAACTTGTCAACAGTAAAATACTAGCAGGGCCTACCAATGACTATAATTGTTATGTTGTTAGACCCACAATTCCTATGGTTATGGCAACAACCAGTACTTATAATACATTCTTGTCGTTAAGATTTGACTTGTTATCAGAAGTACTTAATCTTTACCTTTAGTCGTTATAAGCAGAAAGTTGTTATAAGTACCTCCATTCATAAAAAACTATTGATTTAATGCAAAAGGCATATTTTAAATGTCGACATCATACAAATACAAACCCCCAAAAGAAAAGATCACTTAAATCGGCCCCGTGATACAAAAAATACAGAAAGGTTCTTCTGGGAAAAATTTATAATTACCAGCCAATAACTCGATACATGCATCGAATAACATTGCAAGTGACAAATCGTGTTCTTACAGGAGAAGACATAACGGGTTCGGGTATATTACTTTACCATGATACTACAGGCAAAATACCAAAATAATCATATACAAATGGGATGAAAGGAATTTTAACAAAAACAATTAAGCTAAAAAACCAAATTTTAGGTTTGAAACATTAAAATTTATTTTGAACTCTGAAATTGGTCAAAATGTCACTTACAATGTTATCGAACTGTAATTGATATGAAGAACTTTGTGTTGTAACAACTATAATCATTACAAGGACGATCTTCCTGTAAAACCACACAAATTCGCAAATGAGGTCGATACAAATGAATAAATTAAAACCGATATAATTTAAAATTATATTATCAACGGATGTCATAAAAAATTATTTAACGAGGTGGCGAGGGAAAGGCCAAGAAATAAAATATGTACAAAGGCTTAAAGTTGCAATAAGTAAAGTGTAGAATAAAAAAATCTTATTGCAAAATAAAAAAACGCTAGATACCCTTTCAACCACTTCGAAATCTTTTAGATATGTATGTACTATACGGGGTGGTCTGTAATGAATGCGCCAGGGAGTAATCACAGATTCTACACATGAAAATAAGATAAGTAAAATGTTGGTCGCAGGGTGTTAAAGTCTAAATTTCAAAAACTCGAGCTGTTTTTGAAATATAGATGAAAATTTGTAACTGGGCGTTTTTAAGGGCGAGTAACATGAATCTATTCATGTTTTTCAAATAGCTTGCAGAGGGTGTTGGTTACGTCCGCTACATTATGCCCAAAAATTTGTGTGGGCAACTTTGTTGGGATTCTGATTAAAATTCAGAATAGAATGGTCATTTCTAAAGAAAAAATGTAACATAATTTCCGAGATATTTGCGGTTTGATATTTTGTTGCATAGCGAAATCCAGTGGAAATGGCGCTATTTGGTAATATGTTCATCACATTCTAATTTTTTGTCAAAACTGAATAATTATTTTTGTTGAAAATAAAAACATTCGTGCAATGTTGTTTAAAAATGCAAATATCTTGGAAATGGATCGATTTAACAAAAAAAAAAACATATACATTATTTCTTTAGAAATTACCATTATATTATAAATTTTAATAAGAATCCCAATAGTCACCCACAAAAAATCTTTGGACGTGTAACTAGCGTCCTTTAAAAGTTACTTGAAAAACAGGAATAGATTCATATTACTCGCCCCCAAATGTTCACGTCTTTATCACAAAAACAGTTAGAGCTATGAAGAAAACCTTAATTTACAAAAATTAAACTTTAACACCCTGTATATCATTAACGACCAATATTTTACTAAGGCATATTTAGCTCAATAATCTGTGGCACATTCTCTATGGCGCATTAATTACAGACCACCCTGTATATATTCTGGCAAAGATAACGAAAAACTCTACTCAATAATTCTGTTAATATGGATATGACGTGGTTAATAATAAACCCCTTCATGCCCTATTGGTAATATTATGAATTAAATAAATAAATATCTATAAAAAAAATAAAAATGTATTTTTGTCAGTACAACGATAGTCGTCAACGTATTACTCGTTTTTTGACAATATATGACCTTTCCTTCGCCACTTTTTGGCAATAAATAACAATACCTACGAGGTCTCAACCTTTTTTTTTGTTTAAATACACCATAAAAGAGGAAATAAATCCGATAAACAACTCGAGAGGAATTGGTTTATTGGATAAACTTGATGTCAAGAAAAAATTAATATATTTAAATAATTCTAAAAAATATTTAGGCTGGAAACATCACGTCCTAGTCAATATTTATGAGCATCGCGCACTACTTTATTTGTGTCACCACTCCTACAACTGCTGTCGAATTGATTTATTATGTTTATTTAGAGGTATTTAATAATCGTCCAAGTCAAAGTCCCCAGTGTCCAAATCATCTAGTTGAAAGCTCTGGAAATCTACCTTGTATCTTAGCAGACCTATAAAAGAATCAGTTTTTTATGAGTACGAAATGGTTCTTTTTTTGGGTACAAGAAAGACACTCTCCTCCACAAATAATATAATGTATATTATTCTTACGATGCGATTTATACACAGTGTGTAAAAAGTCCCGGAACAGTCAATTATTTCAAAAATGGTGCACAGTATAAAAAAACTTTCTGTATAAAAGTTGTTGGTCTTAAAGAAATTTATTAAACTTAGATCCCTGTAATTATACAGGGTTGCCCAAAAAGTCGTGGTAACCGAAACTTCATTTTTTTTAAATGGAATGACCCTTTTTTGATCACATTTTCTGATTCCTCTAAACATTCTAAACAACAATTATAGAACATGTCATATGGCTAAACCTATTAGTTTTAGAAATAATTTGAGTTGAAGGACATAAATGCGATAGGTACGATATTACCTTTTGCATTTTTATAAGCTGGTACTAGAATTTTTTGCGTCACTGTCAACGTAAATTCTCAAAATGTCGCTCAGCGAAAGGGAACGTATAACTTTACTAATAATAAGAGGTTTTGGAGACCGATAAAGATCAGTTATCGAGACAAAGGAATTATTTAATACAACTTTTCCAAACCGAGAGCTTATATCAAAATCTACAGTTGTGAGCACAGTTCAAAGGTTCGAGGTAACCGGTTGTTGCAGAGATAAACTTCGTTCCGGAAGACCAAAGTCGGCAAGTAGTGATGAAAAAAAATTAGAGACATTACTTCATTTTGTTCAGAATCCACATTTGTCACTCAGAAAAGCTGCTACCCAAGTTGATGTTTGTTTTAAATCAATTGACAATATTTTAAAAACCAGTAATTTTCATCCCTATAAAATAACTCTTGTCCAGGAATTATCAGAAGACGATTTTGATCGTAGATTGGAATTTTGCGAAGTAATGATGCAAAAACATGAAGAAAATAACAATTTTTTTAATCAAATAGTTTTTACGGATGAGGCAACATTCATGTTGAACGGGTCTCTCAATCGCCATAATTGTCGTTACTGGGCTGATCAGAATCCACATTGGATGAGAGAAACACATACTCAACACCCCCAGAAAGTAAATGTGTGGGCTGGAATTATTGGCAACAGATTAGTGGGGCCTTTCTTTATAGAGGGGAATTTGAATGCCGAAATGTATCTCCACATGCTGCAAAATGAAATTGTGCCAGCAATAAACAATGAAGTAGGACCACTATTACGCAATACGTGGTTTCAGCAGGATGGAGCTCCTCCTCATTTTGGGCTAGCTGTTAGAAATCATTTAAACAACACTTTTCCTAACCGCTGGATAGGACGAAGAGGCCCCATAGAATGGCCTGCTAGGTCGCCAGACTTAACGCCCCTTGATTATTTTCTTTGGGGACACCTAAAAAATAAAGTATTTGTGACAATACCTGCAGATCTGAATGAATTAAGAGGAAGAATTATTGAAGAATGTGCATCTATTAACCAAGAAATGTTACAAAACGTCATCGACAAATTTTATTATAACCTAGCCCATTGTCAAACTGTGGGAGGAGGACATTTTCAGCATTTAATTAAATAACGACTTACACTTAATTTTATTTTTGTTCTTTTCAAGTTATTGTTAATTTTACTGCTTGTATTTAATAATTTAGTTGTTATTAAAATTTTGACACAACTTGAGTGAGGTTCATTTTACACGAGTTTAATGTTTTTCTTTTAATTTTAACGTAAAACATTTGAGCCGACTCGAAACAATGCAAAAGGTAATATCGTTCTATCGCATTTATGTCCTTCAACTCAAATTATTTCTAAAACTAATAGGTTTAGCCATATGACATGTTCTATAATTGTTGTTTAGAATGTTTAGAGGAATCAGAAAATGTGATCAAAAAAGGGTCATTCCATTTAAAAAAAATGAAGTTTCGGTTACCACGACTTTTTGGGCAACCCTGTATAATTACAGGGATCTAAGTTTAATAAATTTCTTTAAGACCAACAACTTTTATACAGAAAGTTTTTTTATATTGTGCACCATTTTTGAAATAATTGACTGTTCCGGGACTTTTTACACACTGTGTATATCGACAACGGAAGTTAGTTACCTATGTCTACGTATCCTCTTTGTGGAGAAGACTGTCTATTTTACCTCAATCTCAACAGATCCGCGTACAGACAATGATAAGAACGAATATTCTTGTTCGACAGATAACAATCGTTAATACTAGATAAGATAAATAATAAAAACAATTTACTTTTAACTTATTTGTCTAATTTACAACACTAAAATGTGAATCGCTTCAAAACAACAATAACCCACAAGTAATTACTTATTTTGAAGTACAGGTTTACTTTCGAGTTTTCCTGTATTTTTATTAAAAGCAAAAAATAATTGTAAAACAGTCTAAAATTGCCAGTTAAAAGACGTCGTAGCTTAAAACCAGGAATTGTGGCCTAAAGTGTTGTTTTTTCAATGGAATGAGAAGTATTTTTTCTTGATAATTTTATAAAAATAACAAATACACAGGGTATTCCAGTAGAAGATGGTATTTTGGTTTTCAATAAAAACACAGGGAAAATAAAAAAATAGACCCCTGTTCAGTCCTGGTTGGATGAGCATATACAATGGTCATTCAAATATGTAGTCGACTACTACTAAAATAAAAAACAGATAGTTTCATGCAATTTGACCACAACATTAATAAAACTATACCTTGAATTTGTAAATGTCGGTCACAGAATAGTTTAATACTCGTTTCAAATAAAAACCTTTAAAATGCCATGTATTGAAGCCGGTATTAAACAGGAGGAGTTCTACCCGCAGCTCGTTTTAGTCCAACTACCCTTGACGTTCGCGAATTACTTTAAAGGCCCAAACAGACGCTCAGTCATGTTGAATCGCGAGCAAGTTGCAATGCAAGTCGGCCGACTTATAACCGCAACAAGGCCCCAATAGACGCTCCGTTATGCATTACAACTTGCTTGCGCAAGTTGTAGGTACAGTCGTATTCATTAAAAATGAGGACACTAAATTTGTTATAATGTAAATCGGTCTTCATCGATTTTGACTTCCTCAAAAGTTTATGGTTGACAACGTCGTCACTGTCAGAATTCGCAAAAAGCCTCGCCATTTACAGAACTTGAAAAAGTCCAAATAGTAGCCTGAATTGAAGATAAGTGGTCAATACGTGCACTAGCAAATTTATACGGAAAACAGTTAAGTTAAGCAGTTAAGTTAAGCAACTTTGGGGACAAGAAGGGTCTTTGAAAAGAAAAACTGGTACTGGTCAGACCCGCATTTCCGACCCACAAGAATCTGAGCTAAAAAACTGGGTAGCTGCTTTTAAAAAAAAGAATGCTCACAGATGAACGTACAGTCTCGGATAGTTTTCGCCTTAAATTATATATTCCGCGACTGTCAGTTGTGGAATGTGGCAGCGTTGACTGACAAAAATGTTTTTCAATCTAAATATAGGTAATAAATTTGGGTACCTATACGTTATTAGTTATGTTACGTTGAGTCAAAATATGTGTTATTACAGACATACTTTTATACATTTATCACATTTAATTAGATTATTTTATTTTGTTTAGCGACGCCACTGCTTATTGCTCATAACCTTAAAGACAACAAATCAATTAGAAAAGCCTGATTTACGCAAATATGGCAAAACTAGTCATAAGACTTGTTCCCATTTCCTATGAATACAACTCTACGTCAGGTTTGAATTATCGTTAAACCACTAATTATTCAGCCTTGTTACATACACTTACACGACAGCAATCATCATACATCAATTTGCTAGATGAGCTCCGATTAGAACCCGAGGACTGGTTCAATTACTTAATAACAAGAATAAAAACTTTTTCGGGCCCGTGAATAACAATTAATTTTAGCGACAGACTTAAAATTAGTCGCAAGAACCGCCAAACATTGCAAACTTAATGGCCACTAACGCAAACTTAAAACTTAAGTTTGAGCAATCAAGCTGTAATGCAAGATGGAACCGTCTAGGTGGGCCTTAATATTAGCGAACTGTTTTTAAGCAAAAGCTGGAGAGATCATTGTTATGATATGATCAAACACACAACGTTCTCTTGGGGAGCGTGCTCAGCAGCTCAAGAATCCAGGTAAATTAGGGCAGTATGCACCATATAAACTCATCGATTTAAAACGATGCATGTAAATTTCCTAAAATTTAAATTTGACAAATGTTATATAAAAATTGAATTTATTTTTTTAATACTGGCGCCTAAAACTAACGTCCATGTTCCACTAGAGGTTACAAAAAATTTTTTTATTTCTTCTAAATACGTTCTATCGTCGAAAAACGTTTCATAAATAATGAATGCAACATTTGATCACTTCTGGCTTTTCAACAAATAGTCGATAACACAGAGCTCAACGTAATTATTTTATGGCTGTACAAAACTGTAGAAAATATGGCATGGTAACTGGTTCATTTGAAACAAATATTAGACCATAAAACGACGCTTAATAATCGTCCAGGTCTACATCGTCCAGAGGTTCATCTGCCTGTAGCGACTGAAAATCCACCTTGTACCGCAGAATGCCTGAGAAGGCGTCCCAAATGCAGCGATAAATAAGAAAATCGTCCAAGTTAGTGATAGATTAGTGCAAACTATATCAAGTAAAGCATATTAATATCCGTATAAGTTACTTTATTATTGCCGACATGGCATCATGCTTGAAAATGTGGCTTCTTTGGTTGTGTGAAAGAAAAGTCAATATTTTAAAAAATACTCGGCATATTGCGTTTTAGTTCTTTTGTCATGGTATGATGATATAAAACAAATACTGACCTCCAATACCACCAAACCCTCGAACAAATTGGGATCCCTCTTGAGATTTATCGGTAATAATTTCTAAGGTAGCACCAAAGTTCTTGTAGTTGTTCGCTAGCCATTCCAGGAGCGGCTGACATTCCACTAATTCCAACTCGACTCCACTCTAAAATATTATTTATTTTGGTTAAATTTGAAAGTATGTAGATACCAGCATACAGAGTGTTATGGAAATAGCTTATTATATTTAAATGGGCGACTCCTTGGGTGTCCTAGAAGAGAACTACATGTTTTTTTTTTAATTGAAAGTCTACATACTTAGGTAAAAATTTATAATAAATATTGCGATGCGATTTCATATTGATGTGATATTACTATTATGTGCTGTATTTTTTTACGAATTGTTGTTAAATAAGGCCGAAGGTAAGAGAGCATGGGTTCTAAAATGTAGTTTTTTTTATTAATAATTTAAAAGGTAACAGACAACGCGGGTTAAAGACGTCTTGTTGCCAAAAACGGACCACGTGCTTGTTCGCGTCTATAATTCTTTGTTTTCAAAACTTTTTTCGCCATCATTATTATGAAACGAATTGAGTATGGCAATGACAGTGTCAAACAACCAACGTTTGCCGACATCTTTCGAGACTCTACCATTATATTGTTGACATCTCTCGCCAGTGCCCAACAACAACGTGGTTTTCAGGGTTGGACATAAATTGGTTTATCTCACTTATTAATTCAAAGAGCCATTTGTGGTAATTTTTCTTCAATTTGTTTTCATCTCAAGATGTTCGTGTTTAAATATAAAAAGTAATTTCTATAATACTCTGCATTTTTAAGCTCGACGCTATTTTCTTAAAAACAAAGTGAAATTGATAGAATTTAATTATTGGCGAAATAATAGTTGTACCTCTTTGTCGGTAAAATGACTTTTGTCTTTTTCTTGTTCGGGCGTCAAATGTAGCACCGTCTCCGTCCCCGACGTGTGATTCTTTAAAACGTATCTTTGAATATCAAGATTCTCCCAACAGATCAACGTTTCCACGGAGCCCAATTCCAATCCTCTTAATGTGTCTTCCACGCCAAAACAATATTTGCCCGTGTCTTGACTAATTTCATCAAAATATCTGCAAAGGGAAATGATGTAACCCGCGTAACGGTGTTTCTTGTTAAACTGTACATTTTATAATAGAAAAAATGATAATTATTAAAAATATATCATTTAATGACCACTAAAATTTAATATTGAAAGTAAAGGTGTGTATTTGTAAATACAAAAACTTTGAAATGTGATCGCTCTTACATATACAGGGTGTTTCTTAATATCATGCTAATATTTAAGGCGGTTATTCTTGGGTCCATTGTCAGAAAAAACCTTCATATGAACATATGTCCTAAACGTCTAGCTTTTGAGATACAGGCTGTTAAAGAATTGCATGTTTTTTAAAATAATTTGTCGAGGTTAATGACATAAATATATGACAACTAGAGTAGGTGGACAACTGTCAAAACGGTTTATGTTTACAAAAAACAAAATATGCTTCTTACCTACTAGATCCTTTTTAATCTTTGTTAATACCTAATTTCATAACAGAGTACAAATGCATTTTTTTTATAACTATAATTTTAAACTGTACGTCAAACGACAAAAAATCAAGAGACCACATTTGCTCAGCAAGGAATGAGAAAGTCTTTAATTCTATCTCTATCTATCTATAATTAGCTACCTTCCAATAAGCTTCTTCTCTTGAATAAATTTAACATTCTGCAATGATTCGGCTGCCAATTCTATAGCCTGATTAAAACCATTTTCACCACCATAGGAAACATCTACTAATTTAATCACTTTAGCTTGCAACCTCTAAAATAGTAAGAATATTATAGAAGCTTAATTTTTAAAATCGACAGGTTCGAATTACCCTTGCGTAATAAGTGGAGGGCTCTGAAACTAATCAATCAGTAAACGGCCTTTAAAGTTGATAAGATGGAAATCGACAAAACGGTAAACAAATCGTTAAAACCATTAGAAAAAGGAACATAATATGGAGTTTCTAAAATTTCTTCATTTTTAATTCTTATGAAGTCATATCATTGGAGAAAATATCGACTTTAAGAGCTGCGTTTAATCACAGGTTGCCACGCAGGCACTATTTTATGCGAACTTTTAGCCAAATATACTTAGTTTTTTTTCTAATCTAAAACTCGACTCGTAAAGTTAAAGGATTGGAAAATGCTATGAAAAAATTGCGTTAAAAAATATAATGTTATAAGAATAATAATAACAATTTTAAATATGTTGTGTCACAGATCTTCCTGAAACTTGTTGATACCCCAATCGACATGTCAGACAATCTAAATATCAATAAATTAACTAAAAAACTTTATTATTAACGGCTAAAACTTCACGAAAAGAAATATTGATCAGCTGATGACTTTCGTCTCTTTCTAACCTGGCCAAAAAGCGGCATATTTTTTAATTAAATTGATGCAATTTGGGATTGTTTGGGATCCACTTAACAATATTGAATTTACTAGTGCCAAAATCCACAATTAACAAAATTTTAATGGCGGGACAAAAAAAACAACTTAATCTTATTTAAAAATTAATAAAGGTAATAAATATTATTTCTCGCGAGGCAGATAAAACGAAGGCGACGGCGCCTCCTGAACTAATTGCGATATTGCCCTACCGGGGTCGGGCTTGCAAAAAATAATATTTAATTTAAGAGAGAATTTTTATTTGTGTGGGAATTCGATCCCAGAATACAATATCAACTATACTATTGTCAACTTTATATTTATAGTAGGTATTCAATGATTTTCACTTTCTATTACTTACAGGGTCGAACATATCAGACTGACTAAGTTCGGTCTTGAAATCAGCACTACCGGCAAGAATTAAACCGGCAATATTAGGTTTGTCGTTTGTAATGAACAGCTGTGTTGCTACTTCTGCCACTTTCCGCACGTAATTGTGTCTCTTTTCCATTCTCAAACGGGCAAAACGCAGGGCTGACTGACCTCCTCTCCCGTGCTTCTTCGGAAGGTCAACCGTAAATTTATGTAACACTTCCCTTGTGTTTCCTTAAAAATATTTTTATTAAAACGGTATTTTATTAGATCAAATTTTGAAAAATACAATTATTATAAAAGAAATCCTTGATGATAATAAATCCGTATGGGCATATTTATTGTATAAATTGTATAAAAACGTGTATTGAATAACAGCTATTTTAAAAATGGGGTACCAATACAGATATTATGTTGGTATTGGCAATTAAAATATCGGTATCGGAAACAAATCCGCCAATCACTAGTAACTATTGTATGAATACCTTATCTTACCTTGCAAAGTACCAAATAAAGCTCCATTACCATCCATAACAATGAAACCGAATTTGTTGTCATCGGCCAGCAGGGCTGTTAGGGCTTCAGTGTGAAATTTGTTATCGCACAAGTAAAGTGATGTGTTTATGGGTTTAAATGGTTCAAAATCAATATTAACCTTCTTTTCCTTTCCTTCATCTGTCACTATTGTTCCACAGTAAATGACTAATCCATTTGGGGGTACTAACAAGAAAATATATAAAATAGTGAAATATAAAAAGGGAAGAATAAAGTATTAGTCGAAGGTCTAAAAGGATATTTTGGATTAAATTAGATAATAGCATCGTCAACTGGTTTGATACTCATAAAGTATACAAATTTAAAATACAATAAAATTCACTATATACAGTTGAAATTATCATGTAATAAAATTTTTAAAACACTAGATATTTGTTATTTCCTACCTCTACTTCAGATTATAGGAACATATTTTGATTTACTGCCTTTTTATTGCAAGGAAGAGATGTTATTGTTTGTGGTAAATGAGTGTATGCATAATTTTAATTAAATTAATTTAAATTTCATTGCGGTAATCAAAAAATAAGTAACTAAGAGAAAATGAGGATTATGTAAAAATTTAAAATTTTCATTCATCTTTTAAGTACAAAAAACCTGTTTACCATGTTTCTAATTGTTTTTACAAAGGAAGCACAGTGTCATGCAACCCAAACCAACCCTATCAAAAATTGACTAAAATTATATAACAAAAAAATGTATACAAACCTTTGGTATACAATTTTAATCTATGCTGGACAGACGTGATTGCACCTAATACAGATAGTCTATTAACCCGAGACTTAATATTTGAGGCTGTTCCAAATTCATCAGCCAACATTTTACTGACCCGGGATATTTGATCCTTTGGAGGAATTATGAGAGAAATCATACTTGTTCCATTTCTAAAAAAAGACAAATACACTTGATGAGAAATTGCTATCAAGAACTTTCAGTTACAAAAATAGTCAAAATATGTCAGTCTGTACATGATATATTTTACAGCGTATCTCATTTTTAAAAAATGCCACTTTGTTTTACCCACCCAGTTTTACCGAGTACTCAGCGAGTTATTGACTGGATGTATGGTACTGGAAGAAAATAAGAGAACAAACCTCAGACAAACTTACAAATTTGTAAATCTGTGGATAATCCTTGCATTTTTTAAAGCACAAAACTTGTGACATTGTAATAAGGTGAATATAAAATAACACAACTCACATTGAGTAAAATCTAGAGTTTTGCCCGGAAAAAGGTAAAATTTAACCAGCAATATGTCTTGGAATGCCACATCATTAGACCTACTTACCCCCTTGCTAACTCCAAACTTTTAATTAGTTTCTTAATTTTCCATATTTCAACATTGCGATCTGCTGATGTCTCTTCGCCGGACATTTTTACTGCTTTTCTAGAGAAGATAAATCCAAAAACGTGTAAATGGTGCAAAATGGCGTGGTTGCAGTGCCGATGAACCTCACACAAGCAGTCACTTTTTACTGGTTTGACTGTATAACTGGTTTTAACTGGAATTTTACAGTTTATTGCATTACTTAAAATTAATTTCTTTATAAAAGTGATGACTTACCTTATATTTCAAAAATAGCTCGGATCGGAAACCAGCAAGGGGAACTCAAAAGAAAGACCAAAATTCGAAAATTTTCACAAAATTTTTCACACGGGTATATTTTCGATGACAAATAAAAAGTAGGTTGGTCAAATTGTTTGTCAAATATGACAAATCATACCATGTGCATAGCACAGAGCACAGGGGATAAAGTAGTCTAATTTGGGCACGATCAAGCTCAACCCTAAGGGTGGTTCTGATATGGCGTAGAAAATTCGAATATCAGCTCGGGGTTCAGAAGAGGAGAAGTAGAGAGAGAACAGACACTGACAAACTTAATATTTGAAGCATTTGAAGGACTGTCCATTAATCGAGAAAGCACCATTGGTTTGAGCTTTGCATCAGACGAGTTATACAACCTACACTTCCAAAAAAATAAAAACTTGAGGAAAGCTAAATGCTTAAATAGTAAACGGTGAAGACCATAGAGTTTTGTAGATATTAAAGTTGATGTTGGCTGGATGCTGGAATGCAGGAGGTCATTGGAATTTCGAACAGAACAGAACAGAACAGAAAGTTCAAAGTTGAGGTTGTTTTTGAGGTTATAGTGTATTATTTGTTGTGATCAATGATCATAGACGTTGTGATGTTTTGGGAAATATTTTTAACTGACAACTGGGTGAAAACTACTGAAAACTAAAACTGGTGACGACCATTCCGAATGTTAATTTAATGGTGGTGCAATGTTTTTAATGCACTTATGGCGAGACCACAAACTTTTTGCAAAACTTTTTACGTTGACGTGTGTTGGCTCTAGGTAAATATATATTTTAGGATAACTTCATACTCATATTAAGTAATATCTTAGTACAGGATGGTGGTATTATCAAATAAGCCGTACAAAGCACATATTAGAAAATGCTTTAGATACTACTGTTTTGCAAACTATGGATAATTCCATTGCTATTACAACTTTAGAAGAAAGTATAGTGGAAATAGAACCATTTTTGGAAGTTGATAGGGTGGGTTTCATACAATGGACTCTTGATTCCTTCAAGTTTTCATATGCGAGGAGATTATTGTCAATTACTAAAGATAGCTGTAAATATTACAGGTGGGTCAAATTTTAAACTATCTGTGTTGTTACTGTTTAACAAAACTGCTTTTAGACTTAAAGCTATCAATAAACTTGCTCGAATGCACTCTCTAGATGATTGGCATTATGCCTTGATTGCTAACATGGTAGATCCTCGTACTGCAGTGGCCCTTGCAAGAACATCACATGTGGATCCGAGGTTGTTCCTGGGGCCACCATATAGGTACCATAACTTCAATAATGCTCAGTTAATCAATGCAATGAGTACATTTTTAATAAATGTTTATGAAAAATCTGAACATCCGTGTGTGGGTTATTTTTTATCAAAGGTTTTTGTATATGAAGAGGTAAGTACATCTTACATTAGCCTATTTACTAGTTTAAAATACATATCAGTTTATGACTTGACTTCTTGAATAGTTATTTCATATCTCTACTAATTAGGATATCATATTTTATGCCTGTTTTTCACATGTATGTTATATACATATAAGTATGTATGTAACATAATATGTAAACAATATATTTACTTAATATAATATTTTTTGAAGTGAGACAGAGACCTACTAAAAAATTAATACTGTTTTTGTTTTTATGACTACCATTTGGATTTACAGCAGGTAAGTTTAAAGATTTATGAACAATATCTACAGATAGCTGACAGAATAAAAGAAGCTATAAATACCTATCAATGTCAAAGAGCTACTAAGTAGCAATGGTTAGCCAAAATTTAAAATTTCACTAATGAAAAACTGGTTTTTAGGGAACCATATTAAATATGAGTTTTTGTATAAGAGTATGTATTGTGAGTGTGTTTTTATAAACAACAGCACTATGTCACTGACAAGTATTGCTTGTTAGACAGTATTATTCTTTAATTTTTTACTACATTCAAAGTAATATTGCTAAATGCAGAGACCTTTGGGTTTCCCTGTTACATCTCCATGGAGGAAGGTACGATGGACCCATATTACTTTCGTAGATTTTTTGTGGGAAGCCATGTGTGATGCCTTGGCCCATAACCCTACAACAATGGCACCCAGTTATCGGGAGGAGCTCAAATTTTAATATACTTTTTCATCAATGTAGCAAACAAATCCTGTACCATAAAGGTTTGAACTAAAGACATAAAACAATATATATGATATGGATTTTAGGGTAGTGGCCATATAGTGGATGACGACTCCTCTTCCCTAGAATTAAGCAAATTTATTCAATCAGAAAAAGAGATATTGCCAATGTGCCTGGAATCTTTACTTCACCACTGTAGCATTGAAGAATATTCTAAAGACATTGCTGACTTGAATGGGCTAACACTTCTCATGGAGATACACAGGAGGTATGCTGACGACATTAACGTGACTGTTAAGTTATGCCAAATATTGTCATACATGAGTGTTAATAAGAATTTATTGGAACCAATTTTTAAATCAGGTTAGATACTAACTAGTGTTGTAACAACAGAGGTTTCTCTGGTATTTGCAACTGGCAGCATTACACACCCAGTGTTTATTTTAAGGTTGGATTGGTGTTCTGGCAAGCTGGGCCCGTCACGGCGATATTCGCATCTCAATTCCTGCCGCTAGGGCTTTAGCAAATTTAGATGACGACAGTGAAGGTCAATACTCAAGTAGCTTGTATGTTTTGCACCCGGTCAATAGAACGACAGAATGTCGAAATATTGATGTAATTTTCGTTCACGGATTGCTAGGAGGAGTGTTCTTTACTTGGCGGCAAAGAGTTAAGAATCCGGTCGCCCTGGGATTGCTTGGTAGGAAATCATTACTTCGAATTTTGATTTTTTTTTAAAACCTATGACAAAAACGAAACAAGCGCCGCAACAATACAGTTTTTAACAGTTAACGCTTCTGCAATGCTTTTGTAAGCGGTACATATTTTTTAATATAAAACATTTTGATCTTATTAGTGGAGTCGTTCCGGTATTCAAAAATCCCTTGACAAAATCGAGTAATTTTTTTTCCCAATCGATGCAGTAGGATCCCCTCGACATTCTGAAATGATTTGTGTAGGGCGCCGCAGAGGGGGGAGGGGGGCACGCCCCGTAAATCTAACCTACAACGGGAAATTGAAAATAACTCGGCCGGTTTTGATGCTACAAAAAAAATGTGGAAGCAAAATTGAAGAGCTTGACAGAGCGCGTAAGCTCGAATAAACCCGATCCCGGTATCTCAATGAGTTCGCGAATTATCGCGATTTTCAACTGCAAAAACAATAAAATTTAATTAATTATATCTCGAGAAGGGGCGGAGTTGGGGCATCATTTTTTTCGCGAATCAACGGGTGATACCGAGTACTTTGATGGGCTGGAGGCTGGGGTTGGTGGGGCAATTAGGAGGGGAGTTAGGGGTGGGGGAATTTTTTTACATAAATGCTAATAAGTAGTTTAATAATCGATCTACGGGGATCAGGCCGGATTCTATTTGTTCATTTTTTTTCAGCTACGAGGTGGGATTGGCGAAAAATTTTAATTTTCCCAAATGGCCATCTCCGAAAATACTTTAGATATTATGTTTAATTTTGGTATGTGTTAATAGGATATAGAACCTCAAATTTTAGTTAGAAAAGTTATTCAATTGTTCCACCAGTGGCGTCGCTGCAAACATGTCCCTTTATATTTTTTACAAAAAAGATGGTACGCCACTGACATTTTTCCATGTGGATATTTTTTCTGATTAGCCTGATCAATTCTACATGAAAATATTGAAACTCATAATTTTTAACATTGATAAAATAATTAATGATAAATTTTGTTTCATAAAAATTGTTGGAAGTGGCCACCTTCACTTAAAAGGCATGCTTCCGCCCATCTTTGCATCGAATTGCCCACTCCAACAATTTTTATGAAACAAAATTTATCATTAATTGTTTTATCAATGTTAATAATAATGAGTTTCAATATGAATTTAGTGGTTTTAATCAAGAACGGTCTGACGAGAAAAATCAAGAGATCGTTTTCATGTAGAATTGACCAGGCTAATCAGAAAAAAATATCCACATGGGAAAATGTCAGTTGCGTACCATATTTCTTGTAAAAAATATCAGAGGACATGTTTGCAGGGACGCTACTTGTGGAACAATTGAATAACTTTTCTAACTAAAATTTGTGGTTCTATATCCTTTTTACACATACCAAAATAAAACATAAACTAAAGTATTTTCGGAGATGGCCATATCGCATTTGGGAAAATAAAAATTTTTCGCCAATCCCACCTCGTAGCTGATAAAAAAATGAACAAATTGAATCCAGCCTGATCCCCGTAGATCGATTAATAAACTACTTATTAGCATTTATGTAAAAAATTTCCCACCCCCCTAATTGCCCCATCAACCCCAACCTCCGGCCCATCAAAGTACTCGGTATCACCCGTTGATTCGCAAAAAAATGATGCCCCAACGTCCGGCCCATCAAGGTACTCGGTATCACCCGTTGATTCGCAAAAAAATGATGCCCCAACTCCGCCCCTTCTCGAGATATGTTTAATTAAATTTTATTGTTTTTGCATTTGAAAATCGCGTTCATTCGCGAACTCATTGAGATATCGGGATCGGATTTGTTCGAGCTTACGCGCTCTGTCAAGCTCTTCAAGTTTGCTTTTTACATTTTTTTTGTAGCATCAAAACCGGCTGAGTTATTTTCCGTTTCCCATTGTAGGTTAGATTTACGGGGCGTGCCCCCATGCGGCGCCCTGCACAAATCATTTCAGAATGTCGAGGGGATCCTACTGTATCGATTGGGGGAAAAAAATTACTCGATTTCGTCAAGGGATTTTTGAGCCGTTTATTTCGCCAGGACGACTCCACTATATGGATTTTGTGCAAAAAGTAGAATCGAATATCCAGTTTTTATTTTTACACACATTTTTACATTTTATTTTTACAGGTATAAAAACTACTTCTAGGGAAAAAAAAATAGTGGGATGGTCAAAATATCCTCGACTAGCATGAATCAGTGCTTGAGTTACTGCACTGCACAAAATAAGTCTATCCTCTTTTTACAGAATAACGAAAAAGTGTCATTACTATAAAAACAATTCGCATGTATTCAAAAGACCTTGATTTTTTTATAGCAAGCTTAACGACTGATACTGACACTCCCTTAGCACAAAAACCTGCAAAAAAGAAAAAGCCCAAGGGATTTATAGAGAAGATGAAGGAAAGAATGGTCGGAGAGGAATATGAAATGGTGTGGAGTGATATTCCCGTAAAAGCCGATAAGAACTGTACCGGTCCCTTTACTTGTCCAGAAGATGTGTTTAATTTTGGAAAAGATGTAGATGATGACTCTTATACTAATTGTTGGCCCAAAGATTGGTTAGGTAAGATACAGTGTTTCAATAGTTACCTGAAGTCCAAGGAAGTTCTACACAAACGGGAAACTTTTTCATATATGCGTTTTATGAAAGAAAGTGTC
Source organism: Barypeithes pellucidus (assembly GCA_963991005.1). NCBI lineage: Eukaryota > Metazoa > Arthropoda > Insecta > Coleoptera > Curculionidae > Barypeithes > Barypeithes pellucidus. Next base: position 17,880,890 of record OZ022559.1, read on the forward strand.
CCTTCCCGAAAGATTGTGATTGATCAAGTCGTAAATGTGTTTTTAGAAATAATAATGTTTAATTTAAATTTTGTATTTTCTAGGAAAAGACTGTAAAAATATCAGAATAATAGGAATTAATTATGAAACAAGTATATCTATGTGGTCGCCATTATGTCCTTTGGAGAAAGAGAAACTGACTTTGAATGAAAGAAGTGATGCGATAGCTCATGAGTTACTAATGAGCGATGTGGGAAAGAGACCTATTGTATGGATTACACATTCCATGGGAGGACTTATTGTAAAGAATATTCTTAGCACAGGTAATTACACAGATAATTATCGCTTTTAGACAGGATGGGGAGAAGACTGCTCACTTTTAAAACAGTTGACCCAAAAATTTTTACACAAATCGATACATGCATCGAATAGCATTTGGACCAATTTCAGAGTTCAAAATAAATTTCAATGTTTCAAACCTAAAATTTGTTTTTTTAGCTTAATTTTTTTTTTAAATGCTTTTTTCGTCCCATTTGTATCTGATTATTTTGGTAATTTGACTGTAGTATAATGGTAAAGTAATATATCCGAACCTTTTATGTCTTCTCCTGTAAGAAAACAATTTGTCACTTACAATGTTATTCGATGCATGTATCGAAATGATGGTCCTGTTTCAGAGTAGCATTAACATCTTGGTAATTTATTTATATTTTTAGCATACGAAAGTAAAAACCCAGCTTTAAGAGCGATATGCCTAAATACTAAAGGTGTAGTATTTTATAGTACCCCACATAAGGGTTCCAAAATGGCAAATTTAAGCAACGCTATCTCTCTTGTTCTGTGGCCCTCTGTTGAAGTGCAAGAATTAAAAGAAAGTAAGTGTATTTGGTCGCTGTGGTCGCTGTGGATTAAAAATCTATACAGGGTGTCCGGGAACATGTGGGAAATCTCCCGGATATGAAGAAAACACGTGAAAAGAATACTATAGGTTCATATAAACTTCTTTCGTATCGGCCTCCTCTTCGGAGATATGGGCTCCCAAAGAGCACCAATGGAATCAAGTTTTTTACACATAATTATTGAACCACCTGGTATATTTCAATTATTTTTTAATATGATGTATACCAGGTAAGACCCGTCAAATTACTACCCAAGAAACTGTTGTGAATTACTCACAGCCGCAGGGACGGACTAGCTGTAACACTCATGGGCCCATTTTTTTTACGCCCTATATGATGAGAACTTTGGACAATGTTTTTTACATACCTTTAACTATTGGCTAAAAATTAAGTACTCTTCATTCATGTCGCTAATCCTAACCGTTTTCGAAAAAACGGCATTTCATATACATCATGTGCTTCGGGTATTTCAATAAAAGATACGTCTTTGTTCCGATCCAATGTTCAACCTTCAAGATTCCGCTTTTTCATATTTAGCCCATGAGCAGTTAGGGGACTCAGTGTAAATAAAATGACGTTTTCTCGAAAACGGTTAGGATTAGCGACATGAATGAAGAGTACTTAATTTTTAGCCAATAGTTAAAGGTATGTAAAAAACATTGTCCAAAGTTCTCATCGTAAAAAAAATGGGCCCATGAGTGTTACAGCTAGTACGTCCCTGCAGCTGTGAGTAATTCACAACAGTTTCTTGGGTAGTAATTTGACGGGTCTTACCTGGTATACATCATATTAAAAAATAATTGAAATATACCAGGTGGTTCAATAATTATGTGTAAAAAACTTGATTCCATTGGTACTCTTTGAGAGCCCATATCTCCGAAGAGGAACAAACCCGATACGAAAGAAGTTTATATGAACCTATAGTATTCTTTTCACGTGTTTTCTTCATATCCGGGAGATTTCCCACATGTTCCCGGACACCCTGTATATAAATGTTCATAAAATAGTGCTTACTTACGTGCACGGTGGTATTAGCTAGTGGTATTTACTATTAAAATATTGTGCGGCAACAAACAAAAATTGTTAATTAATGTAAATTTGCTCAGATCCAAACAGAATCTTTAATTATTGATATTAAGGTATTACGCACCGCCACCTCCAAACAAAATTCCCGAAATTCCTCAACGTTTAAAAGGTACTATTTAATCTAAAACTTTTAGATTCTCCTCGGTTAAAAGCAATACATGAGAAATTTTTACATATAGCTACAACGATACCAATGAGAGTTGTGACATTCGTCGAAACAAAGTCCACTGTAGTTTCTGCAATGAAATTTAATTTTTTGCTAGTGGAACCAAAGTCTGGAAATACCGGGATTGGAGAATATTATGAAATTCCACAGGACCATTTGGGAATATGCAAACCACGGAATAAGTACGTGACATGACTCTAATTCTTTTAACACTACTAGTAAAGATTGTTTCACGAAAAATGGATATAACTTAATGACTCCGGTAAAAGTACCTGGGCCATCCCCATTATTTATGACCGTTTGTTATTATTATGTGGAAAGGACCGGATTGTAATAATTATAATTAAATATAGGCACATCAGGTAGGTTAGGTTGCTTAATTTATATTTAAATATCTTTTTGTGGTAAAATTTGTTAGTTTTTGAGGAATGGTTCAAGAATTGTCTTTTACCAAACATTCCTCAGAATAGCGTGATAGTAATGGACAATGCGAGCTATCACAGTCGCCAATTACATAAAGCTCCAAGCTCAAATAATACAAAATTGGAGATTCAGAACTACATGGCGGCGAATGATATATATTTTGAAGAAAGTTATAAAAAAAAGTGATCTTTTAGAAGTTTTAAAGACATTTTGTATAAAAAAAGTATATGTTTGTGACACATTGGCAGAAGAAATTGGACATACAGTGCTACGGCTCCCACCCTATTATTGTATTTTTAACCCCATAGAGCATATTATATGGCACCAGTTAAAATCACTGGTTAGGTCTGAAAATATTTCACCGACTTTAAGTTCTATTACTTCACTTGTTTATTGCCAAGCTCTTGTCGACACAATGGGGCCGACCCAGGAAATCATTAAGTCGTATCCAATTTTCGTGAAACGTCTGTACTAATGCTTTATTTAGGACAGCATTTTATTTAGTAACGCAGAAAGTATACCGCGTGGTGCATCGTGGTTGGAAACATAGGAAATCCCATGCAAGTTTTAGACTGTCCAAATATTTGCTCCCCTGTTGACTTTAGAGCGGGGTTGTAAGGAGAATTTTTTAGGGTCTCTGTGTGGTGAGTGCACATGCGAAGTTTGAACAATTTTGGACAAGCCGATCTTAACTTATTTGAATAGTGTTGCGGTTGGGTTTTCATTGAAATTATTCAACAGGTAATTCTGCGACACCAGCATTGATCGTACTTGTCAACCTGTGATTTGTCATTGTCAAACGTAATTTGCAAACGGTAGGCTCTTTAAAAATCTTTGACAGATTCATTTTACACTGGAACTAACATTTTCGAATAAAACGAACATTATTTTCTAAACGGATCTTTTAATAGAAAACGAATTATTTTACTTACAATAGAACATATTAAATAGTATTAAAATCATCAAGAATTGCTAAAAGGGGAAGGAAATAAGAGGACGTTTAAAAATAAACAAATCGTTTGGAATATTGTTAATGCTTAATTAAATGTTCAAATAAACCGCCATTTGCTGCTAAACAATATCCTAAACGATCGTAAAATTCTCTCCGAACATTAGCGAGTTGGTACTGGGTAATTCTTTCAGATTGCATTAAAATTGAATTTTTTAACTGTTCTAAATTTTCAAACCTAACACTTTGATAAAGAAAATTTTTTAAATGCCCCCAGAGGAAGAAGTCGTTTGGTGAGAGGTCAGGAGACCTAGCTGGCCAATTAATTGTTGAATTTGGACCGACAACATGCCCATTAAAGGCATTATTTAGATATTCGCGTACCATAAGCGAATTGTGGGCCGGGCAACCATCCATTTGGAACCAAATCTCCTGATTTTCATCAGCGACTTCCTCCAATGCGGGTCCAATTTGATTTTGAAGAAGATCTAAATATGTTTGACCCGTCAGATTTCCATCAATAAAAAATGGTCCAATGATGCGATGTCCAAAAATTCCTGCCCAAACATTAACTTTCTGAGGGTATTGGGTTCGAGTGCATGCAAGACGATGTTCATTTTGTAGGCTCCAGTACCGATAATTTTGTATATTCGGCTCATTATTTAATGTAAATGTGCATTCGTCTGAGAAGCAAATATTTTGTAAAAAATATCTGTTGTTGTTAGCTCGCTCCATCATTTCAAAACAAAAAAGTGATCTTCGCTCTTCATCCCCTTCTAGCAATTCTTGATGATTTTGATACTTATATGAATGATATTTATGCTTTGTCAAAGTTCGCAGTACTGTGGTGTGATGTTTTTCTACCACTTGCCCGAGAGTTCTAGTGCTGATATTTTTATTTTCTTCGACGTGAAGTAAAATATTAAGTTCTCTATTATCGTTTTCTTCAGCTCTTTCATGATTCTGTGCTGTGCATTTGCAGTTGTTTATTACAGTGCCTCTCGCCTCAAACTTAGTAATAACTTTTTGTATTGTCGACTTGGTAGGAATGGGCCTATCAGGGAAATAAACGGAAAACATATCAGATACAATACTTAAGCTATTCCCCGCATAGTACCATTTTATCATAGTGACTTTTTCTTATACTGTGTAACTCATAATAATTACCTAATAAAATTATTACTAGTAAAAAATATAAACTTTCAAATTACGTTTGACAATGACAAATCACAGGTTGACAAGTCACAATGCTGGTGTCGCAGAATTACCTGTTGAATAATTTCAATGAAAACCCAGCCGCAACACTATTCAAATAAGTTAAGATCGGCTTGTCCAAAATTGTTCAAACTTCGCATGTGCACTCACCACACAGAGACCCTAAAAAATTCTCCTTACAACCCCGCTCTAAAGTCAACAGGGGAGCAAATATTTGGACAGTCTAAAACTTGCATGGGATTTCCTATGTTTCCAACCACGATGCACCACGCGGTATAACTATAAGTACATATTATAAGCGTTGTTTTTTACAAAAACAAGTTAATTTTTTTAATTGTAGTTTAGAGATGTTTGGATTGTCAGCGTTAAGCTTTAAATTCCATGATTTTTTATGTTGCATGATTAATGAATGAATTTATTAAGGCCCGTGTTCGTATTTTATTCTCTGATCAAAATCAATACGAAATAAAATAATCTTCTTTTAAATTATTCATTTAATAATTATAATTTTTTGAGGCCAACATGAAAGAGCAGAAGGATGCATTTTAAAAGATTTAAATGGACACGTGCAGGGTAGTAGGGTGCACTGATCTACAGTAAAAATCAGGCCAACTGCACAGTAAAGATTTAAAATAATTTTATCTTTAATAATTTTTTAAGTTAGCTGAAGAACACTTCACACTCGAAAATATTGTTACATTATTCTGTTATTTATTATCCATTGTTATGGAAACATCCTTAGAATTAAAATAATGAAAATATTATTTTTCTTCGCGTTAACTTTTGTTAATAAAATCATTTAACTGGTTAGCAAAATATTCTTATTTTTGCGCACAGAAAAATGTAATCGGTCAGCAATTGCTAGTTGGTCAGCAACTTATATACACAGCAAACATTTCTGAATCGGTCAGTAATTAATGTCATACTAGAGTGCTCTAAAAATTATTTTGGTACGCAAATTAAGTATATAAGCTGCTATGAGCGATCCACTTTTAATCAGATATTAGTAAGCAATCAGCGGGTAAACAAAATATTTAATCTTGGTCAAAAGCAATGAAACGTGAAATAGTGACAGTGCGCTGGGAAAACAAGTGAAACCCCACCCCCGCTACACCTTTTGTAGCCGATTTCCTTCTGTATTCGGCAAAAGAAAACACAAGAAAGTTACATAAATTGACAGTGCCCTGTGAAAACAAGTGAAAACCCGCCCCCGCTACCTTTTGGGCCTTGACTGCTACACCGAATGAAAACACACGCACGCAATTAGCTACTCGTATCACGCGACTGCTTTCGCTCCGCCCACAATCACGAACTTTGCCGATTATTCAAACCAAACGCAATCCAATGATAATTTATATTGATAAACATTCTTTTAATATGCAAACCTCTGAAGTAAACTGCTTCTAGATATGTTTTTTCTACCGACCAATTATAAAATCTTGCTGACCAAGTAATCATTTCGCAGCTCGACTGTTAATTAAGCGAACACATGATATTACAAGCGGACTGATATCGGTTAAATTGTTGATAGTTTGTAGCATTTTTTGCAGAACAAGTGTTGCAGCTCGATTTTTATTTATTGCAAGCAAAATCTTTTTATGTTGATCAAATGATTTAATGGCTATTTTTTGCTGCGAACCAATTTTAATAACGGCGGCAAACCATTTAATTACTTCTCTTTTGAAATTATTTGATAGTGGACGACTGTCCAGCAGGTATATTCCTCGCAAAAGATTTTATTTTAAGAGAGGATTTTTATTTGTATTGGGAATTCAACCAGACAATAAAATATGAACTATAATTAATCTGCGACATTTAACTAAGGCAAGTTTGGCTACAATGACGTACTATTTTCACGCTTAGAGCAAACATCCTGTTTTATTACGCCATTACTATAATCAAGAATTTATTTTTTAGGCAATCCTTTCTATACCAGAAGGTTCTAAGTTTGTTATTGGAAATATCGAAGAAGCACGGTGCAAGTACAGGGAACGAGTAATAGTTTTTGTAACCCACAATGCTAGAGTGCCATATTATATTTATAAACCCGTTAATATTTGACTGATTATTGCCATTAATAAGTATTGTATTGTATTATTTATTTGGACTGATTTACATTTTTATTGCACCCGTTCTCTAGTAAAAGTTTTATTTTCCATTAAGATATTGTTTTATTATGCTTCGTATTTAGGCCAAAATGATAATGGACTATACTTATCGCCCACTTCTCTTCTGTGCTCGTAGTTCAAAAACACCAAAAGTTGTCAACAACCCGAAGCCCGAAAGGGGGGTTATGTGTTATGTTACTTGTCAACGTCGTCGATTTTATTAAAAATGGTAATTTCATTTTTTTAAAATTATATAGAATAAATAAAAATGAATAAGTGCATCTTTCTGTTTTAGGACATAAGTTCCTTTTCGAATGATAATTTTGACATCAAGGAATGGGTTAACCAGATGCTAATAGCTGGTGAAAACCAGGATAAAAAAGATGTAAGTTACTCCAAATCGGTAATTTTATCTGATCCCAACTGTATTTTGTATTGTAGAATAATTATACGATGGGTCTTGTAATGAAGCTACAACTATACGTCCAGCAAGTAAACAGTGCTCTTGAAAATACTAGTCAACAAGTGTTGACTTCCTTACCAAAGATTATGCGGGATACCAAAGCTTTACAACAAGAAGCTTTAATTTTAAAGGAAAAAATGGAACTTGTGAAAGGAGAAATCATAAATATTGAGCAGGATACGAGAAAAAGTATCAATACTATTGAAAAACTGGACACAATGAAAAACGAACTGACAGTTGCCAAACAAGGGTTACATGAAAGTGATAATTGGACAATTTTGGGTAAAAACAATTTTTAATAATATTAAGGGACTGCCTAAATATATGATTTAACTTATTTGTTGGCATTCACTGATTTTTGAAACTAGTCTTTTTGAGATTATTATGCATATAATTTTAGTTAACGATTTAGAAGAAATATTTGACTCAAAAAATATAGAAGCAATATCAAGCAAGATATTAGGCATGCAGAATTCCTTAAAGTTGCTTGTTAATGTAGCTGACTATGATGATCGAAAATTGCAGTTAGAAGGTTTAAAAAATAGACTAGAAGCTATTGCTAGTCCTGTAATCGTTCAGGCATTTACATCATATAATTCAGGTAATGCATATATTAGTATTTCTTTTTGTAAATTAAATTGTAAAAGAAACTGAAAATGCTGCAGCTAAACTGTATCTACCTAAAAATAACAGCTACTTACCTATTTAAAAATAAATATATTTGTATTGTGATTTTATTATTAACTATTACCATTCATAAATAAAATTCAGATAATTTTTTAGAACAATCACATAAATTTGTCCGCATTTTCTCCTCTATTGGACGACTACCGGAACTCATGAAGTACTATCGCAACTGCCAAAGAGACATTTTAGTTAAAAAATGGCGTAGCCAGCTGGAAGTAGAACAAGATGAGTCAGTAATTCAGTGGATCCACAACTACTATGACATACTGTTGTCGAATTGGCACACCCAAAGCAAATGGTTTAACCAGGTTTTTGCAGGAGAGTCTTCCACCGATTGCTTGATTAATATTTATGTAGATGTATTGAACTCTTTGGATCCAACTTTAAATGAGTGTATAGATGCAGCATTGAAGCAAGTACCTGATAAATTGACATTTTTGCAAGAAGTTAAAGAGGTTACCAAGCGTTTTGCCAGGAATGTAGTTGATGTTATCGAACCAGGTTAGTTTTTATTAATATTTGTAGTTGGTCAAAAAAAATTATGGTCTAAGCAACATTATCATAAAGAAGCTGTTCAATGGGAGTTTATACTATGCGTTAAAATTCATCATTTTAGCACCATTCTTATGATAATGACTTTTATAACCCTTCCATATTTCTGCTATAATAATTAATTACAAATGCTGTAGGTAAAACAGAAGAACAGAAAGTTCAAAATATCCTTAAAGCAATATACAACCATTTAATTGTGTACATCTGCAAGTATGCAGCCTATGAACAGGCTAATTTAATGAAGCAATTAAACACAGTAAATTGTATGAAAGATGAGTTGCCGGATACAATACAGGCATTGGGTTTAAGTATTAATCAAGTCGTTGACTATGCAACAGAAGCGAAGAAACGATGTCAAACGTTTACAGAGAACTGTGGATTTTGTGGTTTGCTAATGGCTTTAAGGGCTTTCTTTTCGAGTTATGCAGGCTATTATAGGTGAATATTATTTTTTAAAAGGTGTAGATTATCTTTATCTTGTAGGTAGGAATACTGGATATTTTAGTTTTGAAATGTATGCATTACAACAGTTACTATAAGACATATAGGTACTTAGATAACAACTCTGAGCCTGAACTGAATGGATATTCTGTATGCAGTAAAAAATACGTCAATTGAAGGGTAGCGTAGTAGATAAACTACTTATAGGTACTTTTTATAAATCACTATACTTTTCTTAAAATATATTTCGATTTTTAGGGTAGCTTTAAGACAAATCGATCGGTCAAAAAAATCAGAAGAAGACTGGAATACTTTCCAACTTTGCTTATCCCTGTTACAATACACCGGAGACGTCCTATTGAAAATCCAGCAGTTAGAAAAGGACTTGACATTAGCAGTTTTGGAACTTAATAAAAAAGATTCAACTGTCGACTATAAAATCCATTTATTAGATGCCGACAACTTACGAGAACACGAATCTCTAGTTAAGTGTGTAACGGAAGGTACACAGCTGTCACTTTTGGATCATGTTACGACAGAATTTAATAAGCTGTGTACAGATATCCATCATACCACTTATCAAGTTGTCTTTGGACCTATTGCGAACCATTTAGATGTGGTTTCAATTGAACAAACCTGGGCGCAGTTTGATGGTTCCAGTTTACATAATTCCGATTTGCCTGATTACAGCTTTTCTCCACAAGAATATATCACTCAGGTAAATATATGTGTAGTGGTCACGAAAACTATACGAAAACGCGAAAGAAAAAATATTTAAAATAGAGGAAAACTTTATAAAAATTTTTATTGAAAATTGGGATAAATCGATCAGCTGATATTGTCAAAATATTTTATAAAAATTTAAAAATATAAAGAACTAAAAAAATAAATTAATTAATTATTTATTTGAAAAATTTAGCAATTATAAAAATATTATCCGAGTCCAAATAATATTTCAAAAAAAAAATTAAATTAAAATTAAATTTTTATCAAAAAGTCCGCAATCAGAAAAAAATAAATAAATAAGGTAATAAAAATAAATTTTAATATGAAAAAATTGTAGAAAATTAAATTAATGACAAATAATATTGTAAAAATTTTTAAAACGACTTAATAAGGAATTAAATTTTTTTTTTATAAGAATTTTCTAAGTCCGTAAGAGCCTAATTAAATAAAATAAAATAAATTCAAATAAATTGTAGAAAATTATTAAAAACTTACGTTTTTATAGATAATCCAAAGAGTAATTTCACAGAAGAAAATAAAATTACTATAATTTTATTTTATTTCACAAAAATAACTTAGAATAAAATCCACTCTATACGTATAATTCCCTTCTTTCTCAACTCCGGAAGACGATTTGGAATTCGGACCGATCGCGGCGGAAATTTATAAAACACTAACACGCGCGTGATGATACAGTTATTAAGAAATCTCTACTTTTATTCCATATAGAGACAAGTCTATACAACGAACTGGTCGCGAAATCTACAGAAAACTCTGCCGGTTTTCCGGGAAAATAAGTCAATCCAACGAACTGGTCGCGAAATCTACAGAAAACTCTGCCGGTTTTCCGGGAAAATAAGTCAATCCAACGAACTGGTCGCGAAATCTACAGAAAACTCTGCCGGTTTTCCGGGAAAATAAGTCCATCCAACACACTGGTCGCGAAATCTACAGAAAACTCTGCCGGTTTTCCGGGAAAATAAGTAAAAGTATTTGATCCAGAACGAATCACTGCCCGGAAAAAAAAGTGGAACGCGAATATATGTCATCGGGTTCTTCCTAAATCGATTAAGACGTGGAAGGTTAGCGCTCAAGAAACCGATTACGCTACCCAGAACATAGTTATTTTGCGAGTTATTGTGACTGAAAGATATTACACGGAAACACGTGAGTTTTATGACCTTTTGAGAGTTTTGTAGATTCAGTTCGTAACAACTTGGGTGACTCCACAATTTTAGTAAATTGTGTTAAATTTAGTAGTTTTGTCAGAAGTTATATTGTCTATTAAACTAGAAAGCCAGCATAAATAAAATGGGAAGTGACATTTGTAATAGCAAGTAAATATTTCTTAAGGAATGAAAATTATGTAAGAAGCTGAATGATTTTACAAGTTAATAAAACAAGTGTATGTCAAAGCTAATTCGTTTCTAATTGCCTAACTTTGGAGCAGACATATAGTTAAAACTACAGGAATTCAGGTGTGATATCAATTAAAACTATTCGAGGGTGTCTTTTCAACCCCTCTGAATTAATAACATCAGATAACAAAAATAAGGGTCATTCGATACTAACACAGGAATCTTCCGAACCCTGCGAAAGTGATTTATATAGCCCACCTTGTAAAATAAATCAAGCCGCTCGGATTTTACCAACAGAAGATACAGGGTGGTTATTATATATGTATTAAATAAATGAATTACTATCATATAAGATCTGCACAAGGCAGCATCGTTGGAGCTCTGTTATTTATTCTATACTTAAGACATCAGGTTTATTGATAAGTAGTGTTGTGATCGCTCGAGCGAAAAACCGCTCGATTACTCGATTATTGAAATAACCGACATCGCTCGGATTATTAAAAAAGTCGCTGGAGTTATCTATTGAGGCGAAAACCGTCGCTCGTCACTTATTATCTGTCACTCGATACCCGAGCTTCGCTCGACGCCGACGGAAATATACCACTGTAGTGTGATCGAGTTAAAAAACTGCTTGTATATTCGAACGAAGGTAAACACGACATACGTCTTTCTTAAAGGCACATAAACGAGAAGGTGCATATAAAAAAGTATGCCAAATACCTTAGTGGACTCATCGCGACATGGGTTTTGTTTTGACTGGCTAGCCAGCGGCGATTGTAAATTCTTAAAAAATTAAAGGATGTAATTTTTAAAAAAATCAGAATCAACTGTTCTTCTTAATCATAAAAATGTCAAGTAATTAATCGCTCGAGTACCAAGTACTCGATTATTAAAATCATCGGTTTTTCCCAACACTATTGTTAAGTATGGGTTTATTAACTTATTTGCCGATGATACATGGATTACAGCTCCAGATGAAATATTTGAATTCGCAATTTTAAAGTCTGAAAAGATAAGCGCTCAATTACGGTAAAAAAAATTATTTGATATTTTTGCATACAGGGTGTCCCATGCCTTTATGGGCCAAATTATTAAAATACAGAAGGTTAATTGTACAGTTATGTTCATAAAAACCCGTACAAGTAGAGATGTAAAGGTAATATTACCGAGGTAATGTTACCGTAATATTACGTAATATTACCGCAAGTTCGGTAACATTGGAAATATTGTTTTTTTTTTTTTTTTTTTTCCATAAGCCAAATCCAGTTGAACAAAACGGGGCGATACATCTCTTTAAAATTGCCGGTGAAAACAAGATGGGGTTCCTTTGTTTCTTGTATAAAAAGCTTTTTGGAGACTAAACATTCATTAAAAAGTTTAGCAGTTGATGATAGCCCAGATATTTCTGATGTTCTTTCATCAAATACAGTAAGACTTCTTCTTCAAAACGAATTTTGGTTGCAAATAGAAGCAACTTATGACTTGTTCCAGCCAATGTCTAAGTGGATAACGATTTTTGAAGCTAACGGGCCAACAATCTCAAAAGAGTTTATCTGCTTTTTTGAAATAAGGTCTATATTACGTGACAAAGTATCAAATTTATCTATTACTATGTTTGAAAACCAGAAAATGTGTTCAATTCTTGAAAAACGAGAAAATATATGTTTAAAACCCGTTCATCTTGCTGCTTACCTATTAGAACCAAGTCAACGCGGCGAGAAGTTAACTGAAGCTGAAATTTTAATTGCAACGGAGTTCATCTATGAAACTGCAAGGCGTCATCCAAAGTATTCTTCACAAGTAGATCTTATTATGGAAGCACTCGCACAGTACAAAATTAGAGGTAATATTTTTGCTAAGGAATTCGTCATTTCCAGCGAAAAATCTATGTCTGGATCTGTTTGGTGGGCAGGAATTTGCTCCAGTTCTAAAATAAGTAGGTTAGCTGTAGACATTTTAAATTTACCATCGTCAACAGCCGCAACCGAAAGAACCTTTAGTACTTATGGATTTATTCATCGGCAAAAAAGAAACAGACTAACCGTGGAGAGGGCCGGAAAACTAACTTATATTGCCCATAATTATAATTTACTAAATGAAGAAGATCATTCGAGAATAGTAGAAGATACTGAGGAAGAAATAGAAAAAGAAGATATCGGTTTCGAAGTTATAGACTTGACTCAATTAACGAAAGAGAAAGAAGAATCAGATGACGAGGTTGGGGATGATGATGAGGATGATTTACCATTATCCACTCTATTACGTAGTCCATTCTGACTCTGACTAGTTTAAAAAACGTTCTTATTGTTTTTCGTAATGTTTTTACAGTTTTGAAATAAAAAAAACTAGTATTACTTAAAAAGCTGTTTTTTTTATAAATTACCAATGTTACCGTAATATTACGTAATATTACCGGTAATATTACCGATTTTTAAATTACCGGTAATTTTACATCTCTACGTACAAGTAACAAACGAGAGATGACATTGAAAAAATATGAAAAATCGCTCCTCTCATTTTATGTAAGGCTTTTTATGAACGCAACCTTTGAATTTCCAACTATAAGAAAGACGGATAGATATGACCAATTCCTAATGCGACGAACTCCCAAATCGACTGATGTCCGACGCGGTATATCTGAGATAGACCGAAATCCGTGTAAACCAAACCTTTATCTCCCAATATAAGTTGTTAGATTTTTACATTGATCCGTTTTTCTTTAACCTTTGATATTCAAAGACGCAACTGTACAGTTTTTTACTGTGTTTTTCATAAGCTTGCATTCGCTACTTTAAAAAACACTGTCTGAAATAATAATGATTATTTTTTTAGATTGGACAATACCTAATGACACTTCCTCAACATATGGAGCCATTCTTATTCAGAGAAAACCCATCTTTGGCTTGTGCACTTAGATCGGTCGATCAAGAGTACGCAGAGGCTTCCGATACCGAGGGCGCCTTGGCGCAAGTGTTCCTAACTATTATCGCTAGGGGCACATGCAACAGCTTCAGTGACAAGATTTTGTCTATATGCAAGCTCAGCCAGCCTGCTAGTAGACAATTGGCACATGATATAAGTAAGCTACTTTTTAGAGTAAGGTACATAATATACGGGGTGTTATGGAAATGGTTTATTATATGTATTTAAACCACATATATATAAACAGTATATTGCCAATACAAACGTCCCAAAATACAAAAAGTGTCCCCGCTATGGGAGGTACGCGGGCCTATTGAGTTTGCGCAGTAGGGTGGAAATTTTATCGGTCGCATCAGAGCCGGCCCGACATTATTTGTTTGTTGTTATTCGTCGCCATCTTTGGTTCTGGATGCTTTTTTAAATTACAGAATAAAAAGTGGTTCATCCACATTGTTTTCGGTATATTAGTGCTTATAAACTTTCATTACCTAACAACAATTTTTGTAAAGGAGTTTTTAATTTGTGGTGATTCGGTAGGTTAGTGACTTGTTTTGTTTAAGATGAAAGGACACAAGTGCATAGTGCTTTTTTGCAAAAGTCGTGGATCAATACCAGGTATAAAGTATTTCAGGTATGTACATATATATACAGGGTGTCCGGAAAAAGGAGGTCAATCTGTTAACCATATATTCCTTGAGCAAAAATAATATTACTTTTATAATGCCATTTTCATTTTTGACCCTCATGTGCGATATACAGGGTGTTAAAGTTTGAAATTAAAAACTGATTTTTTGAATAATTCGAGTATTTAATGAGATATTAATTTAAAATTTGGTACATTACGTCAACACAAAATGTTACATCTTTTGAGAGGAACAAAACAAGAAATGTTTGTCAAATACTCAAAATAGGGGGGGTCCAGTTCCCGCTGACCACCCCTATTTTTTAGTGTGTGCGCCAGTGACTTCTAAACTATATTTTTTTAGGTAATCATTTATTTTTGATTGTTTTTTCTCCCTTATAAAATTTCGATCAAATCATGTGTTTTGGAGATAATTTGAAAAGCATGGATCCTTACCAGATGCTAGCGCGGCTGACGGTAATCCAATAATTTTCAAATGCTAAATCAAGTTAGCCGTTGTAGCATTACTATGGACACGGCATCGTTGTTTTATTTGCTGTCAAATTTAATATTATATTATTATTAAACGTTAATTTAAAAAAATAATATTTGAATATAGAAATTTGTTTCCATTTTCCTTCGTCAGACTAATACCCAGACGCGTTTCGCCGTTT
This sequence comes from Barypeithes pellucidus, assembly GCA_963991005.1. NCBI lineage: Eukaryota > Metazoa > Arthropoda > Insecta > Coleoptera > Curculionidae > Barypeithes > Barypeithes pellucidus. The sequence continues at coordinate 17,896,160 of OZ022559.1, forward strand.
TTATGTACCACCGCGAGATGTCGCGACGATTATTATACTCCTTTCGAAAATAATATGTTTTGAGTATTTGTTATCTTGTTATGATGTTTCAAATTTATTAAAGAAGTATTAGGAAATTATTGTCTTAAGAACGAATGATAACAATGGTGTTTACTGTTATATGAAGATTAGCAATAGTAAGTTCTTGGGAGGTCAATAAACTAATTTCATGAATTAGTACTACAGGTTTTTATCTGTACGCCACTGTCCTTATTTTTGGTTAGTCTTTTGTTTTCGGTATTGTCACTTATTGCAAAGTTTTACTTAATTATATCTTGTATCCATGGTAATGCCACAACGGCTGACTTGATTTAGCATTTGAAAATTATTGGATTACCGTCAGCCGCGCTGGGATCTGGTAAGGATCAATGCTTTTCAAATTATCTCCAAAACACATGATTTGATCGAAATTTTATAAGGGAGAAAAAATAATCAAAAATAAATGATTACCTAAAATAATATAGTTTAGAAGTCACTGGCGCACACACTAAAAAATAGGGGTGGTCAGCGGGAACTGGACCCCCGTATTTTGAGTATTTGACAAAAGTTTCTTGTTTTGTTCCTCTCAAAAGGTGTAGCTTTTTAGGCTGACGCAATGTACCAAATTTGAAATTAATATCTCATTAAATACTCGAACTATTCAAAAAAATCAGTTTTTAATTTCAAACTTTAACACCCTGTATATCGCACATGAGGGTCAAGAATGAAAAAAGGCATTATAAAAGTAATATTATTTTTGCTCAAGGAATATATGGTTAATGGATTGACCTCCTTTTCCCGGACACCCTGTATATATATGAAAATATTTTGCTTATCACATTATCCGATCTTCGGAACCGAATTTCACTAAAAAGCTTGTAAAAAAGAAGAGTATACAATATAATATATATGTGGTCACTACCTAACCTATTAATGTATTTTTAATTTGGTGCATTAGTAGCTGAAAATAATTCCCAAATATAGTCAATATAGTTTAATTATTCTTAATTTTTGGTTTAGAAAAAAGTGAGGTTACGTTTTGTTTGTTTGAATAATCGGCAAAGTTCGTTATTGTGGGCGGAGCGAAAGCAGCGTGATACGAGTAGCTTTATAATTGCGTGCGTGTGTTTTCATTCGGTGTAACAGTCAAGGCCCAAAAGGTGTAGTGGGGACGGATTTTCACTTATTTTCCCAGGGCACTGTCACTATTTCACGTTTTATTGCTTTTTTTTGATTACCAAGATTAAATATTTTGCTTACCCGCTGATTGCTTACTAATATCTGATTAAAAGCGGATCGCTCATAGCAGCTTATATACTTAATTTGCGCACCAAAATAATTTAGAACACTCTAGTATGACATTAATTACTGACCGATTCAGAAATGTTACTGTCCATAAGTTGCTGACCAACTAGCCATTTTGGCTGACCGATTACATTTTTCTGTTTGCAAAAATAAGAATATTTTGCTAGCCAGTAGTTAAATGATACTCTTTATATATATGCGATTTAAACCCCCAAATCCTGGGATGAAAACAAATTTAAGAATAATAACTATAAATGTCGCTTTGAATTAATAAACGAAATGAGTCACCTTATGTCAAACCCGAAAGGCCATGTGGTAGGCACTGGCGAAATATGTCAACAATCTAATAGGTTATGTCAAGGCGTCAGTGAATGTTGGCCGGTGTTGTCCTATTTGCATATCAAAAACTTACCCATAATTTTAACACTTCTGTTATCCCTTTTTGAACATTTTTTTTTCAAATGTATGTTTTGCAACACAGCTAATAGCAATATCACACAAATTTCAAATCACATCACAACATTTATTATTATAAATTATTTACAGCAGAACAAAAAGACAGGTTATACTGGTAAATTTAACACCTAATTTATTAAGCCAAACATACCTTAACGTTTAAAATTCATATACAACCACGTGGGAATTGAAGGGAAAGGCGCGCCCGACGCGACGTATCCCTTTCGCAGATCAAAACAAGCTGAAGTAGCCACGTCGCGTCGCCTATGCTCGGCTACTGACCTACATACCCTTGTTAACTGAAAACAGATGTGTATGATGCGGCAACACATGGGATAAAGGGATTTTTAGACATTCGATTTAAAAAAATATATGTGGCTTTTTCTAGGAGTCCCCCTTTTAAATATAATAATAAGATATTTTCATAACATCCTGTGCCTATAAATGAGAGGAAAGATAAATTTATTTTTTTTAGCAAAGAAATTGTAAAATTCATTGTTATCATTTTTTTTAGATTACTTAAATAACGTGCTGCAGGATCTGGGAATAACATTATCAGAAAACTTACAGCAACTGTCTACTTTGTTAAAAATTCCTTCAGACCAGTACCAAATCCAAAGTATGGGATGCCCGGCGCGATATGTGGCAGCGGTGCGACAAATCAGGAATATCACATCAAATTGAATTATTTAATTTAGTTTTTGTACAAAATGTAATTTTTAAGCTCTAAATAAATATGTATATATTTTCAATTAGAACAAAATTTTGTCAGTTGTCAAAAGAGAGACATTATCTTAGAGCACGCGTTTAATCTAGAAATCGACCAGCGCAGCGAGAAGTTTACTAAAGTACAAGCGCTCTAATTGTCTTATGAACCGTGTATTTTATAACACTTTTCCTATTTGGGTCTTTAAAGTCTGAAAAACTTTTAAAAATATAGTAGATTTTTTCCATTTGAATTAGTATTTTCTTTTTGGGTTGGCAATACTTTTACAATTTAATAAAATGTTACAAGTATCAAATATGTCATGACAGAAACAATTGAACACAACCAGCGTTGCCAACCCTACCGATTTATCGGTAGATCTACCGTTTTCGGAAAAAGTCTACCTATCTACCAATAAACGTATAAATCTACCGATTTTTCAACTGTGGCAAATTTCCACCATTCTATTAAATTTTGCACCACTGACTATTCCATTCTAGTTTACTTCATAGTCAAATATTAATCTTATGTACGTAAAAACGAGACCTAAGAATGAGTGACCGAATGAAAGAGATGAAATATGTCGCTACCATAATTAGCATATAATAGAAAAGGATAACACGCTACAATCGGCGGATAGGTTTTTTAAATTTATAGCGTTATTTTCGGGTTCGGGGAATAACTGAGATAGCACATGGGAAGTACCCTGTCCATTTTAGTAAGAATAAGGTATTTTATATTTTAGGCATTTCCCGCATTTCAGTCATTGCATTGAGCGTTTGCCACACTCATCGGCGAATGTTGAGAGAAAATTCTCTCAAATAAATTTATCGAAAACAGAACAAAGTCATTGGTTTAATGCATACAAAGGAGTACATTGGCGATAAAAGTTGTTATGATTTTCCTGTTGATAAAAAAATGTTATCAAAAATGAACAAAAAAGACTTATTAACCAAATCTATTTTACGACGTACCTATCACTACAATTTATTTTTATGTTTATATTATTTTTTCCGAATGGTGTTATGTTTATGTTATTTTTGTTAAACTGATAACTTTTATATATAAAAAAAAGTAAAAAAAACATGCAATCTTTTAAATTCTCCATCTACCGATTTTTGCCGTAATCTACCGATTTTTGCCGATCAAATCTACCGACATTATGCCTAGAATGGTTGGCAACACTGAACACAACAAAGCTTCTTCCCATAGAGCATAAACTGGAAGATATTTCTATTATTTTTAGGTTATGTTGTTTTATAGTTGTGATTAGAAATTAGTTGACGGACACCGTCAGCATGTTATGTATTTCCGTGTATAGGTATTTCAGATAAATATCTAGTAAATATTATCTATTTACAAGGTTTAAAGGTTAGCATTTAAAAGTTTTCTATAAAAAAATTTAAAATGCTAACCTTTAACCTTGCAAATAGATCATTTTCAAATTAAAGGTTAGCATTTTGAAGTTTTCTATAAAAAAATTTCTGTTGAATTCATTTCGAAATCGAAATAAGCCGAAAATTCGAACCCTACTTGTTGCCAACATGAAAAAAATAAAATTTCAGTTTCATAAAGTGGCAGGTTATTCAATTTTTTTGCATTTCATAATGTAGCCATATGAAACCCAAATAGAAAAAGCATATTGTGCATACATAACAAGCTAATGTGCATTTCCGTAAGAGGCCGTCTAAACCAAATCAGAAATTTATAGAATATTCCTATTTTACACCATGGGACACCCACCGACCTATATCTATGGATAGCCAAACTCTAAAAGCAAAAGTGGCAAATTTATGACCTTGCGGATGTAAACAAAGCTGATCGTCAGATCTCATGCGGAATGCCGACCATTTACTCCAGCGAACAGGACCGTACTTCGCACTTGATGAAAATGATTCCATGGCAATATTTTGGCACATCAAGGCCTTCTTTCACTGGGAAATAAATAATCTATTTTCTCGCATAAAAAAGGCATTGTGGCCATCAATGAAAAGCCACTTTTAGAATTAACTTTGATTTATTGTTTACCATCCAATAGATTTTTAATATCGTTACATCCCTACGACTGATTTCGGTTCTGAATGGTCATCGTTGGTTGGCAACCAAACAGGCACCAATACGGCGGGGTTGCCTATATGACTGCGACAACATTGTACGCAAGACAAACGACGAGCAACCTTTAAAAATGTCACAGGTAAACCATGCGCACCAACCCATTCTTTCACTCATAAAATTTAACTTTTTACTGCGCACCCCATAAGTTTAATGTATCCATAGTTATAGGTCGGTGGGAGCACCACATTAAAATGCACAGCTTTCAATAACGATAACCAGTTTTAATGTTATAATAATATTTTATATTTAAAACACTAATACTATTCTGGCGCCCACAATTTAAACGTCCTATCGTATGAACTGGTGGCAATAAAATTATTATCTGGAGAAATATCGCAGGACATAATCTTACCGTCATGCCCCGATAACGTTTTCAACGGTTGCCACGTCTTGTTTGTCCATAATTTTACTTTGTTGTCATACGAAGCCGTCACCAGGTAATTTCCTTCTGATTTTTGGAATTTAACGTCAGAAATGAGATTATTGTGAGCTGGAATGGTGTACAAGAGGGCGCGTTTCCGTAAGTCCCATATTTTACAGCTGTTGTCTTCGCTTGCTGTTGCGATGTGGTAACCGTCGGGTGAAAAATCAATTCCTGAAATGAAATAAAAGTAAAAAACCGGCTCGTCTACAAAATACATAATTTTATTGTACCGTCCTGTCTAGGTCCTTTTTTTCTAGAACTGTTTGACATAGAGAACTGAAATTTGACGTGTTGCAAATTTCGTTCTGCGCATGTTCAGTTGTGGACGAGTTCCTACGATGCTTTTTGTCTCTGTGAACGGTTACAAATGCCAAAACTTCAACTGTCAAATCTGATAATTGAATTCTTAACTTAACCTACAAGTATTCTTATTCCTGCTTATTTCTACTTTATTTAGAGCTAGCCTATCGTTTTGGAATAGATATTTGAAGTAATGGTAAGTTAACCACATCATGCCAAAACTAAGGAAAATAAAACAAACCGGTAAAAACAAGCCAAAAGTAAACAAACAATGTATCGAGCCAATGCGCAGAATCCGAACACACAATTGCAAATCACTTGGCAATTGATACATTTTACTCTAACCAAATTTTTGTTAGAGATACACTCCTTTGCGCACCTAATACGAAAAGACCTATTACCATAAATAGATTTTAAATGGCCTTCCATGAACATAATACACCTCCCCGTCCTCAGATCCCAAACTCGGGCAAAGGAATCCAGCCCTCCGGTTGCACAAACTGCACCGTCATTTTGAAAGGATATACAATATACTGGTTTAACATGGCCTTCTTGATGTAGAACCTCGGTGCATTGTTCTAAGTCCCATAGCCGCCATGAGTTGTCAAAACAGCAGGTTCCTGCAAAATATGTTTGGTTGAAAATTTCTTAGCTCACTATGTTCTTTAGTTACAAATTTTGGCAGGTGTATCAGTTAATTGATTTAATGATATACAACGTGTCCGAGATAAGGAGGGCCGGTACAGGGATCTCGGAAACCGTAAGAGATACGAAGTCGGTTAAATGGAGGTAAAGTTATGTTAATATGCCGTTTTAAAATTCCGAGTAGTTCCGGAGATATCCGGAAAAAACCGAAATTCTGAAAAATCGTTTTATTGTTTTCCTGTCCCACTGCACTTTTGCATTGCCACTTTTTCCGCTCTATCTAACGGCATTAATTGTTTTGTGATCCGACGAGTCGTCTTCAAAGGGCCATTATCAACTTTCTTTTTTTAAATACGGTCCTGTTTTCCTGATATAGGAATCTGAGAGCTTTTTTTCTCCCGAGTGCAACGATGTATGACACATTGTGGTTTAATGACGTTTCAAGGGTTTTTTGAACAACATCAGAAAATTTTGGAATACGGTCCTGTATTTCTCCTAATTCTATAAATAACATCTCATAAGTAAGCTCTAAATTATTTACTTATGTTGGACTAATTCAATAAATAACAAATAATTTAATAATAAACCACAAATAAGTGAACAAAATACACAATGCGTCACATCGTTGCATTCGGAAGAAAAAAATATATCAAATTCCAATATCAGAAAAACAGGACCGTATTTAAAAAAAGAAAGTTGATAATGGCCCTTCGAAGACGACTCGTCGGATTACAAAACAATTAACGCTGTTAGATAGAGCGGAAAAAGTGGCAATGCAAAAGTGCAATTTACTTTAGAATTCAATCTCAAAAAAACCCAGGAAAACAATAAAACGATATTTCAGAATTTCGAGTTTTTCCGGATATCTCCGGAACTACTCGGAATTTTAAAACTTTCTAAACGGCATATTATTAGGCACGTAAATGCGCAACTTTACCTCCATTTAACCGACTTCGTCTCTCTTACGGTTTCCGAGATCCCTGTACTGGCCCTCCTTATCTTAGACACGTTGTATAACATACGTAGGCATGGAATCAGGAATATTAGAGTCAAGCTTTTTTGGACAAAACAATATTATACATACCAAGAAATCTACCAGATGGATGAAAATTTATCCTCGACACTCTGTGAGGCATGTGTCCCTCAATATCCGCTATAGGTTCTTCTCCACTAAAATCCCATAATTTCACTGATCCATCGGCGGCACAGGACGCCATATTGCATATGGTGTCTTCTTGTGATATAGTTGCCTTAGGATGAAACACTATAGCTCCGACATTACAAGTGTGACCTTTCATGGTTTGTTTTATTTCGCAGTTGGGTACCGACCATACCTTGCATAAACCACTCCAAGATGCGGTAGCTAAGAGTTTAGAATTAGGACTGAAGGAGCAATAGGAGATTGGTCTGTTGTCGCCAATTTGTGAGGAATAAATGGACATCTGTTGAAGTTTCTTTTGAAGTTCTTGGAACCTAAGCAGAAATTTTAGAATAACATACTACAGGTCGACAAGTTTATCGGTAGCTACGAAAGGAATGCGGGCAAAATAAAATCTGTGGTTAACATTGTTGTCACATACTATATTAAATTTTAATTTAATAGTCTCGTACCGAGAGAAACCTGAAATTGTAATAGGTATGTAAGAAACCAATATTCTATTATTATTATTAAAACTTCCTGTTCATCCTATTTATTTTAATGCAAAATAATATATTTTATTGATTAAAAGCACTTTTAACCCCAAAATATGGCAGCATTATGCGTTGTCCATGGTTACAGGTAGCTAGAATTAATTTGATCTGTTATATCCCAGACAGTTGGGATGAACAGGTACATACAACTTAAGATACAAATATAAGCAAAACATCAAGTACACGCATATATCACACTACATTACCAATTTCTTCTCAATACTTACTTGGCAGTTTTAGTAGTAGCTGGCAAGTCCAAATGCCTTCTAGCTTCTTCAAGCCTTCCTTTTGCTCTGGGTAAAGAATACTCAGCAACCCATAATCTAAAAACATTTAAAAGTATAAATGGAATAATACAATAGTTGCACCAGAAAGGTTTGAAAAAGGGTTCTCAGCTAGAAGAACAATGGTCTGGTTTATTTTGGTCTAGTTATAGATTTAGGTAAAATATCTTACCATTTACCTACCTGTGAAAGATTTTGAAACCTCTTTAAAAACCTAAACCTTCCAAGCTCTTAATTCCAGTTTATGCAATTCTTAACATGTGCAGTTACCATTACACCTCAAACAACCTGTCAAGGCAAAGTAATTTATACCATATAATTATTACAAAAAAGATAAATTACCTAGCAATTCTCAAAGATTCTGGCCCTTCATGGTACCAGGTTTGTTCTTGATCCTTCTCAAATTGTTTCCGTTCCTCTTCAGCTTCCCTCCGAATAACTGAGTCCTCACCCAATCGACTTAATATATCCCTCAACCTACTTCGTCTTTCTGCAGGACCTTCCCCAAATAAACAAATTGGCTCGCTCAATTGCCGTAGATTCCTTTTTACTTCTCCATCATCTGTGGAAACATTGATAGATCGAGCTTTTTTACGTCTTTCAAATTCTTCAAGCAATGCTTGTTTATCACGAGACATAGCTTCTTCAAGTTCCATATATTCATTGGGCTCCTCAGTTGGCGGTGGTGGAGCTGCTGGTTGGGAATTTGAGTCATTGCTATCTTCATTTTCTTGGGTTGCTTCTAACCGGGCTCTTTCGGCATCTTCTAATGAGCCGTAATGGATGGTTTTCTGCTTTTTAACGTACGTTACCTCCTCGTCTGACATCTTGCATCAAATTATTGGATATTCTTATGCTACAAAATGGGATAAAACTCAAAAACCAATATTTTATTTCTTGATAAACTTTAAAACTAAAATTGGGACTTTTCCAACTACAATTCTAAAAACAAAACACAAAACAGTTAACATGTTAAGATGTTAGGTTACGTTACAACTTACAAACAAGAGGTGTTGCCGGGAACATGAAGTTTTTGTATCTCTCCACAGAGGAATAGTAGGTCGTAGACATTGAGTCTCCTCCAATAAGCCATCCCATAACACATTATTGAGAATCTTAAGTTCAGGCGAGAGCTTTTATTTGATACAAATATCAACCACTTGAAACTAGTTTACGTTGACTCTGTTTTTTTACAAGGCATTTGCAAATAAATTTGCATTTATTGAAATGTAAACGTAGAAGCCCATACTATAGATTGGATGGCTCTAGCAACCATCATGTACCACAACCATGGCAACCTTGCATTCCTATATGTCAAATATTTCCAAATGGCTTGTAAAAGAAATCCCTAGTTTAGAAAATAAAATCCCTAGGTTTTTTGTTCTCTTTTTGGCAAATCGGTAAAAAAGCGAATTTTAAATAATTTTTCCCCTACAAGGCAATCGTCTGTCTCTTTTCCAAAAGTTTTTCAAAAATCAAAGAGAGAGACAAAACAAAGGAGATACACAATTAATTCGGCTATAAAACGACTCCTTTTGGAGAAATCTGATAAGATTTTGAGAGTTTGGGTGGTTCAAAGGTGGTTTAATAAATATTTAAATCACAAACCACGTTTGTTTGTTATGATTCGGCATCGAAACCTCAAACTGCGTTCGTTGAACTTGACATGTCTATAGATTTTCTCTTTCTTTTCCCAGGCTTGTGAAAAATCTCAAGTTTATAAAAATAAATATGAAAGGCCTAATTACAGTCGGTACAGTCCGCAAAGTTAGTATAAATTTTGACCCCGTTTTGAGTTTGCGTTTCTGTGTATTCGATGCCGTTATTTGTCTAAAAAGTCAGTTGTTTCTAAAATGTTGAAGTGTTTATAAGTGGCAGTTGAATGCTGGCGGAAATTCCAAAAAGCTTCTCAAAATATGGAATTTTTATAGGCATATTTTTTAAGAAGAACGGTATTGATTTGGCTCAAAGGCTTGGCCGGCGAATAAACGGACTATACATGGTTTATAGGGGTCTTACGTAGTTTCTATTGGCTCACTGAATCATAAAAAAATTAAGGGACATATTTTTTTATTGGAATTTTCCAAATGACTGATCATTTACATACGCGTCTCCAAATTTTGAGAAAATCACGAATGTTTATATACGTGACGGGAATCGAAAAACAGTTGAATTTAGTGACAAATAACACTGTGTGATGTTTTTGTGTTTTAAAATAAAGGATTATGAAGTTTAAAAAGAACTGAAAAAGTGTGAAGGCTATTGATTATTTTCCATGGTTTTGAAGTTCTTTAAAACGCTGACTCACAAGCAATTTTGAGAATTTCAACATTTATTGTGCTGTGACTTGACAAGTATACTTTGTAGTTAAAAATCAGAAAAATATTATTTTTTTACATAACCAAACAAAAGAAAAGAAACAAAATGCTTCCCCAACAATATTGTCTAAGATGGAGATACCATCATTCAAATTTACAAACGATGTTCTCTCAGCTGCTGGACAGAGAGGCCTTTTGTGATGTTACTCTGGCATGTGAAGGAAGAACGATCAAAGCACATAAAATTGTTCTTTCGGCATGCAGTACTTATTTCGAAACCATTCTTTCTCAGTATGAAGAAAAGGATCCCATACTTATAATGAAAGATATTAAATACATAGATATTAAATGCCTTGTAGAGTTTATGTATAAAGGAGAAATTAATGTTGAACATGTAAGTATACCTCTATATAAATCTTAATAGATATATATTTTTTGAAGAAAAGAGTAAACATTACCTATAGTTTGGTCCCTTTAACCAGTTTTTTAATTAAAAACAAATATAATAATACGTTTTTACATAGTGGGCTGAGACAGGTCAAAAACAAATGACAACCTGCCTAATCAAACTCTAGAAAATATAATATTATTATTTTTGAAGACTTAATTATTAATTTTAAAATATGTTAACTGAGATGTTAACTATTAAACATACCAGATATTTATTTTTCTGGTTTACGTAGGTTAAAAAATGTAATTGCGTGAAATAAACAATAGTAATAGAGAACACCGTTTGGTAGCATAGTGTGATGTTATGTGGTTAAACATCCTTTTAGAAGTCTAATAATTAGGTTTCCATGCAAATGTTTCTTCTACAAGGCCTATTATTGCACTGACCACACAGGCATTCTTTTTTGACTTAAATAAAGCATTCAATTATTGCATTCCTGACAATATGCTGCTTGCCAAGGTGGTTTGGTTCCGGATAGTATTGGCCTTCTGAGTTTTTATATTATGTCAAGTAGATTGCAGTAGTACATTGATTTCTAACATGGTTCAGGTCTTGGACCTTATTTTTGTTTGATGTATATCAAATCAAATCGTGTTTTTACAGGTGAAGACATAACAGGTTCGGGTATATTACTTTACCATGATACTACAGGCAAAATACCAAAATAATCAGATAGAAATGGGATGAAAGAGGCGTTTAAAAAAAAATAAGCTAAGAAACCAAATTTTAGGTTTGAAACATTGAAATTTATTTTGAACTCTGAAATTGGTCAAACTGTCACTTACAATTTTATTCGATGCATGTTTCGACATATATGTAGGTAGTCTAGAGTCCTAGATAACAACCCCTTTCTTTTTGTTGATGATACTAAGCGCTGAGAGGTGCCAAGTTTTGAACTTGCAAATGACAGAGGTGCATAAACCCATTGCAAGCATTAGGGAGAAATGGGGCCCGGGTCTAAATATCCTATGGGACCCTCAGGCCTTGGTTTTTAGTAGGTATTATATAGGCGTATATTAGGGGACCCTTTGAATGAAGTACTTGGGGAACTACATAAAGTTTGACCAAGTGGAAGGGAGACTATACTGGATTAGCATTGGGTTATTTTTGTAGATAAACAACCTAACTAAAATATGTGGTTTTATAACACTATTAACATATACCAAAATTGAAAATTATATGTCAAGTACTTGACATCTGAGATATTAAAAAATATTGATGTTTTGAAAAATGTCAACATCCTGTTGCAAAAAAAATTTAATTTGTAGCACATACAGTGTGTCCCAGGGCACGTGAACTTATAGGTGTAAATGATTAGAAGTTTTTGACTTGAAATTTGACCATTTGGATCTAGGCCTGCTTGATTAGATAATAAAATTGAACATATTTTGGTTTTTAATAAATTAAGCAGACCTTGACTGGAGCATTATTTTTATTTTCTTAGTTAAAAGAGATATAGAAAAATGTTTTATACATTGATTGTTGAATAATCTGCCGTTTTCAGAATAAGTATACAGGGTCAGGTAAAAAAGTTATCGCACCTATCCTCATTTTTTTTAAATGGATATTTTAATCTAAAAAGATACTATTTTAAATTCTCCTTTCAAATATATAACCCGCCATGGATGGTATTGGTTTCCTAGGCGATTTATTTAAACTTTATTACTTTAAACCACTGTAGACCATGAAACAAAAGCTAATGTCCTAGAAACAACTATGTTGACTATTAACATTTAACGTCAATTTCATTTTTACATATTTATTTGCGAAAATGACCTATCAACATTTTGAAAAATTTGAAATGATATCAGTTTATATTCAAAGTGGAAAAAACGAAGAAATGACGCAAAATGTATATTTTGTTCGCTATCCGGAAAGACGGTAACCATTTAAGGACATATTCCGTCGTTTCAAAGTAATAAAGTTTAAATAAATCGCCTAGGAAGGAAACCAATATCATCCATGGTGTGTTATATACAGGGTGATTCACGACGAGGGTGCATTAGAACTTTATGGAGAACTACTGAATATATGTTCCTGAAACTTTGGGGATTTGGGTTTATCGATATGCTCTCTTTAACTGAAATATTGACATGTTCCTGTCATTTCCGGTTATACCGGAAGTAGCTGCCAACTTTCGTTTTTTAAATACAACATGGTAATTTTTATTACATTTTTCGATTAAGCATTAAATACTAAGCACATTTTATAGAAAATGTTTTTGTCAGACTCTATTAGTTTTTGAGATATCTGGACTTTTTGTAATTATGTGGCAAATGCATGACGATGAAATAATCCATATAATTTTTTTACCTTAGCGCTTGGACTAAAAATTTTTTCTCACCGAATAGCTAGAAGATCATCAAGTCTCAAAAACATTTCAAATTCGACATTAAATGTACAGGGTGGTCACAATTCAAGCCTCACTGTGAAAGAATTCAACCATTAAAAACTTTCTTATTTTAAATGGAACACCCTGTCTATTTTTGTTTAATTTGATGGCAACTTAGTTGTTCTTTATAAATAGTATTTACTGTCCTATACCTATATCAAAGCGTTTTCTCAAAAAATCCAATTTTATTCCGAAAATACTATTTGTTCAAGTGTGCTATGACAACAATTGTACTTAGGGGCTGTATACTGAGGAAAAGTGATTGATTGCTTGAAAATACAATATTCTAAAGTGTTTCTTAATAATTTACATATAAAATGCAGTTGATTGTTTTAAATTTAATGGTTTAAATATTATTTTTTTAAAAATAGCAAGGAAACAAGTTTATAAACTTTAAATTCTTTAATTAAAAATGTGTTTGAAAATTATACCTAATATCTTTTGATCATATTTTTAAAATATGTAGAAATGATTGCCATTTACTTCCAAGCATTTATGTATTCTTTTCATCATGTTATTTCTTGTAGCATTCCTAATTTCTTGTGAGAGATTGAAATGCTGCCTTCACCCTTTCAATTAGATTTTCCTTCGTGGTGATGGGACGCTCGTAAACTTTATCTTTAATGGTTCCCCAGATGAAAAAGTCCAGTGGAGTTAAGTCTGGCGAACGAGCTGGCCAGTGGAAGGGACCTTGGTTTGCGATCCACTGGTCATGGAAAAGTCTGTTTAGGGCAGTCTTAACAACTTGGACGTTGTGTGCTGGAACCCCATCGTTTTGATACCAATCACTTTTCCTCCGTATAGACATCAGTATACAGAACATATTTTTTTGTATCTCTTTTAACTAAGAAAATATAGGGCAATTTTGAAATTGTCAATTTTTGATTTTCCCCCGTATCTCTTAAGCGAGCGAAAATTTTCGAATTTTGATTTCACCATTTTAAGTTTGACCCAAAAAGAGCACATGACACCTACATTACTTTTTTGATAGCACCAACAATAACGGAGATACCCTATAAAAGTGTCGAAAATGGGACACCCTGTTTATTTGTGTGAAGATTGTAGGAAAAAAGCAGTCTTGAGGCCGATGCTCGGCATAGGCAAAGCATCGGCTCGGCAAAATAGTTATCATTATGTTGCGGGGTAAATTCACACTATGCGCGCAATTCTTAGCAAGCGCCGGCCCCGCAAAATCCATAAGATGTCATGTCATGTCACGTCATGAAATGCAAAATAATATTACATACAAACCTACCAAATTTTATTTCTGTAATTTAAACAATATAAGGGTGAGCGATCCTCTTGAAACACCCGGTATAATTCAGAATTCAATTTCTTAAATGGTCCTTGTTGAAAAAAAAATAGAATAATTGAAAAGTTGTCAAACATATTCTTTTTTATCCAGATCTTCTAATAAGCCCTTGAATCGGTTACTCACTGAAATAACCCTGTATTATTTCAGTAATGTAATAACAATTACATGGTGCCATTAAAAGAACCTTGTAACAAAAATATAATACCAAATTCACAATTTCGGAAAGCACTTTATGTTTAAACGAATGTTATAAAAAAAACAATTTTATATTATACAAACATAATTAACAAAAAGTTATTTCTTGTTGCCGCAAATTCGTTACGAAGGATGATGAAATTTCTCTTTTTAGATAAATTAGACGCTGTAAAAAGCCTACCTACATAAAAGGTAATTTTAAAATAAAAAACCAAAAACTATTAAAAATGTCAATGCTAAATTATTTGACTCTTTATTAAATGTTATTCGGTGCCAACCCACATTCGGAAAAATCTGACTCATCGTGTATCGTCAAAACCATAAGTCATATAATTTTTTTTTTCGAGATCAAATTGTGTAAATACAATTTTGCCCGTTGTTTATCGTGACAAATTTTTTAAAACTTAGATAAGATTTATTTATATTTCTTTTTTATCGTGGGAAAGTATTTTTCGAAATGTATAGCCCAATCACAAGAGGATGTAATTAATATGCAGATAAATAGTTTGTCCCTACGTAACTTATACAGGGTGTTCCTTAACGATGGTACTATCGTGTGGGTTCTTTTTACTACAGGATGTTAAAATTTTATTTTTATTTTTTAATATCTCCAAAAGTACAGGGTGTTATGGAAATGACGTAGTATATTTAAATGGGTGACTCCTGGGGTGTCCTAGAGAAACGCTACATTTTTTTTTAATCGAACGTTTTAAAAGTGGGGTAATTCACCCATAAACCCACAGGTCACTCCGCGGCACAATAATATTACACTGCGCAGCTGTGTAATAAACACATTTTCTGGCGCTATGTTGCCAAACTGTGGAAAAGTGTAAAACTTTAGATTCTTATAAAAATAAAAATTTAGCTTACTTAGAAATTAAATCCAGGCCGCCGACACGAGTAAGGAATCCAGGGCACAGACACCTTCAGTTCTTTTTTCTATGGGAAGAGGTTTATGCTCATAGCGTGCCCTGATGATAGTGTGGGACTGCATAATAAGCTTATACCCTCTAAACCCCATTCGGTCTCTTATTTCCAATCTCGGAACATAACCGGCATATCGTCGAGAGAAAAAAATATATAGTGAAACAGAACAAATTACACTAAATCACTTAAAGATTAGTTTTTTTTGAAGATATGCACCTATTATCAGTTAACACAAAAACGCACTAAACACTAACGCATAATTACACTATCGTACACATAGAACAATAGCACACACAGAAGATAGGATACAAATTATTTCGCAATAGAAAGTCAGAAATAATAAAAACGGTAATTTCTAATGGGCCTAAAACAATTTTTAATCCTTTAATGAAGAATGATGAAATAATTATGTTGACAACAACAGGACCTCCCCTTCAGTCTTAACATAGACGAGTCCAACCAAGGGTCGAGTGCTTCGTACATATTCGGAAAAATAGCGTGGTTGCCATTTCCGAGATAATAATTATACAGGAAAGTAATATTACAGAAGGAAATTCCGCAATTTATGAATATAATCTTATAAAACATCGAAAGTGGCAACGCTGTATTTTTTAGATATTTCCAAATAACGAAATATCGATCGACCGAATAAAACCGAAACAGACTGAAACCTGTAGTTACTAGAAATTTTTAGATGTTAAATGCCAATGCATGAAAAAATTATATTATTTCCCAGACCAGAGGATGAAACTTTATACAATAAGGGCGCATTTTTGTCTACACAATAGCACTTTAAAATACTAATTCAGATTGAATGGTACTTAGATGTGTTCATATGCATACAAATTTACGCGAAAACTAATGTGAATTTGTGCTTTTGTTTTGGTGTTTTGTGAGGTTATTGTGCCGGTTTTTGTTTGGATTACCTACTTGGTGTTTTTTTATAAATTAAGTTGGTTTTAAATAAGGCCGAAAAGGTAAATAAAATTGCAGTTTTTTTTCTAAAGGGTATAGGCATTTAAGTTGTTGAGTTCCGACGGGTGTCGTTCGAATTGAACAAATGAGAACATATCTGACCATTTATAAACGCCGCGGCGGTTGGTTCGAGTCAGTTCAAGTTTATAAATCAGAGATTGTTTCCCAGCGAACTGAACTGAACGTAAAAGTTTATAATAATGTACCCTGGAAAATAAACAACTTCCAATCTGTCAAACGGTTATTGACTTTCTAAAGAGTGACAACACTGCTCAAAATTCACTGACGTTTTCCGCCATATGTTGTTTTGTTTATCTTTCTCCCAGTGTCACCACGTGCTTAATTTTGGTTTGACGTCAGGTCATGTACAGGGCATATTAAATTAAAGCGCCATTTTTGATATTTTTCTTCAATTTGTTTTCATCTCAGGAATTGCCGGTTTAAATATAATACGTCATTTCCATAACACCCTGTATTTTAGATATTATTTTCACATTTGGCATGTGTTAATAAGTATGAAACCTTTTTTAGTTAGCACCAAAAATATTACAAACTACAGATAGAAAAATGTACATTTCTAGCCTACGCAACGAATACAAACAGCCTTTCCCACCTCTTTCGGTCATTATTGCAGCATAGCCAGATTGATATATTTATCGCAAAGGTATCTTGCAAATTCAAAAATTAAAAATTTGTTAATTTCTGATATTTTTAAAGCTCATAGACTGGTACGCTACTGACTAGCCTGGCCAATTCTACATGAAAAAGGTCTTTTGCGTTTTTCTCCTCGGCCTTGATTAAAAAAAAATAAATTCAAATTGAAACTCGTTGATAACAATAAATTTTGTTTCCTAAAAATTGTTGGAAATGGCCTCTTCAATGGCACTTTTTTTGTTACCTCAGAGTCACCTGGCTAGTCTACTAAAAACAGCCGAGGAACTTCGAATAAAAGGATTAGCGGAGGTTTCTTGGAGAGACGAGGAGCAGTCCAATGCACACAGCGATGGAAATTCCAATGGAATCCAAACCGCCATTCCTCAAGTCACTACAGTTATGGACAGTCCCAAATACGATTCTCCAGGTTCAAATACTACCAATCGAAAGAAAAGAGGACGGCCTCCTATAGGTAAGCGAAAAAAATCAAACACTTGTTATGGTTAATGAATAATCTTTTAATATTTATTCAAATTACACCAAATTTTGTTAAATTTGACCTAAATTTTTTCTATGGCGAACACTTCCTGCTGGTCGTTATAAATAGGGTTGCCAGACGTTTGGCTTTATCCGGACATGTCCTTCTTGCTAATTCCGTCCGGCTTTTTTTTTAGCAACCTGGTGAACCTTAAAAATTTAACATTTATCAGTCTTAATTAGTAGAATGGATTTTCATTTTTAGGGGGAAATAAATGCGTTATTTTCGTTGGTTTCTGTCGTTTTCAAAAATTAAAAACAATCATTTAATTTTTATTTTATATAGGGTGTTGAAAAAAGGTCGGTACCCCGGAATAACTCCGGTGCATCGCATTGCAGCGGAAAATGTCTGGGGAAAAAGTTGTTTGGTTTTGAAGGAGGAATAGTTTGCAATTTAAACCACCCCCCACCCCCACGGGCGCGTGTGGGGGCAAGTTAAGATTTTCAAATGGAACCCCATATTTTTTATTGGAATATCGTGTTCTCCGACCAAAAATAAACATCTTTTGTCCGAATTTTTTTTTTATTCGGGCCCATCCTTCACCAATAATCCTCATGAGAAAATGCCCGTGGAAAAAGTTGTTTGTATTCCACGGGAATTTTTTTAGTACAAGACAGAGAAAAAGAGTATTTCCGTGATAAAACTTGATTTTTGCACGGTTCTGATTTTGTCTGTCTCATGGTGATTATTGGTGAAGGATGGGCCCGTTTAAAAAAATTTTTCGGACAAAAGATGTTTATTTTTGGTCGGAGAACACGGATACGCCAATAAAAAGATGGGGTTCCATTTGAAAATCTTAACTTACCAGCACCCGCGCCCGGGGGTTGTTTAAATGGCAAACTATTCCTTCTTCAAAACCAAAGAACTTTTTCCCCAGACATTTTCCGCTGCAATGCGTGTGAAAAAATATCCGGCTTTTTTATTTAAAAAATCAGACTTATACTGTTGTGCTACTTGTTGATAACTTCCTCATCATCTTTCTTATAGTTTTTCACATGTTCAGAAGGATGATGTCGTTTTAAATGCATTACCTATTAAAGGTGATGTCGATTTACTACTGCCTGGTTTTGAATAGATATTTTTACAAAAATGGCAAATTGCTTTAATTTTCTCCTATTTATGTACTTCAAAAAAACACTTTACTTATTTGTATGAAGATTGTATGAAAGAAGCAGCCTTGAGGCCGATACTCGGTACATGCAAAGCATCGGCTCGGCAATATAGTTATCATTGAATCTTATCGATGTTACAGGATAAATTCACACTATGCGCGCAACGTCTTGGCAAGCGAGGGCCCCGCAATATCAATAAGATTCAATGACAACAGATTTTGTCGAATCGGTGCCTTGTCTGTGCCGAGCACGTGCCTTGCACAATAGTGTGAATCGACCATTAGTCCTAAACTAATAAATAATTACAGTGATGGGCTAAAATATGGAACAAATTCATTTAAAAATCAGGTTTTATTTTTTTGTAAAAACGCTCGGACACGTCGGTTATAATTTTTTCTTCCGGATTTTTCGCCTCAAAAAGAAATTATACTGGGTGTGTCAAAAAGTAGGTGTAGTGAAATTTCTTTAAAAAAAGGTACCTACTTAAAGGTAAACAGGTAAATTTAAATTAATTGTTACTACGATAGCAAGTCATGTGTCAATCAAAAAGAATTTTAAGTATAATTTTGAAAAAACGGTGATCATGGTTCATTTAAATGAAACTCAAAGAATCGAAATTTTAATTTTAATTGGATGTGGAGACAAAACAAGAAGTCAAGTAGAAGTTTGTAACTTGTTTAGCGCTAAGTATCCAGAACGACGGATTACAAGATCTACAGTTAGTAAAATTGAGAAAAAATTCAGGGAAACAGGGAATGTAAAGGATCGTCTACGGCCAGGTCGTCCAAAAATTAGTGAAAACACAAAATTGAACATTTTGTTAGAAGTTGAAGATAATCCCCATAGTGCATCCACTGAAGTAGCCCTTAATAATGATGTTAGCCGACGATCTGTTTTGCGGGTATTGAAACAAGAAAAGTACCATCCGTATAAAATTAGGTTGCTGCACGAGCTAAACGAAGATGATCCCGACCGCCGACTACAGTTTTGTGAAACTATGATGGAAATTTGCAACTTGAATCTATTTTTCCATCGCAGCGTACTTTTTAGCGATGAAGCCACGTTTTGTTTGAATGGTTCGGTAAACAGACAAAATTTTCGGTATTGGAGTACAAATAATCTACCAGAAGCGTCTATTTGGTTTCAGCAGGATGGTGCTCCGCCTCATTTTGCTCGACAAGCACGAGAGTATTTGAATACTATTTTTCCCGAACGATGGATAGGTAGAAGAGGACCCATAGAATGGCCTGCAAGATCTCCCGATCTTACACCAATGGATTTCTTTCTTTGGGGTTATTTGAAATCAAAAGTGTATAGATAATGTAAGGATAAACCACAAAATTTGGAAGACTTAAAATTTAAAATTAGATATGAAATTAGGCAAATTAATGAAAATACTGTAAATAATGTTTTAGAAGGGTTTTTAAGTAGATTGGCATATTGTCAAGAAGTTAATGGTTTGCATTTTCAACACTTAATAAAATAATTTTTCAAAATTATACCTACATCTACTTTTTGACACACCCAGTATAATTTCTTTTTGAGGCAAAAAATCCGGAAGAAAAAATTATAATCGACGTGTCCGAGCGTTTTTACAAAAAATTAATACCTGATTTTTAAATGAATTTGTTCCATATTTTAGCCCATCACTGTATATGGACACACCAAACCACACTGACATGAGTATGACATCACAGAATATTACTTAAGGACTTCCCCGTTCTGGTTTTTAATGAAATAAAACACAAGGATTGTTGGACTCGATACGGTGGCCGGAATTCCGGCGGTTTGTTCCGGCCATAGGCCGGATTGTACTCGTCCGGTGGTCCGGTCAAATTCCCGGTTCGGTCCATCCCTTGTCTTTATGGATAATATTTAAACAGTTTAGCTAGTATAGTGATAGTGCTTAATAGAATTGCAATATGCCATTAGTTACAATTTACTTCTTCCCAGCAATGTATTTGAAAATGTGGTAATCGCAATATTTTAGATAAACAACCAAATTGTTTATTATAACCAGATAAAATATTCACAATCACGTACTGCTGCTTTCTGATTTAATATTATCGGAATTTAAAGTTAAAATTAATGTATTTTAAATTCACTATATTAAAAGTAAACAATCACATGCGATCAAGAAACCCGAACAAACTCTATATTTTAAAAATGTAGTAAGTACTTTTGACACTGCTTTTAATGTGCCATGTAACAATTTTTCTTTCGTTTCTTCTTCTAATTTAAACTTGAACTTTATGAAAAATAATTGTATCGTCTGATTTTATTTTTAAAAGACACACAAATGCATAATACGCGGGTAGAAAGTGAGAACCTCATTTTCCATAACGAACGAACGAGTGGTGGCGGTTCTTCCACAGGAGCACATGCGCCCGTGCACCTCCAAAACAAATCGAATAAATAATATTAATTTATATTCATTGAATATTATTTATCGTATAAAGTCCGACCCTCCCTAATATTTTATCGTACCGTCAAACTAAAAAGTCCGACCCTCCCTAATATTTTATCATCCCGTCAAACCAAACTGTATAGATCCGGCAACCGTGCCTCGGTCGAGGTAAATGACGAGACTTTCTCGCACGTGCGATTAAGTTTTTTTTTTTTTATGATCAAACACAAGCACTATAGGAAAAATCCTTTAGGGCACTCTGGGAGTGGTGCGTGTGCGCAAAAAGCGATTCACGTTGGTTTTGATTCGTTCGGAAAAACGACCTCGGGAAGATCGTTCCAAAATGATGAAGTCCTCCAGATCAAAGAGTTCTTAAATAATGAAGTTCGAGGAGTACTAAGCTTAACCACATATGGATGGGCGGCAGTGGTTCGTCGTGTATTTCTGATATTCGCCACTCTGGGCGGAATCAAGAGGGCAAGGTCAGCCGAGCACTTTCCATGAAAATATCTGTAAAAGAGAGTCAAATCACCAACTTGCCTTCGATGTTCTAGGCTGTCGAGGTTCTTCGTCAGCTCGTGGTCTCCAATCAGACGAATGGCCCTCCTTTCGATGGAATCCAGTAGCCGAAGAGTATGTTTGGGTGCAGAGCTCCAGACATGAGAGCAGTACTCTAGTGATGGTCGAATCTGGGCTTTGTATAGTGTCAAAAGTTGTTGAGGTGTGTACAACTTTCTGGTTCGGAAGAGTACCCCAAGCTTCTGAGAGGCTATCTTGGCGATTGCCACAACGTGGTTATGCCAAGACATATTTCCTCCCAGATTGACGCCCAGCAAACTAATAGATGAAGCCAGTGGGATTGCGTGTCCGTCCATGACTATATCCGGTTCTGTAATGTTAATCTTTTTAGAGAAAACTGCTGCCTGGGTTTTTTTAGCGTTAAATTCGACTTGGTTACTGTCACCCCAAGCCAAAAGTAGTGCAGTTTCTCTATAGTAACAGGTGGCGGGTGGCAGCGGGGGATAGCGGGGCTATGGCGATTTAAGATGGAAAAGGTGCGTAGTTTTTGTGTGTGTGTCTGTTTGTGCATCTAGTTAGAAATTCGAGCGTGTATGTTTTAATATTTTAATATTATATATTTATTAAGTTAAAATGAATAGTTGACGGTGGACTATTTAAGAAATATCTTTAGCTCTTTGAGTTTGGAGCAATAAATTGAAGTTAAGAATGCGGGAACACCTAAACTCGAAATTAATTTAACGCAGACCACAAAGGGTAAATCTAGGGATTTTATTGTGCATCTAGTTAGAAATTCGAGCGTGTATGTTTTAATATTTTAATATTATATATTTATTAAGTTAAAATGAATAGTTGACGGTGGACTATTTAAGAAATATCTTTAGCTCTTTGAGTTTGGAGCAAAAAATGTGAAGAATGCGGGAACACCTAAACTCGAAATTAATTTAACGCAGACCACAAAGGGTAAATCTAGGGACTTTATTAGAAAGTTTAAAAATGAGATATATGAAAAAAAATTTATAGAGGGTATTCCAAACTTAATGAGGCTGTTATTGATCAATTTTCTACAATTAAGAACCGAAGAATGGACTTTACGTTTAAGCACGGTCGATAAATGTTGTGTATTTCGATAAATGATACTCGATATGATTTTAAACCATTTTATTTAAGGAACTAAACTTAAAACCCTGAAAATATGAAGAAGGCCAACTTGTCAGTCTCGTGGCTCGATTCGTTCTCGTCATAAAACAGTTAATTATTATTCTTGGTTGCGCCTAATGACGTAGCCCGTAGATGGCGTAGTGGTATTAGACATCATTCGGTTTTCTTGATAACTCGTAGATGGCGGTAGTAGTATTGGACATCATTCGGTTTCCTTGATAGCTCGTAGATGGCTTTAGTAGTATTAGTAGTGGACTGTATAAATATTGTTACGAGGGTTGCATGCGACGACGTTAAGATTCGACAGCTATACACACTAAGAAAACCTATCTTATTTTCCAAAAGTTGTATTTCCCTGTGTAAAATTAAAAAATAACAAAAATATGTTTTACCTAACGCATTTTCTTATTACTTTTTTTTCTTTCTACATTTAAAACGCCCAGAAAGGTGACGAGCCGCCACTGAAACGAACCCAAAAACTAAAATCTCTAACGAATAGTTTAATCCGTGATTTAGAAGCAAATAATTTTTTTGCAGATGACTATGACAGTCAATTTACGACCCCGAAAATTCTAAACGTGTCTGGCAACGTCAGTAACGTGGATGACGCGTACTCAAATGACGCCATGTCGAGCAGCGAACATGACTTACAGATCTGGGAAGATGATCAGGCAAACGAAGGCGATCATACTGACAACGAGGAGCCGCCTATGAAACTCAAGAAAGAAATGGTAAGTGAAACCATAATGGGGGCGCATTCAGCAGAACCCATCGATTTGTAAACGATTAGTATAATCACAGGGTCAACACTCCATTCATAAATCTGTTGGAAAGTGAGTTTGTGATTGTTTGAAATGTTATTGAAAATCAGTAATGGGTGGAAGAGTGACAAAACATGTTGGTCTCGCTAATGGCAACAATGTTGAAGTCTGGTTAAATCAAAGATCTTACAAGGTTAAATCCAATAACGTTTAAAAGGTTATGGAGCGGTCTTCATGGTTTCGGAGCGGAGCTAGTCTGGGCAAAAAGCCCAACAAGGGCGTATAATTTACTTTGAGATTCTTTACGTTTAACTATATTTTCTATTCAAAAAGTGTAGTTTCGAATATTGGATATTTATAAAAAAGATAGAAATATTGATCCAGTTTTTATATACAGTGTATCCAAGGATGGATTTAACTATTTATGCTTAGCATCAATATTTTTGGTGTATTCATTACTGGATGATACTCTCCAGATATAAAAGTGTATATTTCTAGCCAGATTGTCATATTTATCACTAAGACATCTTGCAAAATCCCAATTAAAAATTTGTAAATTTGACAATTACAACTGGTTTAAGGTTAATCCGCAATTGCTCTTAAAATAAGTTCATTTCTAATAATTTTACTATAAACTGTGAAAAGGATGATTCTTTAAAATAATATTATTATACTTAAAGGTATCAAATAAATCGTGAAATAATCCAACTGCACTCTGGTCATCTATCTTTAGTTTATTACCTGCTCACATGCATTGGGTGTGGCCAATTAGCAAGGAGGGAGAAACGGAATGGGTGATGCAAACTCAAAATCAAATTTCTAAATATATTTACTAACCTGTGAAATTTTAATTTAACACCATTGCATCTTCTAGTGAAGTATTTTATGGCCGCACAAGACTCAACCATCTTGTAAATGCAAGATTTATATTAAGAAATAAACCAACTCGACTGCTTCTTGCCCGGACTATCACCACGGTCCATAACCTTTTAAACGTCAATGGTTAGTCAGAAATCATATCAATACAATCTTATTAAAACATAACCATACTTACCGAAGAAAAGATAAATCCTTGCTTAAATGATCCACTCTTTTACAAACTATACATGAATGCACCATCATTGTTTATAATATAGACGATTTTTCACCAATACTCACAAAAAAAATAAAAACAACCAAGTATATAAACACTCCCTTAAAAGCGGTTAGCAGTGTATTCTTCTTCCATTGATAAAGTTTGATCGTTTGCCGTCGAGCGTACTATCTTTTAACTTGATGTTGTCAGAGTGCAGTCGGTTTATTTCAAACTTTTATGTATAATAATAATATTTTTTTTCTAAATCTCTCAAGGCCTATTCACAATTTATATTAAAATTATTGGGAAATAAATTTATTTTAAAAGCAATTGCGGATTAACCTTAAACCAGTTGCAATTGTCAAATTAAAAATTTTTAATTGGGATTTTGCAGATACCTTAGCGATAAATAGGACAATCTGGCTATGCTGCAAGCATAACAGCAAGGTGGGGAGTGCACGTTTACAGTCCTTACGTCGACTTCAAATGTAAACAATTCTATCTGGAGTTTGTAAGATCTTCGAGTATAATCATCTGCTGAACGCACTAAAAAAAATCGGACGCCATTTTTTTCCATCGAATTTAAAAAGCGATTTGTGATTTGACAGCGATTTATATCAGTCTTGTTTCTCAGGTTGAGGAGTAAAATTTGTAAAAAATGACGAAAAAGTGAATTTAAATTTAAAAAAAAGATAATATTCACGATCTCCACTAGTGAAGAGGAGCATTAAAAGTAAAATTATCCATTTCGTACAGAAAAAAACGTAATATTTGTAGAAAATATTTAGAAGGGATCCTAACCAAACAAAATGCATTCTCAGAACTATAAATCGATGCGAATCATGACGTCACCCATTAAAAATCGCTCATAAATCGATGGGCTCTGCTGAATGCAGCCAATGCTATTGTTAGACTGGGCGTTCCTTAATGACGTGGTAATGTTTCAGACTGTGATTTCTTATGTCATTTTATGAGAAGAAGTTGAAATGAACATAGTAGGTTCGCAATAACTTAAATTTTTTGCTACACGGTATTGACATTTTTTTAAAATCGTTATTTTTTCTATATCTCCGAAAGTACTTAAGATATTGGTATGTAGGATATCCAAGGTGTCCAAGATAAGGAGGGTCAGTACAGGGATCTCGGAAACCGTAAGAGATACGAAGTCGGTTAAGTTGCGCATTTACGTGCCTAATAATATGCCGTTTAGAAAGTTTTAAAATTCCGGGTAGTTCCGGAGATATCCGGAAAAACCCGAAATTCTGAAGAATCGTTTTATTGTTCTACTGTTTTTTTTTTTAGATTGAACTCTAAAGTAAATTGCACTTTTGCATTGCCAGTTTTTCCGCTCTATCTAACAGCGTTAATTGTTTTGTAATCCGACGAGTCGTCTTCGAAGGGCCATTATCAACTTTCTTTTTTTAAATATGGTCCTGTTTTTCTGATATTGGTATTTGAGAGATTTTTTTCTTCCGAATGCAATGATATATGGCACATTGTGGTTTAATCACGTTTCGAGGGTTTTTTGAACAACATCAGGAAATTTTGGGATACGGACCTGTATTTCTCTTAATTTTATAAATAATATCTCATAAGTAAGCTCTAACGTTTTACTTATGTTGTACTAGTTCAATAAATAACAAATAATTTAATAATAAACCACAAATTATTATTAAATTATTTGTTATTTATTGAACTAGTCCAAAATAAGTTAAAAATTTAGAGCTTACTTATTAGGTATTATTTATAAAATTAGGAGAAATACAGGACTGTATCCCAAAATTTCCTGATGTTGTTCAAAAACCCTCGAAACGTCCACAATGTGTCATACATCGTTGCATTCGGAAGAAAAAAAGCTATCAAATTCCAATATCAGAAAAACAGGACCGTATTTAAAAAAAGAAAGTTGATAATGGCCCTTCGAAGACGACTCGTCGGATTACAAAACAATTAACGCTGTTAGATAGAGCGGAAAAGTGGCAATGCAAAAGTGCAATTTACTTTAGAATTCGATCTCAAAAATACCCAGGAAAACAATAAAACGATTTTTTAGAATTTCGTTTTTTTCCGGATATCTCCGGAACTACTCGGAATTTTAAAACTTTCTAAACGGCATATTATTAGGCACGTAAATGTGCAACTTTACCTCCATTTAACCGACTTCGTATCTCTAACGGTTTCCGAGATCCCTGTACTGGCCCTCCTTATCTTGGACACGTTGTATTATCTTGAATTTTTCGATTGTTTTCGAAACGGTAAATAACGTTTATATTGAAAAAATATGGTTATACTGAAAGTATGCACTATCAATAATCTCAATTAATTTCATAGTGTAGTTTTAATGCAAAGAAATGTCACAGCGAGGTATTCAAGAAAAATATCTAAAATTGCAACTGTCTAAAGCGATTTGGCAACGTTTCGGGTGATCAAAGGCGGAAGAATAAGGAAAACGTCTCCTACTCCCTCGATACAGCCGGCCAGCGCGCAGGCTCGTCGTGTCTTGTAATGGCGATGTTGTCTCATTGTTCAATAACAATGACTTACGCTGTTCCGCGGCGAAATCTCCAATCGGACCACGCGATCCACTGATAAACACTCTTAAGTTATGTGGCTATAACGTATTTTTTACAGCACCAAGATGACGACGACGACCGCAGCAACACATCATTCACAACAGACAAAGGAGGTTCAGCCCCTAAACCAGGCGGCAACGTCACTACGTCGGGAGGACAAACTTTCTTAACGCCGGCCATAGAAAAGGAATGGCCGGACGTGGTGAAGATGAACGAATATTTAAACACGGGACGCCGCCAGCAGTTCTGGGAGGAACCGTTTACTAAGCGGGTTATGGACGCTATCAAAACTAAGAATTTGGAAATGAAAGTTGCCGCGGAATTATTAGGGGTGTCTTACGGTACCTTGTACGGAAGGTATCGGGACTCCTATGGGTGTTTAAAACATCCTTATAGGTAAGTTTGGAATTTTAAATATTTTACCTACGAAAGGTAATACTCGTAAATACGGGCTGTTATGGAAATGGCATATTGTATGTAAACCCGCAGATCAAAACAAATTGAAGAAAATTAACCATAAATGGCGCTTTTTAAGCCACCTTACAGCTTGTCGTTTCGTTCTGTGGCTACCAAAACCAACGAATACTTATGAACAGGAAGAAGACAAACAGCTGTGTTAACAAATCGAAGCAAGTATAAACAAATGAACAAACCCGGCATCCATTACGTCTGGCATCAGCTGACAAACGCACGTGCTTTTCAAATGTCAAAATGTCCAATTTTTTATTACTGTCAATATTTTAAAGTGACATTTAACCAGCAAAAAACATTCAAAACCCTTTTATTTGATTTACTAAGTGGTGAAAATCAATATTGGGATTCTGACATATTTTAAGCTGTAAATATCACTTTAAAATAATCCTTACACACTCTTATATCATTTTTTGAACTAGTAACGTAACTACAAATGAAAAATTAAACTTCAGAAATAAGCTTGTAAGTAGTTTTATTAAAAAATAGGAAGTAAATCATAATTTACATAAAATCTTCAACCGGGCTCTAGGTTCTAGCAAATATTTCAAGCTTCAAGTCCAAGCATATTTTTGGGCCCCATATGATTTAGGAAAAGAAATTATTATTGATGCTTACTCTCAGTAAAGATGACTAAATGAATATTTCAATTACAAATTACTCACTTGCACCAAAAAGGAAACGACGTTATTCGTGAAAAGATTAGAAAATTAAAAATTATTTTAAAATTTAAAGATCTTTAAAGTCTTCTCCACCATTTTAAATCACATCAGATGTTGCTTGATTTTCATTCCCGCCAGACGAAGGAAGTTAGCTTGTTTAACAATTCGTGCTGTTCGCATTCTATGCCTGTCTCTGTCTGCAGCAACCTTCCCTAATTCAGTAAAGTGAGATAAATATGACCAGGATCAAGTCGCCTGCATAAACAATCACATTTTGGCATTTCATATTAACTCTACGTAAGTCTGATATTGACGCTTAAATGATGAGAGTGAAACAGATAGATAAAAGTAGGTTACTTGTGAGCGTATGGAGCAGAGTAGGCTTAGCATCACGTGTTTCGATGTAGGCTTTCTCTAGAATACCCAAGGAGTCACCGATTTAAATACAATAAGCCATTTCCATAACACCCTGTATAATAAAATAAAATATACGTTTGTGCAAAAGAGTAACATTTTTATTATTACCAAAATTTTAGTTTTTTAATCTTTTGATGTAGATCTATGTGCCTTTCTAGGTTCGTCGCTATTTCAGTAAGATAATTTGCCTCTTCTGGTCAATAATGACATCAAATCATATCATAACTGTATATAGTAGGTATGAATACTGCAGTGTGAGTTACCGTGCGTTAAAGTTTGGTGGCCTTTGCTCAAAGAGCCTTTATTAGGGGACTACTTTAAAAAATCCATCCCCCAAAGGTACATTTTTAAAAAAATTTTTCATTTTATTGGTAACCGTTGGGTTTTAGAAAAAAAAAATACAATAAAACTAATAAAGAGCATAAAATTTCCAATAGTTTGATGTATATCTTGTCGATTTTTGACCAAAGATTATTCGTGAAACTGTTGCCAAAGCTATGTTCTCATTATATAAACTCCTGGACAAAATTAACGCAACATCATAAATTTGCCATATTTTTTATGCTATTTTTTTTCTGATTTTATGATTCCATTTGAATGATTTTTTTTGCATTGTAGGTTGGTTCCTTGACAATGTCATAGTTTTCGCTGTTTATGATAAAAATTTAATTTTCGATTTATACTGAGTGTAGTAAAAATGCTATGTTTATTTCCGAAAATATGGACTTTTTCTGACATTGCAAGCGATGTGTCAGCAGATGTTGTGTTTTAAAGTTACAAAGGTCAAATAAAATTCGCCATACTGATAAAAACTGTTCGGAAACTGCTTATTAAACGTTCGTTTCGTATGCCCAGTTGACCGACGGGTATTTTAATCTTGAAACCTACTTGAAAACATTTAACAATGAATGTGTTGAATATTAAAGTCTATAAAAACACGTTACGCTATAAAACGGTGTATCTCCTTTAATAATAGAGATAATGAAGTAAACCAAAAAAGAAAATGTTGGGGAAAGATGGACCTACCGTTTAATGTCAACTGCAATATGCTTCGGTGGCTAATATACTCCACAGGGTGATACGAATTTTCGGAAAAAAACATAGCATTTTTAGTAAACCCAGTATTAATCGAAAATTAAATTTTTATCATAAACAGCGAAAACTATGACATTGTCAAGGAACCAACCTACAATGCAAAAAAAAATCATTCAAATCGGATCATAAATTCAGAAAAGAATAGCATCAAAAATATGGTAAATTTATGATGTTGCGTTAATTTTGTCCAGGAGTTTATTTTTGAAAATTTTGATTTTTTTAAGGGCGCCCAATATAATAGTCTATAGTACCGTACAGTTACAAACTAACTTCTGCATGAAGTATTTTGGTTAATAAATGAAATCAAAAACTTAAAATACAAATTTTTATTCAAATAACTATTAAGAACATAAAGTGATATAATCCAAAAATATTACCTTCAGTCAGGATTTTAAACATACATATTTGTATAGTAAGGTACGGGGAAGTTTATTTTTTTTTAACTGCAACCTTCGATTAGTTCCTCACAACCTTTACTATCCTGAGGAATTGATATCTATTTTTGAATAAGTTTGCCCTGCAAAATCACATGGATTTGGAGCATCAATCAATTTTTTTTAGCAGAAATCCATATACTCGTTTGGTACAGAAAGAGTTCTTTTACAATGAAGTAAAAAGGCAACTTGAATATGGTGGGACAGTTTCCGGGTTATTATTGTGGTAACAAAATATTTCCTTCCTCTGCTGATTCAAGTCATTTGATTCTCCGTCGTCAATTCTAACAAGAAATGTTTATATTGACGCGCTTAATTCAAGAGTTGTAAATGGCTTATTAAATATTTCACCCATAGAAAATAGAACTGAATTTCCTGCTCTTTGTAATACAAGGAATACGTTTTTTTCGATCTCTCTCTTATCGAAGATGATGGAATCACATCCCGTCAGGGTGGTTAAGAAAAGTAAAGCACGGGTAAGTTTTATCCCCGAGGCATGACAAAGGTTCCAATATTTTTGGTTCTTTAAATTAGTTCTCCTGTTTGTTTTTTTTTTTCGAAAAATCAACGGTTTCCGATAAAATGGAAAAAATCTAAAAAAATGTACCTTTGGGGGTGGTATTGGGGTGGTTGTTAAAAAAGGATACCAGAGTCCTAATTCTAAATTTATTTTAAATCCCCTAATAAACACTTTTTGACCAAAAGCCAAACGTTAACAGGCACGTCTACGCCCATCTTTATATGGGAACTCATACCTAGTAATAGCTTAGGCCTCCTTTCGGACAAATAAATTAAGAATTTGGCAAAGCAATACAACACAACATTAAACCAGGGACTTCCCCGGAATTTCACCAATTGGAAACGTTGTACCGCGTGACGGAATGATAAACCGAGACTTTCCCGATTTTCGTTATCACCTAATCAGACAATGCACCAACGAAGAAAAGGAAATTGATACGGAATACGGGGTTTAGCGAATTTGAGGTTAAGAGCCGTATTTTGTATTTTTATATTCGTCGTTCTAAAAACCAGATTTGGCATGAGTTAATCCAGTGATTTAAGTCTTGACATTTTTCGACCCTGAAAGAACTAAACATTGAATTATATATGTCTACCGATACGATATATCGGTATTGGCCGATATATCGTATCCGCAAAAAAGTCATATCGTGCGATCTCTAATTTTTCCTACCTAAAGAAATAATTTACTAAAATTTCCTAAATGTTTCTATTCGGTAACTAATTTAAGTTGTTTTCTACTGAGTTGATTCTGCAGTTGTGCAGTATTTTTGAAGTGTAAGGACCACCCATATAAACCTGATGGAAAAAAGTTATTTCTAAAACAAGCAAACCCGAACAAACAACAATATGTGTTTCGTATTAGTTCTAATGGAGATTTTATTTTCATTCACACCTTTAATGCTTCGTACACTCATATATGTTTTTTAATTTTTGCAGTTTTCATCCACTATTTAATAGAAGGTATGAGAAAGTTAACACAAAAGGAAACGGATAATCTTAAAAAAATTAATGAGGCATTTAAAAAAGGCAATAAAAACATGATTTTATTCAGAGTAAAAATATATTTTTCCGTATTACAGACATCAGACAGACAGACATCGATACTATTGTCTCTAATTGGAAATAGTTACCAAGCCACTTTTATTATGACGAAATGCATAAGAATGAAATTTGCAGACATGTCTATACAATTACCATATGTCTGTTAGTTAAATTTCCACATGCACTGAACATTTAAATATGTGTATATACAGGATGTTTATCAATGATATGTACTTATTTTAATGGGTAAAAGCTCATATACGCATAAGTCCTAAAATGCATTGTTTTCGAATACAAAGTAATATGTTTTGTTTTTATCGTACTTCTCGAAACCAGTTCATAAAAAACAATGCTAACTTTTCATTTAAACAATTCTTGTTCAATAAAGATTTCCATAAAATATTATAACAAAATGGGATGCATAATCAAGCAGATTTCCTTCTAAACCGTAAGTTTTGAGAGAAAGATGAAAGCAGCCTTTTTGGTTTAAAATTGAATGATAATTAATAATAAAATATTTGTTTCGAAAATATCAATGGCGTAACATATTTTTTGGTTTAAATTGTATCGAGCTGCACCTACGTCGCTGGCTTCAGGAAAGGAACAACTTTTTGGGGCAAAATTGTGTGGTTTTATATCAGAATAGTCTATACCAAAATTTAGTGTAATATGTCAAATTTTTTTACGAGATTTTTGTTCAAAAAAAACACCTTTTAACACCCTATACAGGGTGTTTTTAATTTTTTTAATTGACTTAAGGTTGTGAATCCTTGGGTGTCTTGAAGTGAAGCCTTGGTATGTCCTAAAGTTAAAATTTAATCAATAACTTTTTTGTCATAATTATTATCACTCTTAGATATTTTTATGAAATTTTGTACACACCATTATCAAACAGAAATAAAATGTTTCTTTTGTAGTTTTTACGTAGAATCCAGTGACGTACTCAGATTTTTTCTACATTCAATAATAATCATTAAGGAGCATTTTAGGACATCAACTTTTCTACCTTAAATTGATCCAGGAATCATCCATTACAATAAGTACATATTAAGTAACAGTCTAACACCCTGCATTAAAGAATATTTACCTGAAAAATAAATAAGAAACTTATTGGTTCAATGTTTTTACGTTGTAGATAAATATGAAAACCTCATTATTTTATTTAATATTATACGTTTTTTTCGTTGAAAGCGAATGCTGTAGATATCTGTAAAAGTAAATTAGGTAATGTTGATATTTTGTTAACAAATTGTGTTAGACTTATTTGTTGAATAGAAACTTTTAGTACTTATGAAATACGTCAGCTGTCGTTGCGGCATTATAGTTCAGTCTCGTTTAAAGGTTCATTCATTTTGAAAAGATTTCAGTTCTTAAGATATTGCTAAACAAAACGTTATATTACCGAAGAATGATAAAAAGCTGACAATATATTAGGACCGAAATGATAGCAGAAAGACTATGTCATCCGCTCAAGACACCGAGCTATATCTATGGATAGCCAAGCTCTAAAAGCAAAAGTGGCAAATTTATGGCCTCGCGCATGTAAACAAGACTGATCGTCAGATGTCATGCGCAATGCCGATTGATAAACTATTTACAGGACCGTACTTCTCCCTTAATGAAAATGATTACGAGGCCATATTTTGGCACCTTTGCTGGGAAATAAACAATCTATCTTCTCGCATAAAAGATAGATTTTTAATATCGTTACATCCTTACGACTGATTTCGGTTCTGGACGGTCGTCGTTGATTCACGTCGTTGGTTGGCAACCAAACCGGCACCAATACGGCGGGGTTGCCTATATGACAGGGACAACATTGTGCGCAAGACAACCGACGAGCAACCTTTAAAAATATGACCGGTAAACCGTGCTCACCAACCCATTTTTCACTCATAAAATTTAACATTTTACTGCGCACGCCATAAGTTGTACGTATCCATAGTTATAGGTCGATGGTTCAAACGCGTTTCACGACAGATGGCGACAATGCGGTTACCCGCCTAGTGCATATACGTCCTAAAGTTATAACGTTCACCACCACTCAAATAAAATTGACATAAGATTCAACAAAATTGTAAAGTAAATCGCACGTTTCTTGTAAAGAAAATCGCACAGTAAATGAGACCGCCTTGTTTATTTTCAACAAAAGTACATGTGTACGGACTTTCAGTATGGGCGCACTTTATTAAAGAATAACAAGAGAGTCGTAACTTTTCCATTCGTAATATTCTATTTATAACCCTAATTACGTAATATACTATTAACGATTTGCTTACTGTGCGTTTCGTTTACAATATGTAATTTTTACTATTTACAGAAGTGGTAAAGTGGTTTATTTTATGTACTGATATATTTTACTGACTATTGTAAAGAAATATTACTTACGCAACGGTAGTAGTATGTAAAGCGGATGCTTACGCACGTAGAAAATGATTATTTTGACTAGTTAAAGCTAGATATTGCATGATTAAGTAATTTTTTGGAAAACCAGAGTAGGTAGTTAAAATGTGTTATGCGATTAAGTTGAGATAAATATACTTCTTTCCGCTTATTCGTATACGAATTATCTTTTAGGGTTCGGGACTTCTGGACCGAGCAGGGTCCGACGGATGTACTTCTAAAATTAAAAAGGAAGGAAATAACCCTGTTCCGGGCGGCCGAGCAGCTAAATGTTACACCTCAAACATTGTCAAATTATTTAATTTCCATGTCGCAATTGGACAATCCGGATACCAATTCCAGGTATATTGAGCTTTATATTAATTATATTAAATAGTACAATCGAACCTTGTAAATTTAACAATGATATTGAATTTATTTAATTTATACAAGCGAGCTTAAAACTGGTCCTTGTGGTACACCATAAAATATATTTTCTGCCTAGCCATTTGACCATAACCCCAAGAGAATGTATCAGGGCATACATACAATCTCTCTTAACCAAATATTAATGCTCCTTTTTAATGATTTTAAAGTTATAAAATGAATTATAGGAATTATATCGCAGGTTATAATATTGTTACCGTTTTACAGTGCTCACTCTGTACAAGGAGAATCGTACGAAGAGGGTACAAGTGATGAAGAAACTGATTCCATCTTGCCCGACATTCCGTCTAACGCGACTTCTAACTTATTTAAGAATCTAGTAAGTACTTTAACTATTATAGCTTATGACGTATAATATTCCCTTACTACTTACCTACTACTTGTGATCTAGAGCTATTTATACAGGGTGCTGTGGAAAAAATATCCTTGTGTCATCTGCATGAAACCACGTTGGAGGCGCTGGAGAGGAATGTAAACAATCGAATGTAGTAGGTCAGGCCAGTCAACAGACGTCATTGCTTTTTGAGTGAATCGGCGTTGTCAGTTAGTTTTCAAAATCCTTAGGAAATGACACACAACATACCTTTTGTCTTATTTGAATGACTACAAACGGGAATTTTTAATAATATTAGGCTTGTCCGAACGCGAGGATACCCGATTATTACCGACCCAACACACGGGAAGTCGTGGCCGACTTAAACTAAAAATACATTCCATTCAGAATAAACCCAACTTTTCTATTTTTTCGTCGCAGAGTACTAGAGCTCTTCGTACATCCTTAATTTTAGGACACGAGTCGCTGGTCAACAACAACTTATCCGGATAAACCGAGACGTTCTCCATCTCAAGTCTATTTTAATGAATCTTGTCTGCCAATTTGCAAGTAGGATTAAAAATATTTTATTTACAACCATGCATGTAATAATGACATTTGATCTATCTTTGAAATGTGGAAAGTTGACGTTTTTTTACTTTTACTTTCCACCCGGGTGGAAAGTAAATTGTTTTTTGTAATTTTTTTAAAGATCGATATCTCAAAATATTATACAAGCACACCAACATACAACTCATTACACAAATTTAACGACAATTAATTTTTTTTTATTTTTTAAAATAAACCCAATGACATTTATAAAAAATAAAAAATTAACATGGTTTTTGTTTTACTTATTTACATTATTATTATGTCTACTTTTTCCCTAATTGATAGAGTGGTCCTCAGCATTGAATATTGTGACCAAACCATTAATATCTTCTTTGTCTTGGCATTTTCACTGAAATAAGCTAGTAGCGCCGGCTCAGAACCAGGATTTTGAACTTTGTTTCCCGTACACCATACTTTGAAACAGTTATATGCCTTGTCATATCGCGGGCGGCTTTTAGTTGGCAGAAGATCTTCTTCTACTATTTTTGCTGCTTCTCGAATTTCTGGTGGAGTAGCAGCAAAATCAAATTCCTCATCTGATTGAGCATTTTTTTGTTGTTAAAATAATATATTGTTTAGTGACATGGAAACCATATTCAAAAAATGATATTTGCCATCTTGATGTGTATTATTACCTACGTTATTTTACCACCTGCGGTTATTTGAAATTTCTGTCTAGTTTTTCAATGGAAAAGTCAAAATGACATTTATCTTTTATTGATAACTTTAATTCAAAATAATAAGAAGTGGATGTTAGCTGTGGGTGTAAATAAAATGGTATACAAACCTCGGTGAAAAGTTTCATTACTGTCTCGAGATTTAGTTAAATTACGGACTTTCTCGACACGAATGAAACACTTTCCACCTCGGTACATAATATACTATTGGTTTATTTGTTAGTGAGTTACTAGGCATAATAATTACTGTTTCCTTCCAGGTTAATCCCTCTGCCAACTCAGTTGGTGCAAATTCCTCGTCTTCAGGGGCTAACAACGCGGTTCTAGTGAACCACCCCGACATTACCATCATCAAAAAAGAGAAAGCCGATGGTAAAGTAAATAATAATTCAGATCATTCCGAAACTGGCAGCGACAAATGAATCTAATTCGCTAGCATTTAATGAATTTTGCACATTCCAGTAAGTAGAATTTCAATGAAATTGTGCAATGGACGTCGAGTGATATAACATGCATATGGTTACTTTTCGGGTAGAATTTATGTTAAAATAAAATGTAATTAGGCGTGGCGCGGTTTCGGGTCTCTTGCCCATTTTATTCGGGGTTTGTTCGGGTTCGGGGGTTGTTTTCTTCGACACTGCAAGCAGCAAGATGTAGTGTGACGCGACAAAACAAAATACATATTCATATTCATAATTTTTTAATTAGTTTATACATTTATTTGGATTATCCGTCTTCTGTTCATAAATAACGTTTTTCGATTAGGGGATGTTTTTGTCGCAATTTCAAACACTCTGTGGAAAAATTGAGGCGGATGAAAGCTGACCGATATTAGGTCGCATTACGAAAGTTTTTAGATGTCCCATTTTCTACACTTTTGTAGGTCATCTCCGTAACTGTTAGTGCTATCAAAAAAGGAACGTAGGTGTCATGTCTTTTTGGGTCAAACTTAAAATGGAAAATTTGAAAATTTTCGCTTGCTTAAGAGATACGGGGGAAAATCAAAAAATTGTCAATTTCCCTATATTTTCTTAGTTAGAAGAGATACAGAAAAATGTTTTATACAGAAGTTTCTTTATGATGATGATACTATTTTAAATTTATTTTCAAATATATAGCGCACCATGGATGATATTGGTTTCCTAGGCGATTTATTTAAACTTTATGACTTTAAACCACGGTAGACAATGAAACAAAAGCTAATATCATAGGGACAACTACGTTGACATTCTAGTTGTTATTAACATCTAACGTCAATCTCATTTTTTTCATATTCATTTGTGAAAATTCTTATCAACATTTTGAAAAATTTGTTACGATATCAGTTTATTGAAAGTGGAAAAAATGAAAATATTTATATTTTGTTCACTATCCGGAAAGACGGCAACCATTTAAGGACACATCCCGAACATTTGCGATGATTCTCGTTATTTTTTACGTTAATCTGAATCTTTTATTTCATTACAAAGTAATAAAGTTTAAATAAATCGCCTAGGAAACCAATCTCATCCATGGTGTGTTATATATTTCAAAGGATTCTATTTAAAAAATGAGCTTAGGTCCGATAACTTTTTTTAACTGACCCCGTATACTTACACTGAAAACGACAGATTATTCAAGAATCATTATAAAGAAACTTCTGCATAAAACATTTTTTGTATCTCTTTTAACTAAGAAAATATAGGGTACTTTTGAAATTGACAATTTTTGACTTTCCCCCGTATCTCTTAAGCGAGTGAAAATTTTCAAATTTTGATTTTACCATTTTAAGTTTGACCCAAAAAGAGCACATGGCACCTACATTACTTTTTTGATAGCACTAACAATTACGGAAATACCCTATAAAAGTGCCGAAAATTGGACACCCTGTACAGGGTGATGATGATGGATGGCCTGTTAGACGTCTATGAATTGAAAATTCAGTAGCTTATATAAGTGGATATGCTCTCGTGTTTTAAATATATTCAGCCGTGCGATGCTGCCGCTTCCACTAGAAAGTACTAGCAACTTTGATAATTTAAATGGAACGGTATGGAATGATATGTTATTTTTTATGATCCGATCCGATGATGATAGTGATCCGTAAACTAGTTCTTTACGAACGTCTAGTAGACCATTCACCATCAATCATCGTGTATTATAGCTGTTTTACGTATAGAAGTAATTCCTTCTCTTTCTTCTATATAATAGAATAATCACCTACAGATAAAATGGTAGAGACACCGTCTTAGCACTAAAACCCATTAAATAAATGTGTAAAATTCATTTGTACTGTAAACATTCTTATCCACTTATTAGTATTTTATACAGACCAAAGTAATTTTAGTACTGTTTCTCTTTTATTAAATTATATATCACGTATTACGCTCGTAGCGGCTAAGAGATGAAATATTTTTAATATTTTATGACATTTTTTCCGAAGTTTAAAGATTCATTTAAAATGCAGGTGTCTTCTTTTCGAAAAAACGCTTGGATCCGTCAAATTCTTTTTATCTTTGTTGCGTATTTTACCCAAAAACAATTTCTGACATAACTCACTTAATTTTTTTTTGAATGTATGCCTTTATTTTTAAATATTTTTTTTAACTCGGCTAATGCAGGTATCAGTTTAAAAAAAATAAGTTTTTGGTCATAACTTGCTTTTGAGTCACCCTGTATACATGAAATTACCTTCAAAGGAGCACACCATAAATAAAAAATTAACTAGTCCGAGCGTTTTTTCGAAAAACAGAAGCAGTCTGAATTTTATATGAATTTGTATATGTATAACTATAGTAATTATCAGTTAACTTTTTAATGATGGCGATTTACATTATGTCAAATATGATGCCAAATCCATCGTCTTCACCGAAAAAGCGTCAAAACATTGTCTTACGCGTTTGCACCAGCACCTCTTTATACATTCCGATTTCGTTTCTTGGATCACAATGACAGCTGATCTGACAGACCTGGGTCCAAGTCACGTTTGTTTTTTAGTTCGTTTTAGGTTTCCAGGAAGGATTTTCATTATTTTCTGTTTATTAGACATTTTGGCAGTATGCCGTTGGACTTTGTTTACCTATAATTGAAACTAAAAAAAAATCGTACCAGAAGCAGTGTACGGATTGGTAAAAAATATCATTCACCTAAATGCGTTTATAGTTATACTAAAAAAACGATTTTTCATATGTCTGCCAATTTCAGGAAAATGTTTTATTACTATTAAAAGTAATACATTTTAATAAAGAATGTGAAGTCCGGCCCTGACCAAAGTTTTAAATGTGATGGTTCTTCTTCACTTTTTAATGGCGTCGGCTGCTGTAAGGTCGTGCTGTAAGCGCCATTCTCCAAAAAACGTGAGGGTTGTATAAACAGAATATTATTAGAAATGACATGTCAATTGTCATCATAAAGAAGTTAGCTGACAATAACTGTACTAGTGCCAATTGTTTGAAAGCATTTATAGGTTATGCGGGTTACGCCTGTCTAATTTTTTCATTTTTCGTCTCAATGTGAGATATAATGTAATATATCCGATGAAGCCAACCATTTTTAATTTAACAATTTTTTTATTGCTATATGAATAAATAATAATTGGTCTGACGTACATTTTACAGATTGGCTCTCCTGTATAATATATTATTTTAAAGAAATTATTATTTATTTGTTCGAAAGAATGATTAAAATTTTCCCTATTAATTTTTTCTGAAATTAATTATTTCTGGGTTGGTTTTACTCTAACAATATGAATTATGAAGACGCGGCCCCCGTTTATCAATTTTTATCCCCTCCGGCATTGCTTTGAACCAATCAGTACAGAGTTTAATGAATTCATGGGGCGAGAAATAATTTTTTTATATTTTTTTGTTTGTTCGGGAAGCTGAAGTTTTAGAATGTCGACAATGTTTTATCTCTTAGTTGCTACGTGGAACGCTCTGTACACTTCTGTAATTTTCAGGTATTGAATGTTGCGTTGGGAGGAATAGGACCCGTAGTAAATATTCTTAAAAATGCGATTCCATCCGGGCTTCTTATTTATTTATTTTTACTGTATATTTATTTTTTTATACTGCAAATTAAAATCGAATTCCCGCCAGAAATACTTACTCTACACGTTTTCCTATGGCAAAATTGGTGCGCGTCTAGTGTATTTATGCCCTTAATTAATATACAGGGTGTTATGGAAATGACTTATTATATTTAAACCGGCAATTCCCGAGATGAAAATAAATCGAAGAAAAATAACCATCAATGGCGCTTTGAATTATTAAGCGAAATATACACTTTATATGAAATCTGAAAATTTACGTGGCCGCTACTGACGACGTTCGCAATCAATAATTTATTGAGGCAGTCTCAAAAGAGGTCAGCGCATTGTAGGCGGTGCACATAATTGTAAACGCACGTGTTCAGATTTTGACACCAAGACATCTTTGACCCGCGTTATCACTTCTTTTTCAAACTTTTTAGATACAAAACTACAAATTTATGGTACATACACTCTTACCTTCGGTCTTATTTTAAAATAATCCGTTTTATAATTAATTTCAATAAGAAAATAAAACAAAAAGTATATATTGCAACAGAACCAACATTAAATAATATCACAAAAATTTGAAATCACATCACAACATTTATTATTATGAATCATTTCATAACAGAAAAAAATCGAGTAATGCTACAACTAACAAAATGTTTAAAATTCGTATACATCAAGCACGTTGAATCCTCGGCAATGTCATTCCAACATCGAGTATCGAAAAATACTGAAGCAACGTCACCGAAGGTTTAACATATAAATACGCGCGAGCGAGACACTCGGTGTGATCTGGCAGCACTGCAGTTTACTCTAGTGGCCTACATTGTTGCTAACTGAAACCAGATGGTGCGACGCTACAGCATGTAGGCAAAAAGAGTTTTTACCTTAGTTTTAGATGTACGATTAAAGAAAAAAATATGTAGACTTTCTCTAGGACACCCAAGGAGTCACCCATTTAAATATAATAAGTCATTTCCCTAACACCCTGTACAAAGGAAGGAAAATGATACAAATACACTTACTTTGCACAAGTTATTTGAATGGAAAACGATATTTAGGTTTTTTTCGCAGGAATTTGAACAATCAATTTTTTAGTATTATAAAAATTTTCGATCTGTACGTTTTATCTCATACAGTCCCTAGGCTAATTTTATTTGTGCTGCACTGGGCAAGAATACAAGTTTTCAGTCTGTTGAATTTAAGTTTTTTTTATAGTTTACACGTTCGGATTCAGTATGAATTCCGGTGCCTATACATGCTCTTAAACACCCATTTCTACGTGCCACGCTTCAGACTCGGTTGGCATCGAGTTAAATAAAACCATTCAGATGCGGGTTAAGTCATTGTCTTCATCTTAGCGTTTCACATGGACGCACCGAGCGCGAGTGAGTGTTGCCAGTTTTGTAATTCTCTTCTGTGGTCAGTTTGATTGTTTTTTTTTTAAATACATATTATGCAGCAATGGTAACAACGCCCGACGTACTCTGTGGCGCCTTCATTTTGATGCTTCATGTCCAAGCAAAATAACATTTTAAAATGTTGGGATTTAAAAATCGCTACAGCTATCTGAATGGATATATATCGCTATAGATCTTAGTATAGGGGTCGGCAACCTGCGGCTCGCGAGCCTCATGCGGCTCTTTGGATGTGAAGCTCCGGCTCTTTAGTTCCATACGCAAATATTATTTATTTTATCGAAAAAAAAATCATTAAAAATTCGTTCTGAATAGATTAACGAGGATTAGGCACCGATTCTATCTCTCAGCCACTTGTACTCGCTTTTCACCGCACCCCTCCCCCGTGACACGCGTCGTTACCTCAAATGACGCCGTCGTCGGATGTTTCTATGTAAGTTTTAATTCGTTTTCGACGCAAGACAATTTGACGTCTTCACCAGTGCTTTGGCTGTGACCAGGGATCGGCAACCTACGGCTCGCGAGCCGCATGCGGCTCTTTCGATGTCAAGTTGTGTCTCTTTCGATATCAAATTGCGTCCGTTAGTGGTTCTTTAAAAACTGAGAAATTGTGTAAATTATAACTTTTGGCTCTTCCGTCTCAAAAGGTTGCCGACCCCTGGCTTAGTACATATAGCTTTTTTCTCGTGATAATAGCCGCGATGTAAAGAGAAATGGCAGATTAATCGTCGCATGCCGACCCGAGTAGTCGTTACTCTTTTGAGGGAATATTTAAACAAACCCGAATCCTGGCTGATTTTTTGATTACTTAAATCCAACAGGTTTAAAGATGAAAAATGCCCCTTGTAGTACTCGTATCAGACTGAATTCTTTCAAAGATTTGTTCTTTGTTACGTTTTATATTTTTTATTGGGTTGGGAAACTTTATGAAATAAAGTTTTCGAAAAATTTCGCTAGATATTTACTACCGAGTCATTTGAGGCAGTATTGGGTCATAAAAATCTTTAAGATAGCTTTTTAAACTG
This sequence comes from Barypeithes pellucidus, assembly GCA_963991005.1. NCBI lineage: Eukaryota > Metazoa > Arthropoda > Insecta > Coleoptera > Curculionidae > Barypeithes > Barypeithes pellucidus. The sequence continues at coordinate 17,939,009 of OZ022559.1, forward strand.
ATGACACACACACCATGCCTATAAATAATAATAAATTCGAATTTTATAATCCGGATGAGAATTAAATGTAGTAATGTTTTTGTTTATCGAAATACCTTTTCTGTGTATATTGTACCTGATTTTTCTCTCTATTAGTTGTTTAGTTCGTAGCATTAATATTGTTTTTTATTAAAATCTAAACAAAAAGTTATTCTAAAAAATAGGAACCCCATAACTTTGGATTTATTTGTGGATTGAAAATCCCTAATTAATTTAGATACCAGGAACACTTATAATTATTTTATATAGTTTTTATCTACTTTTTCTATTAATTAATAATCGAGTATGTAGTTAACTTAATTTTTTTGAGAGGCTGCATAAGGTCGACATTTAAAAAAATACGTTAAGAGCGCTCCCAGTGAATCTACAAGTTATTTTGCATTTTGATGGCAAAGTTGGATATTTATTGATCAAATTTAATATATTAATATTTATTATTATTAAATTTATATATAGGGTGTTAAAATAAAGGTAGTAAGCCATACTTTTGACAAAGCTCGACTCCTTTCGAGTTAAGCGGCCTCCACACATAAGGTTTTACCTGACGTCTTAATAGCGGCGTCCACATATAAGAGTTCGCCTGACAGTCTAACAGTGTTGCCAAGTCTGGTGAAAGATCACCAGATCTGGTAATTTTATGAATAATCTGGTGATTGGTCGAAAGCATTTTAAAATATCCTGATTTCTGGTGATTTTTTAGTTTTTGGTGAATTCTGGTGATTTTCTAGTTTATTTGCGCGTATTTTTTGTTAACTGTAGGACATAAAATATACTTTGCTCATGCAAAGTTTTCACGTTTCACGTTTTCTCCACAAAATATCGAAAAGTGGCATTTATTGATAGAATTTTAAAATAAATTATTTGCAAAAGTTGTTTGTATTGTAATTTAATGACGACATGCCAAATTTTAATCATTTACGAAAAATTTTGCTTTCTATCTATTTTTGGCCAATATTTAGTTTCATTGAAAACGGAAGTCGACTTTCTACCACCTTAAATCTATTGATTTGCTTAATTATAAACAACGACACTTTTATTCTAATATGTCCATTTTTTTTAAAGGTGTTTCTTTTGGATATGGTTTAACTGGTTAGCAAAATATTCTTATTTTTGCGAACTGAAAAATGTAATCGGTCAGCCAAAATGGCTAGTTGGTCAGCAACTTATGAACAGCAAACATTTCTGAATCGTGACAGTGCCCTGGGAAACAAGTGAAACCCGCCCCCGCTACACCTTTTGTAGCCGATTTCCTTCTGTATTCGGCAAAAGAAAACACAAGAAAGTTACATAAATTGACAGTGCCCTGGGAAAACAAGTGAAACCCCGCCCGCGCTACCTTTTGGGCCTTGACTGCTACACGGAATGAAAACACACGCACGCAATTAGCTACTCGTATCGCGCGCGCGCTCCGCCCACAATAACGAACTTTGCCGATTATTCAAAACAAACGCAAACCAATGATTTTTATTGATAACCATTCTTTTAATATGCAAACCTCTGAAGTAAACTGCTTCTAGACATGTTTTTTTCTACTGACCAATTGTAAAATCTAATCTTGCTGACCAAGTAATCATTTCGCCGCTCGAGTGTTAATTAAGCGTACACATGATATTACAAGCGGACTAATATCGGTTAAATTGTTGACAGTTTGTAGCATTTTTTGCAGAACAACCCGATTTTTATTTATTACAAGCAAAATCTTTTTATGCTGATCAAATGATTTAATGGCTATTTTTTGCTGCGAACCAATTTTAATAACGGCAAACCATTTAATTACGTCTCTTTCTTATTATAAATAACAAGACTCTCTTCGTGGTTAAATCTTTAAAGATATGAGGAGTTTACTCCACAGATGGCACCATTTTAAAAATTTTTTGAAATTCGATCAATTATTGCAATATTTCCACATTTGGTGGAGAGAATGTCAAATTTGACAGTTAAGAAAAGTTGTATGGTCCCATTTCAGAATGTCGTTGGTCTTTTTTCAAGCAAAAAGCTTAGGGTGCAGTAAAATTTTACCTAAAATCGAACAATAGATTTTGCCCCATATGGTTCCAACTTTAATTGTGACTCTGTATAAACTCTGTATAAACCTTTGAATCGTTCTAAATATTTTTTTCAATATTTCCAACACACCAAATATTTAAATAACTTGATAGTTGACAGATTGATATTCCGCGAAGCGGAAACCAGCTTTAAACCGTCAGAACTGTTACGCTAGAACAAACCTTATGCGAATCTGCTAGATATTTATTTTTTAGGATAGGTCTTAAATATATTGCATAGCATAACTGATACGAATCGCTTCGTTAATGCTAATTTTTACCGGTCCGATTTTTCCTCGCTCAGTTTAAAAACGCTATATAAGATTTTTTTGACATATCTATCTATATAGATTTCGGTAAATAGTAGACGATAAAAGAGTGATAACTACCAAAATGTTATAAAAATAATGTATAATACTTACCTTACTTATGCAATACTTTATAAAAGCATATAAATATTGGCAAAAGTAGAATAGCTTTAGAACATATCACACAGGGTCCAGTACAGGGACGCATTTCTGCACTGAATCTAATATTTATTTATACAAGTATGTTCGACAATGACTATTAAATTACAGTGTATCTATTCTTGTCTTAGAAAAACGATCATATAGAGAAAGAAAGAGAAAGGAATAATCACTTCTCTCGATATCATGGTTCTCCTAAGTCCAGAACAAAGGTATTGTACACTACAGATCCCATAATCCATTCGTAAAACTCTTGGAAAGTGAAGCTGTGATTGTACGAAATGTTATTGAAAATCAGTAATGGGTTGAAGAGAGAACTACATGTTTGTTGGCTGAATGGCAACAATGCTGAAGTCTGGTTATATCAGATGGTTAAATACTAAAACATAACCATACTTACCGATGAAAAGATAAATCCTTATTTAAATGATCCACTCTTTTACAAACTTTTTAATAAAAGCGATTTTTCACCAAGAATCACACAAAAACCACAAATCAATCAAAATTATTGGGAAATAAATTTATTTTAAGAGCAATTGCGGATTAAACCAGTTGTAGTTGCCAAATTAACAAATTCTTAATTGGGATTTTGCAAGCTACCTTTGCGATAAATATGCCAATCTGGCTATGCTGCAATAACGACCGAAAGAGGTGGGAAAGACTGTTTGCAGTCGTTGCGTAGGCTAGAAATGTACATTTTTCCATCTGTAGTTTGTAATATCTTTGGTCCAGAATAAACACACGAGTGGAAACTTAATTTTTATTTTTACAACGAACTATTTTCTCTATTTTATTGTGGTACCATAATATACATACAGTACGTGGTTACTTTTTCCAAGCTAGTAAAACATATTTGATACGTACATAAAGTATAATTTCCACATTTAACAGCTTCACGTCTTCGTGAACTGTTTAGAGAAAATTGATTAATATTCGGAATCTGTGGATCAGATGTACATAAGTTATTGTCGATCTAAGTTATATGAATAAATATAAATTCGCGATCCTATTATATTGCTTTATTACTGTAGATATTGTGCAAGATTAACTTAAAGTGGCCATCAATAATGCATATGATATGTCGGAATTAGCAAGATTTTAAATTACCATCTATAACAGCTATAAAAACACACAAAAAAAATGTACAGGAATTTGACATTTTGCTAAATCATTTAATTTATAATTATTGTTATAAAACGCTTCGTAGAGGTGCAAAGTTTCGGGCCACTTTAATTAAGTATTTATGGGGTGTCCTAAGTAATACAAACATAATTAAAATCACGATTTAAGTTAGTTTTTTAAATAGACAAATAGGATTTAAAACGGTCGCCATTCCGCCAAATCATTGACGCTTCGTATAGTATTCGGCATTAGAGTGTTTTTGAAAAGGTCACTCGGGACATAATTCGACTTATACCACTTCTGATCTAATCGGATGTAAAATTTACACTTTGTTCTATCAAAGAGAACGCCGGATATATGAATAGGAAGAGGCACCAAGTAATACTGTGTCCTCGGTTATGATCTTAAACACGCTCAAATACCATATTATTTATACAGGGTGTCCAGAAACTAGCGGTCACTACTTCATATCAATCTGTTTCCTATCCGGCTTCCTTATTCATATACAGTGTTTCAAAGTTAAATAAACAAATTTTGGGTTTTTTAAATTAATTGCAAATTGAAATGCTTTATTATACAGGTACGACCGAAATTGATGACCACTAGTTTCTGGACACCCTGTTAATTCAAGAATAATGGAACAGCGAATTTTTTGGTTTATTTTGTTGTTATATAGGTGACTTAAGAGGTTGTTTTTTTTTGGGGACAGATTCATTAATTTAAGGTTTAATTTAAAAAAAATGTATTTATGTTGTTTAATTCCGTCTAATCCTTGGAAGTATTGATACTTTGCATACATTTTAGAAATTAAGGAATAACTGTCCTAGTTACGACATATTTTTTAGAAGAAAACACTGAGGGACTGTGTGTTCTTTTTGCAACGTCCATGTCATTTAACTAAAATTAATTTCGGCTTCCCTTTTACCCACCGACCTATATCTATGGATAGCCAAACTCTAAAAGCAAAAGTGGCAACTTTGGGGCCTCGCGCATGTAAACAAAGGTGATCGTCAGATGTCATGCGCAATGCCGACTGATAAACTATTGACTTTAACCGGCGAACGCGATCGTACTTCGCCCACTATTTTCTCGCATAAAAGAAGGCCTTGTGGCTATCACTGAAAATCCATGATACAACAAAACAAGGTAAGATATCTAACCGTCCCAATTTCGTCTGCCGTGCGCAGTGACGTCACCTGTAGAGTAATTTTTAAATCTCTTATGGAGGGTTACATTGCTGTCAGTGTTTTTAACTCTTTTTTGAAAGTATTGAAAAGGTTTTACGCATGTAATGGTATATGAAATGAAAGAATAATATATGGCAAGTATTTACGTAAATTAATTTCATAGAAATATGACAGAAATACCACTAAAAGAAGAAAAGAATCCGCCAAATTCTTGCCGCCATTTGAGCCGGTCGACGATAGCCGAAGCATGCCGAACGCTGCTCGGGGACCGCTTCTGGTTTTGAAACAGCGTTGCCAGTCGTTTACAATTGTAATATATCCATTACTATTTTAACATTCTTGTTGTGAGGCTCCCATGTTCAATCTGAAGGCCCCATCTAATAGGAAAGTAACAAACATAACATGTTTTTTTCGTACCCTTTCTATTCTGACGCCGTTTTAATTAAAAGGTTTTACGCATTTAATGGTATGTGAAATGAAAGGATAATATCATGGTATTTAGGTGTATTTAGTCCTTAGTTTACGTCGTTGGTTGGCAACCAAAACGGCACCAATACCCGCAGGGTTGCCTATATGACGGCCACAACATTGTGCGCAAGACAACCGACGAGCAACCTTTAAAAATATGACCGGCAAACCGTGCGCACCATCCCATTTTTCACTCATAAAATTAAACTTTTTACTACGTACCCATAGTTTTAGGTCGGTGTCTTTTACCATGCTTATAAACACGGCCATAACTCTGGAAAGGCATTATTTACGCCCCCAACTGAACTTTTAAGTATTCCCGTTCAGTATTTTATTTATTTCTATTTATTGTTTTAAATAAATTGCTTTGTTCATAAATTAGTGAGCTGTGGTGTATTACGGGGCCCTTGCTTACTTGAGACTGATCGCGATTTACCAAAATTCATTAGTATTATTTAGAAAATAAAAATTTGTTTAAATGGTGAATAGCGTTACTTAGGACCCTCGCTTTCTTTAGCCAGTAAGCGTAGGTTATACATGTCTATATCGCAATGTATTTCCTCCACTCTCAGTATTTGTAATTTGTGTGTATTTTTTTTTATTTTCGGGGGGTTACAAAAATTATTAGGAAAAAAACCCATTTAGAATCCTTAACTAGGTCTATGTTTAGTCTACGTAGTTTAGATTTGTCATATAAGATTTTGTCATATATTTATATTTAACATGGAGTCATGTTGTGTTTTTTATGACATACTACAGGATAACGCCTGATATTCCATTGATGTTTAAATCGGACTAAATTCTCTAGAAATAGGCGACATGTATCGCCAATCATATTAATGATATCAATACCGTGCTCTCTTCCACAATTTTGACTGTTTATCGGGTCGGAGAAAGATTTAACTAACCAAACAACTCTGTGACATCAATGACATTGGTAGGAAGTATTTACTCACAAACAAATAGGCCAGGTTGGCTTAATTCTTGACAACTTGTCAGTGTCGATAATGTCATACATATTGAAATTATCTGTCAACGACACTTATGATGCAGATGTTAATTGATTCCTGTTGCTGCAAGTGCGTTTTCTATAAACCATATAACTTATGGGTAAACTGCATTTTTATTATAGTTCGCCCAGAATTAACTGGAATGGCTTATTTAAATAAGGCTTGTGTGTAAGAGGATGAGTACCATAAAGGTAGATTTTAAAGGCAGCAGGACTGCATACATAGTTGGATTAGGTATATTATGGAATTACCATATTTTAGACACGCAGCACCGTATACTTGCGACAAACGGATAAATGTGCCTGGGGTTTCACAGGAACCGTTTCCACGTCAGGTAAAACTTCGTTTTTCTTCCCAGTGACGAAACATTCTACAATTAAAATTTCAATTCAAACAAATTTACTGAACACATCAACACATAACTCTGAAGCGTGCGGACCTAGTGCAGGTAACGGAGACAATTTATGATGAAAGTTAATTATTTCTCGTACCTACCCTTCACCAAGTAATTCCATTTAATTCTGGTTCACATCAGTAATCTTCAATCTATAATGTTGTTTATCTAACAATAATACAGGGTGGCCGAAAAGTACCTCCTAATCTTTCGGGAGCTTACAGATGAGGTCAATATTAATATTTTAGTAAAGATATACGGGTATTTTATTGTATGTTTATTTTAAAAAATTACTTACCAAACTTTAGACTTTTAAAGCCCGTTTGTGTTTTGCATTAGTAACTTTTGAATGTGTCCCAGTTTGATTGCACTTGATTAAGAGTCCCTTTTTTTTTAAAAAGGAATGACTAAAGGATTTAAAAAATCAATTTTCAGCTTTGTCAAATGACACCGGTCAAAATTTTGGCCCAGCGAGTGTGGTGTACTAGTATGGTTTAATGCAAAGTTATTGTAAACTACAGATCCCATATAATCCATTCATAAAACTCTTGGAAAGTGAAGCTGTGATTGTGTGAAATGTTATTGAAAATCAGCAATGGGTGGAAGAAAGAACTACATGTTTGTTGGCTGAATGGCAACAATGCTTAAAGTCTGGTTATATCAGATGGTTAAATATTAAAACATAACCATACTTACGGATGAAAAGATAAATCCTTATTTAAATGTTAAATGATCCACTCTTTTACAAACTACACATGAATGCACCATGATTGTTTATAATAAGACAATCTTTCACCAATAATAAAAACACACATCAACCAAAATATATAACCAACCAATAATGTTTGCGAGATTAGTATTCATTCATATTTTGATTCCTGGATCATAGGGCAGTAGTAAAATAGAAATAGATGTTGCCAGAGTGCAGTTGGATCAGTTCAAGATTCATTTGATACTTTTAAGTATAATAATAGTTTTTTTAAGAATCTCTCATCGCCTTCTCACAGTTTATAGTAAAATTACTGGGAAATAAATTTATTTTACGAGCAATTGCGGATTAACCTTAAACCAGTTGTAATTCCATGTCAAATTAACAAGTTTTTAATTGGTATTTTACAAGATACCTTTGCGATAAATATGTCAATCTGGCCATGCTGCAATAATGAGCGAAATAGGTGGGAAAGACTGTTTGTATTCGTTGCGTAGGCTAGAAATGTACATTTTTCTATCTGTAGTTTGTAATATCTTTGGTTTAATGACTCTGGCTTCTATAAAATATTAAAAATTCATTAAATTATACCGGTCGGTTCAAAAGTTACAGCCAAAAAAGTATCTCGGTTAATATTTTTTTGACAAATTAAGTTTATTTCTCCTCCTGTGTATGCTGCCGAGAGATTTGGAGGTATTTACCGGACCGGACACCCTGTATAATGAACAATAATATATAACATTGGTTGAGGGGTCGCGTTCACATAGATCTTTCTGAGTTTCTGCTCTATTTTGATCTACGAAAACAATTGAACATCTCTCCATGGAGAAGAATATCTACAGCGTAGCGTAGCAATTTGGCAGCAAAATGGTGAAGTCCATAGAATTCAGTCTTTTAAAAATTTTCAAATATTTAAATATTCAGACGTTGATGGAACAGACTAGTTAGTTTTTAAAACGGATTTCTCGCGGCTAAAATAAGTTCTGATAAAATGGAACATTTGGTGTTATAGCATTTTTCATTGAAGGAACTAGTGGAGACTGAGTGTATTTACCATCCTATAAGTTCTTGTAGGATTAATGAATGACATACGTAGATACATTTAGTGGGCACTGATTTTACCAATAGAAAACGCCGTTATATTCAAATATTGTAATGACATATAAATATATATATTTATACAATTATTTGTTGAGTGCCTAAGTGATAAGTTTAAAAATAGAAATACCCTTTTAACACTATGAATAATTTTAACGATCTGTAATACATACCTTCATTTTCCGTTAAGGACGTTTAGTTCTTTTAAGTTAGTTGCTCCAACTATTTAAGTAACGCTTAAGTTAGAATTAACGGATTCTTCATTAATGTAGACACATGCACAGTCTAACTTTCGGTTACGTTTTATTTAAGCTGACTTAAATGTGTTGGGAAAATTAACCATTTTTTTTATCGACAGCCATCCACGATCATTCGGGTGGTATATGCACACTGAAATGCCCTTTATTTTTAACGAAGACGAATAATTGTCCTTTGTTGCTACTTTCACGTTTCATTTTTAGAATATTTTTATTTAGATCAAGCCGTAAAGTAAAAGGCAACAGACGAACAATACCAAAAACTACTATTTTCTACTTTTCACTCGAATTTCCAACTTTTAACATCAAATTTATAATAATAAAATTGAGGTTATGTTGTGTTTTTAACAATTTCAGCCAATTAAAATAATAATGGCATTTACTACGTTGATTGTCACCACCTACATACCGGTTTCGACCTTGTTTGTTCTCGTCAGTACAGGGTATAGGTGTTCATACCTGACCGAGCCTATAGCCTAGAGAATGGATGTTTAGTATTATTTCATTATTCATCCTTCCTACTCCTGAAAGTAGAAACCGACGAAAACCACGTTTCTTACGACTAGAAAAAAATCCATTCAACTGTGCATATACCAAATTATTGATCGTTGAGACCGATATGTGGCATCGGGACGTATTAGTTTGAATTTCATGATGGCTGTTGGTCTTATTTTTTAAATTGTGCACTATTTGTAGCAGTTTTAATTATGACACGTACTACTTAATTAATAGGAACCTGCAAACTTGTGAACCTTTTGGGTTGGAATCATAAGTTTGGTTTATACATACCAATTCATAATATTGTATTAAGTATATTTCCTTTTTTTATTTATTAAAGATTTTGATATATAAGAGCTTCGAGTTTTATTGCATATTATGACATCCTATTCCTATTTTTGCTAATGACAGTAGCGTGCATACATTATAGGCAAAAATGCATTGCCTATCCGGGAACAAAAAAACACATACGTTAACAAAAAATTATAATTATTTTTTTTATATCTGTCATATTGATTTAAACATCTTTGGGTTTCTCTCTACGCTTTAATTAATAAAATATTATGTTGCTAAATAAAAAGCAGTCTTTGCTTGTTGACGTAATTCGACCACAAAAGTTAAAATCACGGCAATATGGCATTTCTTGTTCTTTTCCTTCACTGTTCACTTAACTTTTTTTATTATTTTTGTTAAATGTTCCTTAATCAGGTCCTGTCTTTTTTAGTGAAGGGTACATTGGCAACTTCTACAGCCATACCAGATTGCCGTATAATATACAGTTTTTCTTTCCTGTAGATCAGTGGTTCCGAAACGTTTCTCTGTGGCGCCCCCTTTTGGGGAACAGGTGCAGGTGTTCTGGAAGAATGTTTAATTAAAAGGATTTTGAGTAAATTTATGTTCGTCATTGTCATGTAAATTAGGAAAATATCGTGGAAATTCATCGAAGAGACTTTCTAGATGAGATATAATATCTGTTGTGTAATCTCTTCGTTTTTTAGTAATGAGTATTCTCCATTAATGAAGCCAATTTCGGAAATTAAAGTAGTTTTTCTAAAAAGGCTTGGATAACATCCTGATGGGTTATTATATTCGCTGAAATATTGCCTTGTAACCTGTGTGTACCCCGATCTTGTTAGATGTTTATTCCTTGTATGAGGTGCAGTAACCTTCTACCAAGCTTGTCATGTGGGAGGTTATCACCACGTTGTATGTTCCCGAAGATATTCTTCTACGAGACAGCGGTATCCAAGGTGCGAATTCAGATAACTTCTCTGGAATACCTACCTATTACATATTGGAATTCGGACATTCTGACATTATATTTTGTTTTTACGGTTTGTTTGTTTGTTTTCCATAGGCTCAAGTTTTACTTAACTCTACGGTCGAGAAACCATTGTGTTCAAGGGCGGATTCAGAATTTCGATTTTCTACTACAATGTTTTTAAATAATAATCTAAAAATCATCAATGTTAGTGCAGTGCACTGTGGATGTAAGTTATTTAATTATGTAATCATTAAATTATATAGTATCCATAATAATCAAAGGATCAAAAATATATTTTTAACGTCAAACAAGAGAAAAATTAACTTTATTACTTATTTAAATTGCTATTCCGAAATGAAAACTTTAAACACAGTTGTTTTAACTAGGGAATCCAATCCCGCATCCAAACTTCAATCCCGCAAACGGTCGCAAACCCCATCGATCCCGCGATATAGCAAACAATGAACTGCGGTATTTTTGGTCGACGCGTCGGGGATTCCCCGCCATGCCAGGCTATTGAAAATACGATAAACAGAACAGTTTCCTTGCGTACGTGCGAACGTAAGGGCGTTGTTCTACTATAGTGACATTTATCAAGTGGTTGAATATAATACATGGAATTTAAACAGCAATCACAAAAATGAGTGTCAGTGTTGTTTACAAAGACAATAAAGGTTCACGTTTAGTTGGGAATTATTTTTTAAAGTCTGAAGAGGGTCTTACAGCTAAATGTAAGTTATGCCCTAGCATTATCAAAATCTCTGCTCGTTCCACCAAAGGTCGTCACACCCACTTCCAAACAAAGCATAATATTAATTTGAAAGTCCAGAGCAGCAGCGTAGTGTTGATATTGATAAAATAACACAGGAAATGAAAGTTAGTGCCAGCAGCTCGAGTAGTTCGTTTAGTTCTATTGCTAAGCGAGGAATCCGAGGAATGTACTTGGAAGCTGCATATAACTGTGTAAAATCTATTCCGCCGACATGTGTCGAAGCTGAACGTGCGTTTTCAGCCGCAGGATACATGTGCAATAAAATAAGATCAAATCTAAAAGATGAAACATTAAACATGTTATCTTTTCTCCGAAAATACTTTCAAAATCAATGTAACATGTAACCGTTAGACTAGTCGTACTATTGTATTGTACCTATATGCAATAAATATTTTCATGCCTACTCTACTCTGTTTCTAATTGCATAAAACAACTTTTAATTAACATACAGCACATCGAGTCCCGCAAATCCCGCGAAATCAACGCGGGATCCAGCATTTGCGGGATTGGATTCCCTAGTTTTAACCGCCTGGCATTATTTTTTTTAAACTTTGTCTTTGTTTATATCGGACACTATAGTGTCTTTATTCAATGGTGCTGCCAAATATTTTTTTTTAAACTGACTTGCTATTCTTAGGCCCAATTGTATAAAGTGATCTTAAGTCTTGGATTTAAATTAATACTTAAACGGAACAATAATCAGGGGATTACATTACATGCAAATTATGACAATTTTATAATAGAGGGTTATTACTAGGAGGATTATAACTAATATTGTATATTGTATATACTCATCGGTTTGTTGGACGCTCTAAAATACGATTTAGGAGCACGGCATCTTCTAGTGATTTTTTACTGCGTATCCATGTCTTTAAACAGCCCTATTTGTTTAATATTTTTTCTGACTCTGATCTTTTTAAAGCATTTTTAGGTATCCGTCATCACTGGTATCAATTCAGAAGTTTTTAAATTACTAAGTAATTAAAAAATGTATGGATCCATTTGATGTTTAATGGGATGGGTATCGAAATAAAAGGCCTGCGTATCCAAATGGATACTCAAAAGTACGTTAAAAGATGCCTTGTTTAGGAGGCCTAACAAGTTAAGGTTTTCATGTAATTGGGGCGTATCCGAAATATTCTGTCCCGCCTACGCTGCTCAATAATATTTACAAAATCATCTTCGTCCGTTAATAACTCATTAAAAATTTCAAAAATATCCATTATTATTATTAAAATAATTGGTACAGCCAGAAACAATAAAAAACAAACTCAAATATTAGGGTTATAATACTGTGTCCTGTGTCTTAAATCGTATTATTGAGTTTAAGCGGTACTCTTTCTACCAATTAACTTAATACCAGGATGGTTGCTCTTAAGTCGAGCCTCGTTGTCAATCCTAGTTTATAAAATCACCGTTTTCACTAATCTGAGGTTTAAACCGTACAGTGCGATTTAAACCCACTTTATAAAATTGGCCCTTACCAGACACATTTTATAAAATATTCCTGAATGCGTCTCTGTATTTAGGGGGCCAGAGCACGTTCCTTATTCTTTTACTGATTGTACCTCTGCGGACTTCTCTCTCTTTCATTATAAGAAAGAGTAGTCCGATAGAGTAAAATCCGACCTGAGAATACCATTATCGAATGTCCTCCACATAAAGACCGGTACCTTGGCGGCTTTTTTGATACACCGGCGAGCTCTTTGCGGTGACTTCTCGGTTAGCACTGGCGGCACATATCAAACACAGCGACAATTTGTGGGAGGGAAAAATGAGGGAAAAATATTCAAATAAAATAAAAATTCAGTACGGAATAGATTTTCGTTCTGTTAAGTGTGTGATTATTAATTTTCAATTGATATCAAGTTTTAATTTTTTTAATAAATTTTAAAGTTTCAAGATGTGTTCAGAGTCCGATAATGAGTATGATGAAAATCTGTTCGATGACGGTTTTTTTAAAAGCATATTGTCCTTTATGAACGACGACTCGGAAGATTTGTCGTGCAGTTCTGGTTATGCTAGTGAAATTTTTTCTCTTGATCATGTTGTGACTTCCGGTTATGCGGGTGGTACGCAACATTATGGAGGTGAGTGCAGAGCAAGAAAATTTGTAGATCAGGTCCGAACAGATCCAAATTCAAAAAATATATCTGTTCCAAAGATCCGTTCCATAGACCATATACCAGTGGCGGTCCGTGACCTATGATAGAGGGGGTTCACAAGTATGGTGAAATTATTTTTAAAATTTTATTTTTGTGTAACGACCAAACAATCACTTTCTAGGGGTTTTAATAGTAGTTAATAAGAAAATGCGTTAGGTAAAACATATTTTTATTTATTTTTTAATTTTACACAAGGAAATACAACTTTTGGAAAATAAGAAAGGTTTTCTTAGTGTGTATAGTGCTTAAACCTCCCTCATTAAAGTTTGGAATACCCTCTATAAATTTTTTTCATATATTTTATTTTTAAACTTTCTAACAAAGTCCCTAGATTTACCCTTTATGGTCTGCGTTAAATTAATTTCGGGTTTAGGTCTTCCCGCATTCTTCACTTCAATTTTTTCCTCCAAACTCAAAGAGCTAAAGTTATTTTTTAAATAGTCCACCGTCAATAAACTATTCATTTTAACTTAATAAATATATAATATATTACAAGATACACGCTCGAATTTCTAACTAGATGCACGACCAGACAACGGCGCGGCGCACACTAAATTTGTGCGCCTTTCCCATGTTAAATCGCCATAGCCCCGCTGTCTCCCGCCACCTGTTACTACCGCCTACTTAATCGCACATGTGATCCAATCTCTCCATAAGCGTCATTAACCTCGACCGAGGCACGGTTGCCGGATCGAGAGCCTATAGTATACAGTTTGGTTGACGGTACGATAAAATATTAGGGAGGGTCGGACTTTATACGATAATTGACGGTACGATAAAATATTAGGGAGGGTCGGACATTATACGATAAATAATATTCAATGAACCGCCACTGGATTCAATGATAACATATTTTGCCGAACCTAAGCCGAGCACGTGCCTTGCACGATAGTGAGAATCGGCATTTAGTCCTAAACTAATAAATAATTATACTGACACATCAGACCACACTGAAATGAGTATCTCCTCACAGAATATTACTTATGGACTTCCCCGTTCTTTAATTTAATAAAACAATGCTTTCTTTTCAGATCCGATTTACAAGAAGCGCAACTTCAGTGACAGACTCTACACGTCGTGGTCGACATCTTCGGCAGGTCTTAAACCGAGTACCCATGAATCGCCGCCAACTATTATACCATGTAAAAATTACGACGAGCTCATGACAATTCGGGAACCGCCTGAAATAGATGTATTTAATCAAGACCTGATTAGCGACTTTGAACCTTCGTTAAAAGACAAAAATGTAATGTTTGCTAAATTATTGAAAGTTTCTTTATTACCGGAACTTCGAAGCCATCCCACAAAAGAGGCCCAGAACATTAAAGTTGGATCTGTCTGGAGCGATCGTCAAGTAGGTACCACCGTAGTTAGTTTTTAATCAGCGTTCCTCAAACTTTTTGACCACGGATGTATGACACATTGTGGTTTAATGACGTTTCGAGGGTTTTTTGAACAACATCAGGAAATTTTGGGATACGGTCCTGTATTTCTCCTAATTTTATAAATAATATCTCATAAGTAAACTCTAATTTTATGTTGGACTAGTTCAATAAATAACAAATTAATAATTTAATAATAAACCACAATTAAGTAGACAAAATACAGAAACATTATTTCAAACTTCTGTTGATTCGGGATTTAAAAGAAAAGTAGGCGCTTGAAACAAAAAAATTAAGATGGCGACGCGTGATTTGTTTCACTTGACATTCCCATTGTAATCATTTGAAGGCGTTTTAAGAGGTTTTCTATTTTCCAGAATATATGGAACATAAATTTACAAATGCTGAAAAGTTTGATATTCTATCGCAGGATTTATTTTATCTCAAAAAAACTGTTATGTGGCAGTTAGAAGATGTTATTTGTGCTTAGGGAATAACGGAAATCATTTTGAACACCTGATTATGTAGTTCCCTACTTTTTGTTTGGGAATGATTTTTGTTCACTATTTGTGGTGTATTATTAAATTATTTGTTATTTATTGAACTAGTCCAACATAAGTAAAAAACTTTATTGCTTACTTATGAGATATTATTTAGAAAATTAGGAGAAACACAGGACCGTATCCCAAAATTTCCTGATGTTGTTAAAAAAACCCTCGAAACGCCATTAAACCACAATGTGTCATACATCGTTGCATTCGGGAGAACAAGGCTCTCAAATTCCAATAGCAGGAAAGCAGGACCGTATTTAAAAAAAGAAAGTTGATAATGGCCCTTCGAATACGACTCGACGGATTGCAAAACAATTAACGCTGTTAGATAGAGCGGAAAAAGTGGCAATGCAAAAGTGAAATTTACTTTAGAATTCGATCTCAAAAAAACCCAGGAAAACAATAAAACGATTTTTCAGAATTTCGGTTTTTTTCCGGATATCTCCGGATCTACTCGGAATTTTAAAACTTTCTAAATGGCCTATTATTAGGCACGTAAATGCGCAACTTTACCTCTATTTAACCGACTTCGTATCTCTTACGGTTTCCGAGATCCTTGTTCTGGCCCTCCTTATCTTGGACACGTTGTATAGGGTGTCCCAAGTGGTAGGTATGTCGTCAACTAACGGTTTTTTTTTAAAATCGAACACCCAGTATAATGTATCAATTTCGAATTCTTGAAAAAACGATCTGTAATCGAAATACCTAAATTGAAACCTTACGGTGACTGATCAGCTGGCCGGTTGCCCCTCCTAGGAAAACCACCAATTATAGGTTTTTCGTCCAGTCTCTTTTATAGTTACACTATGAAAAATATTAAATGATCGCCGTTTTTCAGATAATGCCAAAACTTCCTCGACTTAATTCTTCTTCTACACCAAGTGCCTCGACATCAAATCAATTAATCTTTGATCGGAATAAGGAGAACTTCAGTCTAGGGACATCGAAGCTGAAGATCTGCAAGTTCTGTTTAAAAAATGGAGAGCCCTCTGTGGTCTATATGGGACATTTTCTAAAAGGTTCTAACGGCATTATAACTTGTCCCATATTAAGAAGGTAGGCGCATAATTAGGTTTGTTCGTAGAACGATTGCAAATTTCGTTCTGCGCATGGTTGTCGTAAACAAAAAATTTAAATACTTTCTAAAATGATTTATTTAACGATTAAAAAAAGATTTTAAATCGTTTGTAAAAGAGAAATATTTTTTATCTTAGATTTAAATATTTTTTAAATGGTTTGAAACTCACTCACAAAATAATTGTCTTATTTCAAGTCCGATTTTTATTTTTACTTTTTTATTTTTACTTTTTTATTTTGTACAGGGTGACCCATTTTCGACACTTTTATAGGGTATCTCCGTAACTGTTAGTGCTATCAAAAAAGTAATGTAGGTGTCATGCGTTCTTATTGGGTCAAACTTATAATGGTAAAATCAAAATTTGAAAATTTTCGCTCGCTTAAGAGATACGGGGGAAAATCAAAAAATTGACAATTTCAAAATTACCCTATATTTTCTTAATTTTTTAATTAGATACAGAAAAATGTTTTATACTTACATAAGTTTCTTTATAATGATTGTTGAATGATCTGCCGTTTTCAGATTAAATATACGGGGTCAGATAAAAAAGTTATCGTACCTAACCTCATTTTTTTCAATGGAAGACCTTGTATATTTTAATCTAAAAATATGCTATTTTAAATTCTCCTTTCAAATATATAACACACCATGGATGATATTGGTATCCTAGGCGATTTATTTAAAGTTTATTACTTTAAACCACAGTAGACTTAGTGGTGGAATACTATCGATAGTCAGCCCTATCGATAGTTTCCGATAGTCTAAAGAGTTACTATCGATAGTATCGATAGTACTATCGAAACTATACCAACCTCGATACGTGGTAGAGTTGTTGAGTAATACATTTTACTTATGGACCTTATGGTTGACATACACTTTTTATAAAATACTCCCAAACGTATGACTTCCCGCGTTTACTCATTTTTTAAAGTTTAATTAATTTAATCAAAATTATGGAAGACAGCGAAACGTAGTACACTACAACAAAAAAGCACACATAATACTGAATTAATAGATCCTGGCCAGGGATTCCCTGTAGGATTTTGTTTTAATTTGTCCATAAAGCAATAGATGGCAGCACCAACAGCAAGTAGAGTGCGTATGTGATTAAAAAAGAGACAACCTTTAAAACAGATTTATGATCTAGTGCTGAGTTTGGTTTAGTTTAAACTATCGATGATTACTTAAAACAATCGATAGTTTTCGATAGTAACAAACTATCGATAGTATCGATAGTGCCATCGATAGTATTCCACCACTAAGTAGACTATGAAACAAAAGTTAATATCCTAGAAACAACTATGTTGACTATTAACATTTAACGTAAATTTCATTTTTACATATTCATTTGCGAAAATGACCTATCAACATTTTGAAAAGTTTGAAATCAGTTTATATTGAAAGTGGAAAAAACGAAGAAATGGCACAAAATGTATATTTTGTTCGCTATCCGGAAAGACAGTAACCATTTAAGGACATATTCCGAACATTTGCGATGATTCCCGTTATTTTTTTACCTTAATCTGAATCTTTTAATTTGGTTTCAAAGTAATAAAGTTTAAAAAAATCGCCTAGGAAACCAATATCATCCATGGTGTGTTATATATTTGAAAAGCGAATTTAAAATAGTATATTTTTAGATTAAAATATACAGGGTGTTCCATTAAAAAGAATGAGGTTAGGTCCGATAACTTTTTTACCTGACCTCGTATACTCATTCTGAAAACGGCAGATCATTCAACAATCATTATAAAGAAACTTATGTATAAGACATTGTACTTCTTTTAACTAAGAAAATATAGGGTAATTTTGAAATTGTCAATTTTTTGATTTTCCCCCGTATCTCTTAAGCGAGCGAAAATTTTCAAATTTTGATTTTTACCATTTTAAGTTTGACCCAAAAAGAGCACATGACACCTACATTACTTTTTTGATAGCACAATTAAATGACAAAATAAAAATTTCACATCTTCATTACTCTACAGTGTCTACAGAGTGTTTTAAAGTGCGAACAGTTCTTATTTTCTGCATAAAATGGTGACGGGCGTGCCCCGCGTGCCTTTAGACTCGCCGCCGCTAAACACAATCACTTTGCAGGTACACCTGCGAGATATGTGGCGCTACCGGATCTAAATCTCACACACGAAAATATTGCCCTCAAGCCCAGCCTGTTGATGCCGTACCACCATTCCGAAGGCTGACCAATGGAATACTAACCAGATCCTTAAATCACAAGTAGGCTGGCTATGTTGATGGCAATAGCTTCATTGTCCATAATATGTATTTAATATTGACATAAGGTCTGGTTTTTAATGTTGTTGGTTTTCACTTCTCTTGTTACCAACGGATAACTATGTTTGTTCTTGTTACCTGTGATGTTGATTGTCATTTATGTGTCTGGCGAATTTAACAGTAAGATTAAGAATCTGGGGCTGATGAGCTACTTCTTTTTTTTCACAATATCACCACCAAGTTATTATGCCGAACTAATTAAATGATGGTACCTGTATAAAATTAATTTGTATAATAATTCCTGATCATCCCCAGTATGACAAAAGAACGGCCGATGTGCATTCATTCTAGTCGATGAATGGTTTTGAAAATTTTTAGAGATATATCGATTTGTATAATATTATACAGGGTGTCCCATAATATGTGTGCAATCTCCCGGGTTCAGATAGAACACTTAAAAATAACAGGAGAAGTTAATAAATTTTTCTTCCTACGGCCTAACGTCCCTGGAAATCGTTGTTTTTTAAATAATATATTAAGTACTAGGTGTAATTTAATATTTTTTTAGTATAATGGTTCGTAGATGAGGCTCCTTAAAATTCGCCCTTTTAAACACATTTGGCTTATTTAGTTTGCCAGGGACGGACTAGACGTAACACAAAAATGTTTTTTTTTGTACACCTTGTATGATGAAGGAACGACAATAATATTTTTGAATACTCTAAACCTTAAGCTGAAGAAAGGTACTCTTGATCAATGTCGATAAAGTGAACTGTTTTCGAAAAAAAAATATTTTTCTTCATTATGGTTTTTTGCATTATTAGTTGTTGCTTTATGTTCATAAAATTACCTCATTGTTGTTATGTTTTTTTCACATGTACCGATTTAAATAAGAATATGATGATGCCAGTGTAAGCTTATGGTAGTGTCTTGAAATTTGCGGTTGTTCTCCTTTGTCTTATTAGTTACTAACTTAGTAATGGAATTTACGTATACTGAATATAAATAATATTGAACAAAAATACCTTTTTTTTCGAAAACAGTTCATTTTATCGACATTGATCAAGAGTACCTTTTTTCAGCTTAAGGTTTAGAGTATCCAAAAATATTATTGTCGTTCCTTCATCATACAAGGTGTACAATAACCTTTTTTGTGTTACGTCTAGTCCGTCCCTGGCAAACTAAATAAGCCAAATGTGTTTAAAAGGGCGAATTTTAAGGAGACTCATCTACTAACCATGATACTAAAAAATTATTAAATTACACCTAGTACTAAAAAAATTATTTAAAAATAACTATTTCCATGGACGTCCGTTATGGGCCCGTATCTCCGTAGGGGAGGCCGTAGGAAGAAAAATTTATAGGTACTTTTTCTGTTATTTTTAAGTGTTCTATCTGAACCCGGGAGATTGCTCACATATTCTGGGACACTCTGTATAAAGCGTTTTTTTTTTCCTTTTTTTGTGTCTTTTTTTCAATAAACTGCATTTAATTAAGTATATAATCGTTTCAATATTTGATTTATTGTAGAAATATAAATTTAACAATTTCGTTTTTAATGGACTAATAAAGTAACTATTATTTTTACGATTGTTTTTTATAGTTACGTAAGTAACGCCTACGAAGTTTCAAATACCGTAGTTGACCAATAAAGTGCGATATCGTTTTTTCAAATTTTTCCGTGCTAGTTAAATAACTATTTTGGATTTTAGTAAGTACGAATAGCTTGCAAAAACAATGAAATAATTTATTGCGGCGACATCAATAGGCTTATTGTAAGGGTAAGTTTGGTATTACCTATACTAGTCACAATATAGTACCTATTAGGGGTGTCCAGTCCCGAAGTTTTGTTCCAATCCCGGGATTTTCGGGATATAGAGTATACAGTGTGTCCAAGATATGGAGGGCCTCTATGGGGATCTCGTTAACAGGATTCCGGAGTACCTGTCGACGAGTTTTCTTCCCAAGCGTTTATTCCTGTTTTAGGAAAAAAAAGCTTTGTAATAGAACTAGAACTCGCGGTAAGTCTATATTTTTTTGTTTCGGAAGATTTTTAGATTTAATTTTTTTTACTGCTCCATTTAGAAAAAAATGATGGACTTTCCTCGAGTTGTTAACAAAATTTAGACATATTTCGTTAAAAATTTTTTTTTTTTATTTAAACCGTTTTCATAGGAAGCGAAAACTCCGTTTTTCAGCGTAGAAAATTGAAGTATAGACCCCGATCACGTGCAGTCTCTTTCTTCTTCCGATTATCGTTGTTTCTGTCGGCGTACCGATTATATACGGGCGGACGCTCGACGTATTCTTCTAACTGCAAGGGAAGGTCCAATTCGCCTCGTGCCTTCAAAGCGTGAAACGAACAGGGGTTAAATCGGAGATTTTGACTGACTCCGGCATCCTCTTAATGGTAACATATACAACTTCGATTAAGAGGGGAAAAAGTATCACAATCAAACCATGAACAATATGCCGTACAAGAAGTTTTGGTAAGATTTTTAAGTTTTGAATTGTTTAAGAAAAACTGAAATTTTGATTTTTAATTTAATTTTTTTTTCGATAATTTTGGTTCGATATCAGGCCAAATTTTCGGCATAACCGCAAACTACAGATAATTTTAATAATATTTTTACATAAGTTAATGTTATTTAAAGAACATATAAAAAATAAAGTGATCATAGTTATTTAATATTTATTGTTTAAATTTAAATAACCCATAACAGAATGATAAAAACGAGGCATCACAATTGCGAGACAAAATAGTTGTTAACAAAAAGATCCAAATCTCTTAAATTTGGTTGAAATTAACCCTAATTTATTTAATACGTTTTTGGTTTATTTTAACGATACTGATATTGGATATAGGCCAATTTTTGGTGGATTTGGTAAATGCAAGAATAAGTTTGGAATGAGCTTAACTCTGTACTATGCAGGTTTGTTCGAAAATTTGTCCTGGTACCACAGTAAGTTTTGTAGTACAAATTATATTCTGAATAGAGACCCCCATGTCATTTCCATGCTTCCTGTGACTTGATGATGCATTTTTGTAAGTGTTACTGCAATAATTTTAAGAAAACTTTTATTTTTCAGGAGAACTAATCACTATGATTCGTAGGATAGCCATTTTTCTTTTCTGCGGCAGCATCTTGGTTTCTACCGTGCGAAGTCAACCGGAAGCTCAGGGCGAAAAAAGTTTAGCTGAACTTTTAGCGGAAGTTAACGGCGATGGAAAGCCGGAAAATAACGGTAAATGGTGGAATTTAAATTTATACCATCTTTCATTTGCTACTATTTTTGTCTTTAGATTAATTTGAGATCACCAGCTTGGTGAGATTTATGTACCATTGACTGCTTTATTGCTCTTTATTGCACCTCCCTTAATTGTCGTATTCATTTGAAGCAGTGTCACCTAAAAATTTACTGAAATCATACGGTTGTATAATATATTTCACGTATTTCTTCTTTATTAGATACAGTCTTAGAGCAGAATATCGTGAATATTTTTGGTCCACCAGATACATCGTCGTCTCCTGCTGATATTGAACCGAAAAGTATTCCTGTGAACCAAACATATATTTGTGTGCCATTCTATCTTTGCAATAACGGATCGATTAACACAAATGGCGAAGGACTTATTGATATCAGGTATATTTCATATTTCACTAATTAGTTGAGATTCTTGATACCATTGTTCACAATGGTTGTTTTTGATACCCAGCGGCACAATCCCACAATGAAATGGACCAGGCCACAGGGGCACCCCCCTGTGGCTATGCAACTGGTATATAGACAGTATGTCTGCCAGAATTAAAAAGTTCAAGGTTTATGGTGTAAACCTAAAGCTGAATTTATAAACTCGACGTTGACGATTGACAGTGCTGATCGACGGTGACGGTACAGCTTAAACATATTGAAATGCATAAGACCATTTATATTTGACGATGACGGTGCAGTTTGACGGTGGGTGACGGCCGACATGAACCAATTTTATCTTTTGACGGTGGACGGCCGTAGCAACGTTCGTAGCAAGTTTACACAGCCAATCAAAATCGTGTTTACCTGTCACGTGATATTTTGTAAATATTATTTTATTTTATACCATCTTATTAACCATTTTAAAGTGTACTGTTGATAATTGTTGATAGTATCATTCAGATCACATAAACACCAAAATTAATATAATCACATAAAAATACAGAAAAGCCTAGAAAAATAGGTTATCATCGTCGCCACCGTCAAGTTTATAAATCCAGCTTTTTAGGGCACCGTCAAACAGCACCGTCAAACTGCACCGTCAGGTGTTCTACGTTTTTTCTTACCGTCCATGTATTAAGAATCTGGAAAATGCAGCTCTCAACGAATAATAAAATAAAAGTTTCTTATTTCAGACTAAACGATCGGTCTTGTAGGAACTACACTGAAGTCTGCTGCAACAGAGAAGATCTAACTGAGACATCCATCACAGCTGCACCATCATCAATAGACAAACAAATAGGATGTCATCTCGATTTTAAACAATAAAAAAGTTTCAGGGGTGAGCGTTCCTCCTGAAACACCCGGTATGTTTTATACAGGGTGATTCACAACTTGCATTAGAACTTTATGAAGAACTACTGAACATATCTTTCTGAAACTATGGATATTTAGGTTTATCGATATGGTTTATCTAAAATATTGACATTTTTCTGTTATTTTTGGGTTATACCGAAAGTAGCTGCCACCTTTCGTTTTTTTGTTTAATACAACATAGTTAGTAATTTTTATTCTATTTCTCTATTAACCATTAAATTCAGTCCAAGAGAAAAGGTAAAAAAAATTATATGGATTATTTCATCATCATGCATTTGCCAAATAATTACAAAAAGTAAAATATCATAAACTGTCAGAGTCAGACAAAAACATGTTCTATAAAATTTGCTTAGAATTTAATGATTAATCGATAAATATAATAAAAACTACCATATTATGTTGTATTTAAAAAACTAAAGTTGACATCTACTTCCGGTACAACTGGAAAACATGTCAATATTTTAGTTAAACAGAGTTTATCGATAGACCTTAACTTTCTAAAGTTTCAGGAAGATATGTCAGAGTTTTGAGCAAAGCCTTTTATGTTACGACATTAAACTCAACATACTTCCACATTGTTAAATTTCATAATGTTTATTAACAATGTATATAAAAGTTGATTGCACTGTTGTTTTGAATAGGATGAGGGAATTTTGCTGTATTGTTCGGAATTATCACAAACTGTATAGCATACCTTCGACGTACACAACAAAACGTACAGCATTACCAACAGACCACATGCGGAGGGACTCGAGACTATAAATTCGACTATAAATAATTGGGTCAACAGGATACAGCAAATAAATAAGGTGTTTAAATATAGCTTTTTGAAAAAATCTGAATTCACTCATTACCTTAAATATCACAAGCGCCCACTGTGTACTTGTACAGCATTCGAACACTAATTCTCTGGTCAAAGTAGTTTAGAATGTATATTGTTTGGACTTGACAACAATAAAATATTAATATACCCATCCAGTAAACTTAATTTAACCAAAAAAACTTCTTCAATTCAATTAGTTAAAAGAAAAGGTTGTAAATTATACCATTAATTTAACAAGCAAGTGAAAATGACCATGCATAAAGGATAGCTATATGGTAAAACCCATGAAGGTTCTAAGAGAACTATTATTGTTAATAGTATATGTTCGCGATCATTAAGCATTGGATAGGTAATTTACCTCCATCTGTCACTGCATTCTTAAAAATCGTAATACGCTAAAACCCTATTAATACAGTACATTTGTGCTCACAAAGGCACCTAGCGGAAATGTTCTGGGGTGGTTTTCATTGCTGAATCCGAATATTAGGTTTGCTAACAAAATTTCGTATCGCAACATTGAAAAATATCAAAAATAGGTAAAAACCTAATTTTTGGGTTTTCTTGCTCGGAAACTATACACTTTTCGTAAATAAACGGCATAAATGTCCTGTAGCTTCGCATATACGATATAAATAAAGCATGTGCAGAGAACTGAGAATAATTCATAAATTGACATCCTTTAATAATAAATTAGAATTTGAGAGTATAAAATATGGGTTTTTCGACAATTTTCAACTATCTCTTGAGCCTGAACGGTTCGTCGAAGAAAAAAACCTTAATAATGAAATTTGAAGGAAATTTTATGGACTTTCATTTTGAATAGGATGGTTAATTACGAAAATGGGATAGTTTCCGAATTATAAGGAAAAAACCGCCAAAAATTGAGATATTTTCTATATTTTTTCAATGTTGCGTCATGAAATTTTGTTAGCAAAACTCAAATTCGGATTCAGCAACCCAAAAAATATATATAATGGATAAAAACAAAACTACTCCAAAACATTCCCGGTAAAAACAAAATTTAATTGGAGTATATTTAAGATCAACCGTCTGGCCTACATCTAACTAAAATAAAATCCTTCCTCAAATAATTTGAGCTTCAAGTTTTCCCTGAGAACATTAGTAGAATCATTAAAAAAGAAATCTATAAATGTAAAAACTCAACATAGTGAAATCTCCCATAACTGGACACTACGGTTCCGCTACCAAAAGCCCAACTAGCATCAAATAAGTTATAAAGTAGAAACTGTTACTAATTGACACTGTTACTATATGTACATATATGACTATAAAAACTTGGTAATTGGCACAATACTACTACTAAATTAAAATTATTAATATAATTTACGTAATACTTACTTGGTATAGTGACTTTATGGTGTCATTACTTTATGGCCAGTATTAAGGTTACTGGAACTACGCCGCCTCAACATTTAGCTACTTATATAACACCACAACTGTAAAGTAAAAAAGAAAACGTGGCCGTTACGACCGAAATATAACGTGTAAGTAGGCGCGACTACAGAGTAATGTTAAAGGTACCCACTACTACAGAGTGACTAATAAAATGACCATACAGTAACCTATTCGTAAGCGTTCTATGTTATCTTACGGACGGACGGAGGACTGAACGTTTCGTTCTCGACGCTGTTCGCGAGATCAAAATCAAATCGTTTCACGATACGCCATGTTTTATAGGGAACAATGCAGGCACGTAATCGTTACCAAAAAATGATTCCCAATTTTGGGAACTTATAATTGATCTTTATTAGTGGCGAATACGTAGCGGCGACTAAAATTGCTAGTTGGGGTCATGCCCTGCCGGTGTCACAGCCTTAGTATGGCCGAGTTTATAAGATCTTTGGTATGGCCTTTGAATATCGAAGGTTAAAGGAAAACAGATCAATGTATATATTGTATATAACGTATTATATCGCCTGGTTTACACTGTTTCGGTCTATCTCAAACATACTGTGTTGGCTATCCATACGCTATAAAACGAAACGCCCGCAAACTCATGTCGATTTGGGAGTTCATCGCATTATGACTTGGTCATATCTATCCGTATTTCTTTTCGAAATTCAAAGGTATAGCACATACCAATTCAGTTTGAATTACATTGACAAGAAAAGGAAGTTTTCATTCTGAGCAGAAACCCATCTCGGCTGTTACGAATCGTAAGGACACAGAAGTCTATTTTGCTTGTTTACTACACTGATAAAAATGCATTTACCAATATCGTGAGTTACAAAATTGGAGCTACTTCAACCCACTTCTCTATGTTGTTCTAACTGAGCCTACCAATTATCACAAATTATTTAACGCTACAGTAATTCAGGTTCTTTTGGTTCGCATCAACCCAGAAAGTGATTTTTATCAATATTTTAAACATATTTGGGATCACCACAATTCCTCATCTTATAACTATTTTATGAGTTACCTGAACTCAGTTTCTGGGTTGGGAAAACTTATTAATTGATTATAAAGTGTCGTTTTAACCCGGACGTGCATTATTTTAACTCATTACCATGTGTAAATTATTTTGAGTTGGAATAATTCAGGAAACGCGCTCCAAAACCCCATATCGAGGGTAAAACGCAAGATCGTAAGGTCACGGAAAGTTCCGAATTCGTGCTCGTGCAGGTTCTTAGCCGTAGTATGCTCCCATGTCTATAATTAATTCATTTGATTATTTTTTTTTAAATATACAACAAAAATGTCATACCTTGAAAAAACAAAAGGCAATGGAAGTCCACAATATGCAGGCGTTAAATCAAAGAAATATTTTAAGTTCCAATAGTCCACAATTTAGGTACTGGTAGTACAAAATTTGGAGTCTGGTAGCCCAAAGAGTGAGTTATTCCAGCCACCATCGTAAGCTAAAACAACTTAAATGTCAAGTTTTGATAGCTCGAATCATGAATTAATCCGTCCTGACTAGTAACGCATCACAATTCACATACTGGTAGCTACGGTAGCCCATCAATAATTTAAGGGTTTGTTTGGGGGCGTGAGCTATTCCAACGCATAAAATAACCCATCTTCTGTGCTATCATAACTTATGAATAGTAAGTTGGTGCAATTTCTTCGTTTTGGTTGCCGTAATTCAGAGGTCTGGGCTGTCTCCTATTAGCAACACGCTTCGGTCTAGGACACCTCATATTTGAGATATATCAACTCGAAATTTCGCTCAGTGTAGGTACCACCTGACAAGACTTATTTCTGCTCTTAAGATTTGTATAATGAAAAATTGGGGCATGTCCGCAAATTAAAATAGCACCCAGCAATCTCACTACATTTGTCGGTAGATAACTTTTATATTAGAAGAATGATTGGGGGGAGGTGGTATCCCTTTCGGACGTCTCTGTTTAATAAAATTTCTTTATTGCATTGTTGCGTCTATATACATAATTATATGCGCCTAGTACACAAAGATCATTATAATCGATAAATTCCGATTTCAACATTCAATCCAAGAACATGGTCAACAAATACTACTTCATCGGAATATCAAAATCAGCAGATACAAAACAAATTAAATTTGAAACAATATAAACAGCGCTGCCCGGCGCGAGTACCAGTTAACCCAAACCTAAAGATAACGTCAATAAAATTAAAATTTACCAGTTTTGACCATAATTATACGATTTAAAAATAGTCTATACCGTTTTCAAAATATTCTTGGGCGCATGCTGATTATTCCGACTCGATTTTTCAGTACTATAATGTCAGACTGCCAGCGGTTACGAGAAAAACAGTGATAGGATTTAATTCAAGGAGTACAACTTTGAGTGGTCATCATTGCCTTCGTTTCGGCAGCACTCGTGTTGCCGTGCCGGTGGGTGTTGTTTGTAGTGTAATTTACAAGGTAAAGTATTAAATTATTGTTTTATGTGAATATGTTTACTAATGTTAGGTACTATATATTTATATACAGGGTGTTCGTTCAGCTCATCCTTTGAATCTAGTATAATATATATAGAGAGAAACTACAAAGGTTTACAGGATGCTGAGAAATACACTCTGAATGTAGATAAACCTTTAACTTTTTAAAAATATAAGGTGGATTTTTATTCTTTGATCGCCTTGTCTCGCCCTTGTTCATATCGGAGTGTCGGGAGGGAATGGACCAAACTCCAGTGACGTAGCAAAACGATCATATTGAGAGGTGATTAGTCCCCTCTCTAAGGAAAGCAGAGTAAAGCCCTGGTTTTTATTACATTTCGTTCATTGGAACGGACGGAAAAGTTAGTCGTTGGTCATTTGGTCGCATAGTGTGATTTTGACTGCAGTACAAGTGCGTGGTTCAAAATGGACGATATTAGTAGATTCATTTGTAAAGGGTGATCACGTATTATGTCCCCCCATCTTAACCTTTATATTTTACATACTTGAGAAAAATTAAAACTATTTCGTTTTCATAGCAATCACAATTTTGCACAATAATAATCTGCCGCCGAAAAACTCCGTTCAAATCCAAAAGGTTGGGTACCGACGAAATTTCGTCAACGAAAAGTTATTCCGCTTGACTTGTGTCATTATTATTAAGTGACACGGGTTATCGGTTCTTTGATTTCGGATTTATCACTAGGCATACTAGGCCTAAGACTTCGTATTTAAAGGGGCCTCAAAAAGAACCAAACAATAAAAGAGGTTAAAATAAAAAATACGATTTTAAATTGACAAATTAAATTAGACGTGCGGTGCCTCACACTGGCAACAGGACAAGAAAATCTACGACAGACTAAAGAATCGGCGTAACTCAACGCCCTCACTATTTTTACCGACTTTATTATTATTAATAAATCGGAATATACAATGTGCCTATTTTTGGTTATAGGGGGCCCTAGACCCGTTACGCAATTCGGAGTCTCTTATCACTTCAAGAAGTATTTTTTCCTTAATAAGTTATGCAACAGTAATTTATTATGATTTACTAATATCATACGATCTCAAGTTAGTGCCGTCTTATATATCATGTACATAACTCGTAAATTACTTGGTTGCATATTAAAAAATAGGTGTCTAATAAAGGGCCTCAACCTCATGTTGAGTAAAACCAACCCTACTTGTAAATCAACAGACCTAAATGATATTTGTTGCCATTGCAAATACTACTTTAAAAACCTTGTATACCAGTCGTTTTAAATTTTCTCAAGTATGTAAAATAAAAAGGTTAAGATGGGGAGACACAATACGTGATCACCCTGTACAAATGAATCTACTAATATCGTCCATTTTTAACCACGCACTTGTACTGCAGTAAAATCCACACATGTGACCAAATGACCAACGACGAACTTTTCCGTTCCAATCCACCGAAATATTTCGTGACGAAATGTAATTAAAACCAGGGCTTTAGAGAGAAGGGAATAATCACTTCACTCGATATAATCATACTCCTAAGTCGAGAATAGACACTAGACTGTATTGTGCAAGTAAAAATAATGGTAAAACCTCATATGCCTGGAAAACATTCGTCCAAATGTTGCTTAATCTGATGATCGGAATTTGCAGGAGCTCCCTATCATGCCGATTACTGCTGATAATACAGTTCTCTATTCTGATTTTTACAGGAACATCTTCTAGTAGTCCATGTTATTAATTTTGTAAAAAATTTAAATAATGGTCTCCCTTGTCTTGGTTTGTTCGGGATTTTCCAAAATAAACGTATCTGACTTTTTGTTTTACATCGATAGTAAATGTAAGGATGTTTGTATTTTAGTTACGGTGCATTAACTCGACAAGTCAAAATTTAAACTATTTGCACAATCGCTACTCTTGGAGTTTGGTCCGTTTCTCCCTACTCACCCGGTATAGTGTAAAAGTTGTAACTGGAATAAATTCCTTAAAATAATCCCATACTTTTCTGGGTAAAATCAAAACACGTCAACTTTAATTTTTGAGCTGTTACCTACATTTTTAACCAATTATCAAAATTTTACACTGGAATTCTATAGGATTCCCATTATTTGCATATCAAATTTTCTCATTAGGGCTCCCTATAATACAGGAAGTTGGGTTTGAATACGTATTAACAAATTATTTATTTATAGCTAAATTATTAACATTAACATATCCGTGGCTCCACCCTAGGAGCCGGCACTGGAACTGCATACATACAAATAATAATATTTATCCTATATAAATATAATAATGCATTTAATTATTAACGGCAAATGCTTTGTTCAGATTTGAACAATTATTAACAATACATAAACGGCTCAGGCGGTTCCGTGGTTAAAACAGCAATCTCTGGGACGAGGTTTCGTACATTCAAACCGGCAAACCGACTTTATACATCAATAATCTTTTATTTCGTTAGCGGAAGTATGGTTTTTCTATTTTTTCTCAAATTTGATACGTATTTGTAAAGTCTAAAGTAAATTGGGGATAGTGTCTTCGAAAATATTTCTCTTAATCAAAGCCAAGCGAAACGAAGAAAGAGTCTAATATAGCGGATCCGAAGCTGCTATATAAACAAATTTGTGAAGACATTTTAGGCACTGCTATTAAGCAAATTAAAACTATATTTTCGGACATCAGTGAATTAATTTTTTTCGATTTATTGACCAAGAATAATTTTTTGTCCTATTCAAAGTTGTTTCCGCAAGAACTATTTGACAGTTTATTGAAGCAATATAAAATGTTCGAATCTGTTCAACTGAAAAATTAACTTAAAAACCCATTACTTTCGTCTTAGTCGAGAAAAACATATGCGGGATAACTGGCCATGGGACTCAGTAGATCTTGTTGTAGTATTAACAAACAATGAACTTTTTATGCTCAAATTATTGCATATTTGCCATTATAACAGTAGAATACCATTAAAATACAAATAAGCATGCTAATCAATGTTTTTTACTGAAAGTCCTGAAAAATGTTCAGAAAATTGAAAACTCTCTTTGAAAATTTCCTAGTATTTACTATAAATTTTGACCAAATTTAGGTGTGTATTTTGGGTTTGTTCGTGGGGCGAGCATCTTCCCCTTTTAAGTTTGTAAAATTACTCATTTTATCATTTCCACCCCCTACAAAAGTTTCTAACGACGCCCATGGGAGCAGTGTATGATCGAGGAGCGTCGGGATCTACCTATAAGGCGAGCAGAGAGGAAAAAATTGATAAAACAATAACAATACACGCGTAGAGCTCATAAAAGTAACATTATGTCAACTTGATAGTGCAAGAATTGAAAAACAAAACACTATAGTTATTATCTTAGACTTATCTTTTTCCTAACACCGTAGCATTTAAGGTGTCAACGTTATCGTACCGTTGGTTGTGAATTTGGTTCTTTAAATAATCCCACAAAATGAAGTCGAGCGGTGTTAGGTCGGGCGATCGGAGAGGCCATTGAATATGGAAGTTTGTTCCAATCCTTGACAATTAGAAGTAGTACTCAGAACTGAAGTTGTGGGTCATCTTGCTGAAAATGAAGTTTCGGCATGTCATCTATTTGTTACATGCAGGTCGTCTAAGAAATGATTCAGACATAAAATGCCACGTACCTACCAACAATTATTATTGAGAAATGAACTTGTGAAGCTATTGGATGCAGTATCGTAACCAGATCTTAGTTTTGGGGAGAGGGCCCCCAATACCACCAACCAATGTTCTTTTTTCTGTTGCACATTCCAGTTCCAGTTTAAACAGAAAAAAATGTAATATACAGGAGATAAAAATATATATATTATTTCTACTTCTAAACTCAAAAAGACTATGTTCGATTCTTTTTGCACGCTTCTTCTATGCTAAATAGCTTACAAAATACTAGTATAGTCTAATTTAACCCATTTGGTATATTTAATAAATAATGTTACTGTTCAGAGACACTTAATTTGGATAACCCTGTATAGTGTTTTCTGACGATACAAACGTTAAGGAATATAATAATTACGTATTTATGTTTTTGGGTTAGTTTGACGGTGGGTTTTACCAAAAATAAGCGAGGCCATTTATTATTTATAAATATTTAGTTGCATAATAATTTGAAGATAAATGTAATTGTTTCTCTTCTTACTTGAAAGCTTTCGAATCAACTAAAGAAGTTTCTGCAGGCAAGTATACATATACAATGGGCGGAGTACGTAAGTTAATAACTCATTATATACAGGACCATTGACGTAACTAGAATGATTTTGTAAGGGGGGCCTGGCCCCTAGTCCAGTAGGATTTTAATGAAATATATATGTTAAAAGTATGTATGGCTTCGATCTTCGGAAATACTGACGTTTCGATTTCGATATGGGGGGTTGAGGGGGGGGGGGGGGGGGGGAGTGGGTGTTATGACCCCCTCCTGGATCCGCGCTTGTTAGTTGTAGTAGCAGTACGTAATAACAATAACAATTAAAGACAGAAATAGCAAAACTAATTTTAATATCTTCAGTTTTTTCGAAACAAATGTAAATTACATGGACGTACGAGGGGTATTTTAATGAAGATTGTCAATTTAAGGTACAAAACGTCGGAAAACCAGTAAGTGTTGTATATCACTGAACGTAGATTTCGGTCTTCTTTCATCATTTAAACAAAAAAACCAGGCCCGTATTTAAAAAAAAATAATTCGATGAAGGTGACCTAAAGACGAAACGTCGCATGAAAGATCTGATGTTGCCATCTTGTGTAGAATAAAAAGTAGCAATGAGAAAGTGAAACTTATTTTTGCGCATATCTTCGAACAACGTCAGGAAAAACTGAAAACCTACCGTTTCCGAAATCCCAATCGTGAAGGCCGAATTTGTAACACCCTGTTTAATATACAAGACAAATATATTTTTAAAAATATCTTAATAGAAAATGTCTAGTATTTTTGTGAAATAAAAAGGCTATTTCTATTATTCTAAATTTTGTCAAATTTTTAAATGATTAACTGCATTACATACAAAGTAAGGTCAAATTAACTATGCCAAAATATACAGGGTATTATATATAACCTAACTTCCTCTATAAAAAAAATTGTCAAAACATCTTCATAAAAAAAATCGATCTTGTATAGCGAGTTGGTACTCGCTCTCATAAAACGTTTTTAGCTCCCGAGATATTCACCATGAATGAATCTGTCGGTATTTTGTCTTTATCACAACCAAGGCGTCTTTTAGTGATTTTTTACTACGTATCCATTTCTTTAGTGCATTTTTGCTGCGTATCCATGTCTTTTAAATAGCCCTATTTTTTTAATATTTTTTCTGACTCTGATCATTTTAAAGCATTTTTAGGTATCAGTCATCACTGGTATCAGTTCAGTAGTTTTTAAATTACTAAGTATTTAAAAATGTCTGGATCCATTTGATGTTTACTGGGTCTCCAAATAAAAGACCCGCGTATCCGAATGGACGTTAAAAGATGCTTTGATCAAAACCAAACTATGTAGAAAGGCATCTTATGTCAGACATGTACTTCCTAATGCGCACAGATACTAATAAACCACAGGACAACTTTAGCATTTCGGAGGTGACTTCACAAGTTTAATAATGTATCACACATCACACTGTCATTCGTAAAGAAAATATTGTGCGTTCCTGGACCGGAAAATATATTGGAGGCCTTCTCAAGCTTACTGGGCGAGTAGAGAAGGTACTCGATCTCCAAAACACATTTTCCGATCTTGTTTGATGATGCTGATGCTGGAGCCTCAGGAGCCTGTGAATATTCATATTCATATGTTAAAAATAGTATATTACCTATATTACTTTACAATGCTTTACATAAGTATATGTATATATTTAATCTTAACATTTTTTTAACCTTCACGATTTATATTTTAATTTAATAACATAATTCCACTTATATTATGATATTTATGAGATGAAAACCTGTTAATTTGTTGTTTTTTTTAATAACCCAAGATCAACAAAAAACCGATGCTTATTCATATAGAAAGAACCGACATATTCTTCAAAAGATCATCTTCTGCATGGAATTTCATCTCTGCGAGATGAAATTCTGTTGCAAAATCAAAAATATCACCCTTAGAACAAGAAATGTTCTGTTGTTGACAATATATATACATAAGTCTGTTCTCTTGATAATCTTGATACACAACAAACATGTTCTCTGCTGTTAAAAAGCAGTTAAATCTCGATTTAAATTAATAAATTGATATCCCCGTAAAGAGAATTATTTCTAAAAATCCTTTCCTCCTCCACTGAAGTGATCGCTGAGAAGGTCTTGAGAAAGCATTGCCCAAGCCGGATACGTCAATGGTTTATGTATTTATAACTTTTACATCACAAGTTGATCAATGTTTAACCACATCCTCGGGTACGTCAAATAGAACCGTAAAGATATCTCGTACAACTTTTATTTTTCAGGTTCACAGATCATCATGATTCTTAGGTTATCCATTCTGTTCTGCGGGTGCATATTCCTGGCTACTGTCCGAGGTCAAGCGGCGGCTCAGGGTGGAGCAAGTTTAGCTGAACTTCTAGGTCAAGTAAATGCCGGACAAAATCAAAACGATAAAGGTAAATTTAGATCTTCCATTGTTGCTTGTTCCATTGGCAGAATGATAATTTTTCAAATGTTTTCTAGTTGCTATAAGTAAGGGCAACCAGATATAACCTCAACAAATCGCATAGGACCCAACTTATGCTCTACTTTCTCCCCCACCAGTAACGTAAGATGTTTTACTTTTCATTACAGAGGTCTTAGAACAGAACATCAAGGATATATTTGGATCACCTGATACCCCGACGTCTTCTCCACCGCCAGATCTTCAACCCAATAGTGGGAGTAATCCTGGGACAGGAAGCTGCACATGTGTCCCATATTATCTCTGTAACAATGGATCAATTAACACAAATGGAGAGGGAATTATTGATATTAGGTATGTTTGATTTTTTACGTTCGTGTTCGTTCGAGTACATACAGGGTGTTATGGAAATGACGTATTATATTTAAACAGGCAATTCCTGAGATGAAAACAAATTGATGAAAAATATCCAAAAATGGCGCTTTAATTTAATATGCCCTGTACATAACCTTATGTCAAACCAAAAATTACCACGTGGTGCCCCTGTTCGGAAGGTAAACACAGCAACATATGGCAGTGAATCTTGAACAGTGTTGTCATATCTTCAGGGTAAACTCTTTAGAAAGTCAATAACCGTTTGACAGATTTCAAGTTGTTTATTTTTCAGGGTACATTATTATAAACTTTTACGTTCAGTTCGCTGGGAAACAATCTCTGATTTATAAACTTGAACTGACTCGAACGAACCGCCGCGGAGCTTATAAATGGTTAGGTATGTTCTCATTTGTTCAATTCGAACGACACCCGTCAGATCTGGACAACTTCGAAGTTTATAAATGCCACTTACCCTTTAGAAAAAAAAATGCTATTTAACTTCTCGGACTTATTTAAAACCAACTTAATTTATAAAAAATACCAAGTACTCACATCACAATATCACATTAGTTTTCGCGTCAAAACACATCTAAGTAGCGTTCAATCTGAATTAGTATTTTAAAGTGCTACTGTGTAGACAAAAAAACGCCCTTATTGTCTGGGAAATAATGTATTTAACATCTAATAATTTTCTAAATAAATAACACGTTGGTTCTCTCGATCGATATCGGGTGGCTTCTTTAAACAGCTGATTTTGGACAATCGGGCTAATATTTAAAAATACAGCGTTGCCACTTTCGATGTTTTATAAGCGACTATCATAAATTGCCGAATTTCCTTCTATAATATTACTTTCCTGTATAATTATAGTCTCGGAAATGGCAACCGCGCTGGCTCTGGTAGCGGAGAGTTCTCGGAAAGGAAGTCCGACTGGTCCGAAGGTGGACTAGACCATTTATTTCAAATAGTAGTTCCTGTCAATTGTTAACATAATTGTTTCATTTTATCTTTAGTAAAGGGTTAATGGCCCATAGAAATTAGCGTTTTTATTATTTCTATTGCGAAATGATTAAGTGCTCTTGTTCTATGTGTGTTATTGTAAAGTGTAATTATGCGTTAGTGTTGGGGTTTAGTGATAAGCATATTATGCACTCCCACACTATCATCAGGACACGTGATGAGCATAAAGTTTTTCACATAGAAAAAAGAACTGAAAGTGTCTGCGCCCTGGATTCCTTAATCGCGTCCTGGATTTACTTTCTAAGTAAGCTAAATATTTATTTTTATAAGAAACTAAAGTTTTGCACTTTTAAACAGTTTGGCAACATTGTGCCTGAACATCTGTTGATTACCCAGCTGGGCAATGTAATATGTTCATCTATGAATGTGTGGAGAAGTTATGTGTGGGTTTAGGGGTGAATTACCCCACTTTTTAAACGTTCGATTTAAAAAACAACAACGCTTCTCTAGGACACCCCAGGAGTCACCCATTTAAATATAATACGTCATTTCCATAACACCCTGTATAGTGTGATGTTGTTAGTCCGAATTCTCCATGCTGTCAATTTGACATTTTCCTGTCTATTTAATATCAACAAATGAAAGCGTATTTTCCTCACATGAAATTCTATTTGGTTAAGATTCGTTATATCCTTTTATGAGGTCAAATATTTTTGATTCTGCTTCCCAATGGGACATTCTCATAATTGATTTATTTCTCCTCTCATTCCGTATCGAAGAAGGCCGGGCTAGGAGTTGCGAATTGCAATAGATAATATTTACAATACTTACTGAACTTCCGATCACTTTTTATCTACCAAGGAATTCTTCTTATCTACTTTTCCTAAATACGCCACTGTGTCCTTTATGGTGCAGAGAGAAACTATTTTCTAATTCCGTCTCTGATGGACTATATAATTAATGGTTGATTATGCAATATATAAGATATTATTCCTTCGTTTTGTAAAACCATATTTAATATTCATTTAATTACAGGTCAGGTTAAATTACCAATATGCTGCTAATTATAAATTTGCATTTGCTCCGCGTTAGGTCATCGGTATATTCAAAGTGTGGGAATCCCTCTGTTAACTAATTTATTCATCTATTTGTGGTCTGTCTGTTTAATTGTATATATTATTAAGATTTTTAAAGCACCTGTATTGTTAAAAATGTGCAATAAAAAACATATTTTCAGAAAAAAGGTTTAAATTAGTCGAATATACGTATACTACAGACAGGCACGTTGCTAGTGGTGGTACCCCCAACCCCCCAGCCCCCCCCCCCTCTCCTAATGATTCGTTTTCATACGTTTTAGTAGCTGCAATAATTAAAATGTAACGCTTCTATTTCAGAATAAATGATGGTCCTTGTGAGAGCTACATTGAAGTCTGTTGCAACAAAGAGGATCAATCTGAGACAATCATCACGCCTAAACCACCAGTAATCAAACAAACAGGATGTGGCTTCCGTCATCCCGATGGTGTGGGCTTTAGGATAACTGGGGATAAGGAGCACGAGGCTCAGTTTGGAGAGTTCCCATGGATGGTAGCTGTTTTAAGGGAAGAGACGGTAGAGGGCAACACCAATAAGTTAAACGTATATCAATGCGGAGGTGCTCTGATTCATCCTCAAATGGTGGTTACGGCAGCGCATTGTGTGAGTGGAAAAGACAAAACCTTTAAAATACGAGCTGGAGAGTGGGATACTCAGCACACCCAAGAATTATATCCTCATCAAGATAGGGAAGTACAAAGCATAGTTGTACATCCCCAGTACTACGCTGGGGCGTTGTACAATGATGTTGCAGTGCTTTACCTTAAAACGCCTTTGGAAATTGCTGAAAATGTCGATACCGTTTGTTTACCTCCTCAAGGAACCGTTTTAGCTCCTGGGACGACTTGTTACGCAACTGGTTGGGGTAAAGATGTGTTCGGACAAAAAGGAAAGTACCAAGTCATTCTCAAAAAAATTGACCTTCCAGTTGTTGCCAACGCGGAATGTCAATCGAAACTTAGAACCACCAGACTTGGCAAATTCTTTCAACTTCACACATCGTTTATGTGTGCTGGTGGAGTAGCCGGAAAGGATACCTGCAAGGGTGACGGTGGTAGTCCTTTAGTTTGTTCCATTCCTGGAAAAGGGGACAGATATTATCAAGTTGGGATTGTCTCTTGGGGCATCGGTTGTGGAGAAAATAATACTCCGGGTGTTTATGCAAATATGGCGCTGTTTAGTGATTGGATTGATTCTCAAATGAAATCGTTTTCGTTAGATACGTCTACTTATCGATATTAGTTCTCTATAACTGTACTGATTTTTAAGTTAAAAATGTATGTATTTTTAATTAAATTTTATAAGTAATATTCTTATTTATTTGCATTTTACCCACTCTTATAATCCAACCACACCAAAACGACAAACCCGAAGCTTCTTGGGGAAGAGTTGCGTTGAGCTGATGGAAGCCATATTTTACTATTTTTGTTGTAGTCGTATCACCGTTATTATTAGTGATTACATTGCAATAATAACTATATGTCTTATGTCACCCAATACAGCCAGTTGGATCAAATGTCCTATAAAGTTTATATGTATGTGATCTAAGAATGGTTTGTGTTGTGTGTTTTTTTAGTTATTTCATTTCGTCTATCGAGGATTCATCACATTTTAACCTAATATCAATTATGTTCAAGTGGAGTACCTCTAAACGAGTTTTCTTCCCAAGCGCATAACTAGTAATCGAGCTATAGATGATGGGTGGTTGTTAATGTCGTTTTGATCGGCTGAGAGTGTCAAAAATACTACATAACCTCAACTATTATTATAAAGGACCCCGCATGCACGGAACATATGGGAATCAGTCCTCGGTTAAAAACTTTGATGCTCGGGGATATTATCCAAAAATCGATGCTGATCAAAAGTCCGAGGTCCGAAAATATACAGAGTGACCCAAAAAAATGTGACAACATAAGTAATGCTGTATTTTTTTAAATGGGACACCCAGTATTTTAGTGCATATTTAGGTTCGTATTAGTGTTCTTTATAATTGCCTAAAGTTTTATTTCATTTGGTTATGTAGTTGAAGAGGAATAAATAAAAAATAAAAAATAAAAGTTTTGCATTTTTAGAAAAAAATTTAAAAAAACTACCTAAAATAACTTTCTTAACCAAGGAATTGGTTGGAATTTAAGACAAGAGGTCTACTGATACTGTGGATATAATAGCGTTTAACTATTTTATACAGGGTGTTCATCATTAGGTTTCAAACAATAAGACACTTTTCAAAATAATTTTTCTCCAGATTTTCAAATGGAACACCCTGTATATCATTTGGCTATTGGATGTAGAATTCATAAGCATTCTTTTTTTTTAATGGAAGCATATAACACTTGATTTCACGCTTTTATTATTTATTGATAATTAACTAGCAAGAAAAACTGCACTTTTCTCTCGTATGTATGTGTTAGGCTGTTAGTCCTAAATAACAACAATACTAAATTAAAGAACTGTCAAACTATAATAAACAAACGGATTCTTATTTTATTTCAAAGGTTTTTAGTCATGCATACCATCACTAATGAGCGGTCTTGATAGTATTTTATCTGAAATGTTGAGGAATGCAAATAGATCATTTGACGAGCGTATTAACTTGTGCTCTGATCAACATGGTAGGCATTTTGAACATTTAGTCTAGTTTATAATTATTAATCTAGTCGCCTATGCTTAAGCTTCAAAATAAAAACTGTACTTATTTAATCAACATAATTTATGAAAGCAATTATTTCAAGAACGGCTAGAAATAACTTATATGCTTCCATTACAAAAAAAGAATGCTTATGAATTCTACATCCAATAGCCAAATGATATACAGGGTGTTCCATTTCAAAATCTGGAGAAAAATTATTGTAAAAAGTGTCTTGTTTGAAACCTAATGATGAACACCCTGTATAAAATAGTTAAACGCTATTATATTCACAGTATCTCTAGACCTCTTGTCTTAAATTCCACCCAATTCCTTGGTTAAAAAAGTTGTTTTAGGTAGTTTTTTTCAATTTTTTTCTAAAACTGCTAAACTTTTATTTATTACTCTTTAACTACATAACCAAATGAAATAAAACTTTAGGCAATTATGAAGAACACTAATACGAACCTGAATATGCAATAAAATATTGGGTGTCCCATTAAAAAAAATACAGCATTACTTATGTTGTCACACTTTTTTGGGCCACCCTGTATATTTACGGACCTCGGGCCCATGGAGACTTCTGATCAGCGTCGATTTTTGGATAATATCCCCGAGTATCAAAGTTTTTAACCGAGGGCTGATTCCCATATGTTCGAGGAAATTCGAGTGGAAGTAGAACATAGTAGTTTTGGGTTATTGTTCTTCGCTTTATACGATTTGATCTAAATAAAATATTCTAAAAATGAAAGTTGAAAGTAGTAAATGTAGCAAATGCAGTTTAAAAGTAACAAAATTCATACTAAGAGTATGTAGCAAATTATATTTACCACGGTAGTAAATTACGTATTACGTAGTAAATGTAAAAATCTAACAACTTATATTGGGAGACAATCGCCTGGTTTACCAGAATTTCGATCTATCTCAGACATATCCGTGCGCTACAAAATGATATGCCCCCTGAAATGATTTGGGAGTTCATCGGATTATGAATCAGTTATATCTATGCGTCTTTGTTATAGTTCGAAATTTAAAGGTTACATTAACTAACAACTCTGGTCGAGAGATGCAGGAGCCTATAGATATTTAATGGTATTTTTCAATATATTAAGAAAATGCACCGTTAGACTTCAGCAAAAATACTTTAAGATCGAAACCTTGATTTTACTTATTTGCCATTAAAATGATGACAAACAACCATTAGGAAATAATCAGGTTTAAAAAACTAAGGTAAACATTACTTATTATTCATAATTTCTAAAATTTCAAACAGTAAAATTTAAACAAGTAACTAAATGATAAATAATGGCCTAAATACATTTTATAATGATAACGATAGCCTATATATACGTAAGTTTGACCTAACAAGAGATTATGAACGGCATTTCCATAATACCAGTTATCGTTCTTCTACCAATAATTATTGTTGTTATTCATGAGATAGCTCTTCATTTTAAAGATAATAGTGGTAAATATGTTTTAAGAAATTTAAATACTTTTTAATTAATTTTTAATGGTAAGTGTCAGTATTAACCGAAATGTGGATCCCTTGTCTCTATAGTCAGTGTCGGTTCTCCCACAGGAGCCCATGCGCACGTGCACCCCCAAAACAAAACGAATAAAAAATATTAATTTCTATTCATTGAATATTATTTATCGTATAAAGTCCGACCCTTCCTAATATTTTATCGTACCGTCAAACTAAAAAAGTCCGACCCTCCCTAATATTTTATCATCTCGTCAAACCAAACTGTATAGATCCGGCAACCTTGCCTCGGTCGACGTAAATGACGATTAGGACGAGAGTTGCTAGCCTAGAAAGTAATTGTGTTTCATGTTTTTTAGTTTAAATCCTTAAATAAAATCATATCGAGTATCATTTATCGACCCTACACAATAGTGCTTAAACGTAAAGTCCATTCTTCGGTTCTTAATTGTAGAAAATTAATAACAGCCTCATTAAGTTTGGAATACCCTCTATAAATTTTTTTTCATATATTTCCATTTTTAAACTTTCTAATAAAGTCCCTAGATTTACCCTTTGTGGTATGCGTTAAATTAATTTGGGGTTTAGGTGCTCCCGCATTCTTCAGTTCAATTTTTTGCTCCAAACTCAAAGAGCTAAAGTTATAGTACTACATACACGAACAGACAACAGCGCGGTGCACACAAAAACTGTGCGCCCTTTCCATGTTAAATCGCCATAGCCCCGCTATCCCGCGCTGCCACCCGCCACCTGTTACTACAGAGAAACTGCACCACTTAATCACACGTGCGAGCAAGTCTCGTCATAATCGTCATTTACCTCGACCGAGGCACGGTTGCCGGATCTATACAGTTTGGTTTGACGGGATGATAAAATATTAGGGAGGGTCGGACTTTTTTAGTTTGACGGTACGATAAAATATTAGAGAGGGTCGGACTTTATACGATAAATAATATTCGATGAATATAAATTAATATTTTTTATTCGTTTTGTTTTTGGGGTGCACGTGCGCATGTGCTCCTGTGGAAGAACCGCCACTGAAAGAGTGTTAACGAAAGCTGTACAAAAAAAAACGAGTGATTAGTTTTAATATTTGTAAATCGATTATAAACGAAATACTTTTGAATAATGACTACGCGACGGTGAAGAAAACCCATTATAATTTCTAGTTTAGAATTTCGAGAATACAGTCATAATTCTGAGTTTTAAGTAAGAAATGAATATTTGATTATGGACTTTACGTAATCCCTATCATTAAATTTAGGTCTATTAAGCTACATGTTTAATTATTTTGGATTTCCTGGTTTTAAATTGGAATGGAATTCCGAGTTTTACTCCAATTTGAATTTCATTAAAAATTTATATCTTTCTACGGGCGGCAGTAAACAACATTTATATGTATGTCTGTTTGAAGGTCGTAGACAATGGTGTTTCTTGAATAATAGAAAAGTTTTGGACTTGCATTGTCTTTATTTGTTATATATCACAACGTTTCAACTGGTAAGTATCTCCAGTCGTCTTCAGGTGAATACTGTATTCACCTGAAGACGAC
This sequence comes from Barypeithes pellucidus, assembly GCA_963991005.1. NCBI lineage: Eukaryota > Metazoa > Arthropoda > Insecta > Coleoptera > Curculionidae > Barypeithes > Barypeithes pellucidus. The sequence continues at coordinate 17,981,705 of OZ022559.1, forward strand.
TGGAGATACTTACCAGTTGAAACGTTGTGATATATAACAAATAAAGACAATGCAAGTCCAAAACTTTTCTATTATTTATATGTATATTTATACGACTATAAATGACCTTAAAAAACAAACAAATTATGTTATTTCTGCTATAGTATTAATTAATTAAATGTTTTAAAAGATTTTCACGTCTAAGAAAAGGTTAAAATCCATGAAACAAGTCATACCACTATCTCATATTCTGATTATTCAGTAAATAATACATAATTATAGCCAGTAGAGGAAAAAACAATATATGTAATAAAATAATAACTTTAACAATTAAAAATGTTTCAGTTTATTTCAAAGCACAAGTAATCTGGTATTCCCAACAACAGAACAAGTCTTTTAAAAATGAATAAAATGAGTGGTTTGATCAGTAGCGTTGCTGATGCTATGACTATAATGATATGAAAGTCAAATAATGATCGAAAATGGTTTGAAGTACAGTAAATAGATATGTAGGTACAGGTTGACCAGTGGCGGACATATCGTCGGGCCAACCGAGGCAATGCCCCGAGGCCCAGGCCTTAAGAGGGCCCATTTATCAATCCAATTTAAGATTATGAAACAACAAAAACACACTAAAAAAATCTGAAATTAGAAATAACTTAAAACATTCCTAAGAGCACCCATTCTTTGTCTATACGCGGCAACACCGAATCCCAGATTTCTAAAATATCGTATAGTTTAATAAGAATTGTGGTGTGGATTGAAAGTATTCATTTAAACAGTAAGGAGTTTTCGGTTAAAGACTACGTATTTTTGGACTTTGTAAACTTAGTCTTGACTTCTCGAGTCTGTTTAATCGATTAGGATTAAGAGTAGCTTAACAGCTTGGAAAACAATATTGATATTTTAAAGCCTCTGACTAAAATTGAGTAAAAGTCAACAAAAAAAGATGAAATTATGAAAGCTTCAAGTTTAAAAAAGAATATGGCTAATTTTGACTTCATTGTAATAACTGTTTTCATGTTCAAAACTTTAAATCAAATAAACTTGGCGTCAAAAACTTTGCAAAAATCGGATATTGACTTACTTGACTACATCAGTTTTAGATCGCGTATACAAACATATTTCTAAAAGGGATCCCGAAGAATATAACAAAACTAAATCCGAAGCAATAGATCTTGCCAAAAAGTGGAATATAGAACCCTCGTTTCAAATAAAAAGACAACTAAGAGTAGAAAGGCACTTTGACGAACCTTCCTTAGATTACCAATTTGAAAACAGGAAACAATATTTTAAAGTTAAAATTTATTATTTTACTATTTACATAATTTGCAATCAAATCAAAGACATATTTTCAGGCATGCTTTCCGTCAAAGAAAGTTTCCAGGTTTTGGAACCACAAAATTTGCTGAAAAGTTGAACAGAAGCGATTCGAGAAAAATGCAAAAATTTATCAACTAAGTACCCCCACCTTTTATCTGCTAGTTTTGTAAATCAATTCGCTATGATGTATGATTTAGTTAAACAAGAACTTAAGTTAGATAATTAACAGTCCGGCAGTTTTTTGAAATTATAATAAAAAAATATGCTTATCTCGAAGGTGATTTTTGAAGCTTACACAGCATTCTTATTATATTTTAGTCTGCCTGTAGGTTGCGTCTTTAGAGCGCTCTTTTAGTGAATTAAAATTATTAAAGAATTGTTTGAGATCTACAACTGGCGAGGAAAGATTGCGTAATTTAGCTTTAGCTTGCTTCAAAACTAGATATAACAGATTTAATAAATCGGTTCGCAAATGCAAAAGTCAGGAAAGTACCGTTTTAGACTTAAGTCCGTACCTATATCCTTATTCCTTATACAATGTGTACATAAAGTAAGGAACAAATTCATTATCTAGGAATCTAAAAACATTTCGGAAAAATCCTCGGACACGTGTATAATAATTTTTAATGGCGCATTTTTTCCCATACAAACTTAATATACAAGGTGGCTCATGTAGTAGATATGACATTATCGACGATTTTTTTAAATGGGAACCCCTATATTTTAGTTCAGATCTGTAATCTCCAAGAACAGCTGATTTCAAAAACATAACACACTTAGGGCCTAAAATTCATAGTTTCGTTACTACAGGGTAAAACAAATAATTTTATTTAAGATATTTTTTTTTGGCTTGGGAGGCATCAATTAATTACGTGAGGCGTTTTTAGCGATTTTTCAACCCCCCTTCCTCCAATAAAAGATTTCGTGACATTTGGCTCAATCCCTTCCGCCATCACCCAATTTTACCTGAAAGCCTTACGTAATTAATGGACGCACCATCATTTGCTGTTACTTATGTTTTTTCTCAAGTAGGCTTATTTGCTGTTATGTAACTATGGTATTTAGATAATGTCATTGTCATTACATTGTATTTTTCTAGTAAGTTTATTAGAAGTAATAAATTTTATTTTAAAACATATTGAGTTACTATGCGTTTATCTTTAACACAAAGAATAGAAATTCTTATGATTATTGGATATGGTGATAGGATCCGTACTCAACAAGAAGTTTGCATTTTGTTTAACACTAAGTATCCAGCAAGACCAATTACTAGATCAACTGTGAGTAAACTTGAAATAAAATTTCGGGAAACGGGTTCAGTGGAAGATATTCCCAGAAAAGGCCGTCCAACTATTCCGGATGATAAGAAATTAGATATTTTATTGGCTATGGAAGAAGATCCCCACAACAGCGTCCGCCAGATTAGCATTGATCATGGGGCGGCTGCTATGACCGTTCATAACCTATTGACGGTAGAAAAATGGCACCCGTTTAAAATCCGATTGGTTCATGAGTTGAATGAAGATGATCCAGATCGTAGGATGGAGTTTTGTCAAATATTAATGGAAAGATGTAACTTAGATCCTTTGTTTGTTGAAAATATCCTATTTTCGGATGAATCTACCTTTAAATTAAATGGAGAAGTGAACCGGCAAAACTGTAGATACTGGACAAAAGAAAATCCCAGGTGGATGCGTGAGCACCATACTCAATATCCTCAAAAAATTAATGTTTGGGCTGGTATTGTGAAAAACAAAATTATTGGGCCATATTTTTTTGACAACAATGTAAACGGGCTAAATTATCTTCATTTTCTTCAGAACTTTCTTATCCCTACGCTAGTTAACTTATACCCTAGTAGAAATAATCCAAGAATTCTAGATGAAAATTTGTGGTACCAACAAGACGGCGCACCTCCACATTATGCAGCAGTAGTGCGCCATTACATAAACCAAGTTTTTCCGAACAAGTGGATTGGAAGACGTGGGCCTGTTGAATGGCCGCCTAGGTCTCCAGACCTTACACCACTGGACTTTTTCTTGTGGGGTCACCTGAAAAATGTTGTTTATAAAGTCAGACCTGCCAATATTGAAGATTTAAAAAATCGAATAACAACAGAATGCAGGAACATTTCAGAAGAAACCATAAGAAAAGTCCAACAAGAATTTATAGATCGCTTGGGGTACTGTCAGGCAGCAGAAGGAGGACAATTTCAACACTTAATTAAATAGCTTATTTAATTTTTTTACATTTTTTTAAATTAAAAATATCTTAAATAAAATTATTTGTTTTACCCTGTAGTAACGAAACTATGAATTTTAGGCCCTAGGTGTGTTTTTGAAATCAGCTGTTCTTGGAGATTACAGATCTGAACTAAAATATAGGGGTTCCCATTTAAAAAAATCGTCGATAATGTCATATCTACTACATGAGCCACCTGGTATATTAAGTTTGTATGGAAAAAAATGCGCCATTAAAAATTATTATACACGTGTCCGAGGATTTTTCCGAAATATTTTTAGATTCCTAGATAATGAATTTGTTCCTTACTTTATGTACACACTGTATACTTATTATATAAATAGTTTCCTATTTTATTTCATTATTGTTGTTATTGATTATTTGTTCTTATTAAAGAATATTTTTTCAATAAGTACATTTTATTTCTCCTACGTGCTATTTTTATCATGAAGGGGCCCATGAACATATTTTGCCCCGGGGCCCAAGTCGCACTAAATCCGCCACTGAGGTTGACTCAAGACTAAACATTTAAATATTGCTCTCTCTTCTTTAGAAACGTGTATTACCCTCGTATTAAGATAAAATTAAATGTAAAGGAAACAAAATTCATGATTTTTGGTTACACACAAAATTGTAAAATGTTTTTGGATCATCGACTTATATCGATAATAAACCTATTGAACATGCAAATGAAATAAAGTAGTTTTTTACTTTTTTAAACAGATATAGTACTTAAAATATTACTATTTGTACTTGTATTTGAATGTTTATATAAATAAATATAGATAATAATAAAAATAGAAAATTAAAAACGTTAACAACAACGTGAATCTCCATACGCAATTTACAAATAACTCACACCATGACGTCACTGCGCGCGCCAGATGAAATTGGGATCGCTAGACATCATACCTTGTGTTTATTGTATCATGACGCGGATGGCTAGAATGATTTTGACGGATGGGAAGGCTAACTAATATCCCAGGGCCGTGGGAAGATAAGGTATGTCAAGGTTTAAATTTCTATGTGATGTTTTTACAACTAAATTTTATATACATATATTTTATGTAGGTACTTACAACGTCTTGAAATTTACGCTTTATATTATCGCCTTTGGTAGCGGCATACCGTATAGGTCTAGTGAAGAGGAAGGAAGAAAAGATAAAAGCACCGTAGGCGATAGATTTACAACAGTTAATAAACACGTAACTTTGCGACATAAATCCGAAAAAAATTATTAAGGTTTTATTTTGGGATAAAGCGACCAATCGTTAGATCCACTTTACCAGCCGTCGATCTAGTCTACGATACGCCTCTGGGTTTCGTGCATGTTATTTCGTTATTTTTTAAACTGTTTTCTTATTCACATAACTACCAGGATAATGATGAAATATGATAATGTAATTTGATTTACTAATTAGGCAAGTTTGTACACGTATAATAAAAACAATTATTTATAACTTTTTTTTGAAGTGCATTGGTGTGATCTAGGTAAGTTAAATAACTGTAAATATTAAGTCAAATAGGCTTGTAGCTTCTTTTGGTATAGTGATATACTTCTTTGTTTTATGGTCAACTTAAAATAAATAGTGGAGTAGTATTTAGGGATCACTGACTCATTGTATACTAGAGCTAATCTTATTACAACCCCCCCCCCCCCCCCGAACAACCCCCCCCCCATGAATCTAAAAAAAAATGACACATCAGTGCAAACTATTTAAAAGTGTTGGCCAACTAACTAATAACAGCTTACTGTATCAACACACGGTGTCATATGGCGCAGTTGCGGTTAACACTAGTGTTGGGAAACACATGCAAAAAATCACCCAAATATGTATTTATTGTTCGGGTTTATTCTTGTGCTTTTTTAAAACAAAAAGTATTACCAAGAGTTATTTTTCTTCACATCTTTCTCAATCTACGAGCGTAAAATAAGTAGATATTTAAAATGGCTTGTCAAATTATTCCACTTTAAATTATCAGGTGCCCCTTCAAAATTGTGGACTTACGCGACTGGCAAAGTAAGAAAACAGGTGATTATTTTTTTAAATTCATGTTTATAGTTACCTAAAAGTTCCTGTTTAAATTTAAGAATGTTTACTTTTGGTTACCAAAAAATTTGTCGATACCTATGTTTTGTTAACTATTTTGCTCGTTTTCTTATTTTCCATTAACATTTTCTATAATGTATGCTATTTTTAAGAAGTCTTCTTGAGTTTAATAATAAAAAGTTCCTGTTTAGATTTGAATATGTTTACTAAAACATTACCAACGAATTTTTCTATATATTTTGTTAACCATTTTGTTCGTTTTGTTATTTTTATTTACAATTTCTATTATTATGTTATTTTTGAGAAGTTCTCTAGAGTTTATAGTAAATACAAATTTAAAAGTTATGTCCTTTAACCTTTTAATATTTACAATTGGAGACCTAAACTACGCTGCTGGCTACCCAATTAAAACAAAACTTTACAAACCCATGTCGCGATATCTCCGCTAAGGGATTTGGCATACTTTTTTATATGCACCTTCTCGTTTATGTGCCTTTAAGAAAGACGTATGTCGTGTACCTGCTCCGCATCAAACTCGAATGTCGCCAATCGGATGGCGCGGCGCGTAGACCGAAGGTCGTGTATCAAGTGACAGACGATATTTTTCGGTTTTTCGCCTGAATTTATAACTAGAGTACTTCTTATCGAGCGAAAAACTGTTCGAATATACGAGCAGTTTTTTAACTCGATCACACTACAGCGGTTCAATTCCGTCGGCGTCAAGCGAAGCTCGGGTGTCGAGTGAAAGATAATAAGTGACGAGCGACGGTTTTCGCCTGAATAGATAACTCGAGCGGTTTTTTTAATAAACGAGCGATGTCGGTTATTTCAATAATCGAGTGATCAAGCGGTTTTTCGTTCGAGCGATCACAACACTAGTTAACACCATATGGCACAGTGTCTCATAGGCACAGTCGCAGTTTCGGTTTCAAGTTTCCTAAAACAGACATTGAATTTTTTGCAATATCTTAAAAAAAAAATGATATTAGATATAAGTTTCGTAGCTGTAGTAAATTAGGTCTGAAAAAAAATGCTGGCTGCGCCACTGATCACATGAATCAGCGACGCTGTTTCAACACTTGTGACACCCGGGCAGGTGTCAGCACAATATTATGATTCAACACAGTGTTACCCACGCCTATGCCGAAGTATTATTAAATTAACAACCAGATGAATAATTGGAGTTTGAAGAATCAATTAGTTAGGCTGCAAAAAGTCCCCGTTGCGAGTTTAAAGAATTCTGCTTTATTTTCAAAAAAAACCCTAATTATATTTCTCCTCCTTTCTCCTTTTATACAGTCACTCACCCCCAGATTAATGGGGATTCCCCACGCCACTGTTCCACATAGTGGGGGAGCTAAAGACCGACAGCAATGCTAAACAAAGTAAACAACTTTAAAGCTCAAATCTTTGGGCAAAACCAGTCTCGAAGTGATGTCCAGTCAAGAAACTAAAATTCCAGTAGTAATTTGCCAACGATATTAAAATCACTCAAGGTTAGCAGCAGATAATAACCGCTTGTAAACAACAATATTTTAATTTATTCTGTATAATTAGTTGCATCCAAAACGGTTGGCGCCGATTCAAACAATTAAAAGTTTAAGCTTGCGCGGGAAATTCGAGAGGCCGGTCATTGGAAAATCGAACCGTTTTTCTTGTTCGAATCGTAATTATTATATGTGCGAGTAAGGACGGGAAGTTAAGTACCTAAGTAGTGACCTAAACTAGTAGTTTATTGATTGTGGGGGTGAGTGATTTAACTATTAGTCCTTTTGTAGCTAAGTAGGTACTTAGAAACGAAGTCAATGATATTCTTGAAGGCCACTGAGAACTGGTTAACCTTTATATTGAAAGAACGATAATGAATAAAATCACAATGTCGTAGGAGATTATTTGTTCTGAAGGGGGTGAAATTATAGAAAATAAAACCCCGTAATACGTACTACGATGGCGTAGAAGCGAAACATTTTTTACACTCAAATCCCGAGTTGTATCTTGAAATTCCGAGTTGTTTATAGGAATTATGTCAATTTCAACCTGTGCGATTGTGTAGCTTTCTTTAGTATAGTATTTGCAGAATTATACCGTTGATCTTTTGACTGCAATAAAACCTCATTATCCATTCGACCATAAAATAAATAAGGAAATCCCAAATTTTAAAACCTTCTAGAGCAGAGCCGGACCAGGTATACAAATTCAATTTATACCTATGCCTGATTCATATATAAATACAAAGTGATATTTAATAATTTTAATCTTTAGTGGATTTCCGACGAGTAATTTTTAGTTAGGCTTATTAGTGGTAGAATGTGGCGTCCTTGGAATTGTGCTGATAGGCGGGCATCTTCAAGTGTCATTTTTAAAAGAAAGCATTTATCTACCGATGCCAAACTAATAATTAAAAATGGGTATCAATCGTTGTTGAGTAGAAATTTTAATTCGATGGACGCTTTACCAAAGACGTATACTTTGACAAAAACTCCTTTATCTTCGGTAAGAGAAATAGTACTTAAACCTGTTAATCCTAGAAAAAATCGGAGTGATTCTGGCACATTTAGAAGCATTGACGAAAATGACATGGATTTATTAAGAAGAAAGATTTACCAAATGTATGAGGCACAAACTGTACCCACTTTGATTTCCCTCAAAGAGCGGCTGATTAAAGACGAAACAAATATCTCTTGTAGCCTTAGGAAAATATTGCGTAAAATGGGTTTTAAATACCGAAGCATTGATAAAAGACAAACATTAATGGAATCTCAACGTTTACGGGAATGGAGACTTAAATATTTAACAGCTGTTAAACAATTTAGAGAAGAAAATCGTCCAATTATTTACCTTGACGAAACATGGTTCGATACCCATGACACTCCAAGAAAAGGTTGGGATGATTCTTCCAAAAAATGTCAAACCAAGGCACCATCAAATAAAGGCAAAAGAATCACAATATTACATGCTGGTTCAGAGAACCGGTTTGTTCCAAATTGCTAAAAACATAGCAGATTCTTCTTTAGATTACCATCAAGATACCGACGCACAACTTTTTGAAGATTGGTTTAAACATAAACTTCTTACAATTCTTACAATTGTATGATTACAAATGTTCAACCCTTAATTATAAGTTTAGGCTTAGATGAAGATAGTGATAGTGATACAGAGTTAAATTTTGAATAAATTATCAATAGTTTCTTAGAATTAGAATACATAGCAATTTATCCATTAAAGCAACAAACCGCAAATTTGTATTTATATTAAATTCTGTGAGGATGAATGTATACTAAACTAGGGAATTGATAATGAAATTAAAAAATTGAAAACTTTTCTATCATTCAAACTAGGGAATCCAATCCCACACCCAAACTTTAATCCCGCACACCTGCGGGATTGAGCCCATCGATCCCGCGGATCAGCGGGATTTGCAGGATAGCAGACGATGAACTGCGGTATTTTTGGTCGACGCGTCGGGGATTCCCCACCCCGCTGGGCTATTAAAATACGTTAAACAGAAGAGTTTTCTTGCGTACATGCGAAAGTAAGAGCGTTGTTCTACTAGTATCTAGTGACATTTATCAAGTGGTTGAATATAATACATGGAATTTAAACAGCAATCACAAAAATGAGTGTCAGTGTAGTTTACAAATATAATAAAGGTTCAAGTTTAGTTTGGAATTATTTTTTAAAGTCTGAAGATGGTCTTACAGCTAAATGTAAGTTATACCCTAGCATTATCAAAATCTCTGCTCGTTCCACCAAAGGTCTTCACGCCCACTTACAAACAAAGCATAATATTAATTTGAAAGTCCAGAGCAGCAGCGGTAGTGTTGATATTGATAAAATAACACAGGAAATGAAAGCTGGTACCAGCAGTTCGTTTAGTTCTATTGCTAAGCGCTCAGATGTTAGTGGTTCTTCTGTGCTACCTAAGAAAATGAAAATTACAGATTTTTTTTCATCCGAGAGAAAAGTTTCGATGGAGGAAAAAAGTGTCTCGAATGGTAGCTAAAGATGATATACCATTTGGAAAGTTTATCACATCGATCGATATGCGCCAATTATTCGAATCAGAGAGCCTGCTTCTGCCAGTACAATTCAAGGTATGGTAATGGTCTACGAAGGATCAATTAAAAAGAAAACAATCAAAGAACTTTGTACTGCATCAGTGTCAGAGTCTTCGCCTGTATCTGTACCGCCCCAGCATCACTTGACCAGATATTAGAACATGAGATGACACTTTTTGATTGCGGAGGGAATAGAGGAATGTACCTTGCGGTTTCAGCCGCCGGATACATGTGCGATCAAATCTAAAAGATGAAACATTAAACATGTTATCTTCTCTTCGAAAATACTTCCAAAATCAATGTAACTGTTAAACTAGTCGTACTATTGTACCTATATGCAATAAATATTTTCCTGCTACTCCGTTTTTAATCGCATAAAACAACTTTTTATTAACATACAGCACCCACATCGAATCCCGCACGTTTAATCCCGCAATGTCAAACCCGCGGGAACCCGCACTTGCGGGACCCAGCATTCGCGGGATTGGATTCCCTATACTAAACAAATAAATGCATACTAAACAAAGCCAGAAATTTACATATGATATGGGATATAACTCGAACTTCCGAGATACAACTCGGACTTCCCAAATATAACTCGGACTTTCGAGATACAGCGCGGAATTCCAAGATACAAGTCGAAATTTGAACGTAAATTTTTTTTCAAAATTCGTCTACGGCTTCGTACTACAAGCACCGACCTATATCTATGGATAGCCAAACTCTAAAAGCAAGAGTGGCAAATTTATGGCCTTGCGCTTGTCAACAATGTCATGCGCAATGCCGACTGATCAACTGTTTACCTTAACCGGCGAACAGGACCGTACATCGCCCTTAATGACGATGATTATAAGACAATATTTTGACACATCAAGACCTTCTTTACTGGGAAATAAATAATCTATTTTCTCGCATAAAAGAAGGCCTTGTGGCCATCACTGAAAAGCCACTTTAGAATTAATTTTGATATCTATGGTCCACGTATCGAAAGATTTTTAATATCGTTACATCGCTACGACTAATTTCGATTCTGGACGGTCGTAGTTGGTTGGCAACCAAACCGGCACCAATACGGCGGGGTTGCCTATATGCCGGCGACAACGTTGTGCCCAAGACAACCGACGAGCAACCTTTTAAAGATATGACCGGTAAATCGTGCGCACCAACCCATTTTTTCACTCATAAAATTTAAATTTTTACTGCGCACTCCATAAGTTTTACGTATCCATAGTTATAGGTCGGTGACTACAAGGCTTAAAAAACAAAACCATGATCATGAATGCACCCAATACGTTAGGGGTCTGCTATAATTGATATGATACTTATTTTTCAGAAATGAAGCAACTACGGGGTTTCCTAATAATATTAGTGAGCTCAACTGTTATTTACGCTCAAGACGACGGTACAAAAAAAGCAGTGGTCGACTTTTTCGGGAATGCCTCAAACAAAGACCCATTTGTTAATTTGGTAGAGGTACCAACCACTTCGCAAGGTAGTATTACCGCTTTGGAAAAATGTGGAGAGGGCAGGCAACTGGGAACGCACAAGTGTATTCCATATTTTCAATGCGACGGAACTACTAGAATGATTATACAGGATGGTTCTACAAATGGAATTGGTCTTATTGATATAAGGTATGTTATGCACATGCTTAAGAATGGCATACGGTATAAGATTTTTGAACTAACTAACAAATATTGTTTTTTAAAGTTATCGAGCAAAATTTTTTTCTTAGAAAAGCATACTTTTGCAGTTTCGTTCGATTAAAAACTCGAGACAGTGTTTTAGCGGACGTTTCGAAATAAAACATCATCAGTAAAGATATAAGGAAAGTTTCAGTCAAAATATTACTGTGGTTGCAAGTAAGAAACGCTACTGTTAAAATGAAACATGTAGCTATGCCAACGAAGAAATTGATTACTAATACAGAAGAATCATATACAGAATTTAACGTCGCTTTTTCACAGTTGCATACTATGCTGCACTTACTCGGACATATTCAATACTCAGTTATTACGGGCCCAGCTTTATAAAGTATAATTTTTTTTGAACAACATCACATGAATCGGTAAGAAATATGGTTTATGGCGTTTGTACGAAAATACACATAGATTCAAAAGTTTTGCATCACTTTTGGCATGTTAAGATAATTTCAAGAATGAACTTTTTTCTAAATGTTTATTTATGTTTATCAGTTAAAACGATACCATTTTTTGTAGCAAACAAAAATAATATCAAGACATTTGTTTAAGATAACATTTTCAGTATTGTATTTTGTTGGCGCTGGCCAGTTAAATTTTTCGGTTCAGTGTGTAAAAATGAATCGTCGAGTAATATCTGAAATTGATCGTGCAAGAATAGTAGCTTTAGCTGAGGAAGGTCATTCCCAAAGATTTGTTGCTGAAATAATAGGGGTTTTTCAAAGTGATGTATCTCGCATATGGAATCGCTATCTAGAACGCTAGAACCGCTATATTACGTTAACAATTCGGAGAAATCGTACTATGCCAGTCCCACAACTTCAGAGAGATGTTACGCATGCAATTGGAGTTCGCGTATCCGTCTCTACACTAAGAAGACGCATTCTTGAATCCGGTTTATGATGTCGGCGGCCAGTAAGAGTTCCCCAACTACAATATGATCACCGAGTTCGTCGACTGCAGTGGGCTGACACGCACGTTCGCTTACCCGAAGAATTTTGGAATTCTGTCCTATTTTCCGACGAGACCAGGATTTGTCTGATCAACGATAGTCGCCGGATTCGTGTTTGGAGAGAACCAACAAGAGCCGCCCAACTTGCCCATGCTCGCCCCTTGCCTCCATTCGCGGGAGGAAGCGCAATGTTTTGGGTAGGTATTATGTCTGACGGGCGTAGTGAGTTAGTCCACGTTCAGGGACAATGACTGGCGACAGGTACAAGGATATTCTACGTCCTTATGTTAGGACGTGGAGAGGGGCTGTTGGTAACAATTTTGTGTTTATGGACGACAATGCCCGGCCCCATCGTACTAGAGCTATGGATGAATACCTAGAAAGTGGAGTGGCCTGCTTTGTCCCCTGACATGAATCCGATAGAAGAACATGCTTGGGATATATTAGAAGAAATCCCCCTAGAACTCTCCAGGAGCTCGTCGTCGCTGCTACCGAGGAATGGCAGGCTATTCCACAAGAACGGATTGCTAACTTGCTATATTTTTTTAAATTTCACAAATTATACAATATAAATAAATTTTACTTTTAAGTTTTTTTTTTTGGAAGGTTTAAAATGTTGTGGTAAAATAAAATTTTTTAAAACTCATTGATTTTTATTTTAAACTTATCAATGAACTAATATTTAGTCTATTTTCGCGATGACGTAATTACTTATTCGAGAATCACAGTGATGCAAAATTTTTGAATCTAGTGCAGAAACATTTTTTGATTTCCTAAAATGTAACTTGTTATTATCAGGTATTAAATCAAATTTAATAAATATTGATATTTGTATATAGAGGGTCATTCATTCATTATTTTCTGTCTAGGTAAAGCGCCTCTTCTTCGTAAAATATAGAAAAATTCCTTAAAGAAAAGCAAAATTCAAAAACACGCACTCGTACTGAATTTGACTACCATCAGACATTAATTTTTTTGCATTTTTTTAAAACCTCTAAACAGAACAAAAAAATCTTCATCCATCTACTAGAAAAATTATTTCGGAATACCTCTTGACTTCCTGTGTTGTTTAAAAATTACTCCATTTATTTTATTTTTAGGGAAAACAAGACAAGTCTCGCAAGCAAATCTGGGTATGATACATTTTGATTAACGTTTTAGTTGCATGATTTTCATCAATAAAAACTATAAATTATTTTAAAGTCACCTATTTCGTTCAGAGTGGAACAAATCGACGCTCATCCCAACTAGTACTCTAAGATCTGCATAAGACAGATATATTATTTATAAGTTATATAATAACTTTCGATTTTCAAATTTGTTGCATAAAGGTCTCCCGTGACGTATCTTTGTGCTTAGGCTCAAATAGGGACGATAATATGCAGTGGCGGGTCTAGGATTCGATTTAGGGGGGTGGGGGGCTAAGAAAAGCTGGCCACAGGCGAAATCGCTGATACATAATATATAGTAAAAATAGAAAAACTGTAAAGTGTGAATTCAAATAAATAACAGAAATGTTGATGATTTTTACATTATGTCCATGAAAGTACTACTTTTCTTCACGATTTTCTCTTAATAAATTATGCTCTTTTCCATTAGAAATACGAAAAACGGGTTTTTAAATTGCTATAAGAACATCAATAGAACTTAGCACATCAAACAGCAAAATGGTGCTGGGCATCTTTTTTGTTGTTTAGCTTGGTTTTGCTAAATGCTGTTAAATAACTTTTATGTAGCAAAACTTGGACTTTTACACATAGATCTCTTTAATTCTTAGAGAACATTTTTACAGCTTGAAGCTCAAAATATTTGCTCTAAGAATAATCTTACAACCAAGGGCGGATCCAGAACTTCGGTTGGGGGGGTCATGCATGGAAAAATTACGAAAACTAATACCCTGCCGCGTTAGTAAAACCGGTATATATGGTATTTTTCTGACCTCCCCCCTGGATCCGCGCTTGCTTACAACCATTGCTTACAACCACTATAAAGACATCAGAACCGTTAGCAAAAATATAATCGTAATAATATTGAATCTTGTATCAGGGTAGTGTTGTCATTTTGGACATTTGGAGCCTTCTTAAAGATGGATTCGTTCTTTGTTTCACCCTGTATAGGAGTTTAGTTGCCGCTGAGTAGCAATAATATCAGTAATATCATCAATAATTGTACAAATGTAGAAATTGAAGGCATCCCATATCTCTTCCTATTCTGGTGGAGCTGGTGCTGATATCATGATGCATGAATACTTTGCATTTTATATCTGGGTTTGTTCGTTTCAGTCCCTACTTACGATTTTACCGAAAGCTGGTGCAGATCCAGAACTTCGTTTTGGGGGTGGGGGTCATTCAAAAAAAATAATATGCTGCCGCGTTAGTCAAAACAGTATTTAATATATTATTTTTTTCTGTTTTTCTTTTGGAGGGGGGGGGCATAATACGAGTACGATACGAACCAACCCGAACAAACCCGAGTACTATATGGTAAAATAATCGTTATCATGTCACAGAATATTATTTATAGAAATAATTTAATTATTTCGAATAGACAAATAATTATTGTCAATTTGCAATTTTCCCACCCATATAATATGCAAAGAGGCGTGGCTTATAGTGATGTCAAGAAGGTGCCGAGTACATCGACCGGTTCTCCCATACACTTTAAACGGATGTTTTGAATGTTAACCGGAATTTTTTTCTTATTTTTATTTGCTCGGGTATTTGTAAGGCTTGAATCTGTGTTGTATCTTTATGAAATCATAAAATATCCACCTAAATACCTCGATATTATCCTTTCATTTCAACTACCATCAAGAACGCGTGAAATATTTTAATATGTTTAAAAGAGATATACATACGCTAACAACAACGTGAATCTCCATAAGTAATTTAAAAAATAGCTCACACCTTGACGTCACTGCGCGCGCCATACCGAATTGGAATTGCTAGACCTTGTGTTTATTGTATCCCACCTCTTTCTGTTTCTCGACGTCAAAATTTCAAAAATAATGGTGCATTTTCTTTTAAGATTCGGGGAAAACGCTTGTGTAGACTATCTGGATGTTTGCTGTGGGATACCTGTAGACAGGGGACCAGCCACAGCTGTTCCAGTTGATCCTCCGATTTCATCGGAGAGACCCCCTGTCACCCCGGTCGATCCTCCTGTTACTCCAGTACGTCCTACGATTAATCCAGTTAGTCCTCCGGTTGTTCCAGTGACTCCTACTACGGCTAGACCAAGCTCTTTGTATTGTGGACTACGAAATTCTAATGGTATCGAGTTTAAAATTACTGGAAACAGGTAATAGCAAATTACAAATAATGCAGTTTGATTTCCAGAGGCCCTTATGTGCTACCTTCGAATATCGACGGTTAAACAAAAACGGATTAATGTAAAAATTTAACAACTTATATTGGGAGACAAACGACTTGTTTTACAAGGATTTCGGTCAATCTCAGACATACCGCGCTGAAGTCATGTCGATTTGGGAGTTCATCGCATTATGAATTGATCATATCTTTCTTATAGTTCGATATTCAAAGGTGCTACTAATAGAAAATTCAAATAATTAAAAATCGATTCATGTAACAGGGCCAGATCATCGACATGACATGGAATTTATGGTCATGAAAACAAGCTTTAAAATTTTCATATTTTATATATAGGTCCGGTCTTTTTTTTACGTAAATATATTTGTAAAACTAAAATATACTTATGTCAAAGACCTATCGTTTGTGTATAAAGTTGGATTCTTATTCTTTGATCGAATTTACAAAGAAATAAAAATTCGGTTCAAAAATAAGATTTTTTTGCGAGGAATAAAACCACCATTTCGTTCTTTATCCTTTTATCTACAAAACCCATTTTACGAAAAAGGGATCCCTCTTTTAGTTCGGAAGTTATTAAATATTTTTAATCGCAAGTCAAGCAGAGCGAGGGGAATGCACCAGCGCGACGGTTCGAGGCCTCTATAATCGAGCTCGGTGGCCGGAGCAGTGAATTTCCATCATTTGCGTCGTTCGAAGGCGTAGTCTTGCCACTCTTCGACCCGTCGTGCGCTTGGTGACATGCGATCGAAATATTTAATAACTTCCGAACTAAAAGAGATACCACTTTTCCGTAAAATGGGTTTTGTAGATAAGAAGATGAAGAACAAAACGCTAGATGGATTATTTTCTTAGAGAGATAAAATGATTTAAACATTTGTTTTCAGGAATAATGAAGCCGAGTATGGCGAATTTCCATGGATGGTGGCACTTTTATGGAATAATTATGATCCTAACACACACAAGTCCCTGTCTATTTGCGGAGGTTCACTAATAGCACCAAACGTAGTTTTGACCGGAGCGCATTGCGTAGCTGAGTAAGTTTCCATTTTCATCTAAGTACTTTAAAAATACTCTGAAGTAAGTTCTAATCTTAACATTTAATGGAAATACAATTTTAGAAACTACCCCCAATCGAATATTCAAAAATGCACGCCCAAGTGATGTTGTTTCGTTGATAATGAACCAATTTTAATAATTTCTTTTAATTGGGTTTGTTCGGAGAGAGTATCGTACTTAAATAGGAGAAGTAATTAAATGATTAAAATTGGGTCGCAGCAAAAATAGCCATTAAATCATTTGTTCAGCATAAAAAGATTTTGTTTGCAATAAATATCAGGCTGCAACACTTGTTCTACAAAAAATGCTACAAACTGTCAACAATTTAACCGATATCAGTCCGCTTGTAATATCATGTGTTCGCTTAATTAACAGTCGACCTGCGAAATAATTACTTGGTCAGCAAGATTTTACAATTGCTCAGTAGATAAAAACTTGTCTAGAAGCAGTTTACTCAGAGGTTTGCATATTAAAAGAATGGCGATCAATATAAATCATTGGATTGCGTTTGTTTTGAATAATCGGTAAAGTTCGTTATTGTGGGCGGAGCGAAAGCAGTCGCATGATACGAGTAGCTAATTGCGTGCGTGTGTTTTCATTCGGTGTAGCAGTCAAGGCCCAAAAGGTGTAGCGGGGGCGGGTATTCACTTGTTTTCCCAGGGCACTGTCAATTTATGTATCTTTCTTGTGTTTTCTTTTGCCGGATACAGAAGGAAATCGGCTACAAAAGGTGTAGCGGGGGCGGGCTTTCACTTGTTTCCCAGGGCACTGTCACTATTTCACGTTTTATTGCTTTTTTTTTGATGACCAAGTTTAAATATTTTGCTTACCCGCTGATTGCTTACTAATATCTGGTTAAAAGTGGATCGCTCATAGCAGCTTATATATTTAATTTTTTTTTTTTTTACTTTATTTTATGGCTCTGGTTTAAACCAAATGGCCATAGTTTGCGTACCAAAATAATTTAGAGCATTCTAGTATGACATTAATTACTGACCGATTCAGAAATGTTTGCTGTCCATAAGTTGCTAACCAACTAGCCATTTTGGCTGACCGATTACATTTTTATGTTCGCAAAAATAAGAATATTTTGGTAACCAGTTAAATGATACCCCTTAAATAGTATTATCGCATTACTTGATTTTTAATTTAACTTAATTTAGTCTTCAGCCTAATCAATACAAAGTACGAGCTGGTGAATGGGACACCCAAACAGAAAAGGAAAGATATCCCTACCAAGAAAGAAACGTTGTACAAGCGATCATACATGAAAATTATACACCCAAAGTTGTTTATAATAATGTGGCACTATTGATTCTGAGTAGCCCTTATGACAGAGTTGACAACATCGGAACTATTTGTTTGCCCAGTCAAAATGAAGTTATAACGTCGCGGAATTGTTTTGCCAGTGGTTGGGGAAAAGACGTGTTTGGTAAGTAATGAATTATTATGTGGGGGGGGGGGGGGTTAATGCAGGGACGCGCCAAATACACTGTTTCAAATTTCGTGACCAACCAAAAGTGATCTATATCGATACAAGGTTTGCATATTAAAAGAATGGTTATCAATATAAATCATTGGATTGCGTTTGTTTTGAATAATCGGCAAAGATCGTTATTGTGGGCGGAGCAGTCGCGTGATACGAGTAGCTAATTGCGTGCATGTGTTTTCATTCGATGTAGCAGTCAAGGCCCAAAAGGTGTAGCGGGGGCGGATTTACACTTGTTTTCCAGGGCACTGTCAACTTATGTAACTTTCGTGCGTTTTCTTTTGCCGAATACAGAAGGAAATCGGCTCCGGGGGCGGGTTTTCACTTGTATTCACGTTTTATTGTTTTTCTTTTTTGATGACCAAGATTAAATATTTTGCTTATCCGCTGATTGTTTACTAATATCTGATTAAAAGTGGATCGCTCATAGCAGCTTATTAATTTAGAGCACTCTAGTATGACATTAATTACTGACCGATTCAGAAATGTTGCTGTCCATAAGTTGCTGACCAACTAGCCATTTTGGCTGATCGATTACATTTTTCTGTTCGCAAAAATAAGAATATTTTGCTAACCAGTTAAGTGATACCCAAATAAATACATTTTAGCATAGTGTGAGTAGGATAATGAGAGAGACACTTTCTTGCATATTTCAAAGTGCTCAAATTCAAAAAGGCGGATGGATGGGCGGCATCTTGCTAAAAAAATTGAATAGGAAGTGGATCTTGGCATACATCATTTTAAAGGTCCTATCTAGTAGTGTGTCCATATTCGTACCCAAAACAAAATGGCGGCCTTTTAAAGAGTAATATTTAATAGGTATTTTTTACTTTTGTTATTTTAGTTTAGATTTTACAACTTGGCATAAGGCAGTGAATATCAGATATTTTGGCTGCTTATAAGAGGTATAAACTATATCTAATCACAGTTTGACGTTTCTAGACGAAGCGGAGGCTTCATCTTGCAAAAAGTATTAACCAATTCATGGACGTTAATCTCCCTCCGCGAATTTATATTAGCGAAGTGTAACCTTATTTCACCCATTTAACCCCCCCCCCCCTCCCCCCTCCCCCCTCCCGTAGATCCGCCACTGAGTCCGCGCGCTTTTGCTGATTTTATGATAAAGTTACATCGGAGTTCGCGAAGAGAATAGAAATAAGGTAAATCATCGCCATTTTGTCAAGAAACCCAGAAAAACGGGCCATTTCACAAATACTAGTTAAAAAAGTTATCGGACCTAACCTCATTTTTTTAAATGGAACAATCTAGAAGGATAGCATTTTTAATTCTCTTTTCAAATATATAACACACCATGGATAATATTGGTTTCCTAGGCGATTTATTTAAACTTTATTACTTTAAACCACAGTAGACCATGAAACAAAAGCTAATATCCTAGAAACAACTATGGTGACATTCTAGTTTTTATTAACATTCAACGTCAATTTCATTTTTACATATTCATTTGTGAAAATGACTTATCAACATCTTGAAAAATTTGATATGATATGGAAAACGAAGAAATGGCTCAAAATTAATATTTTGTTCGCTATCCGGAAAGACGAACCCGACGACTCGAGCATAATTTAAAAATATACGGTTCCTTTACTATGCCGAGATCAAAAACTTATAATAAAGAAAACAATGAAAATGAAGAAAAATTTAAATAAGTCGCCTAGGAAACCAATATATCCCTTATCATCTACTTTTTCGCCCCGCATAATAATGAACAGCAGTTTTTGGTGAAAAGCGTTTCCCGTTACTGAATTCGCACAACACCATATTTCACATTTCGAAAATTTTATTCAATTCGGTAGAGCTTTCTTTCGAGCTATAGAGTTTTCAAAATTAGGGTAAGCTTGCCGATCTTTTCATCGACCAGTTTATTTTAGAATATTATTTTATTTTGTTACAGGTAAAGAAGGCACATATCAGGTCATTCTAAAAAAAATAGAACTGCCCATGGTGCAACACGATGCTTGCGAAACAGCGTTACGAAGAACTCGTTTGGGACAAATTTTCAATTTGCATCCTAGTTTTATTTGCGCAGGTGGTGAATTCGGAAAAGACACATGCACGGTAAGTTTAATTAACCATTGCATTGGATTAATAATTTGTGGTTTCCTGATTTTTTGGTTTGAATAATCGATGAATTTACAAGGAAAAAAGACTATAGTAAAATTATTATAGTAAGGATTTTATCTAAAGTATAGTATTAATTACATTTTTTTTATTAGATAATCCGTACCAAAATAATATTGTAAACATAATTTACAAAAAACTACAGTTAGGATTTCTAATACATTTAGTAAAATCAAGTGAATATTAAAACATATTATAAATTTAACAACGAATGTGTCCCATTTTCGACACTTTTATAGGGTATCTCTGTTATTGTTAAGGCCGTATTACAGTCGGGAATTTTTATGGCGCCAGCAATGGCAATTATAATTCAAGAATTCAGGCGCAGTACACCGTTCTCCGTACTACAGTCAGAAATTCTACTCTTCTGACAATTAAAATGACACGGATTCATGCGCAGTACACTGTTCCCGATCAGCTGTCTCTCATTACCAGAAATGGGGCAGGCGCCATTTTAATTGCTCTTATTGGCGCAATTGGGTAGACTTGGATTATTCTGTTATTTTTAACTGTTTATTATTTGGCCGAACCAGGTATGAACAGGTAATGGCCATTTAAACCCACTGGTACTTAAATTAGCAGTTTACATTCTTTATTAAACTTATGGACTGCTAATTCAGCAACTTTTTGCACCTCCTATTTGTAAATAGCAGTAGCTGCTTTAACTGGTAATCAAAACGAACAGGTTTGCACATCTCTAATTCTGGGGATATTTTAGGGATTTCGACAGTACCCACTGCTGTTCTGACCGTTGACAATGCTCCAGCTGATCGAAAACGGTTTACTGCGCATGAATACGTGCCATTATAATTGCCGGCGCAAGAGAAAAAATTGCCGAGTCTAATACATTTTCGCTCGCTTAAGAGATACGGGGAAAAATCAAAAAATTGACAATTGCTAATTTACCCTATATTTTCTTAGTTAAAAGAGATACAGAGAAATGTTTTATACAGAAGTTTATAATGATTGTTGAATAATCGGCCGTTTTCAGAATAAGTATACGGGGTCAGGTAAGAAAGTTATCGGACCTAACCTCACTTTTTTAAATGGAACACCCTGTATATTTTAATCTAAAAAGTAAATTTATAACACACCATGGATGATAGATATCATATCAAATTTTTCAAAATGTTGATGTAATTTTCACAAATGAATATGTAAAAATGAAATTGACGTTAAATGTTAATAACAACTAGAATGTCAACATAGTTGTCTCTAGGATATTAGCTTTTGTTTCATGGCCTACTGTGGTTTAAAGTAATAAAGTTTAAATAAATCGCCTAGGATACCAATATCATATATGGTGTGTTATTGTATTTGAGAGGATAATTAAAATAGTATCTTTTTATATTAAAATAATTTAAAAAAATGAGGATAGGCCCGATAACTTTCTAACCTGACCCCGTATACTTATTCTGAAAAGGACAGATTATTCAACAATCATTTTTTTTTTTTTTTTTTTTTTATGATCAAACACAAGCACTATAGAAAAAAATCCTTTAGGGCACTCTGGGAGTGGTGCGTGTGCGCAAAAAGCGATTCACGTTGGTCTTGAATCGTTGGAAGTTATATTCCTTGGGAAAAACGACCTCGGGAAGGTCGTTCCACAAAGATGTAGTCCTCCAGATGAAAGAATGCTTAAATAATGAAGTTCGAGGAGTACTAAGCTTAACCACATATGGATGGGCGACAGTGGTTCGTCGTGTATTTCTGCTAATCGTCGCTCTGGGCGGAATTAAGAGGGCAAGGTGAGCCGAGCACCTTCCATGAAAATATCTGTAAAAGAGAGTCAAATCCCCAACCTGTCTTCGATGTTCCAGGCTGTCGAGGTTCTTCGTCAGCTCGTGGTCTCCGATCAGACGAATAGCCCTCCCTTCGATGGAATCCAGCAGCCGAAGAGTATGATTGGGTGCAGAGCTCCAGACATGAGAGCAGTACTCCAGTGATGGTCGAATCTGGGCTTTGTATAGTGTCAAGTTGTTGAGGTGTGTACAACTTTCTGGTTCGGAAGAGTATCCCAAGCTTCTGAGAAGCTACCTTGGCGATTGCCACAACGTGGTTATGACAAGACATATTTCCTCCGAGATTGACGCCCAGCATATTGATAGATGAAGCCAGTGGGATTGCGTGTCCGGCCATGACTATTTCCGGTTCTGTAATGTTAACCTTTTTAGAGAAAACTGCTGCCTGGGTTTTTTTAGCGTTAAATTCGACCCGGCTACTGTCACCCCAAGCCAAAATTTCTACCAGGTCTTTGTTGAGGCGTGATACTTCATGCTGTCTGCGAAGATGTGCGTCGGCAGCCGATGTTTGCGCATTCAAAGAGAAAGATGAGATAAGTGTGCTATCGTCAGCAAAACTAAATATCGGATTTTGAGTTTTCACTAGAAGGTCGTTAATGTATAGTAAGAAGAGAGTGGGAGACAATATGGACCCTTGAGGAACACCGGCATTGATGGTGAAGGTGTCTGAGAGAAATCCGTCAATCGCCACTTGCAGAGAGCGGTCCTTAAGAAAGCTAGACAACCATGCACAGAATCGACTGGGCATACCATAGGATCGCAGTTTACTTAGAAGCCCCTCATGCCAAACACGATCAAAAGCTTTAGAAATATCCAGTGCAACAACCCGAGACTCCCCATGATGTTCGATTGCGCTGCTCCAAATGGGTGACATAGGCTAGAAGATCTCCAGTTGATCTGGACTTCCGAAAACCATATTGATGATCGCTGATAATGTTGAAGCCTTCCAGGTATTTTAGAAGATGTTTGTTAATAGCTTTCTCCATTACTTTTGATATAACTGAAAGCAATGCGACTGGTCGATAGTTGTTAGGCAGGGTTCTCTTACCTTTCTTTGGAATAGGCTGGACTCGCGCCGTCTTCCAGCAAGATGGAAATATTCCTTTTTGTAGGATAAGTTGAAATTATAAATAAACTTCTGTATATCTTTTAACTAAGAAAATATAGGGTAATTTTGAAATTGTTAATTTTTTGATCTATCTCTTAAGCGAGCGAAAATTATCAATTTTTTATTGTATCATTTTAAGTTTGACCCAAAAAGAGTACATGACACCTACATTACTTTTTTGATAGCACTAACAGTTACGGAGATACCCTATAAATGTGTTGAAAATGGAACACCCTGTACATATGCACGGAACAAACACTACAGGGTGTTCGAAATTCGGCCATTGTGATTTCGGAAACGGTGAAAGATACGAAATCGGTTAAATTGGGGCAAAGTTACGTAATTATGGGCCCACTAATATGCCGCAAAAAAATCAAAAATAAATACAGGGGCTTTCAAAATATTTGGAAAAATGTAAAATTTTGCGCTTCGTTCGCGTTCGAAGAGATGTCGAAAAATAAATATCACTTTCTCATTGCTACTTTTTACTTCATACGACGGCATCATCAGATCATACATTCAACGTTTCGTCTTTAGGTCACCATCATCAGTTTTTCTTTCCGTGTATATGCAAAACCGCCCATTGTGGTTCAGCCTAATTAATTCTACATGAAAACGGTCTCACCTAAAGGATTTTTCCTATAGTGCTCGTGTTTGATCATAAAAAAAAATGACAGGGCGATTATTGTCAACAATATATGTACATGTATGAAACAAAATTTATCACATTTTGTGAAAATATTGTCAAATTTTACACTTTTAAAAAAATTAAATGCTTTTTTAGGGAGACGGAGGCAGCCCCCTGGTTTGTCCAGATCCCCGAAATCCAACGAGATACGTCCAATCTGGTATCGTTTCTTGGGGAATCGGATGTGGGGAGGATAAAGTACCAGGTGTTTACGCCAATGTAGCCCTGTATAGGAACTGGATAGATGATCAATTATTAAGACTGAATATTAACACTGACTCTTATAACGCCTAATATATTTTCATCGTATTTTTATAAATAAATAAACTGTTAAACCAGTAAAAACCAAAAATTGTCGTTTTTTACTTTTGGATGTTGGCAATTTGGCAGTTTGTTAATTTAAAAACAATCTGCCAATGAAGAAAAGTAAACCCTGGAACATTCAACCAGTCTGAAGCTGATTAACTTTACTGAAATAACTAATTTTGTCAAATATCTCAAGTCAAGTCAATATTTAAAGTTTTCTTGGCCTCCCATAAATGCAAGGAAGGGGTGGATTTGTTCGGGTTGGGTTGTATAATAATTGTAGAAGTAAACCATTCACACGGCGGGTGTAATATATGTGTACACCATTGCCAAATATTAGCTAAGTAAGGCCGATTCTCACTATCGTGCACGGCACGTGCTCGGCAAAATAGGTTAAAGGCTTGATTCTCACTATCGTGCAAGACTCGGCAACGGCAAAGCAAAATATATTTATCATTCAATGAATTTTGCGGGTGTAAATTCACATTATGCACGCAACGGTGGCGGCAAGCGACGGCCCGTAAAAACTCATAAGACGCAATGATTAACATATTTTGCCGAGCCGGTGTCTTGCCGAGCAAGTGCCTTGCACAATAGTGAGAATCAGCCTTTAAACATTGCGTCTTATGAATTTTGACGGATAGCGTGAATTTACACCAGCAAATCCATCAGATTCAATGTAAATATATTTTGCCGAGCCGGTGCCTTGCCGAGCACGTGCCTTGCACAATAGTGAGAATCGGCCTTTAATCATTGCGTCTTATGAATTTTGACGGATATTGTGAATTTACACCAGCAAATCCACCATAGTGCCTTGCACTATAGTGAGAATCAGCCTTTACATCAGTCGTCTGAGATCGTAAAATTTGCCTTTTAAAAAAATTACAAAAGTGAAAGTGTAATCCAGCGTGGATCGAACTGTGTCCAGAGCTTAGAGTAGATGGAGAACATACTTTTTGCACGGCGTGCTCATGCAAAAATGATAAGTTTCGTCTATTCTTTTACCATTTTTTTCGTCCTAGTACTGGATTAAAACATAACTATTTATGCTGATCAATACATTCAACAGGTCATGTCATGCTGTTTTAAATCATTTTAAAAAGATTTAAATCAAAAATCAAAGGTATTTCTCATTCCACAGATGATTTAAATCAAAGCGATCGCAAGAATATGGAAAAAATATTTAAATCATTAAATCTTTTATAACTTTAAATCATTTTAAAACTATATATTTAAAAAATATTTACAAAAAACGAGAACTAAGATACATATTTATAAATCTCTTTAGATACCTACTTACATCTTTTTAAAATTTTAAATCGTTTGAAAAACGCATAGTTTAAATCGTTTTATAAATATTTAAATCGTTTTAAATATTTAAATCATTCTGAAATGATTTAAATCCTATTTTTATTTTTTTTTCCAAAAATTTGCCACACGCTGTGTCAAATTTGACCGGTTGGTTTTTGTCGTAGTCTTTGAGACGATTTTATTTACCTATCCCGCAAGCGGCCTACGAGTAGCCTCCCGATTTAATCACGTCAATAATATAGAGAAGAATCCTAAAATGCAGGAACTCAATATAGGCAGGATAACTATTAAATTTATTAGATTAATTTGATCGGTCGGAAGACGTAAACAAACAAAATCCAATTAATTTGTGAGAAAATAGATAACATACGCAACCCAGAATACACAATAATCGATGATTCACTGAACATTTTTGCCGGGCCATTCAAATAAACAGCGTCTCATAAATTCATGTCTCACTTTTACCAAACGTCCTAAAAACCGGCTAACTTTTCACTTGCTATTATTGTTGATACACTCGGTACGATCGGAAGTCGTATTATTTTTAGAATGGAAAAGCGTGCGACACATTGCAACTAATAAAATTGATGGTTGTTGACTTGCACTTATCACGTTTATTTTCACTTTTCGAACAGAGCGCTCGCCTATCTTGACTCCGAGAATGTTTATTTCTTTCTGTGTTTCTCCACCTCCATTTTATTCTAAAGCGCCAGTTAGTACGAGCACCTCCCGAATTGTTACGATCGTTTACGAATTTGAGTCTGTATCGTGACGTCATATAATTAGAGTAAATACAAAGTAGACGATGGTGTCAGCGTGCCGTTTTCGTGTGCTCTTGTGATTAATTTAAGAAAAAAATGGAAAATAATGACGTACAGGTATGAATTTTTTACACACGTTATATAAAGTAGTTCCCTATATTTCAGCCAAAGTCCCATAATTTTAAGACCTATGGTTTTTGTTTTATTGGCATTTTGTTATTATTAATGTTGCGTTAAGTGCTTTTTAAAATTAATCAAATTATGTCGGTAGATATCCCACGCAATAATGTACCTCGATTGTGTTTTGTTTTATCAATTATGTGTCTATTTTGGGTTTTCCATTGTTGATTTTTATTTATTTTATTCAAATATTTAATTAATTAGTCGAATTTAATATATTTACCCTTTTTACGTAAGTATGTGAATAATAATGAAATACAACGTTGAAAATTAATCAGCACTAAGCAGTATAGAGAATAGACTTATTTTTATTCCAATGTTAGAATGTTGATAACGGATAAAATACATACCACCGTGTTAAATATAGATAACTGCAGTTATAAGGTTTTTGTTCGAACTTTTTTATAATTTGTGTAGATAAATATTCGTCAAATTTAGATAACACTATATGCTATATAAATTAGTGGAATTAGATCTTCGCCATTGTTATTTTTAACCAATATTTATACGAATAAGTACTTGATTGCTAATTAAATTATAATGCCACGTTAATTATGATATTTTTATTGTTTTGCAGTTGGTGGGTGGGCCTTGCGGCCAACACGGCCCGTATACCTTTTACAAGGCGTTTAGATACGTAAAAAACGGCGTAAACAAAATAATAACATTGAGTGAATTTTTCTTTGTTAAAATGTGGAGGGACTCTGATTTGCTCTGTATCGGTGAATTGCAGTTATTATGGATAGACAAAAATAGTGAACAAACTTTGGCCAGTTTACGGTTGTATTTTTTACCCGAAAACACGCCAGAAGGAAGGATAGACCAGGGAGAGGTAAGCCGATTAAAATTTTTAGTAAAATCTCTTATGAAATCACATTTTCTACTTTATATCCTAATATAGTATTAATTCATTAAGAAAATGCAAAAAAACATTTAAATGTTTCTGTTAAAATTTATAAGAATTTGTAATTAGGAACGTCATTTAATTATAAATCAGTTTTCTTTTTAACTATTTTTAATGTAAATGAAGCCTTGGAAGTCAAATAAATTTGAACCGCTGCACGTACGAAGCGGCAGTTTTAACGAATCGAGTCGGCCGTGGAATTTTCGCAGTTGTTTCCGCGCTTATCGGGCCGCGTGCCGCCTAGCTGCGTTGGCGGGCCGAGCTTCTCTCCAGTGAGCTTACTCCAGCCGGTTTACAAAGATTATCCCACTCTAGTTTATGTTTCTCTTTCTACTTTATATATGACATTATTTCTATATTCCGAAATCTATTGTAATTTAAATAGCATTTTCGTTAGCGTATTATGAAGTTTGCCAAATGCGTTTTATGTAAATTACCCAGGGTTTTTGGAAGTTTATCATGGTTTGAACTATATTATAATAAAATATCGTTATGCGGATATACATACGACGATACGAAGGTTTATAACAGACCAACAAATTTTCGAATTTATTGATTTTGCATGTGTGGTAGGTGCTAGGCCAAGTTCTATTAAAACCAGTGGTGTAGCCAGGATATTCTTTTGCAGGGGAGGCTGGGGAGGAAATCCAACGATTGACATTATTATGTATAAAAAGTATTATTTTGGGTACTTAATTTTCTCGACCATTGTTATGTACGGAATGCTGATGTCCCACTTCTAATGGAAACAATCTTATATTTTCGGTATTTTTGAATTGATAAATTGATTTTCGCGTGGTTACGTATGATCCTAGGGCGCCCTTTCCCATTGCTTTAGTTAACTCATTAGCGTACGGATTTATAGGGGTTTTAAAATAATAATTTCCTTTATACAACGTGTCCAAGATAAGGAGGGCCAGTACAGGGATCTCGGAGACCGTAAGATATACGAAGTCGGTTAAATGGAGGTAAAGTTGCGCATTTACGTGCCTAATAATATTCCGTTTAGAAAGTTTTAAAATTCCCAGTAGTTCCGGAGATATCCGGAAAAAACCGAAGTTATGAAAAATCGTTTTATTGTTTTCCTGGGTTTTTTGAGATCAAATTCTAAAGTAAATTGCACTTTTGCGTTGCCACCTTTTCCGCTCTATCTAACAGCGTTAATTGTTTTGTAATCCGACGAGTCGTCTTCGAAGGGCCATTATCAACTTTCTTTTTTAAATACGGTCCTGTTTTTCGGATATTGGAATTTTTTTCTTCTGAATGCAACGATGTATGACACATTGTGGTTTAATGAGGTTTCGAGGGTTTTTTGAACAACATCAGGATATTTTGGGATACAGTATATAAATAATATCTCATAAGTAAGCTCTAAATTTTTTACTTATGTTGGACTAGTTCAATAAATAACCAATATTTTAATAATACAATCCTGATGTTGTCCAAAAAACCCTCGAAACGTACCCCACAACGTGTCATACATCGTTGCATTCGGAAGAAAAAAGCTATCAAATTCCAAAATTTTAAACTATTCCTCCTTCAAAACCAAATAACTTTTTCCCCAGACATTTTCCGCTGCAATGCGATGCACCGGAGTTATTCCGGGGTACCGACCTTTTGTCAACACCGTGTATATTATTAGATCATATAGTCGTCCAGTGGTGTTATTTTCAAGTGTCACTGTTTTTCCATATGAGTTTTTGAATTAATTCGTTTTCCCGATGTACCGGGATGTTGTTGTGAAAATAGGTTTAGTTCTATTAACCACAGGACTGAAATACTTGCTTAGCCTATAAATGTAAAGAAAAACTTAATTATACGAAACTTGGTTGACTTATGCTTGCTTACGCCCGTCATTTTAAAACTCCAACTGTCAATTTAGAACGGTTTTAAATTAGAAACCCTTTAGTGACTGTTTACATATTGCTTGGACTGTATTTAACAAATAAGGTCATGTTTACTCGAATTGGTGTTAGGTAACAATCTATCCAAATATCCCTAATATATGACCTCGTTTCTCTTTATCGATAAGTTTATTCAGGTTTTGTTTTGGCAAATACACTCGTACATCGGTTTAGCAATTTAAAATTAAATTTTGAACGGCCAAATTGATCTCGGGAATTCGCAAGAACATTTTTCTTTATAAACATTCCAAATCTTATCAATATTGATATGATCTTGTGATTATAATACTGTTCATAATTAATAATAATTTTCTTCAGCGCGTGCTGATCATTTATACATTATAGTTTTTTATACGATACGATTTTTAACAAAAATAAAGCGTTTTCAAATTATGGCTTATTTTCGAAATTAAATCTTCACTTTCTTATATCACTTAATCGGTCCAGTTACTCTAGGGCCCATAAGTTATGGGATACCCTGTATAAATAAATGAAAATACGAATAAATACGAATAATTACGAATAAACGACAATAAATAAGAGAAGATAGAAAAAAAAACCAGTACAGGTCGATACACCTCTGTATAGATATAAAATGCAAGGATAGCAACAGTGGAATGATATAAAGGTTGATGTAATGTTGACACCTTGAATCGTTGTTGTGATACCGTACAGATGCAATATCCTGCGTTGAGAGGGGACCACCCTGTATTCGTAGACCTTAGAATTTAATTAGCGCATCATTACTATATAAATAATAAATTGGTTTCTTACGACTCCATGTTTTAGAGTTGTAATTAACGAGGTAAGCGACCTATCGTCGTTTCTTTCAATTTAAAAATAAATTTAGCGCATCAGCCCATGCAAACAAAAATCGGTAGAATTTTCCTCGGTTAAGTTTTTTTTATATCGAAATTATTTTTGTACTTATGTATTAGTAAAGAATGTGAAAGCACCGGTAAATTATCAGTATTTAGTGTTAACAATATTTTCAGATACATTCTCGCTCCCCTTG
Source organism: Barypeithes pellucidus (assembly GCA_963991005.1). Classification (NCBI taxonomy): domain Eukaryota; kingdom Metazoa; phylum Arthropoda; class Insecta; order Coleoptera; family Curculionidae; genus Barypeithes; species Barypeithes pellucidus. The sequence continues at coordinate 18,012,004 of OZ022559.1, forward strand.
GCTCGCTACGCCACTGTTGATTTAATAAAAATTGAAGTTGTATACGGGGTGTCCCAGAATATGTGGGCAATCTCCCGGGTTCAGATAGAACACTTAAAAATAACAGGAGAAGTTCATATCAATTTTTCTTCCGTTAAGTGTTCTATCTGAGCCCGGAAGATTGCTCACATATTCTTTGACACCCTGTATGTTTATGCAGAAGCGACAAGTTTTAATTTTCGAGTAATATAGTTTGAAAAATTCGTTTTTCAAAATTTTGATTAAAATTTTTTATTTTTAAATAATAATAATAGAATAATCCTTACTGAAATTATTGTGGATAGTGAAAAATTAATAAATAACGTGCGGATATCGAGATAATATAAAAAAATTATTGAATTATTTATTTTCAAAAAAAAAATTCGAAAGAAATAAGTTCTAAAGCTGCCTGGCTCAAATATTTTTTTATTATTAATTGGCCAATTGGGAGAAACGTCAACACCTGATTAATATTCAAAATACAAAGTTCTGTACGTTTTAACGGCGATACGAAGAGCGGAACTACATAAGAAATAAAATTAAAACAATGAAATTTTTGTTTTAGTGTAGGAAGTCAAATTTGATAAAACACATTTAATGATACTACAAATACTTATTTTATTAAACGTAGAATGAGTCAGTATAACAAATTATGTTGAATTTATTTACATTTGAGCATATACTAAATAAACCTATACTCTTCACTGCCATTGAACGATGTGGGCTTCATTTATGCGTAGATATTGGCCATTTTCACCAGGCCACGTCACCGACCTTCGAAATTCTTCTGGCTAATATAATGTTTAACAAGGGCTGTAAAATAATTCCGGTTTAGGTCGCCACATCAAGGGTGCTTAAACAATCTTTGAGTAACGATAGCCCATTTTTGGGGCTTGGTGGTGATTCTAGGTCTACTTATTTCTTGCTAGCTTAATGACAGCGTATGGAAAAATCTTGCATGATTTTACCCCTTAGCAAAAACAAATGCCATATATCTGACGACAATGAATAGAGATTTACTTTATTCATTTAAACATAAATTGATATTTTTACACATCTTCATGATTCACATTTGTCTACTTATAAAACAAAATGTTCGTATTTTTCTCGGTATTTCTAAATTATCAATCAGAGCCATCTATGTTGCATCAATTTAATTAAAAAATAAGCCGCTTTTTGGCAGGTTAGAAAGAGACGAGAGTCATCAGCTGATCAATATTTCTTTTTGTGAAGTTTTAGCCGTTAATAATAATTTTTTTTAGTTAATTTATTGATATTTAGATTGTCTGACATGTCGATTGGGGTATCAACAAGTTTCAGGAAGATCTGTGACAAAAATTTGAAAATTGTTCATATTTGAAATTGTTATTATTATTCTTATAACATTATATTTTTTAAGGCAATTTTTTCATACCGTTTTCCAATCCTTTAACTTTACGAAACCAGTTTTAGATTAGAAAAAAATTAAGTATATTTGGCTAAACGTTCACATAATATAAGAGGATGCCGGAGTCAGTTGAAATCCCCGATTTGGCCCTTGTTCATTTCGTGCTTTGTGGGCACGAGGCGAATTGGATCTTCCCTTGCCGTTAGAACAATACGTCGAGCGCCCGCCCGTAATCCGTACGGCGACAGAAACAACGATAATCGGAAAAAAGAGATACAACGTGATCGGGGTTTAGATTTCAATTTTTAGCGTTGAAAAACGGAGTTTTCTCTTTTTATGAAAACGCTGCATTATTTAAAAAAAATGTCGAACAAAAGATAAATTTTATTAATAATTGGAGGAAAGTCCGTCGTCTACATGGAAATAAAATTAAATCTAAAAATCATCCGGAACAAAAAAATATATACTTTCCTCCATTTTTAGTTGCATTACAAAGTTTTTTTTTTACTACAGAAATAATTTTTTGGTGGTCAACACAAGCACTATAGGAAAAATCCTTTAGGGCACCCTGGGAATGGTGCGTGTGCGCAAGAAGCGATTCACGTTGGTCTTGAATCGTTGGAGGTTATATTCGTTGGGAAGAACGACCTCGGGAAGGTCGTTCCATAGCATGAAGTCCTCCAGATGAAAGAATTATTAAATAATGAAGTTCGAGGAGTACTAAGCTTAACCACATATGGATGGGCCGCAGTGGTTCGTCGTGTATTTCTTCTATTCGCCGCTCTGGGCGGAATTAAGAGGGATCTGTAAAAGAGAGTCAAATACCCAACCTGTCTTCGATGTTCTAGGCCAGTGGTGCGCAAACTGTGGGTCGCGACACTCGGAGGGGTCGCGAAAAAATTTTCGGGGGTCGCCAAATTCAAAGAAATTCACGCCTACTGTCTAGTCAGGGGTCGTGAGACAAATTTTACATAAAATAAGGGGTCGCAAATGAAAATAGTTTACGCACCACTGTCTAGGCTATCAAGGTTCTTCGTCAGCTCGTGGTCTCCAATCAGACGAATTGCCCTCCTTTCGATGGAATCCAGTAGCCGAAGAGTATGTTTGGGTGCAGCGCTCCAGACATGAGATCCAGTACTCTAGTGATGGTCGAATCTGGGCTTTGTATAGTGTCAAAAGTTTTTGAGGTGTGTACAACTTTATGGTTCGGAAGAGTACACCAAGTTTCTGAGAAGCTATCTTGGCGATTACCACAACGTGGTTATACCAAGACATATTTCCTCCCAGATTGACGCCCAGCAGATTAATAGATGAAGCCAGTGAGATTTCGTGTCCGTCCATGACTATATCCGGTTCTGTAATGTTTACCTTTTTAGAGAAAACTGCTGCCTGGATTTTTTTAGCGTTAATTCGGTTTGATGAGGCGTGATACTTCATGCTGTCTGCGAAGATGTGCGTCGTTTTTGTAGACAGGAGGCGAATTGGATCTTCCCTTGCCGTTAAAACAATACGTCTAGCGTCCATCCGTAATCGGTACGCCTACAGAAACAACGATAGTCGAAAGAAGGAGATAGAACTTGATCGGGGTTTAGACTTCAATTTTTAGCGTTGAAAAACGGAGTTTTCTCTTTTTATGAAAACGCTGCATTCTTTTAAAAAAAAGTCGAACAAAAGCTGTCTATATTTTATTAATAATTGGATACATGGAACATGGAAATAAAATTAAATCTAAAATCATCCGGAACAAAAAAATATATACTTTCCGCCAATTTCAGTTGCATTATAAAGTTTTTTTTCCTTGAACATTTTTTTCCTAAAACAGAAATAAACGCTTGGGGAGAAAAGTCGTTTAGAGGTACCCCGGAATCCACTTAATTCGAAAAAAAATGCCTAGGTGGAATATTTCTGGTTTTAGGTAAATATCGTGTATGTAAAGACCCAGATAAGCCGCCTGATAAAATCGCTGGTTTACCGTACAGTATAATTTTATTAAATATTGTACTATTTACTTATTACTCGGGTGTTCTATTTACATAAAGAGAAAAATGTTTCGGTGCTGAATAGTATATGTATATATTTTGCCATATCAATAAATAAACAAGACTCAGTAATGAAGGGATGATGATGAATTATTAAACAGATAATACAGGTCGTGACAAGTGATTTATCCATATTAACTTTTTATTAAAGGGTCGAACAAAACCGTTTATCACCTGTCTTTGATGTACATGGTGTTGGATAATGCATCAGGATACTTAAAGAGGTGATTCTATACAGGGTGTTACAAATTCCGCCTTCACCATTGGGATTTCGTTAAGAGATACGAGGTCGGTTAAAGTGGGGCAAAGTTGCGTAAATATATAAAAAAAACAGGAGTTTTCAAAATATTTGGAAAAATCTAAAATTTTCCAAAAATAAATTTCACTTTCTTATTGCTACTGTTTATTCTCCACAAGATGGCATAATCAGATCTTTCTAAAGGTTTCGTCCTTAGGTCACCATCATCAACTTAATTTTTTTAAATACTGGGCCGAAATCTACGTTCAGTGGTATAAAATACTTACTGGGTTTCCGACGTTTTGTCCCTTAAATTAACCGTCTTCATTAAAATACCCCTAGTACGTACCTGCAATTTACTTTTGTTTCGAAGGAACTGAAGATTTTAAAATTATTATTGATTCGACAGAATTTTTTTATGGAAAACTTTCAAATACTAACCTTTAACCTTGCAAATAGATCATTTTTACTAAATATTTATCTGAAATACCTATACTCGGAAATATATAACATGCTGACGGTGTCCGTCAACTAATTTCTAGTCGCAACTATAAAACAATATAACCTAAAAATAATAGAAATATCTTCCAGTTTATGCTCAATTTCTAAAGTTTTATTCAATAAAGTACTATTCTTATTTTTAATTCAATAGAGGTTATACGGTATTATACATATTACTTTATATATAGATATTTATAGTTACTGTAGACATTTCCTGGGCATTAATTGTTATTCCTGTCAGATTCTGTGTCGACACAATATTTTATTCAATAGTATTATTTATTATTTTGTTCAATATTTTGAACTTTGTTCTGCTCGCACCATAATTCAAAGTTTTGCATATTCTTTTTAAAAGTTTTTCTAGATTATTTTCTTCAATTTCTCGTATTTCTGACTGAGTACAACTTCCTTCCTGACTCATTTTCATCAACTTTAATAATATATTTATTTTTAATTATGACGGATGGGAAGAAGCTTTGTTGTGTTCAATTGTTTCTATCATGGCATATTTGATACTTGTAACATTTTATTAAATTGTAAAAGTATTGCCAACCCAAAAAGAAAATATTAATTCAAATACTACTATAGTTTAAAAAGTTTTTCAGACTTTAAAGACCCAAATAGAAAAAGTATTATAAAATACACGGTTCATTAGACAATTAGAGCACTTGTACTTTAGTAAATTAAACGCGTGCTCTAAGATAAATGTCTTATGAAACTTGTATCTTAATATACTATTGCGAATTACACCGAATTAAAAAAAAGTAAATTACAGAGACGTACTAGGGGTATTTTAATGAAGATGGTCAATTTAAGGAAGAAAACTATGACTACTATGACACTCTGGCTACTAAATGTCCATATTTTTTCCAAATTAGCTTATAAATTAAAAAAAAAATTAATTTAGCTTATAAGGTAATGGCTACATGTCTCTTTTATTTTTAAAAGCCTATAAATGAAATTAATTAAAACGGTACGCTACTGAATATAAATTGCTTTGCACATTAAAAACGGTGTGGTTTTGAAATAGCCGAGAACCTCGCCGCAATTATTCTGGATATCTATTTAATTTTAAATTTTTGTATTATAATTCTTTCTGTTTAATTTTAAATAAAGCTGCAATAATATAAACAGTTTAGGGAAATTGGTTATTTTTAACATGTAACACATTCGGAGTGACTGATTTATGTTTTCGAGTTTCGAGTTTGGTTATGAACGAAAAGTGGGCTTGTAGAGAGTGTTTTGATATTACGGAAGCTAGATATAAATATTTATTGAAATAAAATATAGTAAATTACCTTTGATATAATTATATTGCACCTGAATACATATATTTGAACTTCATACTATGTACATAAAGTAGATACAAAGTTTACGGGTATTAAATTGTTAATTTGAAAACTACCTCCCACCCTTAAGATACTTATCAGTGACGTCCATTATGGTATAAAGATGTAACAAACTTCAAGAAAAGTATTGGATTGGAGTTTATGTCACTTCTCAGCTGTTGTAGCAACTTTTTTAAGGTTGAAACCACTTTTAGTTCCAAATAAAACTTTTGTATTGTTCTCCTAACAATGCCAAAGTCAAAGCCTTCGATTTTTCCGACAGCAGAGAGACGGTCCCTTTTTTTGACAGGAGATGACAACAATTGATCCGGCTTATTTTCTTTCCTTTCAGTATCTTCTTTTTGAATGTTTTTTACTGCACCCACACTTACTCCCGTATAAATTGCGACCCTTTCTAGCTTTCGCTTAAGTGGCAATTTAAATGTATTAATTTGTGATTCCTCTTCACACACCCTGTACACATTGGCAATCACCTCACGGGTTTGACTATGAAGGGTCTTACCAGGGTATATTCATTCATTATCACAGTTTTAAAACAAACCCTATCACTACGCAACTGGATGAAGCATATTGGACATCGCCGAACAAGCACGCTGGCACAATAGGCGTGTCACCAGGCGCGTGTCGTCATCCTCTCTCTGTCTTGGATATAACCTATCAAATTAGCTCTAGCCACCGGTTACCCATGGTTACCGTTGATATTGCACCATGTTGCAATATCAACGGTAACCATGGGTACTATTTTTAGATTAGAAGTACTTTAATAAAAAAATATTTTATTTTGCATTTAAATATTAAAATAAATAGTATGAAAAGAAAGTTTTAAGAACATAGAAACTATAATAGAATATTAGATTCTTATATACTTATGACAATTTATTTAAATGGGTAAATTTAATTTTAGTGTTAACTTGGTAACATGTTATTAAATTAAAATTTTATATATGGGACAACATTGTTATCCCAAGAAATTTTTTAGGGTTTTGAATTTTTATTTTTTAAATGGTTATTTTTTAATATCTCCGAAAGTACTTTAGATATTATTTTCCATTTTGGTATGTGTTAATAGGATATAGAACCACAAATTTTAGTTAGAAAAGTTATTCAATCGTTTCACTAGTGACGTCCCTGCAAACATATCCAACAAAGAAATGGTACGCCACTGACATTTTTCCAGGTGCATTTTTTTCTGATTAACCTGACCAATTCTACATGAAAACAGTCCCTTGAGTTTTTCTCGTCAGACGTTCTTGATTAAAACCAGTAAATTCATATTGAAATTCATTATTATTATTATTATTATTAACATTGATAAAATAATTAATGATAAATTTTGTTTTATAAAAATTGTTGGAAATGGCCTCCTTCACTTAAAAGGCATTCTTCCGCCAGTCTTCGCTTCGAATTACCCACTTCAACAATTTTTATAAAACAAAATTTATCATTAATTATTTTATCAATGTTAATAATAATGAGTTTCAATATAAATTTAGTGGTTTTAATCAAGAACGGTGCGTCTGACGAGAAAAACTCCAGATACCGTTTTCATGTAGAATTCACAAGGCTAATCAGAAAAATATTCACATGAAAAAATGTCAGTGGTGTACCATCTGTTTTGCAAAATATCAGAGGACATGTTTGCAGGGACGCCACTAGTGGAACAATTTAATAACTTTTCTAGGTAACTAAAATTTGTGGTTCTATATCCTATTAACACATACCAAAATTGAGAATAATATCTAAAGTACTTTCGGAGATATTAAAAAATAACCATTTAAAAAATAAAAATTCAACACCCTGTAGCAAAACTTTAAGCCGTTGCGGACATATGTTCGTATAATCTTTTCTTTATAAAATGACCTAAGGAATCACACCCTGAAATATTAGCACGTCATTAAGGAACATCCTGTATATCGAACCCTTGCTGCAAAAGTGACATAACTCAAAAATCTTAAGATTTTTAAAAATCGCATTTTAAAATCAATCTAAAAAGAATAGGTTAAAAATGAACAAAATCATGTAAATGTATTTTTTTTGTAATATAAAGAATCGTAAAATAATCATATTGATATTGACGATTACGATTTATCGTATACATCCAATAATCGGCGGTGAATCGTAATCGTCGCATCACTAATTTTATTAATTTAACAATAAATCTACAAAACCGAAGTTAAAATTTAATAATTTTATTTTTGGTTACCAAATACCTAAGTGTTTGTTTTTGAAAATAGCTGTCGTTTTTTGTAGGACACGATACCTAGAATATTTCTCAGTAAAAATGATATTTCCTTAATTTACCTAACACAGAGTGGTTAGTCATCGCAACACCTCATAGCCTGAAAATAAAGAAAAATAATTAATAGTTTCACTGATTATACCCAGTTCATAGCTCATAAATAAATTGCGATTAAACAATGAAATGAACAATTTATCTGGTGTATTATAATTGTTCGCCGGGCGCTTCATACTTGTTCTCTGTTTTAAAAATATTTAACCTTCCATGGTGATTGGACAAACAAACGTTAAATGAAAACAACAATAAACGTTATATAAAACGGCCAAGCGCGAGTCGATGAATACATCTCCGGATTTCTCCGGTATGAGGTTTAACTTGACTGATAGAGGGGAACCTTAAATGTTACTTATCGTATTTAGTACGTAGACGACAACAAAGTTAATTTCTTGGTCGTTTTTGAGGTCATTTAAATTACGTTTCACCAATCTTTACGAACAAAACAGGTAGTAGGTATCTAATAAAAAGGTGTTTTTGTTTTATTTCTTTGTGTTCGATATTTTGCGATTTACAACGTAGTTTGATATTTATTCATAACTTTATGGGTTTTCGCAATGTTATCTACGATTAATTTTTTAAATAATTACCCCAATCCGATGCATAACATAAAATTGATTATCTTTTTTGTTGCTCCCAATAAGAACGTGATTTTATACATTATTTTGAAAAACGTTAAAGATTTTTTGTTTAATCAATGCTCATTCTCGGAATAATAAAATAACAATTAGGATCCTAAGCAGTGGCGTAGAGAGATAATAATTTTTTTTTTATATAGAAATTATTCTCTTAATAGGAATGCCAATTGAAGCGACCATTTTCCACCAAGCTATTCAGAAAAAATATCTACAAGGAAAAATGTCAGTGGCGTACCACTTTTTTTGTAAGAAGTATCAGAGAATATATTTGCAGAGGCGGCACGGTTAGATTGATAGAATCATTTTTGTAACTAAAATATCTGGGTTGAGCCGTTACCGACATACAGGGTTATGATATAGAAACGGATCAGGCTAGAATACCGTCCACTTAATGAAGAATCGCTCTGAAGCGGCAATTTTTTTTTTTGAAATGCATTTTCTTTAGAAAAAAGATATTATACAGTGTTGATCATAAAAATGCTACTTGTATCAGCTTTAATTTTTTAAATGGAACATATTATATATTTGCACATTTTTACATTCTACAATCAATTCTAGACATTTTCTTTAAAGGTATAAGTTGTTGCAGAATTATACCGTTGACTTTTACTGCCATAAATAAACTACCTGATTAAACCCTATTGTATACGCCTGAACCTCTTGAAAACTTAATAAATGGGATCAGGTTTGAAAATGTATACCACACCACATGATTTATTTTTATAATTTAAAGTAAATATATAGGTATTTTTAGTTTTAGGTACCTATAATAAATGTAAAATAATGATAACAATTAATGATAATTGGAAATAATATAATTTAAAAGTATAACTATTAGGATAACAAGTACAATAAAAATTAATTAAATTCTAAGAAACTATTGATAATTTATTCAAAATTTAACTCTGTATCGCTATCACTATCTTCATCTAAGCCTAAACTTATAATTAAGGGTTGAAATGTTTAAACCAATCTTCAAAAAGTTGTGCGTCGGTATCTTGATACTAATCTAAAGAAGAATTTGCTATGTTTTTAACTGAAAGCAACAGACAATTTGGAACAAACCCGTTCTCTGAAGCAGCATGTAATAGATAGAGAGATTCCATTAATGTTTGTCTTTTATCAATGCTTTGGTATTTAAAACCCATTTTACGCAATATTTTCCTAAGGCTTGAAAGGCTACAAGAGATATTTGTTTCGTCTTTAATCAGCCGTTCTTTGAGGGAAGTGGGTACAGTTTGTGCCTCATACATTTGGTAAATCTTTCTTCTTAATAAATCCATGTCATTTTCGTCAATGCTTCTAAATGTGCCAGAATCACTCCGATTTTTTCTAGGATTAACAGGTTTAAGTACTATGTCTCTTACCGAAGATAAAGGAGTTTTTGTCAAAGTAGACGTCTCTGCTAAAGCATCCACCGAATTAAAATTTCTACTCAACAACGATTGATACACATTTTTAATTATTAGTTTGGCATCGGTAGATAAATGCTTTCTTTTAAAAATGACACTTGAAGATGCCCCCTATCAGCACAATTCCAAGGACGCCACATTCTACCACTAATAAGCCTAACTAAAAATTACTCGCCGGAAAACCACTAAAGATTAAAATTATTAAAAACTACTTTGTATTTATATATGCATCAGGCATAGGTATTATTATTTGTATATCTGGTCCGGCTCTGCTCGAAAAGGTTTTAAAATTTGGGATTTCCTTATTTATTTTATGGTCGAAGGGATAATGAGGTTTTATTGCAGTCAAAAGATCAACGGTATAATTCTGCAAATACTATATGCACCATTAATAAACAGGGTGTTTCCTTACCTCTCTGAAAAAATGAAGGAGGTGAATCCTTACTGTATTTTAAGACGAAAATGTAGTATTTACCATTATTAACCAACATCTTCTGAAGTACCTGGAAGGCTTCAACATTATCAGCCATCATCAATATGGTTTTCGGAACTCCAGATCAACTGGAGATCTTCTAGCCTATGTCACCCATCTTTGGAACAACGCAATCGAACATCATGGGGGGGAGTCTCGGGCTGTTGCACTGGATATTTCTAAAGCCTTTGATCGTGTTTGGCATGACTGACTTCTAAGTAAACTGCGATCCTATGGTATGTCCAGTCGATTATGTGCATGGTTATTCAGCTTTCTTAAGGACCGCTCTCTGCAAGTAGCGATTAACGGGTTTCTCTCAGACACCTACACCATCAATGCCGGTGTCCATATTGTCTCCCACTCTCTTCTTACTCTACATTAACGACCTTCTAGTGAAAACGAAAAATTCGATATTAAGTTTTGCTGACGATAGCACATTACAAATATCGGCTGCCGACGCACATCTTCGCAGACAGCATGAAGCCTCAACAAAGACCTGGAAGAAATTTGGGGTGACAGTAACCAAGTCGAATTTAACGCTAAAAAAACCCAGGCAGCAGTTTTCTCTAAAAGGTTAACATTACAGAACCGGATATAGTCATGGCCGGATACGCAATCCCACTGGCTTCATCTATTAATTTGCTGGGCGTGAATCTGGGAGAAAATATGTCTTGACATAACCACGGTGTGGCAATCGCCAAGATAGTTTCTCAGAAACTTGGTGTACTCTTCCGAACCGGAAAGTTGTACACACCTCAACAACTTTTGACACTATACAAAGCCCAGATTCGACCATCACTAGAGTACTGTTTTAATGTCTGGAGCTCTGCACCCAAATATACTCTTGGGCTCTGGATTCCATCGGAAGGAGGGCCATCCGTCTGATTGGAGACCACGAGCTGACAAAGAACCTCGACAGCCTAGAACATCGAAGACAGGTTGGGGATTGGACTCTCTTTTACAGATAGTGCTCGGCTGACCTTGCCCTCTTAATTCCGCCCAGAGCGGTGGTTAAGCTTAGTACTCCTCGAACTTCATTATTTAAGAATTCTTTCATCTGGAGGACTTCATCCTTATGGAACGACCTGCACCACTCCCAGAGTGCCCTAAAGGATTTTTCCTATAGGACTTGTGTTTGATCATAAAAAAACAATGTTAACTAAAAATGCAGTTGCATCATTGTTTTGCCGGACCGGCGAAATGACCTAAGGAATCCCACTATGAAGTATTAGCACGTCATTAAGGAACACTCTGTATAGTTCATCTGGTAACGATAAAAAGTTCCTCAATTAAGTTCAATAATTATTTCCTCGTTGAAAAATTATTTAAAATCTTGTCATATTTTATCACTTCCTGTTATTTTATTTTATGGTAGATTGTAAATTGCCATAGTGAATGTTCGTGTACGATGGATGGTACCATCGGAATAGTAATAATTGCATTAACAAATTTTATGGGCTACGACGTCACTCTTAATTGCAAATAGAAGATTGAACTGTAATAAATACGTTATTGTTATAGTTGATGTTTTTTTCTCTAATCGAATTCCCATACAAATAAGAATCCTCTCTTAAAATTATATATTATTTTTTGGGAGCGAGATATAAAGAAATAATTAGACCCTATGCCGCCCTGGCGGTGTCGGACTTGATAGAACTGTAGAAGCCATCGCCGGCTCATCAAATAAACTAATAAATAATGAAACATAATTTATATTTTTATTTCAGTTGGAATTCGATCAAAGAATATTATTATATGCACAATTGTACAACAATACACCAGTGGCAACAAACCCACTGCGTTCTGGGGGGGGGTTGGATAATTAAAATAATTTTTGAATATTGGTTTATTTTAGTTACTTTTGTGAAAAATTGTACAATGACAACTAGTTTAACTTTAGTAGCGTTAACATTAATTCTGAGAGCACCATAAGCTTATAACTAGAGTTTTCGCTTGAATTTACTGGATTTTTTTTTTTTTGGACACACGATGAGAAATCTGCTTACAGACACCCGGCCCACGCGGGGGTCGGGTAGTGTCAGGTTAGCAACATTGCGGGGGAAAACCAGACCAATGTCAACCTACAGAGTGTAGGTTTCGCCTACGAATGTAGACGAGCCGACTGACTAAAACTCACCGTCTGAGTTAGGTATCATACCTATAACTCACTTTCACTAGATCGCTACGTTATCTGCATATCGGTTGTTGCTCAGCGTTGCTGACTTTTGATTATTCGGTTCCAGCTCTCGAAATTTTCCACTCGAAATTAATCGAGTGAGCAAATTTCGAGAGCTCCGTTCATTAGATGGTAGGCGTAGAGGGGTAGGTAGCTCTATTTTTGCTGTGATTTTGAGGTGTATGTAGCTTTTGAGTGTTTTTAGTGTATCTAGTGTTTAGTGTTGTTTGCCTTCATTGCTGAGCAATGTTAGCAAGACAGGGTTATTTTGAAGCGCTGATGTGAGAATGGAGAATCTCTCCATCAGCACTTTGGGGTCTAACAGGAGCAGGCTAAACAGCTGACTGTTTGCCGCTCCCGCTAGGAGTGTTTCTGGGATGTTTGCGGGGGTTTGGGGGGTTTTTGGGCTTGGAGTTGCCGCTGCTGCGTAGGAGGTGTTTGGATTCACCTTCTTGCAGTCTGAGATGTTCTTTTTTGGGGGGGGAGGGGGGGGGCGGGGCTGGATGGTTGTTTTGGGGTTTTTGGTGATTGCGTGGGTTTTGGGGGCATAAACTGTAGTTGGCAGGATGTGCGCCACCGCAGTTTATGCATTTTGCCGGGAGGTCAATTGATTTAGTGCACTCAGTGTAGAGATGCTCGCCCGCGCATCTGTGACACGCAGGAGTGGCGAAACATCTCACCGCTAAGTGGCCAAATGTCTGACATTTATGACACTGATTGATGTGTCTCTTGTTGGTGGGGTTTCGCGTTTCAACGGAAACGCGCATGTGGGTCGGGTACTGGACTTTGTGGATGTGGGTCTGATTTTGGGGGAGGAGCACCTTTATGAGGGGGCATTCTGTTTTGGCGGCCCCCGACGGAGCCTGTAAATTTGGGCGGGAGAAAAACCTAGGCTCTCGAGATCAGCTTTGACAGCTTCAACCGGGATGCCTCTGTCTATCCCCCTAATGATGATGTTTAACATTCTTTCTTCTGGGAGAAAGAATGTGTTGTAAGGTATGCTCTTTTCACGGAGTATCTGGGTGATACCTCCGTGATCTTTTGGTGTGAATTTACTGGAGTACTAATTCCTATGGAGCGAAAAACTGCTCGAATATACGAACAGTTTTTCACTCGGGCGACCACACTACCGAGCGGCACATTTCGGTCGGCTTCAAGCGAAGCTCGGATATCGAGTGAAAGGTAATAAGTAGCAAGCGACGATTTTCGCTTGAATTTATAACTCGAGCAGTTTTTTTAATAATCGAGCGTTGTTCTGTTATTTCAATAATCGAGTACTCAAGCGATTTTTTGCTAGAGCGATCACAACGCTACTTATAGGCGTCATAAAATCGGTAGAGAATCCCACCCTTGAGGTATATAGTGCGACCCACTATTCTTTTAATTTATTACAGAAATGTGCAACAAATTACCTAAATTCGGGTTTAATTTTAAACGAGGATAAGATTTTCTGAACTTATAAAAAATTATTGAACACTTTGATAATAAATCTATAATCTAATAATATTACGTAATTTTTTTAATCGGCTCCCCATTGAGAGATAAACATTATAATCGGAAAAATGTTTAAAAATGTGATGAGTAGGTATTACTGAATGATTAATAAACGATAAAAAGAGAAATATAAACGAAATATTTATATTTCGTCTGAGGATATACGGTTAAAGTCTGTTTCGTTGCCGTTGATAGCTCGATACCCTCATTAAAGATTCAAAACAAGGGCCCGGTGGCCTAAAATATTTTACCTATAAAATGGTCTTTTTACGTACATCTAGCATAAAGATGAAGAAATTTTGACCTATTCCACCGGGTAACAGATAAAGTAACAATAGAGCCATAAAATGAAATGAAAGGATAATGATTAAAACGGCCCATCATGGTCGGAGAGTTGGGTTTTTAATGTAACCGCTTATTATTTTATTTAAATGTAATAGATTTTATGATTTTATGAATTTATTTACAAGAAAACTAATTTATTTACAGGTCAAAAAATATTGACAATTTCAATAATTATAACTCGATAAAATGGTCCTCAGAAGAATCTGAAGAGTCATCATGTCCTACGCTTATTACTAAAGGCTCAATTTCCATAGTTGTGTCAATTACGTTGTCAAGTTCCCACATTTTTTGTTCCTCTACTATAGCATGTTTTATGGCGTTTTGCCAATTTTCTGATGACACATTTGCTAAAGAATGAAGCAAGAGGTGTCGCACTTCTTGCATTTTAAAAGTTTTGTTATTTCTAGCAACATATCCTTTTACTTGAGCCCATATTAATTCGATAGGATTTAGCTCACAATGGTAAGGTGGTAAACGGAGCACTATAATACCTCGATCTCTTGCCATCTCGTCAATAACATACTTTTTATACTGTGATTTATGTAGCCTAACAATATCCAAAAGTTCTTTTTTTACCATGGTATTATCGTAACTCAATTCCTTTCGTTGTAACCAGTTTACGATTTCCGCCTTTTTCCATGAAGTTGTGGGAAGATTCTCTTTTAGCCTAGAGTGATAGCTGGCATTATCCATCACTATTACAGAATTAGCGGGAATGTATTCTATCATTTGCTTAAAATATTCCTCGAAAACATCAGCAGTCATTTCTTCATGATAGTCTTTAGTAGAATTCGACTGGAATTGTAATAATCCTTGATCCAAAAAGCCATTTGAACTTCCTATATGAGTTATAATAAGTCTGCGTCCCTTTCCAGATGGTGGTCTAAGTCCTGTTGACCAGCCTTCCATGACAGCTTGTCGAGAACTTAGGACATTTTTATCTTGCCAAACTTTAGATACGGTGTGCCCTTCGTTCAGCCAAGATTCATCCAAATAGAAAATGTTTTTGCCTTCGCTGCGGTATTTTCGGATGGACCTTAAGTATTGACGTCTCCAGCAAATAATATCTGCTCTATCAATAAGAAAAGATTTTCTGTTTTGCTTCTCCCATCGAAAGTTCATATCATGAAGTATTTTCCATAGTTTCGTTCGTGATAGCTGTGGTAAGTCCTCGTCGTAGTTAATGGCTTGTAAAATTTTGTCTATAGTTGGTATTTCCTTGGCAAAATAAAAACTATGTACTTTTCTTCTAATACCATTTTTAATGAAATTGTCAATTTCTAACGGTTTCTTTCCTGGGAGTGGTTTTGGCTCACTGAGGTTCTTAGATTTTCTTTCACGCAAGAACCTATATATAGTAGCCTCTCCAACTCCTACCATATTGGCACACTCTGGCACACATCAAATGGCGTAATAACATCCTAAAGCAGGCAAAAATAGGTAAATTAATTACCCCTGTTGTACCTACTTTAACCCTAATCCTACTTAACAATGGACAGAGGCCAATTTTCTTATTAAATAAGGTAATTACTATTGGCAACGCCTATGGTTTACGGTTGTTTTATGGCTTCAACCCTCGATATGAGCTATCAACTGCAACAAAACGGACTTTATCAAAGTTCAATTGCGGTCCCACAGTGTTTTCTACATATTTTTGATTATTCTATGTATACAGGGTGATGCTTAATGATAAAATATACAAGGTTTCTATTTATCAGGGGTTTTATCAAAATGAAAGGATTACTTTATTTCTATATATTTGTCCAGGCAAGTAACTGAACTGGTCAACACATAAGTTGGAGCCGGTAATTTTGTTACTGTTTCTAAGTAATTTGGAACTGCTAAATTTAAAAATAACTTCAGATCGTTTTCAAAAACTAGGACCATAAGCTATATTTTCGAGATTAAGGGTATTTTATTCGCATAATTATATATGTATTACTGCTACCACCAAAGAAGCAACTCAGGAATGGAAGAACAATGTTTATTGTACACCACAACAAATACAAAAATCATCTGTCAATAACATTAACAATATTAACTTAAGTTATTAATTTAAATTAACCTAAACTAATAAATAAAAATTAGTTAATCTGCATCAGCCAAAAATTTACTTTCATAAGATTTTCTCGCATGAGATTGAAAAGGACAGTCTCGTTGAAGACTCCAGCAGTAATCGGCCATCATGTGAATGTCCCATCTACCCTGATATCTCTTCCATAGTTTTTATAGCCTGGTGGAATCGTTTCCCCTGTTCTTCACTAAAGTCGCCAAGATTTGCTTTTGGTACCTGGATAAAGAAGATTCTTTTCATTTAGTCTGGAGGCAAGTAACTCGCCAGATTCTTTTGGAAGGTTGACAAAATCACTTAGCTCCTCCCGATTAAAGCGTTCGTTAAATCTCCTGCAAAATCGCTGTCCTCTTTTTCAAATCGGTCACTCTGGTGCTCGGCAGATGACGTTTCGACTGTATCCTCTGGTAACGTAGGCAGGCTGCTATATGTTGGAATTGGTATTTTTTTCAGAACGCTGAACACGTCTTCTTGCTGACTCCAGGTTAGGATAGTTCCCTCCATACCATCCGAACACCAAACTTTAAACATGTTCTTTGTCCTTTTGTCCATTGTCGCAGGTGTTCGACACAGGTTTTGCATACAACATGCGGAGCCCAGGCTTTATCTTGGTCTCCTAAGCGAACACCAAAATAGGCCAAAGAAGCTTTTTTCACAATGTCACAAATCACTCTTCTACTTTCTTTTAAAATGTACTCGTCACATATGTAGCAACAAACGTCCGGATGGTTTACGCAACTACGTCTACTTGTAGAAGCTATGTTTCAAAAATCACACTCTTGCTATGAAACTCAAGTTTCAACTAAATTTTACAAATGCATTCAGGCAATATTCCGCATATAGGTACTAATACCTTAGGACACAAGCCAAGTTAACGACGAATTAATTTATGAGGCTTACTTTTATTGCCTTCTAATGTATATTTTGTGCTAATTGCAAATAAGAAAATAAGAAATCTGCAGGTGCAAGAAAATTCAAGGAAAAATTATTTCTTATCTGTAATAATTATATGGCCTCTTGCCAATATAAGATTAGGTATTTCCAGTGATTTATCAATAAATAGGTATAATTAAAAAGGCATTAGTCGTGGAATTAGTTAAATTTTTGATACAATTTATGACCATTATAATTGTCAAATATATTAATATTACAATTTATTATGAGTAGGCTCTATCTCAAAAACTAGTGCTGATACGAAGGAAAGCTAAGCGTTTTTGGAATCGCCGCATTCAAAATAACTAAAATCAGTAGTTTTCGTCACCAAGAAAAAAAATGTTTTTCTTGGGCTGTTATTTATTCAACAAGTAGACAATCCCTACTCTTAATATTGATCATCATAAACGCCTGGACAAAATTAACTCAACATCATAAATTTCCCATATTTTTGATGCTATTTTTTTTCTGAATTTATGATCCGATTTGAATGATTTTTTTTGCATTGTAGATTGGTTCCTTGACAATGTCATAGCTTTCGCTGTTTATGATAAAAATTTAATTTTCGATTTATACTGGGTTTAGTAAAAATGCTGTTTTTTTCCGAAAATTCGTATCACCCTGTAGAGTATATTAGCATATTGCAGTTGACATTAAACGGTAGGTCAATCTTTCCCCAACATTTTCTTGTTTGGTTGACTTCATTATCTCTGTTATTAAAGGAGATACACCGTTTTATAGCGTAACATGTTTTTATAGACTTTAATATTTAACACATTCATTGTTAAATGTTTTCAAGTAGGTTTCAAGATTAAAATACTCGTCAGCAGTAACTATAAGCAGTTTCCGAACAGTTTTTATCAGTATACCGAATTTTATTTTTGCTTTAAAACACAACATATGCTGACACATCGCTTGCAATGTCAGAAAAAGTCCATAGTCTACTTGAAAACATTTAACAATGAACGTGTTGAATATTAAAGTCTATTAAAACGGTGTATCTCCTTTAATAACAGAGATAATGGAGTAAACCAAAGAAATAAAATGTTGGGGAAAGATGGACCTACCGTTTAATGTCAACCGCAATATGTTTCGCTTGCTAATATACTCCACAGGCTGATGCGAATTTTCGGAAAACAACATAGCATTTTTAGTACACCCCGTATAAATCGAAAATTAAATTTTTATCATAAACAGCGAAAACTATGACATTGTCAAGGAACCAACCTACAATGCAAAAAAAATCATTCAAATCGGATCATAAATTCAGAAAAAAAATAGCATCAAAAATATGGCAAATTTATGATGTTGCGTTAATTTTGTCCAGGAGTTTATTTGTCGCATTGAGATACCATGTATAAAAACATTACTCATCTCATATTAACTATTAACAATACTTTTATTTAGGCTGAGTATATCCAAAAATACAATTTTATTCAAGTTCAATGTATGGTCTTTAAGCGGCCTTGGAATAAATAATTTTGTTTGGCTACTTTTCCAAATTAATGTTTCCTTTTATTTTTAAGCACGTTCATGTTGGAAAACAACTATTAATAATTAATCTTATTTTTATTTATCGGCTTATTGTGATAACGCAAGTATCAATAAAAATTTATCATAATTATCAGGAAATATCGTCGAGATTAATTTAACTATACAGGGTGGTGGGTAATGAATGCGCCATGCTATGCCAAGTTGTATTTATTTTTCTAATACGGTAAATGAAATAGTATAATAAATATAATATAAATATATTATATAAATATACAGGGTGTTATGGAAATTACGTATTATATTTAAATGGGTGACTCCTGGGGTGTCCTAGAGAAGCGCTACATATTTTTTTTGTTCAAATCGACCGTTTTAAAAGTGGGGTAACAAACCCTCTTACTCACATGTGACTCCACGGTAATTAATCATAACACCCTGAGGCAGTGTATCACAACTACCTGTTACGCGCAATGTTGCCAAACTGTGTAAAAATGTAAAACTTTAGTTCCCTATAAAAATAAATATTTTGCTTACTTAGAAATTAAATCCAGGCCGCTGACACGAGTAAGGAATCCAGGGCACAGACACCTTCAGTTATTTTTTCTATGGGAAGAGGTTTATGCTCATCACGTGCCCTGATGATAGTGTGGGACTGCATAATAAGCTTATACCCACTAAACCCTATTCGGCCTCTTATTTCCAATCTCGAAACATAACCGGCATATCGTCGAGAGAAAAAACCCATATTTAATCAGAACAATTTCCATTAAATCACTTAAAGAAACACACCGACGAGTTTCAAATTAGTTTTTTTGAAGATATGCACCTATTATCAGATTACACAAAAGCACTAACGCATAATTACAACTATCGTACACATAGAACAACAGCACACAAAGAAGATAGGATACAAATTATTTCGCAATAGAAATTCAGAAATAATAAAAACGCTAATTTCTAATGGGCCTAAAACAATTTTTCATCGTTTAAAGAAGAATGATGAAATAATTATGTTGACAACAACAGGACCTCCCTTCAGTTTTAACATAGACGAGTCCAACCAAGAGTCGAGTGCTTCGTAAATATTCGGAAAAATAGCGCGGTTGCCGACGTGTGTCGTTCGAATCGAACAAATGAGAACATACCTGACCATTTATTAATGCCGCTTTGGTTCGTTCGAGTCAGTTCAAGTTTATGAATCAGAGATTGTTTCCCAGCTAACTGAACTGAATGTAAAAGTTTATAATAATGTTCCCTGAAAAATAAACAACTTCCAATCTGTCAAACGGTTATTGACTTTCTAAAGAGTGACAACACTGCGCAAAATTCACTGACGTTTTCCGCCATGTGTTGTTTTGTTTATCTTTCTCCCAGTATCACCACGTGCTTAATTTTGGTTTGACGTCAGGTCATGTACAGGGCATATTAAATTAAAGCGCCATTTTTGGATATTTTTCTTCAATTTGTTTTCATCTCAGGAATTGCCGGTTTAAATATAATACGTCATTTCCATAACACCCTGTATAAAGTATAACAAAAAAAAAATGCAATTTTTAAAACGCCGCCATTTTGTTTTAGGTGCGAATAGAGAAGTAATATTCTGGCATTATAAAGTACTCGATAGGACCTTCAAAACGATATATCGCAAGACCCCTCTTCCTATTTAATTTTCTTGTCAACTGTCAACTAAAAATGTCACAATTTTGCAGTTGAGTCATTCTTTGCCAGGATTTTTTTCTAAATTGTTATTTTTAAAATCTCCGAAAGTACAGTACGTTTCACGAAATTTGGATACGACTTAATGATTTCCTGGGTCGGTCCCATTGTGTCGACAAAAGCTTGGCAATAAACAAGTGAAGTATGAAGGGACGGACTAAGGAAAACAAGTAATGATATGATTATATTAATGTAATCAAATGAAATAACATTTTTAAAAAATATTACTAGTCATATTTATTTACATTTATAATGTCATTCTATAGATAGTTCTGTTTCGCTATCGCTATCCTCATCAAAATTAATTATAATTGGATTAATTATACGATCCAGACTAATATACGAATTTTCTACAGTTATTACGTGACGGACTGAATTTTTCCAACTACCTGGGGGAATATCATTAAAGCATTTTCGTATTAATTCTACAACACTAGAACTTAAAGTCGTAGAAATATTTTCAGACCTAACCAGTGATTTTAACTGGTGCCACATAATATGCTCTATGGGGTTAAAAATGCAATAATAGCGTGGGAGCCGTAGCACTGTATGTCCAATTTCTTCTGCCAATGTGTCACAAACATATACTTTTTTTTATACAAAATGTCTTTAAAACTTAAAGATCACTTTTTTTATAACTTTCTTCAAAATATATATCATTCGCCGCCATGTAGTTCCAAATCTCCAATTTTGTATTATTTGAGCTTGGAGCTTTATGTAATTGGCGACTGTGATAGCTCGCATTGACCATTACTATCACGCTATTCTGAGGAATGTTTGGTAAAAGACAATTCTTGAACCATTCTTCAAAAACTAATAAATTTTACCACAAAAAGATATTTAAATATAAATTAAGCAACCTAACCTACCTGATGTGCCTATATTTAATTATAATTATTACAATCCGGTCCTTTCCACATAATAATAACAAACGGTCATAAATAATGGGATTGCCCCAGGTGCTCTTACTGCAGTCATTAAGTTATATCCATTTTTCGTGAAACAATCTTTCCTTTCAATTTATTTTATTTAAACTTTTTGCTCGGTATACGAACGTGTTCATGATAGTTTTTTTGTTTTGTTTACCGAGATTTCCTAATAATCCAGTCTACAGCATAATAATTATTATGTATGATTGTAATACATACACATGATAAATTTAGATGAACTAATGTGTGCTACTTCAATAAAACTAGTCTTTGAATGTAAACCGACGAAACTTAAAAATAGATCATAATATGCAGATGTTTGAAGGTAACACGAACGAAAAAAAAAAAAAAAGTTCATCATTAAGCCACACGCCAAATTTTTAAGCCATTGTGTTTGTCTGGTCGCCTAAAAACAGTTTTTAAAATATATTTTTTTAATAACAAATACAATTATTTCGTATGCGACTGAATTATGTAAAATTGGGGCAAAAAAACACGCTAATAGATCTTTTACACGCTGTGAAACGGCTGGCACCTGAATTACGATTGTTCGGGTTCGCTGCAAAGTGACGTTTGTTCCTGAATATGACATATGTATATACAGGGTGTCCCATTTTCGACACTTTCAGGAGGAATTAGAGTTATTATTAAACATGGAATGTTGCTGTTTGCATTTTAGTGTCCCACTTTTTAACGAAGCGATAGATTGAGGTGTCCAATTTGTCATGACTATCTTAATTTTTAATCTACAGGGTGAGTTTTTTAAACTCTACTCGTATTTCCGTTATGCGTTAACTTATCAAGAAGGTAAAAAATGATCTTTGTATAGATTTTTACGTAAAGTTCAGTGGCGTAGCTAGTTTTTCTCTGAAAAGTTTAATTTTTGAGATATGTATTAACGAAATTACAAACTTTTAAACTGGGCACCCTATATACGTATTATTGAGCATACTTTGGGCTTGACAAAATATATAATTGTTTATATTTTTATATAAAATAACCTAACAATCCGATATTTTTGCTATATTATCATTTACGTTGTTTATAACAGTAGGCCATGTCCATTTATTAGAAACAATGATCAAATGGTCAAAACTTTACAGATCTCGTATATTTTTATTGCTTATGAAAATACATATTAGGTCAGTTTTTATAATATCCTTTTAATTATTATTAACAATGGCCGTTTATGAAAAGAATTATGAAAAGTCTGATATGTGGACATGTTTTATATAAACCAATTTAATATTTACAATAGCTGTAATAAAATTTTGAATTTGTTTCGAATAAATGACCATGGCCTACTGTTATAAGCGACCTAACGTATTAAAAATATCGCCTTTTCAGGTTATTTTTGAATATAAATATAAACAACAACTTTATACATTTTTATAGTGAAGGTAGTAGTGTTGTAATCGCTCAAGCGAAAAACCGCTTGATCACTCGATTATTGTATTGTATATTCGAACAGTTTTTCGCTCGATAGGAAATACTGTAGTTATAAATTCAGGCGAAAATCCGAAAAATATCGCCGGTTATTTGATAGACGACCTTCGGTCTACGCGCCGCGCCATTCGTTTGGCGACGTTCGACGACGACGAGCAAGTACACGACATACGTCTTTCTTAAAGGCACATAAACGAGAAGGTGCATATAAAAAAGTATGCCGAATCCCTTAGCGGAGTCATCGCGACATGCATTTTGTAAAGTTTTGTTTTAACTGGCTAGCCAGCGGAGTAGTTTAGGTCTCCGATTGTAAATATTAAAAAATTAAAGGATATAATTTTAAAATTTTTAATTACTATAAAGGCGAGAAAACTTCTCAAAAATAACATAATAATAGAAATTGTTAATGAAAAATAACAAAACGAACAAAATGGTTAACAAAATATATAGAAAAATTCGTTGGTAATCTTATAGTAAACATTTTTTAAATCTAAACAAGAACTTATTATTATTAAACTCAAGAAAACTTCTTAAAAATAACATACATTATAGAAAATGTTAATGGAAAATAAGAAAACGAGCAAAATAGTTAACAAAACATAGATATCGACAAATTTTTTGGTAATTAAAAGTAAGCTTTCTTAAATTTAAACAGGAACTTTTAGGTAACTATGAATACATGAGTACATGAATTTAAAAAAATAATAACCAATTTTCTTATTTTGCCAGTCGCGTAACTAAGCCGAAATTTTTGAAGTGCACACAGTGGGCACCTGATGATTTAAAGTGGAAGAATTTGACGAGCTATTTTAAATATCTACTTATTTTATGCTTGTAAGATATGAAGAAAAATAACTCTTGGTAATACTTTTTGTTCGGGTTAAAATCGCACAATAATAAACCTAACAATAAATACATATTTGGGTGATTTTTTGCAGTTTTTTTGTTTTGTATCGAGACACGTGGTAAAAATTCATTATTCACAAATAAATAAATTTCCGGAATTTTTTTGGTGGCTATTACAATTTTTTAGCTAAATCTGTGCCCACCCGTAGTTACGTGCCTGCTAAAATCCCTACCTGATCACATGCAAACGGCTAGGCTGCCGATGGAGCAGTCGGTGACGTCATCGCTTGGTGAATTGGAATTTCAAGCGATTCACTCGAGCGATTCACTCGATTATTAAAATCGCTCGAGTACCAAGTACTCAATTCTTAAAATCATCGGTTTTCCCCAACACTAGAAGGTAGACAGACGTTTTTAAAGAATACAGTGCAACCTGGATAATCCGGACTAATTAAAACCGCGGTCATCCGGATTAGTAAATAATCCGGATTATTGAAGCGAGACAGTTTTTTTTATTGAAAAACGAAACATTTAATACAAAACAACTAGAAAATATTACATAACCAAAAATATTTAAAACAGAAGCATAATTTTATATTATTTAGTGAAGTAATTTGTAATTTTTGTTTGCTTGAATTACCGAGTACTATCAAATCGTGATCATAAAGTACACAATGCAGTTGAAATGTTTGGCCGGATTATTGAAGAATCCGGTGTAACGAAGGTTCGGATTATCGAGGTTGCACTGTATTTGCATCCTTCATGGTTTAACCCCTTGGGAGGGGTAAATGTTGCCCTTAAAATCTTAAATTGGGCGGTCAAGTGGCACATCATTTTGAAGACCGTTTAAATATCTTTTCAATAATGCCATAATTTATTATTTTTTGACTAACAGTTTCCAAGAAATCCTGCAGAAAAAGTCCGATTCATTATTATTTTTTGCTGTAAAATTTGAATGGTTACAAACTGAAAACCCCACAGGCGGAATACAAAGAACAATTGAATTTCTGGAAATTATTGGTTCACGTATTATTATAAAGCGACTTTATTTTGGCGAAATTCCAATTCTGGATTTAAAATAATGGTTTTAAGAAGAATTTTATGTTTTTTGGTTTCTACATTTCTAATCTAATCCCGACCAACAGACTTCCTTTAGAATATTTGATTAGGAGACATTTCTAATTTATAACAACATTTATGCAACATTTGCAAACAATTTTTTTTTTCTTAAAGTAACCTATTGGAACACAAATAGAATTTAGAGATGCAGTTGCTATGAAACAGAAGTTGTTTGATTTTTGAGTTTATCGTAAGTTTGTGTTTTCATTGCTGTTGGTTCCTTTCGACACGATATTTTCTAGGGTCAAAGTTATTTTAATTAAAGTAAGTTAAAGAACAATCCAATTGTTGTATTTATTATTCCCAATTACCACTACTAGAACGTTAATTATCATGTAAAAGTGAATTGGTAAGAAGTAACAAACTATTATTTGCTTGCCCGAGCTAATGCACTAAACAATTTAAATGCAAATATCTCCGAAACGGTTACTCTGGGCGACCTGAACTTAGTATACCTTTTTTACGTAATAAATATGAGAAAAGTATTATTTTCATTAAAAACTTAAATACACTGAGGCACATAAAAGTTATGACCTAATAAAAGTGCGAAAAATGCCCCAGACAGCGCCCCCTAAATTGTACATTAAAATTTCACAAAGAAATCAATTTCTCGTCCTAAAAAAAACATAATTGCCAAATTTTATAAAAAACTATTGGTTTCTCTCAAAGTTATTAGAGAAAAACAAAAATGAAGTTAAGTTAAGTTTCTTAAATCATCATTCATTTTTCTCAAATCATCATCAATAGAACTTAATAGAAACATTTTTTTATGCCTCGATGCGAAAAAAGTAACATGGAATATATATTCGTAATCAGATATTTAAAAACATAAAAAGCGGATTGTCCAAACAGCGGAAGTCCAAAAAAATAACGTTTAATGAAACACTGAATATTCGTGCATGGAAAATGTATGTTATACCTGTGACAAAGAAAACCAGTTCCAATATTATATATTTTAGTCGTAATAGGGTTTGTTTGAGCCCAATTCGTTGTTTGGAATCGCCGACAGCGTTCCCATCTGCAATATTTGCGTTGGCCGAATGTTTAGCGCAGGGCCTGATTAGGTTCAAGTTTAAATCGAATGACTCGTTGCCTGAGAATCAGGGTTTAAACAATAATTAAAAAATAAATGGAGGCGATGGTCATGGTATAAATATCTAAGGAGGTAAGATTCCACGCCGATGGAGGCGTGGCTTGTGACGACACCGGGGGGATTTTTAAATCTCTTATGGAGATTTATATTGTTGTCAGCGTTTTTAAAGGTATTAAAAGGTTTTACGCAATTAATGGTATGTGAAATGAAAGACTAATATCATTGTATTGAGGTATATTTATTTCATGAACATACAACAAAGATTAAAGCTAAAATACGACCTAAGTAATTATAAACAAATTAAATTATTTTTTTTTAATAGTCCATCTCTTAGCGGAGTGAAATTATGAAGAGGTAAAGGAAACCCGTTTCGAAGGCATATACCCTCATCAGCTTGTGGAAAATACTTAAGAATCTTTGTTATTTGTTAAAAAAAACATTTAATCCCTAAAGAATAAAAATTTAATCCCTGTGGGATTAAAAAAATATATAATACCTCAAAAGTAAATTTATTTAAAAATTATTTAGGACAGAATTTTCCCTATCTTAAACTGCATAAAATAGTATATAAACCACGTGACTAAAGTGTATTTTTTTAGTCCCTAGGTTTATAATGCACTACAGTGCAACCTCGATAATCTGGACTAATAAAAACCGCGGTCATCCGGATTAGTAAATAATCCGGATTATTGTAGCGAGACAGTTTTCTTATTGAAAAACGAAACATTTAATACAAAACAACTAGAAAATAGTACATAAACAAAAATTATTTAGAACAGAAGCATACTTATTCAATTTTATATTATTTTGTGAAGTAACCGAGTACTATCAAATCCTGATCATAAAGTACACAATGCAGTTGAAATGTTTGGCCGGATTATTGAAGTATCCGGTGTAACGAAGGTTCGGATTATTCAGGTTGCACTGTATACAAGCCCGGGAATCCCGGGATTGGTTCCTCTAGTGTGAACCCCGCCTTATTAAAAAATGCAATAAAACAATGATATATTCCCAATCATGCCCGAATATTCAATTTCGCCAATACTCGCGGTATAGTCTTCGAGATTATGACGTCGCCATCCAGTAGCCAATATAACATACTAAAAATTGAGTAAATAAAAATAATCGGGTCCTGCTTTCCGACATCTCCTGCATGTATTTTGCTGGTGGGGTTGACTGCCTCATAGATTCTCGAAACTGGCAGATTTAAAAATACTTCAATGGATATAAGAAGACGGCAATCAATGGAATTTAATTTAAATGAAATGAATCAAAATTTCGATGCACGATTATTTATTTATGGGTTCGTGGAAAAAGTTATTCTTCATAAAAATTCCTGCTTGTGTCCAAACGACCCAAAAGCATATTATTTTCGCAAATTTATACACCGGGTGTTCAGAATTTAGAACAACCCCGAGGAAAGGACCCTTATATGTAAAGATACGATAAAAAGTGATTAGTAAAAGTTGTTGAGATTGAAAAGCTACTACTCAATATCAAGTTTTTACTCATAAATGTACAGGGTGTCCCACTTTCGACACTTTTATAGGGTATCTCCGGAATTGTTAGGGCTATCAAAATAGTAATGTAGGTGTCATGTGCTCTTTTTGGGTCAAAGTTAAAATTGTAAAATCAAAATTTGAAAATTTTCGCTCGTTAAGAGATACGGGGAAAAATAAAAAAAGTGACAATTTCAAATTACCCTATATTTTCTTAGTTAAAAGAGATACAGAAAAATGTTTTATACAGAAGTTTGTTTATATTGATTTTTGAATAATCTGCCGTTTTCAGAAAAAGTATACGGGGTCGGGTAAAAAGTTATCGGACCTAACCTCATCTTTTTAAATGGAACACCCTGTATATTTTAATCCAAAAAGAGACTATTTTAAATTCTCCTTTCAAATATATAACACACCATGGATGATATTGGTTTCCTAGGCGATTTATTTAAACTTTATTACTTTGAATCGAAATAAAAGATCCAGATTAAGGTAAGAAATAACGGGAATCATCGCAAATGTCTTTCCGGATATACATTTCAATATGAACTGATATCATATCAAATTTTTCAAAATGTTGATAGGTCATTTTCGCAAATGAACATATAAAAATGAAATTGATATTAAATGTTAATAGTCAACAAATAGTTGTTTCTAGGATATTAGTTTTTATTGCATGGTCTACTGTGGTTTAAAGTAATAAAGTTTAATAAGTCGCCTAGGAAACCCATATCATCCAAGGTGTGTCATATATTTGAAAGGAGAATTCAAAATAGTCTCTTCTTGAATTAAAATATACAGGGTGTTCCATTTAAAAAAATGAGATTAGGTCCGATAACTTTTTTACCTGACCCCGTATACGTACTCTGAAAACTGCAGATTATTCAACAATCAATATAAAGAAACTTTTGTATACAACATTTTTTTGTATCTCTTTCAACTAAGAAAATATAGGTTAATTCTGAAATTGTCAATTTTTTGATTTTCCCCCCCAACTCTTTTACCATTTTAAGTTTGACCCAAAAAGAGCACATGACACCTACATTACTTTTTTCATGGCACTAACAATTACGAAGATACCCTATAAAATTGTCGAAAATTGGACACTCTGTACAGGGACTGGAAAAAGTTGCACCCCTTATGAAATATGATTTTCTTTAATTTAATTTATATTTTTGTAAATAAGTTAAACCCTGTTTGTCTCTAAACGGTATTGGTCTGTAAAAGCTTTATAGTATACGAGGAATTGTTGAAAACTGCCCATATTATAAAAAAAATCATTAACTTATGAAACATAATATGGGTAGTTACTGCCCCCCTTCGTCCGCGTGTGGCTACGCCACTGTTTTTATAATCAAGTGTTTATAGTGAGACTTTTTTCGGAGGCCGCTAATATACTTCCGTAGAAAAATCGACTAAACCGATTTTTCGTAGTCGAAATAATTCTGCCATTTTACCTGCAATACAAAATTTTTATTTGATGGATAATAAAATACCTAATAGTAAATATTTAATGACATTAATTAAATATTAAATTATCGTTGATAGACTTTCACTTTATACACCAAAAAATGTTTTTTCTTAAACCATGCAATGCTATGGAGAAAAATCATAGATCAATTCTGTAAACGGACTTTGTTCCGCTGCTTGTAAGCTTGCAGCAAAAGAAGAAGGTACCTATCGCGTCTAATTACAAGGCTATCATCATACCGCTGTAAAATCTGTTACGAAATCGCACCATTAAGCACAAGCTAAAACGAAACGAGAATCAAACAATGATTAATCTAAAATTTTCGTCCCGTAACCGAATATGAAGGCATGAATTACATACTGGTCGATAATCGTTTTAAAAAAACATCAATCCAGCATTAGAATTGACACAAAGAAGGCATCCTTTGACACTTACGCACCCATGTTTCTGGTCATGTTATTTAGAAATCATTATAGCTTTGAAAATAGAGTTCATTAATTTTGTAAATATTATTTTAATTGGTAAGGATCTGACTTCCATCGCCATTTGAGAAAGTGGTATTACCGGTATGTCTGTGCAAATTAATATGGTCCATTCTTAAAAAATATATACAGCGTGTATCAGCCAAGTGGAATAAATTCTATGATAAATAAATGGGGACGTGTGCGAAAAAACGCTCGGACACGTCGTCGATTGATATTTCTAGTTGCGCATTTTTTTCAATAAACACTTTTCATACAGGGTGTGTCATGTAACAATGGCCGATACAAACTTTCTTATTTTAAATGCAACACCCTGTATGTTATTCAATTTTTGCATCCCTCAGAAAATTTTAAACATATTTAATGTACAATGATATCCTATACCTATAGTAAAATAGTAACAGGCGTTGCCAGAGTGCAGATTCATTTCACAAAAACACTATATTTTAGAGGAAATCGTACAATAAAATCTTTACTATAATAATTTTACTATAGTCTGTTTCCGTGCACTTCAATTTTAATGTTTATTGACAGAATAAACAAGAACCTCTCGAAATTGAACCTTCTTGAGCTGTAAGTCCTATTTGAATGAATTTTTGGATTTGGATTGGTTCGGGTTTATTCCAATTGAAACTCATTATTAAATTTGTTATAAAAATTGTTGGAAATGGCCAACCGAACATCCTGCAAATGGATTCCATCGAAAGGAGGACCATTCGTCTGATCGGAGACCACGAGCTGACGAAGATCCTCGACAGCCTAGAACATCGAAGAGGTTGGGGATTTGACTCTCGTTTACATATATTTTCATGGAAAGTGCTCGGCTTACCTTTGCCTCTTAATTCCCCCCAGAACGGCGAATAGCAGAAATACACGACGAACCACTGCCGCCCATCCATATGTGGTTAAGCCTAGTACTCCTCGAACTTCATTATTTAAGAATTCTTTCATCTGGAGAACTTCATCCTTATGGAACGACCTTCCCGAGATCGTTTTTCCCAACGAATATATCCTCCAACGATTTAAATCCATCGTGAATCTAGATGTTTTATTCTTTCCGAGTAAGTTGAGATTTTTTTCAGTTAAATATCAGGTAATACTTTTGTGTGGCGACTTGAATGTAGACAGTTTGGTTAGCTGGGAAAGTAAGAAATATCTGCATGATATTTTTAATAGTTTTGGTCAGAATTCAAGTGCAATAATTATTGATCATGTAGTGTGTAAATTATTACATTGTATTAACAATGGGGTTGTGTGTTTTATTCCCTATAATAAATAATAAAAAAATTATTTAAAAATATAAATAGACTCGTTTCATTTTTAAAATAAACGTAAGTACTATTGTAGTACGGTCCTGGAATGTCATACAAACCTAGGCAAAATAAATAACCGGAAATAAGCAGGCAAGTCATTAATGTCACGTGACACTTGACATATCTGGCGCGAGGGTTCGCTGCAACGACTATACTTGTGGTTGACCATAAAAAAAAAATTAATAGATAATAGAGGACATGATTTTATTATGTTTCCTAGAATTACCCACTGTGAATTAATAAAATGAAAAGTAATAATATATTTAACTTAATTGCTATGACCATGAATCTTAAAAATTAAAAAATATAATGGGAATTGTTAGTTATAAAAAATGTTATACCTGATGATACATTATTTAATCATAAAAATGATGTCAAGACTTTTTAAATTTGTATTTCCATGAATTAAAAATATTGATATTGTGATTTGTCAACATTAAGAGCGGAGGCCGCGATTAATAAATAAATACCTACGTGTATGTACCTGTGTATGTAGGTCCGAACTCTAACACCCAATTAATTATCCATATTCAAAAATGCACTTCCAAATAAATAAGCTGTCATGTCGTTAATGATGAATTAGTTATAATAATTTATTTAACTGATTTCGTATCTGCTCGCCAAAAATAATATACAGGGTGTTATGGAAATGACTTATTATATTTAAACCGGCAATTCCTGAGATGAAAACAAATTGAAGAAAAATAACCAAAACTGGTGCTTTAATTTAATATGCCCTGTACATGACCTTATGTCAAACCAAAAATTACCACGTGGTGCCCCTGTTCGGAAGGTAAACACAGCAACATATGGCAGTGAATCTTGAACAGTGTTGTCATATCTTCAGGGTAAACTCTTTAGAAAGTCAATAACCGTTTGACAGATATCAAGTTGTTTATTTTTCAGGGTACATTATCATAAACTTTTACGTTCAGTTCGCTGGGAAACAATCTCTGATTTATAAACTTGAACTGACTCGAACGAACCGCCGCGGAGTTTATAAATGGTCAGGTATGTTCTCATTTGTTCAATTTGAACGACACCCGTCAGATCTGGACAACTTAAAAGTTTATAAATGCCACTTACCCTTTAGAAAAAAAATGCAATTTTATTTACCTTTTAGGACTTATTTAAAACCAACTTAATTTATAAAAAACACCAAGTACTTACATCACAGAATCACAGTAGTTTTCGCATCACAACACATCTAAGTACCGTTCAATCTGAATTGGTATTTTAAAGTGCTACTGTGTAGACAAAAATGCACCCTTATTGTCTGGGAAATAATGTATTTAACATCTAAAAATTTTAAAAATAAATAACACGTTGGTTCTCTCGATCGATATCGGCCGGCTTCTTTAAACAGCTGATTGTGGACAATCGCGCTAATATTTAAAAATACAGCGTTGCCACTTTCGATGTTTTATAAGCGACTATCATAAATTGCCGAATGTCCTTCCATAATATTACTTTCCTGTATAATTATTGTCTCGGAAATGGCAACCGCGCTGGCTCTACTAGCGGACACACACACATAGTAGAGGGTATTACATAACTTATGTCAGAGCAATTTTCGGACAATGCAACCTCAGATATCTATTAAACAAGATGAGCTTGTCTGATAGTCCGCCCTACATATGTGATGGCACAAGCGTGGACGATCTAAACCACTGGTTGTTAAATTGTTTGCATAATCAAAGAGCTTCTGATTATCTGTTACAAGAACTGGCTAAAATATAATATTTGCCCATTAATGCCGATAGCTTAGACGGGAAAACAGAATCAAAAATATTTTCATCGGATTTGTAAGAAAGTGTGAGAGAATGCTGTAGGGCTTTGAGTATCCCAATGTTCACCTTTTGCTAATCTACCGTCATGTCTATGAGTTAAAGTCGCCCAGTCGGACCCCTGTGGCGTGAAGCGTGTGTCCCCGTTTGTATATGTTTCGAGTAGGATAGGGGTTTCCTAAATGGTGATTAGATATGGGTGTGACTGAGCTTGTGTATGACGTGTATTCCATAAAGGAATAGTTGAGTTTGGGTAGCGCTTGCATGCGCTTGAAGCAAAGTAAAAAATTTACATGCATCTAGATTTTATGCGCTACCCTGTTCATTTAGACGTATAAGGAATTAAACTCCGCTGCCCTAAACGCTAGAACATGGTTTCCACGAGTAATATTAACGAAATAACAGCTTATTAATTAGGACGTGCATTTTTGAATATTCGATAATTAATTGGGGTAGTGTATTGAATTTTTCGTACTCGGGTTGTTTTTAAAACAGAAAATTTCTCGGTTTTTAAAAACAATATTTTGAACTTATCTTTTTACAAGGTCAACGATCCCAGATAAACGTTATTAAATTAAATGCAATGTATACAATTTTTGGGTTCATTGGCACACTGTTAATAAGAACAATACGTAAGAAGATCTGGTCTGCTAGATGAGACTGATATGGGTTCGGTACTTGATAGTATGCATTAGAATTTATAACAGTCCCTTTGCTTTTAATCTGATACATATTCAGTATTCACATTCACACACTGATTATTACGGTTTTTGAGTAAAAATACATTACAATTATCGAAGACGTTCTTATGGGGCTCGAAACGATGATTTAAGAACAGATATTGAGTTACAAAATTGTAATAAAAATAAAGATCCCTAGTGAAAATGTGATGATGGCGCATTAAAGACGAATCATTTGACTCAAAATCTTCAAGGAGATTGAGAAGTTGCAATGAAAATGTGAAATTTCTTTTGTATAACCATGTCTGTGAATAAAGCCCACCCAATATAAGGGCTGTTATGAAAATGGCGTATTATATTTAAATAGGTGACTTCTTGTGTGTCCTATAGAGAAAGTCTACATACTTTTTTAAAATTGAATGTCTATATATACTTAGGTAAAAACCCCTTTATCCAAAAAAAAAGTGTTGCCGCGCCATACACATCTGTTTTCAGTTAACAAGTCTATGTAGGTCAGTAGGCAAGCAGTGATGCCAGAGATCACAACGTGGGACTCGATCTCAGCCGTTGGAAAACGTAGAATTTGAGACCACGTCGTTTTTCAGGTTTGACATAAGTGGCTTACCTCGCTGATTAATTCAAAGGGTGATTTATCGGTATTTTTCTTCAATTTGTTTTCATCTCAGAATTTGCGGGTGTAGTCATTTTCATAACACCCTGCATTTCTTAGGCAGACTAAAAAAAGTTGATTCAAATATTTAATAATCTTAATTAATAATTTCGTCAAATTAATTAAATTAAATTTTACTTTAAAATTAGTTTTGCAGAGTTAAAATAAAATTAACATTTATATACACAATGCACACTAACTTACTAACCGAAGAGCCCAGAGGAATAACTACGGTAATTGTGCCCTCTGTTATATAAATTTATTTGTCGGGAAAATGAGATAAAGGGACGCGGTGTTTCCCTTCCTCGGTTTTAGAAACCCATTCCGAAAACAGCGTGAAACCTGTGCTCAAAGGAAAAGTCAGGGGTGGACCGGATTTTAAGGGGTTTAGAATGTACTATATAGGCCACTGAAGGTAAGAATACAATGTTTTAAGGCATATTTACATTGATCAGGATCATATTTGTGATATAAAATTGGGCTGATGTGCTTATCCAATCTATCCCCGTCAGAGGTACATTTATGTACCTAGCCACTAGGGGTGCCAGTCCCCCGAGTGTATTTTATAATACTTTTCCTATTTGGGTCTTTAAAGACTGAAAAACTTTAAAAAATATAGTTGATTTTTCCATTTGACTTAATATTTTCTTTTTGGGTTGGCAATACTTTTACAATTTAATAAAATGTTACAAGTATCAAATATGCCATGATAGAAACAATTGAAGACAACAAAGCTTCTTCCCATCCGTCATAATTAAAAATAAATATATTATTAAAGTTAATAAAAATGAGTCAGGAAGAAAGTTGTACTCCGTCAGAAATACGAGAAATTGCAAAAAATAATGTAGAAAAACTTTAAAAAAGAATATGCAAAACTTTGAGTTATGGTGCGAGCAGAACAAAGTTCAAAATATTGAACAAAATAATACTATTGAACAAAATATTGTGTCGACACAGAATCTGACAGGAATAACAATTAATGCCCAGGAAATGTCTACAGTAACTATAAATATGTATATATAAAGTAAACTGTTGATCTTTGAACATTATTTTTTTAATACAAATTATAGTACGAGTGTAAATTATTTATATATTAAAGTAACTTTAGTAAAATGACGTAAAATATAAAAGGGTAAAGTAAGAAATTATTGACGGGGGGGACACGTGACCGGCGATACATTTTTATATTCAAACTTGAATACTGCAGCTATAATCTAAAAAAACTTGCTTTCTAATGCAGGAAGTAACATATATTTCGCAAATTATAATCGTTTCTACAGGCAAATAGTTTATTTTAGTAAGTTATATGCTAAGGAATGAAAGTTGCCTGTAAAAAAATTTTAACCCGCACATGGATATCCAAGGCATTATGTCTGAGATAGGCCGAAATCCGTGTAAATCAGACGTTCGTCTCCCAATATAAGTTGTTCGATTTTTACATTGATATAATTTATAATATTTCATGAATTTTGGAAAAAAACGCTAAATTATGTGAAAACAGCCGCTTACATTGTTTTAAAATTCTATAAGTCTGAAATAAAAATCAAGCATATAAGATGGATGTTGAAAGGAAACGAAACGAAAGAATGAAATAAAAATGAATTCGCCATATTATTTTATTGTTTCTTTCTTTATAGTCTGATGCATTCTACTTATGCTTGTTAGAATAAATTATGCAAATAGCGTTATTATGCTAATATATATAAACTGATTACCGTTCTTAATTAAATAAAAAAATAACATAACATGTATTAAGGCTACTTATACATGGTGGTGCATCGTTGAATTGAGAATAGGAAATTCAATCATCAGCAAATAATTTTATTGACGCTATTGCCAAAATTTTACGTAAAGCTGAACATAACGAACAGTGAACATTTAATTTGCTGGTGTTTGCTGTATTACCTGAACTATGAGAGTTTCGTGGTTTTGCCATCACGTTTAATTACGTAGCTTAAGATTGGCTCACCAAAATGTATTCAAACTCCGTACATAGGTTTACCACGTCGGCCTCTTCATGAAGTTATAATGCAGTTTTCCTATAAAATGTACAAGGGAGCCAATATTCGGCCACCTCAAAAATTACATTGGATTTCCTATGTTCAAATCAACAATGCGTCACCATGTATAGTGTCTATGTTCAGGTTTGTCCATTACAATATTTCAAGTAGCTAATTCCTCAGGTCCGTTTATGATAAAATTTCCAATATTATATCCAAAATATCGAAAAAAAATGTCCGTTTTTTTTTTAATTATCTTAAAAATCGATTGTTTCCTTTTTATAAAACTTTAAACGATTACACTGTTTATCAGAAGGAATGCTTTAGTGTAAACATAAATTTAATCGCTTCAATGATAGCCATATTATTTTAAAAATATATTATGCCCCGTCATTTAATTCCTGACATATGGGAAGAAATATTTCTCAAAAACCTTGTTTGCAAAATTTTGTGGGTGTGTGGGAATTATACAGGGTGTTCCTTAATGTCGTGCTACTATTTCAGGGTGTGATTCCTTAGGTCATTTTATAAAGAAAAGTTCATATGCATATATGTCCGCAACGGCTTAAATTTTTTGCTACAGGGTGTTGAATTTTTATTTTTTAAATGATTATTTTTTAAAATCTCCGAAAGTACTTTAGGTATTCTTTTCAATTTTGGAATGTGTTAATAGGATATAGAACCACAAATTTTAGTTAGAAAAGTTATTCAATTGTTCCACCAGTGGCGTCCCTGCAAACATGTCCTCTTATATTTTTTACAAAAAAGAAGGTACGCCACTGACATTTTTCCATGTGGATATTTTTCCTGATTAGCCTGGTCAATTCTACATGAAAACGGTCTCTTGAGTTTTTCTCGTCAGACGCACCGTTCTTGATTAAATCCACTAAATTCATATGAAACTCATTATTATTATTAACATTGATAAAATAATTAATGATATATTTTGTTGATAAAAATTGTTGGAAATGGCCACCTTCACTTAAAGGGCATGCTGCTGCCCGTGTACGAATCGTATTGCCCACTCAAATATTGAAATTTCAATAATAATAATAATAATAAAACAAAATTTATCATTAATATTTTATCAATGTTAATAATAATGAGTTTCAATGAATTTAGTGGATTTAATTAAGAACGCGTCAGACGAGAAGAACTCAAGAGACTGTTTTTATGTAGAATTGACCAGGCTAATCAGAAAAATATCCACATGGACAAATGTCAGTGGCGTACCAACTTTTTTGTAAAAAATATAAGAGGACATGTCTGCAGGGACGCCACTGGTGGAACAATTAAACAACTTTTCTAATTACAATTTGTGGTTCGATATCCTATTAACACATTCCAAAATTGAAAAGAATACCTAAAGTACTTTCGGAGATATTAAAATATAACCATTTATAAAATAAAAATTCAACACCCTGTAGCAAAAAATTTAAGCGACATATGTTCATATGAATTTTGCTTTATAAAATTACCTAAGGAATCACATCCTGAAATATTAGCACGTCATTAAGGAACACTCTGTATACATAGCTGTAGATATTATGAATGCCAATATTTTAGTTTAGGACGTGTGCCAGACAGACGATAGACTGAGCGAGAACAATAGGCTTTCGTATCTCGATCACGAATTAAAAAATAAAATGTTACAAAAAAATGATAACTTAATCTTTGATACGTTGAATTCCGATCGAAACCACCCGAGACCTCTATTCTGTCATTTTTGGAATAGTGCCAATTTAATTGAGGTAAATGATGATGTAAATTCCACACTTCCGAGTTCTGTTTAATATCACTCGCAACACAGTCATAAATTTGAGGTGAATATTGATGGATAAGCGTTCCCATAGTTAAAAAAAAGTATTTTTTATACTTAAGTAGACGGTTATCTTTAAATTTTAATAATTATCAAATAATCAGAATTCCGTTTTAATTTGTTATTTTTGTAAACGCGCGAAAAGTATGTATTGTTTACAGTGCACACTCATAATACGCAACCCCAATTAATTATGGAAATCGGTGAAACCTCTCTTAGGCGGACACCTACGGGACTGTCTAAATGTGTCCGCCTAATAGAGGTGTCCGCCCATGGGAAATTTGTTATTAGGTAATACGTAAATGCAAAATTATTACTATGTATGTATATGTATGTACAAATAAACATAACATAACAAAAATACACTAGTTTTAGTTAGGATGTAGTACTAAAAAAATCTAATAACGTAGTTTGACGTGTTTGCGTTTTATACTTGCAATCTAGAAAATGTAATTCCAAGTCTGATAACAATTCCATTGCTGTAGAGTCACCTCTATTCTTTGCATACTCTTATAATTCCTTTATCATACTTGTTGATAATTGGTGACATTTGTTTGATTACTGCATTCAACTTTTTCATCAGAGTCGTCAGATAGTGATGTGGTTTCAGTTTGGACTACATGATCGGTAGGAATGGGGTCACAATCATCTTCTAATAGCACATTGCTGGAAATGTTAATGAACTAGCCCAAATCATTGTTATCAAATTAAAAACTTCCATAACATCAATTTTCTCTTTCAGACTCAAAACGCGACGTTTTTCTGCCATTGTTTACGATTTTAACCTTACAACTCACAAATAAACGGCTGACTGCTGTCGGGGAATCACACATACTTTCATTCGGCGAAGTCCTTTCGTGCTGCCACGCATACTCGATTTGTTGCCGGTCTGTCTTCAGAGAGTTTTTGCACCGTACTTATCCGTCTCCCAAATACTTTTAAAAATGTTTCGTCCGTTTAAAGGAAGGTTTTCGCAATCTTGGTATGAAATCAGCCCAAAGGAGCGCCGCCCAAAGGAGAGTTCGCCCAAGAGAGATTGATTTTCGTGTGTGTTTTGCCGGTGTGCCGATAAAATACCGATATTTATATTGGTAGAGGCCGATCACTACTAAATTATATGGGAAACAATTACAGGAACTTAATTTTAATTTGGAATGATCTTTGATCCATAAAATTAAAACGATTGGGGGCCTGGGCCTGGGCCACCCGGTATATTTAGATTTAATTTAACAAACCTATTAATTTGTAGGTTATAGTAATCTTTACAAACTGTAGTATTCCTGATTCTGTATTGCGTGACATGATACCCGAACAACGTTGTTATATCAATCAAACTTGCTGATTAAAATTTCGACATTTAATTTCTTAAAAGCTAATTGTTTTGGCAATAACCGACGGGAACAATAGACCTGGTGATAAAAAACTTTTATTTAAAAAATAACGGGTTTAATAAACCTGAGTAAAAATACACACAAAGCTAGTGGCGTAGGTGCGACCAATCAGAGAACTATTAGGGAGTTCATAAACTAATTTTATTTGTAACGGTAATGCACACTCCCCGACAATAAAACCCGAACAAAGATAATGTTCGTCAGGTTTATAACTGTAACTTTTTTAATTGTTGTCCGATCTTGGTGAAATTTCTAGCAAAATGTAGACTTGTGTCTTGGGATGATATCCTGAATTTTAGGTTTCAAAAAATACACTTGTCTTGATCATTATACAGGCAGAAACAAAAGTTACTTTTTTACCCTTAATCTCTTAACGCCCTGTAGAGAAAAATTAAGCGGTAGAATTTAGCTCAATTATGTTTTGTTTTGAAGTGTGGTCTGTTCTTAACATAATGTTTTTTGGT
This sequence comes from Barypeithes pellucidus, assembly GCA_963991005.1. Taxonomy (NCBI): domain Eukaryota; kingdom Metazoa; phylum Arthropoda; class Insecta; order Coleoptera; family Curculionidae; genus Barypeithes; species Barypeithes pellucidus. The sequence goes on from OZ022559.1 coordinate 18,051,586, forward strand.
GCAATTTTTGATAATGAAAATCCGCATCAAAATAAATCGCGGAATTACCAGGGCCGGATTAGCGAGATTCTACTGAATAACAAATAGCTAGTGTTAGGAAACCCGATGTTTTTAATAATCGAGTACTTGATACTCGAGCGATTTTAATAATCGAGTGAATCTCTCGAGCGATTAATCACTTGACATTTTTTTTTATGGTCAAACACAAGCACTATAGGAAAAATCCTTTAGGGCACTCTGGGAGTGGTGCGTGTGCGCAAAGAGCGATTCACGTTGGTTTTGAATCGTTGGAGGTTATATTCGTTGGGAAAAACGACCTCGGGAAGATCGTTCCACAAGGATGAAGTCCTCCAGATGAAAGAGTTTAATAATGAAGTTCGAGGAGTAATAAGCTTAACCACATATGGACGGGCGGCAGTAGTTCGTCGTGTATTTCTGATATTCGCCGCTCTGGGCGGAATTAAGAGGCAAGGTCAGCCTAGCACTTTCCATGAAAATATCTGTAAAAGAGAGTCAAATCCCCAACTTGTCTTCGATGTTCTAGGCTGTCGAGGTTCTTCGTCAGCTCGTGGTCTCCAATCAGACGAATGGCCCTCCTTTCGATGGAATGCAGTAGCCGAAGAGTATGTTTGGGTGCAGAGCTCCAGACTCTAGTGATTGTCGAATCTGGGCTTTGTATAGTGTCAAAAGTTGTTGAGGTGTGTACAACTTTCTGGTTCGGAAGAGTACCCCAAGTTTCTGAGAAGCTATCTTGGCGATTACCACAACGTGGTTATACCAAGACATATTTCCTCCCAGATTGACGCCCAGCAAATTAATAGATGAAGCCAGTGGGATTGCGTGTCCGGCCATGACTATATCCGGTTCTGTAATATTAACCTTTTTAGAGAAAACTGCTGCCTGGGTTTTTTTAGCGTTAAATTCGACTTTGTTACTGTCACCCTAAGCCAAAATTTCTTCCAGGTCTTTGTTGAGGCGTGATACTTCATGCTGTCTGCGAAGATGTGCGTCGGCAGCCGATGTTTGCGCATTCAAAGAGAAAGATGAGATAAGTGTGCTATCGTCAGCAAAACTAAATATCGGATTTTTAGTTTTCACAAGAAGGTCCTTAATGTAGAGTAAGAAGAGAGTGGGAGACAATATGGACCCTTGAGGAAGCCAGTCAAAACAAAACCTATGTCGCGGCGATGAATCCACTAAGGGAGTTGGCATACTTTTTTATATGCACCGCACCTTCTCGTTTATGTGCCTTTAACAAAGACGTATGTTGTGTCAGCCGTCTGAGCGTCAAACTCGAACGTCGCCAATCGGCAGATTTCGGGTGGCGCGCGGCGTGGAGCGAAGAACGGGTATCAAGTGAAAGGCGCTGATTTTCGATTGAATTTATAACTAGAGTAATATTTCCTATCGAGCGAAAAACTGCTCGAATATACGTCGGCGTCAAGTGAAGCTCGGGTATCGAGTGAAAGGTAATAAGTAACAAGCGACCACTTTCGCTTGAATTTGTAACTCGAGCGGTTTTTTAAATAATCGGTCGATATCGGTTTTTTCAATAATCGAGTACTCGAGCGATCACAACACTACGAATAACCGATTAATCGATGTTATTTTCTATAATCGAAAATCGCTCAAGCCTAATTCTCAGATATTTTATAGATTTCTTACAGTGGGACATCCTGTATATTATCTCTATGTATATTAACATGTTGATTATGAATGTTGTTATCTTAGACCCTTAAATTGCGCAAGTTAAGCCTGATCTAGAATTCTGTAAAGATAAGTCCCAAGGTGATGAAACAATGCAATACAAAAATTATTAGGATATCTATTTCCGCCGTTCAGAGTAATAATAAAAATCCCGTTTGTTGTTGACGTTCATTCAATGTTTATGAAATTTCTACAGAATATCTCCGAAAGTACTTTTGATATTATTTTCAATTTTGGTGTGTTAATAGAAAGTGGCACGACAAGTTCTAATATGGAAATTTTTTTCGATTAGCCTGATCAATTCTACATGAATAGGATCTCTTTCGTTTTTCTCGTCGGTCCTACTTCATTTGTTTTAAAATAATCAAGCATTTTCAAGATACTTAATCAAATTCTTATACATGGGTACTCTAATATTAGAGTAATTTAACAAATTTTGTCATGAACCAACCCTATTCGTATCTAAGACGACAAACCATTGAGGTTTTTATTGTTCTTCTGTCAATAATCAATGGCAACATTTTTTTCCGAAAATGGTTGATTTTTTACAGTACCTACAGGGTGTCCCATTTTCGACACTTTTATACGGTAATATCCGTAATTGTTAGTACTATCAAAAAACTAATGTAGGTGTCATGTACTCTTTTTGGGTCAAACTTAAAATGAAAAAAATCAAAATTTGAAGATTTTTGCTTGTTTAAGAGATACGGGGAAAAAATCAAAAAATTGACAATATCAAAATTACCCTATATTTTCTTAGTTAAAAGAGATAGGTACAGAAAAATGTTTTATACAGAAGTTTCTTTATAATGATTGTTGAATAATCTGCCGTTTTCAGAATAAGTATACGGGGTTAAGTAAAAAAGTTATCGGACCTAACCTCATTTTTTTAAATGGAACATCCTGTATATTTTAATCTAAAAAGATACTATTTTAAATTCTCCTTTTAAATATATAACACACCATGGATGATATTGGTTTTCTAGGCTATTTATTTAAACTTTATGACTTTAAACCACATGAAACAAAAGCTAATATCCTAGAATCAACTATGTTGACATATTTATTATTAACATTTCACGTCAATTTCATTTTTACATATTCATTTGTGACAATGACACCATTTTGAAAACTTTTATATGATATCAGTTTATATTGAAAGTGGAAAAAAACGAAGAAATGGCGCAAAATTTATATTTTGTTCGCCATCCGGAAAGACATATCCCGAACATTTGCGATGGTTCCCGTTATGTTTACCTTAATCTGAATATTTTATTTCGTTTCAAAATAATAAAGTTTAAATAAATCGCCTAGGAAACCAATATCATCCATGATGTGTTATGTATTTGAAAAGATAATTTAATATGTTATCTTTTAGATTAAAATATATAGGGTGTTCCATTTAAAAAATGAGGTTAGGTCCGATAACTTTTTTACCTGGCCCCGTATACTTATTCTGGAAACGGCAGGTTATTCAACAATCAATATAAAGAAGCTTCTGTATAAAACATTTTTCTGTATCTCTTTTAACTAAGAGAATATAGGGTAATTTTGAAATTGTCAATTTTTTGATTTTCCCCCGTATCTCTCATGCGAGCGAAAATTTTCAAATTTTGATTTTACCATTTTAAGTTTGACCCAAAAAGGGCACATGACATCTACATTACTTTTTTGATAGCACTAACAATTACAGAGATACCCTATAAAAGTGTCGAAAATGGGACACCCTGTATATGAGCGGCATTTAGACAGGGTTGAATGCTACCGACGTAAAAGTCAAATTTTAATAATTTTTACATACTTGCATGTCGTTTATGTTCTTATATTTATAAAAATGCATGAAAGATAATCAATTAACAATTATGCAATTTATATATTTTCTAAAATTTCCGATCGACCCTTAATGCAACTCTGCACAAACATTCAGAGTTTGATGGGTCACGTGATATTTGTTGTGACGCCCTCCGTTCGTTCGTTGGATATAGTATAGTAGTATGAGTTTCTTAGCCCATATGGGCTGTACAAAGTTACAAAATCTACAGGGTTGCTTAAAAGTTATAATCGAAAATGTCAACCTTCAGGTGCGTCTTTCGGGCCCGATATCTTTGTTAGCCGGGCTATAAGGAAAAGTGTACTAGTATTATTTTGATCTCCCCTGTATGCAGGCGAAATATTCAACATAATACTACCTATATTTAAATGAAAGTAATTATTTAATCGATAATTTAATTAGTAGCTACGATATTTGAGATACTCTTCTAAACGACAAAAGAAACAAAAATAATAGTAATAATGATTATTATTAACATATTTACTATTAACACGATTGTCGGAATAAACATAAATGAAGGTCAAATAGAACAACGTTTTATTCACCTTATTGTTTCTCTGCTGTTTAAATAAACAAAATACAGGGCGGCCATTAAAATATTGAGTTCATTGTAAAATACGGGGTGTTTCCTATAAATATGTATCCGGAATCGCTTACATTTTAAGAAACATTTGTGGAATCCCAACCACGATCCTCGGTTATACGCTGCGCCCCCAAGGGCTATCAACCCTTGGTTTCTCGCATTACGGTATGAACTATCGATTGGGGAGTGCTTACCGTACCCCACGAGATATCCGATCTCATCCGGCCTGGTTACCGGCGTGAATGAGGTAGGGACACTCTTATAGGGTATCTCCGTTATTGTTAGTGCTATCAAAAAAATAATGTACGTGTCTTGTGCTCTTTTCGGGGTTAAACTTAAAATGGTAAAATCAAAATTAGAAAATTTTCGCTCGCTTAAGAGATACGGGGAAAATCAACAAATGGACAATTTCTAAATTACCCTATATTTTCTTAGTTAAAAGGGATACAGAAAAATGTTTTATACAGAAGTTTATTTATAATGATTGTTGAATAATCTGCCGTTTTCAGAATAAGTATACGGGGTCAGGTAAGAAAGTTATCGGACCTAACCTCATTTTTTTAAATGGAATAACCACCTGTATATTTTAATGTAAAAATATAGCATTTAAAACTCTCTTTTCAAATTTATAACACACCATGGATGGATAGGTATCATATAAAATTTTTCAAAATGTTGATACGTCATTTTCACAAATGAATATGTAAAAATGAAATTGACGTTAAATGTTAATAATAACTAGAATGTCAACATAGTTGTCTCTAGGATATTAGCTTTTGTTTCATGGCCTACTGTGGTTTAAAGTAATAAAGTTTAAAAAATCGCCTAAAACCAATATAATCCATGGTGTGTTATATATTTGAAAATATAATTTAAAATGCAATCTTCTTAGAGCCGTATTACAGTCGGGAATTTTTATGGCGCCAGCAATGGCAATTATAATTCAAGGATTCATGCGCAGTACACCGTTCCCGATCAGCTGTCTCTCATTACCAGAAATGGGGCACGCCCCATTTTAATTGCCATTGCCGGCGCAATTGGGTAGACATGGATTATTCTGTTATTTTTACTGTTTATTATTTGGCCGAAGCAGGTATGAACAGGTAATGACCATTTAAACCCGCTGGTACTTAAATTAGCAGTTTACATTCTTTATTAAACTTATGGACTGCTAATTCAGCAACTTTTTGCACCTCCTATTTGTAAATAGCAGTAGCTGCTTTAACTGGTAATCAAAACGAACAGGTTTGCCCATCTCTAATTCTGGGGATATTTTAGGGATTTCGACAGTACCAACTGCTGTTCTGACCGTTGACAATGCTCCAGCTGATCGAGAACGGTTTACTGCGCGCATGAATACGTGCCATTATAATTGACGGCGCAAGAGAAAAAATTTCCGACTAATACGGCCTTTAGATTAAAATATACAGGGTTTGTTCGGGGTTGTTTAAATAAATGGGGTTAGGTCCGATAACTTTTTTACCTGACTGCGTATACTTATTCTAAATACGGCAGATTATTCAAAAATCACTATAACGAAACTTTTGCATAAAACATGTTTCTGTATCTCTTTTAACTAAGAAAATATAGGGCAATTTTGAAATTGTCAATATTTTGATTTTCCCCCGTATCTCTTAAGCGAGCGAAAATTTTCAAATTTTGATTTTATCATTTTAAGTTTGACCCAAAAGGAGTGCATGACACCTACATTACTTTTTTGATATCACTAACAGATACCCCATAAAAGTGTCGAAATTAGGACACCCTGAACGTCATAAAATGCCTCTTGATGAATAGAAAGTGTGTACCAAATTTCACAAAAATATCTAGAGCAGTATCACAGATATTAATAAAAAATGAGACGTTTTGAAAAACACCCTGTATCTCAAAAGTTAAGACGTTTAGGATATAATATGTTCATATGAAGTTTTTTTCTGAAAATGGACCCAAGAATAACCTCCTTAAATATTAGCATGTTATTAAGAAACACCCTGTATATCTAGCCGTTTGATCCACCCTTTATAGTTGAAATATTATTATAATTTATACGTTGACCACCCAGTATTTTAACTACCTGATTTTATTTAACCAATTCACAGAATAAATTATGCCAAACAATAAAAATTTGATCTGTTTTAAATCATAATCGTTATTTATTATTCGACATGAGTCAAAATTCTATGGCAGGACAACTGTTAACTAAACCATGCAAAATCGTCATTGTTTTATTAATTTCGATGAGTATGAACTAATAGGTGCGCATTTAGAATTATATGGTAATGTTTAAAGGAAGTACATTTCTCACTCTTTCGTTATCTTTCGACAAAATGTCAATTACACAATAAAAACTTAAATATTTTAAAATTTAAAAATTTTAACACCATGTTCCCATGTTGATAGGAACTACAGTGAAACATCTCTTAGGCGGACACCTACAGGACCGTCTAAATGTGTCTAATAGAGGTGATCGCCCATGGGAAATTTGTTATTGGGTAATATGTAAATGCAAAATTATTACTATGTACAAATAAACATAACATAACAAAAATACACTAGTTTTAGTTAGAATGTAGTACTAAAAAAATCTAATAACGTAGTTTGACGTGTTTACGTTTTATACTTGCAATCTAGAAAATGTCATTCCAAGTCTGATAACAATTCCATCGCTGTAGAGTTACCTCTATTCTCTGCATACTCTTATAATTCCTTTACCATACTAATGGCTTGTTGATTATTGGTGACATTTGTTTGATTACTGCATTCAACTTCTTCATCAGAGGAGTCAGATAGTGATGTGATTTCAGTTTGGACTACATAATCGGTAGGAATGTTGTCACTATCATCTTCTATTAGCACATTGCTATCAATGTTAATGGACTCGCCCAAATCATTGTTATCAAATTAAAAACTTCCACAACATCAATTTTCTCTTTCAGACTCAAAACGCGACATTTTTGTGCCATTGTTTACGATTTTAACCTTACAACTCAGGGCGGACTGCGGTCGGGGAATCACACATACTTTCATTCGGCGAAGTCCTTTCGCGCTGCCACGCATACGCGATTGGTTGCCGGTCTGTCTTCAGCTAGTTTTTGCACCGTACTTATTGGTCTCCCAAATACTTTAAAAAACATTTTTGTCCGTTTAAAGGAGGGTTTTCGCACTCTTTGTATGAAAACAGCCTGTCCGCATCAGCCCAAGAGAGGTTGATTTTCATGGAATTTTATATACCTAGTTCCGGACTATGAAAAATTATTAGAGATTTCCCTTATGAGAGGTTTCACTATATTTGTTTTATTTTTGGATAAGAAATCACCACACGAGCGATGGCACATGGTTTTTGAAACACCCTGTATAGTTCGAAATTTTTTTTTTACCCACAGAGCTTATTTATTGTAAAAATCTGCTAAAGCTGCAAACGTTGGCAAGGTATTTCGTAATTTCAACTGCAGCTGCCTTTTTTGCACCGAAAAAGGTAATCGGCATTTTCGATGTTTAAAATAGCCAATTTATAAAAATTATCCGTGTTACGATATCAAATTATTTACCGGCAAACCAATGATCCATCTCTACACGATCGTACTTCCACAATAATTATTTTATGCAATAATTTATATGTTGTGATCAACTTTCTCTTTTAATGATAAAAATTCAACCATAGATATTTTGTTGCAATTCAAATTGAATGGTTAGCCCACTCAAAGAACATTGTAAGTTCGGAAAAAGCACAATTTTTCCGTAGAGGTCTAAGCAGGGTTGGCACGAATTAATTCACATAAATTAAGTCGTGAATTAAATCAAATTACTTTTTCAAAAACTTACTACTGAAGCTTTTGAAATGTATTAAAAAAAATTGTCATTGTGAACAAATGCAAAATAATAACAATTGAATTGTTTAAATAGTTTAACATGCTCGCCCCCCACGTTAATTTAATTTTAAAATATACCGTATTGTTCTTCATCACCTTATCTGCAAAACCCATTTTACTAAAAAGTGTCACCTCTATTAGATCTGTAGTTATTAAATATTTTCCATCGCCAGTCACTCAGAGCGCGAATATATTTCATCCAGCAAATTAACAAAAATTCATTTATGGATATTTTGGAAAATAATTTTTTTTCAGCAAAATCCTGAAATACGTGTCAACTAATTTTATGTAACAATATAAGCTTAAAAAAATTTTGGACGATTCTAATGTCAAGGTTAAAAAGTGTAGGTGCCGTTATGATATTCTTTGAGATAAGACTTTTAGTATTTTATTGTCCTTTTTTATAGTGTTGTGATCGCTCGAGCGAAAAACCGCTCGAGTTATAAATTCAAGCGAAAATCGTCGCTTGTTACTTATTACCTTCCACTCGATTCCCGAGCTTTGCTTGACGCCGACCTATATTCGAGCAGTTTTTCGCTCGATAGGAAATACTCTAGTTATAAATTCAGGCGAAAAATCGAATCATTCCTTTCACTTGATACCCGATCTTCTCGCGCCACCCTAAACGTGCCGATTGGCTACGTTCGAGTTTGACGCTCAGAAGACTGACACGACATACGTCTTTCTTAAAGGCACATAAACGAGAAGGTGCATATAAAGAAGTATGCCAACTCCCTTAGTGGATTCATCGCCGCGACATAGATTTTGTTTTGATTGGCTAGCCAGCGCGGTTATAAATTCTTAAAGAGTTAAAGGACATAATTTTTAAAATAAATCAGAATCAACTGTTCTTCCTTAACAAAAACTCTAGACTAAACTTCTAAAACTTCCAAAAACAACCCGTGTTGTTTTATCAACACATTCTTCTTAGTCATAAAAACTTCAAGTGATTAATCGCTCGAGCGATTCACTCGATTATTAAAATCGCTCGAGTATCGAGTACTCGATTATTAAAATCGTCGGTTTTTCCCAACACTACTTTTTTAGTTTTAGATGAAAAATATAGTATGCAATTTATGCCTCTGTATTCGCTTCGACATTAAATTTTGAAAAAAAATAATTAATTCAAAAAAACTTTTGACTTTTCCAAAAAAAATCACGACTTATTCCAAACCTGGCCGCTAAGAGACAAAATGTTAGAAACCAAGCTAGGCGCGTCCGTGATATAAAATATTCCTCCATTTTTTCCAACTAAATAAATTAAGAAAAAGGAAAATAAAAATAAATTGTGGAATGGATATTTTTAACAGAAAGTAAACATCTTAAAATGAACTTCTATTGGATTATTCAGACCCACGCAAATCGAATGGGGGAACCGTTTAACAATGGCCGATATAATACGACCCCTGGTAAAGGGTGAATATAAAATTTGGTTTTTATTAGACAAAGTGGGGAACCTTTAGAATTTTTAATTCAACGATATTAAAGGCATGTGTGGGTATTTTACACACATGAGTCGGTGGTAAGCTATACATTGTGTCAATTTGAAAACTTCCCACCCTTAATATTGCAGTAAATATTTACCAAAGTTAGAATGTTTGTGCAGAGTTGCATTAAGGACCGACCGAAACTAAACTTTGGAAAATATACAAACTGCAAAATTGTTGATTATACAGGGTGCCCGGAAATCACGAGCAAAATATTTAGGGGATAATTGTACACCGAAAATAAATGCTACCTCTTCCTATAACATTTTTTCGACAATTGATTATTAACGGAGTTACAGGCTGTTAAAGTAAAATTTTATTTGCGGTTTTTTTACAATACCTTTCGCCGCGTTCATAATATTTTAACGAAATCTCGTGTAGGCGGCTTTTTCGGGACGAGGAATACAAATTTGCCCACCGTTTTTTCGTATTTTGTAGAGGGCGCCACATACGAACCTATACTTTAATTTGAATGGTCCCAAATTTTTTGGGCTACACTGTATGCACATTATGACTGAATAGTTTTATTCTACTAACCTTTTGACATAAAAAGCGCATACAACTTTGGTTTCGATAAATCCCGTTTTCGAGGAAAACGCTAAAATAACATTGCTTGCATGTAACGAATACGAAATCATTTTAATTTATTTTATTGATTTATTTTTGGTTTACTAACAAAAGCATAAGATTAAAATACATAGAATAGTAAATTAAATATTTTTGAGATTTGAAACTTTTTCGTTCCAAGTTTCAATTCTAAAAAAGTCAGAATTCTAAGTGAAACCGTGTAAAAAAAATAATCGACGTAGCTTGAGTTGCTATTAAAATATTTTTTTCACATTCTATTCATCGGCATTGTCGAAATGCATTGTACTACTAAATAAACCTGAACGTTATACGTGTATTAAATCAATAAAAGAATTAATTATTTAGACCTAATTAACTATACTTCCTGGATACGTACATAAATAAATTCAATTAGGATATTAAGTATAAGGCTAGTTGTTTTTAAATAATTGGGGGTAATTACACGACATTTCATTGCAAGTTCTAATTTATTTAGAACTTCAAAGTCCATAAAAAGCCAAAAATAAAACTGAACCGAACGCCGTAAAATAACCCCAAGCTATTTGGAAAGATTAAAGGATATAGTGCGTTTGCACAAACCAAATCATTTTAATTTCATTATAGTAAATAGTTTGTTTAGACTGTAGTTATAGGCACATACGCTGCTCAACTTATTTAACTTACAACCAAAAATTTGCCTAAACTTTGATGTTGTGTATTTTCGAAAGTTGTTGGTCTGTTTGATTGATTTTTTTTTTAATTGTAGGTTTTTTTCTTAAGAATATCACTCCTTGATTGTTTTGGTTAAAAATTAACTTTAATATTATACCGGGTGTTACAAAACTGTTGTGTTTTTTTGCGAAAATTCAAACCACCCTGTAGGTAGAGTATACTAGGCATTGCGTGTTATTGCAAATACAGCCAAATGCAAGTCTCATGTTGTCTATACATTTTCTTTCTTGATTTATTTGTTTATCTCTGTTACTTCGTGAAAGACACAATTTTTACTAAATGTGTCTAGATTGTCTGGATTAGAATGAAAAAAAACCTTAATGTTAAGTATGAATCGAATGTCAAGAGGTTATTCGGGGCAGGAGTGGAACCACCAGATTCTGATTGTTTATTTACTTTCAATTTTGGGTATTTTTTTTATGTTATTTATTGTTATTGCGATAATTAAAGCAATTCGTTCATTTTGCGATGTTGTTATTTTTCAATTAAAAAATGTAGGCACATTTAATAAAAATTGTATATTTCCTGAAGTAACAGAGATAAACAAATGAACCAAAAACAAAACTGTAAAGGAAACATGAAACTTTCATTTGGCTGTATCTGCAACAGCTTGCAATGCCTAGAAAACTTCACAGGGTGTTTTAAATTTTCGTAAAGAACCACAACAGTTTTATAACACCCGGTATAATACTAAAGTTACTTTTTTAACCAAAACAGTAAAGGCAATGACATTTTTAAGAAAAAAACCTACAATAAGAGAGTGTACGTAATTTTTCTGTACATTAAAAAAAATTAATACAGTGAACTCCGGTTAAAAATACCCTGTTTCAGGGACAAAAAAAAATGGGTGTTCTATAACCGGAGGTATGCTATAAAAAACACAATAGAATGGTTGTTGCGCATGGTTCACGAGTCATATTTTTAAAGGCTGGTCGTCCGTTGTCTTGCGCACAATGTTTCTCGCTGTCATATGCTGTTCCTTTGGCAACTTCGCCTGCACCCATGCAGGTCAACCAAAGGCCACCGTACAGGACCAAAATCAGTCGTAGGGATGTAACGATATTAAAAATGTATCGATATGTCGACAATGAATATGTGAAAATTAATTCGAAGTGGCTTTTCAGTGATGGCTACAAGGTCTTCTTTTATGCTATAAAACAGATAGTTTATTTCGTTGTAAAGAAGGCCTTGTTAAAATATTGCGTGTAATAATTTTCATTAAGGGTGAAGTACGGTCCTGTTCGCCGGTTAAGATCGAGCATTTATCAGTCGGCATTGACATCCGACTAGCGGCTTTGTTTACATGGAAACTGTCTGCTCGGTTAATAAAAAGTTTTTTGCCTCTAGTTCCCTGGCTACGCCACTGTAAACAGGTCAGTTACAATCAAAATAAAACTGATTGATTATTATTGATAATTATTGTGATTACTGATTATTACTAATGATACAGCTTATAGAAGGAATTATTTCAATTTGCCAACCTAATAATAGCCTGTCGTATAGGCTACCTATCATACTTGTAGCAGAAGTTGCCTATCCAACCAGTTTGTTATTAGTATTTTATTTATACCGATCGCGATGCTAAATTTTATTGGGCGGGAATGTAAATGTAAGCAAGTGCCAAGTCATACTGAGACATAATTATTGCAACGTTGTTAATTTAATGGTAATAATTATATACTTCTTAATGTGCAAAATAACTAAAATTATTAATTTTAGATACCCTAATTTATAATTTTTTTATTAAGTAGTACTTTCCAAAAATGGAAGTACTTTTTTAGGCGGTGATTTTGCCCTGGTAAAAATTATGGTATTATTGGAAGGAGATTTAAAACTGAAACACTTCTAATTTAAGATATTAAGGGTATAGTATTTATAGCGAATCCTCAAGCTTTTTCGACAGTTGACATCATTAATATGTCATCGATCAGCTGTTTGGGGACTTAACCAAATACCCCAGTTTTATAGGAACCGTATTGAGCTTGTTTGGTTTTTATATTTTTCGAGTTTGATTAGTGCTAATACGTTTAAAAGTGTATTTCCGTCGTTTTAGAAGTGTTTATTTTGTGTTGAAAACTTTGATTAATTACATATTGAGTTGTTTGTATATCTGGTAAACCACAGTAAGTACTTGTCACGTTATGAAAAATTTATAGGTTAATATTTTCATTTATCTGTTTTTAGGCGAAAATAATAATTATGGAGCATAATTATTGTCTGCCTTCTACCTCAGCTGATGCCACCGTTAGAGAAACTAAGGTGAATTTAATATTAATAAAAAAATTTCTAGATGTTTCATTTCTTTCTGATCGAGTTGAGATTTGTTTCAGTTAAATATCAGGTAATACTTTTGTGTGGCGACTTGAATGTAGACAGTAATGGGTAATAACGACCATGCTCATATTGTTCATTCCTTCATAAAATGCCATCTTGGGGAGGATGAAAAGTGGCAATGAGAAAGTTAAATTTATTTTTGGACATCTCTTCGAACAAAGTCAGAAAAAACTAAAAACCGAATCGCAAAATTGTCCCAATTTAACCGACTTCGTATCTCTTTACTCTTACCTTTCCCGAAATCCCAATGGGAAAGGCCGAAATACCCATTTTATTAGTTTTTTGCATATATGACTTACGTAACCTACGTATTTGCAGTATACGTAGCCTACGTATACAAAAGAAGGGTGCATATAGAATTTGCTTGTTATGATACTGTACGCTTATAAGTTACTAGTGAACATTAAAGTTAAAACAGAGGTAACAAGAGTGAACAATCTTTAAGCAAACCGTATATTTAGTCCATAGTTATTTTCAAAAATGTTTTTTTGTGCATCCGGTACAAAACATGGAAATTTTTCCAAGTGATTTGTATTTACATAACAGGGAAAAGAAATGATCAAGGATGACTTTTTCGAAAAATTGAAGATACAATTTATTACAGGTATAGTTAAGTCCATGTGTAGACACACTGTATACAGTTTACAGTAGGTAAAGATGGACATGCATGTAGATGCGTACTTCCTATCTTTTTGTGAAGATAGAGGTACCTACTAGACATGTAATTATAAAATAATGACTTTATTTTATATATTTGAATAAATAAATAACAAAAAATACAATGTGGTATGTTTTATTCCCTATAATAAATAATAAAAGATGTATTTAAAAATATAAATAGACTCGTTTCATTTTTAAAATAAACGTACGTACTATTGTAGTACGGTCCTGGAAAGTCCTGGAATGTCATACAAACCTAGGCAAAATAAATAACCAGAAATAAGCAGGCAAGTCATTATGTCACGTGACACTTGACATATCTGGCGCGAGGATTCGCTAGAACCACTATAACATATATCTCTCCAATTGGGTTAGATCATGACGGCTGCAAATGTTATTTAAAACTGTCCCCTTTAACAAGAAAATTGACGTGTCTTTCCGATTGTTATTGTTAATTAATACCCTGTATAATGTATAACTTCATTGTGGATCTTAATTATTCTGTCAATTAATACACCTGCCTCTACATAATACACTTTTCCAGCACCTGGTACTTGCGAAACTTTTAAATATACAATATAGTTGTAATCGACCCTGCATTTATCGCCCAATCAGGATCTACTACATAGTATGGCTCATTTGCTAGAATACCGGCATAACTAAAAAAAATTCAATTTAGAAAATAATACCTTTAAAAATCATTAGTTTTAATGTTGCGTCTTGGATCCGTATTTTACAGGATATAATATATCTACTATATCTAGGGATATCTATGGATAGCCAAACTCTAAGGGCAGAAGTGGGAAATTTATGGACGTATTTCACCTTTTAGAATTAATTTTGATATCTTGTCTACGTATCGATAGATTTTTAATATCGTTAGCAGTGGCCGGCTCGTGACCTATGATAGAGGGGGTTCACAAGTATATTGAAATTATGTTTAAAATTTTATTTTTGTGTAACGACCAAACAATTACTTTCTAGGCGTTTTAAATGTAGAAAGAAAAAAAGTAATAAGAAAATGCGTTAGGTAAAACGTATTTTTATTTATTTTTTAATTTTACACAAGGAAATACAACTTTTGTAAAATAAGAAAGGTTTTCTTAGTGTATATAGCTGTCGGATCTTAACGTCGTCGCATGCAACCCTCGTAACAATATTTATACAGTCCACTACTAATACTACTAAAGCCATCTACGAGCTATCAAGAAAACCGAATGATGTCCAATACTACTACTACCGCCATCTACGAGTTATCAAGAAAACCGAATGATGTCTAATACCACTACACCATCTTACGTCATTAGGCGCAACCAAGACGACAACAATAGTTAACTGTTTTATGACGATAGCGAATCGAGCCACGAGACTGACAAGTTGGCATTCTTCATATTTTCAGTGTTTTTTAGTTTAAATCCTTAAATAAAATGGTTTAAAATCATATCGAGTATCATTTATCGATATACACAACATTTATCGATCCTACACAATAGTGCTTAAACGTAGTCCATTCTTCGGTTCTTGATTGTAGAAAATTGATCAATAACAGCCTCATTAAGTTTGGAATACCCTCTATAAATTTTTTTCATATATTTCATTTTTAAACTTTCTAATAAAGTTCCCGCATTCTTCACTTCAATTTTTTGCTGCAAACTCAAAGAGCCAAAGTTATTTCTTAAATAGTCCACCGTCAACTATTCATTTTAACTTAATAACAGACAACAGCGCGGTGCACAGAAAAACTGTGCGCCTTTTCCATATTAAATCGCCATAGCTCCGCTATCCCACGCTGCCACCCGCCACCAGTTACTACAGAGAAACTGCACTACTTAATCGCACGTGCGAGCAAGTCTCGTCATAATCGTCATTTACCTCGACCGAGGCACGGTTGCCGGATCTATACAGTTTGTTTTGACGGGATGATAAAATATTAGGGAGGGTCGGACTTTTTTAGTTTGACGGTACGATAAAATATTAGGGAGGGTCGGACTTTATACGATAAATAATATTCAATGAATATAAATTAATATTTTTTATTCGTTTTGTTGTGAGGGTGCACGTGCGCATGTGCTCCTGTGGAAGAACCGCCACGGATCGTTATATCCCTACGACTGATTTCGGGTTTGGACGCTCGTCGTTGGTTCACGTCGTTGGTTGGCAACCAAACCGGCACCAATACGGCGGGGTTGCCTATATGACGGCGACAACATTGTGCGCAAGACAACCGACGAGCAACCTTTAAGAGTATGTAAATATGTATCCATAGTTATAGGTTATGATAAAGTTACTAAACATAATAAATTCGTTTTTTAATCTGTACAGAAAAAAGTTACGGGGTTTATTATTTGTAATTTTGAGTTGTGCCGGTATTCTCGCAAATGAGCGATATATCATACACAAACGGAGAATTACGCCAGTGCTTTACTGCCTTATATCAAAGCCTGTAATGGAATTACTGCTGGACACTCCCCCATTTTCTCCCTTTGGCATGCAGCCCCAAAAGCAGCCATAACTCAAATAATGTTTGAACAACCTCAGAATGGGCCATGGGGTGTAATCTTAGAGTTATTCCATTTTTTTCATATACCGGGTGAAACCTTAAATTTGGGCCCATAAAAACAGGTGACAAATGACAAGATATGTTTTTTGCTTCTTAGTTTTGTCACTTTTTTGATTTACAGTGTCTTCGATGTCCTTTTGGGACCCCTATACTTTTATCTAAAATTTTGGAATAAATAATGAATAAGAAATTGACAATTTTTTTAGAAAATCAAAATATGCTATTTAGTGGTCAATATGGACTTCGTAAGTCTAAAGATACAGAAATATCTGCTATTGATATTATTACTGACATTCAATTAACTTTAGACAATAATACAAAATGTTGCTTATTATCTTTAGACTTGCGAAAAGCATTTGATACTGTGAATCACGAAATTTTATTACAAAGTCTTTTCAATATTGGTATTAGAGGAAATATTTACAATTGGTTTAAAAATTATTTATATAACTGGAAAGAGTACCTACGTTTATATTGACAATTGCTCAAGTTCTCAACAAAATATTACTTGCGGTGTTCCTCAAGGATCATTTTAGGCCCTACTTTATTCCTTATATATATAAATTCAATTTCTAAGTTAAATCTAAAAGGTAATGTCAAATTCTTTGCGGATGATATTACAATTTTATATTTGGCTTTTTCCAATATTCAAACTGATATTACTAATGATTTGAAAATTATACGTTCATGGTTGCAATCCTATAAACTTGCTTTAAACTTTCAAAAGTCATCTTTCACGTTTATTTCTAAATGTGCAATTGGCAGCAAAACATTTATTATTCATTAGTCTATTCAAAATTTCAATATTTAATATCAGTTTGGGGATCTGCATGTGCCACAATATTAAACCCTTATAAAAACTACAAAAGAAAATTATAAAATGTATTCATAAACTAAATTCTTGGGAACCGACAACAAATTTATATAAACCAAGAGGATATCTGAATAGTTTATACAAATTAAAAATTAGTATACTAATAATAAAATTAATAATCAAAATAAAAAATCTTGTATAAAATTTGTAACATCAACTGATATACACAACCATAATACCAGAAATATTGACCATTTAAAAAAAAATCAAATTAAATGTAGCATAGGTATGAAATCAATTTTATTTGATGGAATAAATATTTATAATACCTTACCTAAAGTATTAAAAAAAATTATTTTAAAATTATTTTAAAAAAATGCAAAGAAATTTTTTCTGGAAAGTATTTATACAAAGTACTTAAAAAAAACATTTATAATAATTTTAATTTTTAATTTTTATATTGATTAAGTAATTATTTATGTTCCATGTTATAATATTCCCTGTAATAGACTAAAATAGCTCGTTGGGAATTAAATAAACATTATTATTAAATACACATTTGTCAATGCAATTATTTTATTCTTAAGTATAAATGAATATTTTGCAACAACAAATTATAATATATATAATATTATTAAAATCTTCTCTTTTAACTGTTTATTTTGTTATTTAAATGCAAAATAATATATTTTTTTTGATTAAAATACTTTTAATCGAAAAATATGGCAACATAATCCGTTGTCAATGGTTACAGGTACACTGATAAAATTAATTATTTAGATTAAAAAAATTTGCCATTAATTCAAATAAATATTTGTTTCCTGTTAGCCAACCAAATATGTATTTGGAATATAACATGAAATTATTTGAACTTGCACTATTATTTGATTTGATACAAATAATATTTTACTTGGTGGTAATCACTTTTTACAAAATGTAAGTAAATATTTATTTATTTTAAAGGCTTTAACGAGTTAAAATAAATAAGTTAAAATTTAAATTGACAAAATGTTTATTTCAATGAAATTTGTACATCTTTGATTCAAATACATATTTGTTTGGTTTTGCTTTATGTGCATTTGCTGAAACAGTATCCTTATTTATTTAAACAGCTTAAGTTATTTGTTTTAAATAAGACATTTATTTCCCTTCGTGTTTCTTTTTTTTATTCAAGTACATGTTTGTTTAACTTAACTTTTATATTTATTTAAACCGAATAACGTTGTATTTCGTCCAAATAATTTTTTGTTTATCTTAAATATATCACGAGTTCATTCAAATTTGTTCTTATTTTATCCAAATATCTATTTTTTTCATTTTTGCTCAATATTTGTTTGCGATCACAACCGGTTAATTCAATTAATGTCCAATTCTTGTCCAAAGTTGTCATTCAAACGTGTATTGCCATTTAAAGGTGTACTGTCATCTCTAAGCCTTTTAATTAATGGTTCTGATTCCTCATCATGAATTACCTGAAACGTAAAAATTTGTAAAGTCAAAATATTTTTTTCGGGCGAAACCGGCCATCAAACAAAAATTTTTAGAGATAAAAATAAAAAAGCATCTATTTACACTCATTTTCCTAACAAAAATACCTGAGTTGTCATAGCTTTGATGACAGTAAAAATAAGAAGGAATGTTTACAACTGTGGACGTCACATTTATATGACTTCTGCTTATTTATAAATAAGCCACTATATATCACTAAAACGCTATCTTATAGTGTTGGATTATACACCAACAACAATTAAAGAAATTTGGGAGAAATGTTTAATTTAATCTTCGATGCCCTCTACTGGCTAAACGAAGTAGATGATTCCGGGTAAAACTAACTTGGCTTAAATCGACCTATTTTGATGTCAGGACTCTATCATCAAACTTTCTAAACCTATGTTCTAAGTATTATACAAAAAAAATTGCATAATTAACATAAAAATAACTTACCTCTAAACTGGCTAGCCCCCGCTTAAGACGTATTCGGTCGCCTAGACTTGGAATAAGAATATTTATTTCTGTAATTTTTCTAAAAGATTGCACATCACTGGAATTTCCATTTTCAAATTTTTATCCACACTTAAAGTAAGTTAAAGTGTCTCACAACACCAAACAAATCGTGCACTTTCAACTCACCACGGGTTTTATCCACGTTTCAATATGCAAGGAGAAGAGAAGAGGTGTGCAAAACGGTGATTCGGTACACGAAAGAAAGATCTGCAGTCTGCACAGCAACAAACCCCACAAACGCAACCACATCATTTTTGTAGCCAATCAAATTACTCAATTCTGGTGACGCAACGCAAGGTCCTTCAAAAAACAAGATAGTAACGATTTCATTTAAATACTTGATTATTTAAGTTAAATAACCAAGTTGTTTAAACAGTCGCTATTTAATGATTTCATTTAAGGTTAAATGTATTTAGTTTCTAAAGAAATATTATTTCGCTTAAATAATGAATTATTTAAATTTCATTATTTTATATTTTGTTAATAAGATATTTACTTTAAAGCATGTGGTATTTGACACAAATCAACCAAGAGTCAAATCATTTTACAAATAAAACCAAATACTCTGACATATTTTAGTTAAATAAAAGTGAGTTAATTCAAATCACATTTACTTGTTCCCAATACTTCTTCGGCAAATACATCAGTTTATTTGTTTAAAGGAACACAGTTTTATCAGTGTAGCTAACGCTAATTTCATTGGTTATAACCCAGACGGTTGATAGCGCATTCGTCCCGTGAGACACCCGATGGGCTTACGGGCTTGTTCGGCGATGTCCGATATTTGATGGATGTACCCACCCAGTTGCGTAGTGATAAGAAGGGCATAGTTATTGTATTGTGTTCAATTGTGTGTTTATAAATACGTATTCATTGTGTCGTATTATTATCTACTGAAGAATTTCCTATTTAATTAACCCATGCCCTCTTCTCGCTATAACTGAACACACTGCGTTATAATTCTTACAAAAGTTTTAAATTAAGTTCCACTAAAAAGTCCTCAACTCATTGGAAACTTTATAACGTTGCTTGTTTATATTTCAAAAGTGCACTTTGATGTTTTAATTTGCAAAAATGTGCGAGTTTTTTGTCGTCCATTTTAGTTGATTTTATCGATTTTAAACTGTGGCCGCGAAATAGGTAAATGCAATTAATTTAAAATGTTTGGCTAGATTAGTGTAAAAGATATTTTTAATTTAATTATTATTTTCTTTTTTAGGTAAGACGATAAAATGGGGTCAATAGTTTGAAAAAAGGAACAGGTAATGATATTTAAAAATACTAATTAGTGATGCCATCGGAACCGGATCGATATTCGGCCTTCTGTTTTCATATCCGGTTTGGTCGTTTTTTTTTACCGGACCTATGGATACGTATAACTTATCTGATGCGCAGTAGAAACTTAAATTTTATGAGTTAAAAAAATGGGTTGGTGCGCACGGTTGTTTACCGGTCAGATTTTTAAAGGTTGCTCATCGGTTGTCTTGCGCACAATGTTATCGTCGTCATATAGGCAACCCCGCGCCGTATAGTGCCGGTTTGGTTGCCAACCAACGACGACCGTCCAGAACCGAAATCAGTCGTAGGGATGTAACGATATTAAAAATCTATCGATACGTGCACAATAGATATCAAAATTAATTATAAAAGTAGCTTTTCAGTGATGGTCACAAGGTCTTCTTACATGCCAGAAAATAGATTGTTTATTTCCCATTAAAGACGTCATGTGCCAAAATATTGCCGTGTAATCATTTGAAGAGTACGGTCCTGTTCGTCGGTTAAGATAAATAGTTCATCAGTCGGCATTGCGCATGACATCTGACGATCAGCTTTGTATAGCTTCGCGGGTCGTTTTCTAAATTAAACACGTGGTCTAAGATAATGTCTTATGAAACTTGTATCTTAATATACTATTGGACTACAGAGAAATCTAGATGAAAAAATAAAAAGACAAATGCCAAAATTATGGGTGTTCCATTTCAAAATCCAAAGTTGAGATTTCCGGTTAAAGCGGAAGTGACAAAATGGAGTCCATCATGTCATAAAATGTAAAATAATCTCACATACAAACTCACCAAATTTGGCCGAACAAACCCAGAAATTTTTTTCAGTACCTCTAAAAGTAATTACCGAATTTTCACCCTTTAATTGGTTAAAACCCGGCCCTGCGTTGCCGTAACAGCTTTTTAATTATCATTATAAAAATAATTTCACAGTAAGTCGAACGGAACAGGTTTACTTGTAATGAAGTAACTGGAATAGAATAAATCTGAAATTGGATTTCACAATTTTATTAAAAAACATAAAACCATTTTGCGTAATAAAGGGATGAAATTCAGGGTGGGTATTAGGTATATCGATTTATTTTCAGTTCCTGTGTTTAGATCGTGTTGCCATGAGCGTACGTATTAGGACAATATTTTTATACAGGGTGTTCCGATAAAGCATCAGTATACTTGGAGGCTTGGAGAGGCGATTGTACATTAAAATAAGGGTAGTAAGTCGTATTACAAAGAGTCGACAACTGAATACTTTCCTAGTTACGGCCCAATTTTTTTTTCTTCTTATTTTTAACATCTTGCGGTTTGTTTTGAAACTATCAAGTTGATATTTGGCACATGGCTACGTTTAACGACTCTATCATTCTGTTCTCATCTTTCTCTTTGAATGCACAACCATCGGCTGTCGACGCACATCTTCGCAGACAGCATGAATTATCACGCCTCAAAAAAGACCTGGAAGAAATTTCGGCTTGGGGTGACAGTAACCAAGTCGAATTTAACGCTAAGAAAACCCAGGCAGCAGTTTTCTCTAATTAACATTATGGAACCGGATATAGTCATGGCAGGACACACTGGCTTCATCTATTAATTTGCTGGGCGTCAATCTGGGAGGAAATATGTCTTGGCATAACCACGTTGTGACAATCGCCAAGATAGCGTCTCAGAAACTTGGTGCATACTGACAAAAATGCATTTACCAATGTCGTTGGTTACAAAATTGGAGCTACCTCAACCCACCTCTCTATGTTGTTCTAACTGAGCCTACGAATTATCACAAATTATTTAAAAACGCTACAATAATTCAGGTTCTTTTGGTTCGCCTCAACCCAGAGAAAGATTTTTTTAACAACATTTTAAACATATTTGGGATCACCACAATTCCTCATCTTGTAACTATTTTATGAGTTACCTGAACTCAGTTTCTGGGTTGGGAAAACTTACTAATTGATTAAAAGTGTCGTTTTAACCCGGACGTGCATTATTTTAACTAATTACCATGTGTAAATTATTTTGAGTTGGAATAATTCAGGAAACGTGCTCCAAAACCCCATATCGAGGGTAAATCGCAAGATCGTAAGGTCACGGAAAGTTCTGAATTCGTGCTCGTGCAGGTTTGGTGCGGTTCATTCCATTGTTATTGTTGGCCGTTGCGCCGTTTGCGGGATTTTTCATCTTTGTTCTCTGTGCGTGAAAATTTGTGCTTTGCATAATTTTGGTCAGGAGGGACATGCATACAAATTGTTATTATTGGAATGGAGCCTTATTATTTATAAGCAATCGTCATCACTTCGTCCGCTTGAAAAAACAAAGGTAATTGAAGTCCACAATATGCAGGCGTTAAATCAAAGAAATATTTTGAGTTCCGATAGTCCACAATTTAGGTACTAGTAGTCCAAAATTTGGAGTCTGGTAGCCCCAAGAGTGAGTTATTCCAGCCACCATCCTAAGCTAGAACAACTTAAATGTCAAGTTTTGATAGCTAGAATCATGAATTAATCTAGCCCGACTAGCAATACATCACAATTCACATACTGGTAGCTACGGTAGCCTATCAATAATTTAAGACGGTGGGGCGTGAGCTATTCCAACGCATAAAATAACCCATCTTCTGTGCTATCATAACTTATGAATAGTGAGTTGATGCAATTTCTTCGATTTGGTTGCCGTAATTCAGAGGTCTGGACTGCCCCCTATTAGCAACACGCGTCGGTCTAGGACAACTCATATTTGAGTTATATCAACTCGAAATTTCGCTCAGTGTACTATTGCGAACCAAAAAGTTGTACACACCTCAACAACTTTTGATACTATACAAATCCCAGATTCGACCATCACTAGAGTACTGCTCTCATGTGTGGTGCTCTGCACCCAAACATACTCTGCGGCTACTGGATTCCATCGGGAGGAGGGCCATTCGTCTGATCGGAGACCACGAGCTGACAAAGAACCTCGACAGCCTAGAGAACATCGAAGACAGGTTGAGGATCTGACTCTCTTTTAGAGATATTTTCATGGAAAGTGCTCGGCTGACCTTGCCCTGTAATTTCCGCCCACAGCACTGAATAGCAGAAATACACGACGAACCACCGCCGCCCATCCATATGTGGTTAAGCTCAGTGCTCCTCGAACTTCATTATTTAAGAATTCTTTCATCTGGATGACTTCATCCTTATGGAACGACCTTTCCGGGGTCGTTTTTCCCAACGAATATAACCTCCAAAGATTCAAAATCAACGTTAATCGCTTTATTCGCATACGCACCACTCCCAGCGTGGCCTAAAGGATTTTTCCTATAGTGCTTGTGTTTGATCATAAAAAAAAATCATTCTGTTACAGAAATTTTTCCCTATTGTGCCACCAGAGACCACTTTACCTTGGAATTAAAATTTAATTTTTTATAATCTCTTGTTTTGACAGTTATTGGGAACAAGGACATTTTATTTTAAAGATAGAAGAATACCTAATAAAAGAGGCACATAATCTTTATCCGAGTCGATAAACAACATCTTTTAGGCGCAAAACTGGAATTCAAATTTTTGTTAGCAGTAAAATCAGTTTTTCAAATGGAGCCTAGAAAAAACGTGTTTAGATTTCGACTACCTTTATTTTAATATGTAGCATCACCTCTCTAATTAGCCAGATCTATTATTCTAACACCCTGTATAATATTATTTGTGGGAATGACGAATATGGAAAATTTAGGCTCGAATGCTTTACATTACAAAATCCAAGCTAAATTTCTTCCGCATTGGTGCCATATTTTATTTAAAGTTCGTATTACTTTTTAAAATTCTGGTTTGTTCGTAAATTCCTTCGGGAATAGGAAAAAAATTAAGAAAAAAAAAATCTTTTCTCTAATAATTTCTATTATACGGACGCTTATGTACTCTGGTATGGACGGGCGATGACCGTGTTTGCTCCCTCTATACGGTTTGTAGGTATATAAGCCTAATGTTTTTCCTTAGATTTATGCCCGTTGTGCTTTCTTTATTAAATCCCATTTTTTTGGACCAAATTGTTAAAAGGTTTTAATCAAACATGATTTAGAATAAAATGGTTTCCAATTTGACACGAAAATAGGTTTATTCGAACCTTAGAATTTGACCCTTTATCTCGAAGTTGTTTTAATTTATAGTCCTTTGTTGAAAATGGGTTTTTTAAATTTATTTTAATTTACATCAGATGGCCGAAAATCAATTTTTTTTTAGTTATTCATAAGATTGAAGTTCGAGTGTATCTTGTTTATTTTTCAAACAAACATCCAAATTACAGTGCAACTGTAAAATTTACTAGGTGTGATTACAGTGAAACGGACATCTCTAAGAAGCGGACATCTCTATTAACCGGACATTTTTTCATAGTTCGGAACTAGGTATATGACATTCCACGAAAATCAACCTCTCTTGGTCGGAATCTCATTTTTGCGGACGCGGACAGGCTGTTTTCATTCAAAGAGTGCGAAAACCCTCCTTTAAACGGACAAAAAAATTTTAATAGTATTTGGGAGACGAATAAGTACGGTGCAAGAACTCTCTGAAGGCAACCAACCGCGTATGCGTGGCAGAACGAAAGGACTACGCCGAATACAAGTATGTGTGATTCCCCGACAGCAATCCGCTGTTTATTTGTGAGTTGTAAGGTTAAAATCGTAAACAATGGCAGAAAAATGTCACGTTTTGAGGCTGAAACAGAATATTGATGTTGTGGAAGTTTCTAATTTGATAATAATGATTTGGGCGAGTTCATTAACATTGATAGCAATGTGCTATTAGAAGATGATAGTGACCCCATTCCTACCGATTATGTAGTCCAAACTGAAACCACATCACTATCTGACGACTCTGATGAAGAAGTTGAATGCAGTAATGAAACAAAAGTCACCAATTATCAACAAGCGATTAGTATGGTAAAGGAATTAATGCAAAGAATAGAGGTGACTCTATAGCAATGGAATTGGTATCAGACTTGGAATTACATTTTCTAGATTGCAAGTATAAAACGCAAACACGTCAAACTACGTTATTAGATTTTTTTAGTACTACATCCTAACTAAAACTAGTGTATATTTGTTATGTTATGTTTATGTGTACATACATATACATAGTAATAATTTTGCATTTACATATTACCTAATAACAAATTTCCCATGGGCGGACACATCTATTAGGCGGACACATTTAGACGGTCCCGTAGTTGTCCGCCTAAGAGAGGTTTCACTGTATTTCAATAAAGCAGATACAAAATCTAACCGCGTCGTCCCGATCACTATCGTAAAGTTATCTTGTGAACTAATTTGCCTCCACCTGCTTTAGATTTAAAATTTGTTTAAAGAGGCGTTCACACATAAGGTAAAACCTTACGTCTGACCTGAAGTTTTAGGTACTCAAGTTAGACTGCAGACATCAGATATCGGGCTTCTTTAAAACGCTTTTCACCAATCACCAGATTATTCATAAAATTACTAGATCTGGTGAAGTTGCACAAATTTTGTAATTAAAAGTAAAATACAGAAGATAAAGAACTTTTTACGAGGGGAAAAATAACCTCACGTTTGTAAACCCTCAAATTTATAGCCCTTTCAGTGAATTTACATAAATATTTAGGTGTAGTGCGAAGGAGAAAGAAGACGAAACGCTAAAAGAGAGACAGCGAACAGTTCATTTATCTCTAAACAAAGTAGCAAAATTGGTTTCGGGCTGGCTCAAAAGTTATTAGGGAGTTTTCGATCGGGGGTAGGGTAAGTTCGAGAAAATCCGTCAGTTGACATATTTGTTTATACCGAAAGTATTGTAAACTACAGATCCCATAGTCCATTTAACTCATGGAAAGTGAAGCTGTGATTGTGTGAAATGTTATTGAAAATCAGTAATGGGTGGAAGAATGAACTACATGTTTGTTGGCTGAATGGCAACAATGCTGAAGTCTGGTTATATCTGATGGTTAAATATTAAAACATAACAAATGATAAATCCTTATTTAAATGATCCACTCTTTTACAAACTACACATGAATACACCATGATTGTTTATAATAAAGACGATTTTTCACCAATAAGATTAGTATTCATTCATATTTTGACTCCCGGATCGTAGCGCAGTAGTAAAGTAGAAATAGATGTTGCCAGAGCCAGTTGGTTTAGTTCGAGATTCGTTTGATACTTTTAAATAACAGTTTATTGTAAAATTATGGGGAAATAAATTTATTTTAAGAGCAATTGCTGAGTAACCTTAAACCAGTTTTAATTGTCAAATTTAACAAATTTTTAATTGGAATTTTGCAAGATACCTTTGCGATAAATATGTTTATCTGGCTATGCTGCAATAATGACCGAAAGAGGTGGGAAAGACTGTTTGTTTGTATATGGAATTTTAAAGCAATGATAAAATTGTTTTAAAAAATCGACCGCTCTTTCTGTTAGTTTCGCCAACAAACCCAATATAATACGTTTCTAATTTTTACTGGAGGTATTGAAAAAAGTTACCTGTAGCACCCGGTGTGCTACTTCTCCCGGACTTCCCTTGTTTTTCAGGCAAATTTTGTTGAGAAAGTTATCGTTATCATTGGTTTTCGCATGTCTGAAACTTTCTTAAATATTTCAATAAATAAAAGTTTTTTTTTTGTAACTTGGAGTTGTTCCAAAAAAATAATCAATGGCAAACTAGCCAAACTTATTGAAATAAAAAATCTTAATAAATAACTTTGAAGTGTTATTGTTCCCTGGATTTTTTATTGAACAAAAGCTTAAAAACAAACTTTCTTGGCGTGTCAGAAATGACAATTTTTCTTGCGTTTGTATGCGACCACTTGCTGAATGAACTCGGCGAATTAAATAACTCGGACAAGGTGAAAAGTCCCTATTTTTTTCTGTTTGTTCCTCTTCATATTCCGTTCGTGCGGCGCTATAAGCTTTTCGAAGTTTTACAATCATTGCATTTTTGTACGGGTATAAATTTTATCTCAAAATTGCGTTGCTATTACGAAACGAGAATTTGATAGTTTTTAATTAGTATTTTTTGAGTTTCTAATAGTCGGTTTATTGTATACAATTATAGTTTTCCATTTTTATGAAGATATTCTCACATCAGGGACCGAACCCGCGTTTTCTGGGGAGCCGTTCCAATTTTGTTTGGTGCCCGCAGTAATGTCAAGTGGTTATCAATTTTTAAATGGAGATTCACGTTGTTGTTAGCATTCTTAATTCCCTTTTAAAGGTATTAAAAGGTTTGATAGTAGGAGAAATGAAAGAATAATATTAACTTCATAAAAATATAACACAGATGACACCCAAAATACCACTAAAACTCCGATAAAATTTTAAACATCGGTTGCCACGCCTCCTTGCGGGATACCCTTCTACACACGCCACTGAGTAATCTACGAAGTCAATTTTTTTAATGTTATTAGGGCAATATCAAAGTAAGCTCCTGCTAAAATTTCATTTGATTATCTGCCGGCGCTAAAAAGTTATTACGCCAAAACGATTATTAAATTTTTTAACACCCTGTACTTTGGAAACAAGAATCGGTAGAGCGAAAATTTATAGGAAAAAAATTTTGTTTTTTGCCAAGGAAATCACTGCTAAATTTACTCCCAACCTTTATGTTACACCCTGTATAGAAACGAGTGGATTTGAATAAAAATACGGCGCTTTTTGTCTGTAAAATTATCGGAAAATTTGATGTATTGGTCAGTAGACACCGATTTCTCTATTGATTGACGTTATCAATAATCTCGGTAAAATTGGTTGCGGAAATAGTGCGATTTTATTTAAAATATGTTATTATTTTAAGTATTTATTTACTAATTGTGCTAAATACCTTCCTTTAGTTTTAATTTACTAATGTTGAAACCCAAAGATTGCGGTTACTCCCATCCCCTCCAAACTTGTTTAGATTGTACGTATAAGCAGGGTGCAGACCATATGCACCATTGTAAATTAGATAACCTTTTCTAGAATCTACGTGTTATTTATCCATTTCAATCTCATTCATAGGTCTACTGCTCAGAGCCTGGGCACATACTATTTAAAAGTATTTAATTACTAAATACCTAATCAAATTCAAAAGTATTCAAATATAAAATACTTTTTAGAATGATGATATATATAATATACAGGGTGTTATGGAAATGACTTATTATATTTAAACCGGCAGATCCTGAGATGAAAATAAATTGAAGAAAAATAACCTTAAATGGCGCTTTGAATTATTGTACGAAGTATACACTTTATATGAAACGAAACATTTACGTGGCCGCTACTGAGGACGTTCGCAATCGATAGTTTATTGGGGCGGTGTTGTCATATATACATACACAGAATTTTAAACACACGTGTTCAGTTTTTAACAGCAAGACGTCTTTGACCCGCGTTATCACTTCTTATTCGAACTTTAAAAAATACTACTCTAAGGTAACCTACTCTCTTACCTTCGATCTTATAATCCGTTTTATAATTAAATTCCATAATAAAATAAAACACAAAAAGTATGTTGTGCAACAGAACCAACAATAGGTAATATCACACAAATTTGAAATCACATCACAATATTTCTTATTATGAATTATATCACAATAGAAAAAAATCGGGTAATGCTAACAAAACGTTTAAAATTCACGCACGTGGAACCCTGGACAGCGTCATTCCACCCCGAGTCTCGAAACATACTGAAGCAACGATAGTCGCGCGCGGCAGGTATTCGAGCAAGGGCGAAACATGCGGTGTGATCTGAATCCAGATGGAACGGCGCGACAGTATGTGCGTAAAAAGGTGGGTTTGTTCGGGTTTGTTCGGGTTTGTTCGTATGTAGTATGTAGACTTTGTCTGGGACACCCTAGGAGTCACCCATTTAAATATAATAAGTAATTTCCATAACACCCTGTATATATACTAAATACTTAAAGTTGGTATTGAAATAAATTTAAATACTTTGTAATTATTGTGTGTTGACGTTCTTGACAAATCAGATCACAACAAGCCATATTTAAATAGAAAAAAGAGTAGTTGAATATTAAAAAGTATTTAAATATCCCAAATAAGTATTTTATTACTAAAAGGAAAATAAAAAAGTTATGTAAATTATGTAAATAATAGAATATTTGTGAAATAAATACAAACATATATTAAAAAGTATTTAAATATTCTGGATTTAAATAAAAATAAGTATTTGTGAGTACAAATGATGCCCTGCTTTGCTGCTACTTCAGGAAGTCAATAGGAAGGACTTTGAGACTGTTTGTACAATTTCCATTTGGTTTTAAAACTTTCACCTTTCAGAAGAAGCGTACCTAAGGTAATGAAGAGATAATTTCTCCCACGCCTAATATATTTACCATGATGCAATTAATATACAAGGTATGATATCTAATCTGCATTTGCAACCGTCACAATAATCGGCATACTGGTTCGGAATTATGTTATTTTTGTTATTTTTACCGGTTTGTTTCATGTTCTTTAGTTTTTGAATGTCCTGGTAAAACTTAATTTCCATTATTCGTTAAATATATATTTAAAAATGATCTACACAATACTGTGGGTTGCAGGTTACACAGAATTTCTGTTCACATTCTCATCTACATAGCCGGCAGTAAAAATACGGTGAAATCTTATCATTAACATACACAACAACACCCTAATAATCACCGTTCTATATCCAAAGATGTATATTGTGCTGTTAAACCATATCCTCCCTGATTCCCGTTTCTATAGTTTTCTCTGTTTAAGACGCGAACGGCACGAGCCGACATTCAGTTGTTTTCGAATACTTTCATCGCCCTATGAAGGAAAAGGGCCCTTTATCCGTTCAATATGTAATTTATTTTGAAAGTCTTTTTGCCTTGTGGATTTATAACATTTCAATTGTATGAGATAAGGTAAAAAATCATTTTATTTCGTTTGTGGTATTGTTAGGAAATTTAATTAATCAAGGTATGTTATGTATATTGTACCAACGAAGGTGACAAAGCCATAGAAAACCCACCACCTCTAAACAATTTAAAGGTATAATCTAGGAATGGTAAATTTCAATTGAAGATACGAGTGGATGAAGGTGTTTTATTACAAAAATAAAGTTTTGAGTAGATGACGATCATCAATGTGGTTTTTGGAAGTCCAGATCAAATGGAGATCTTCTAGCCTATGTCACCCATCTTTGGAACAACGCAATCCATCATTAGGGGGAGTCTCGGTCTGTTGCACTAGATATTTCTAAAGCATTTCAGTCGATTCTGTGCATGGTTGTGGAACTTTCTTAAGGACCGCTCTCTACACGTGGCGATTAGGGTATCCAATCCCGCACCCAAACTGTAATCCCGCAAGCCTGCGGGATTGAGTCCATCGATCCCGCGGATTCGCGGGATTTGCGGCATAGCAAACAATGAACTGGTATCTGTGCCCGCCCGAGCATCACTTGACCAGTTACTAAAACATGAGATGACACTTTTTGAATGCGGAGGGAATAGACGAATGTACTTGGAAGCTGCTGTGTAAAACCTATTCCACCGACAAGTGTCGAAGCTGAACGTGCGGTTTCAGCCGCAGGATACATGTGCAATAAAATAAGATCAAATCTAAAAGATGAAACATTAAACATGTTATCTTTTCTCCGAAAATACTTCCAAAATCAATGTACATGTAACCGTTAAACTAGTCGTACTATTGTATTGTACCTATATGCTGTAAATATTTTGCTGCTACTCTACTCTGTTTCTAATTGCATAAAACAACTTTTTATTAACATACAGCACCAACATCAAGTCCCGCAAATCCCGCGAATCCCCCAATGTTAAACCCGCGAAGTCACCGCGGGATCCAGCATTTGCGGGATTGGATTCCCTAGTGACGATTGACGGATTTCTCTCAGGCACCTTCACCACTTGAAGTCGTGAAACGTAACATTTTAAGCCTTCATCAAAATGAATCCTGTAATTTGCATTTATACTCTTAATGCAACATTCTTTTATGGATCACAAACTTCATATTTATCTTTATATTCTGTTTAATTAAACCACCTCAACTAATCGAATATTTTTCTTGGTATTTATTTGCTTTTCCGCATTTACCTGATTCGTTCGAGCACGAACAACGAGTTGTCATTTTCAGAAACTGAGGGGTAAATTGAACAGAATTAATTTGTTCAGGGAAATCCAGAGACTGGATTGACAACTTCCAAATTACCTACCTGTTTAGTTAAATTTCCATATTCTTTATTTTTCCGCAAAAGAACCGGTATGGTTAAATTGAAAATAATGTGCTTTCCTGTCAGCCCGTCACTAGTACACCCACATTTTTCTATTTTGTTTTGCGCACCAAGATTAATGGAAGTAAATCCAGACTTTAAAGGTCAGCTCGGAGAAATGAATACTTAAGACTGTCGTTATAAAGGGAATTTAAAAAAGACATATCATTGCCGTAAAGTAGGAAGAAAGGACACATTTTTTATTGTCGTACGGAAAAAAAGACTAGTAAAATTATTTTTATTAGTAATCTGTACGAAAATAATAATGTAAACATAATTTCTCAAAAAGTGTAGTTATAATTTCTAATAAATTTAGCAAAATCAAGTAAATACTAAAATATGTAGTAAATTTTAACTAACATTATAGTAAAATTACTACAGGGTGTTATGGAAATGACGTATTATATTTAAATGGGTGATTCCTGGGGTGTCCTAGAGAAGCGCTACATATTTTTTTTTTTTAAATCGAACGTTTAAAAAGTGGGGTAATTCACACCTAAACCCACCCGGTTACTCCTCAGCACATTCATATATGCTCATATTACATTGCCAAGCTATGTAATCAACAGATGTTCAAGCCCAATGTTGCCAACTGTGTAGAAAATAACTATAGATTCTTATAAAAATAATATTTAGTTTACCTAGTATACAAATAGAAGTGAATCCAGGTGCCAGTACACTAGCAAGTAATCCAGGGCACAGAGACATCTTCAGGTTTTTGTTTCTTTTTCTATGGGAAAAGCTTTATGCCCATCACGTACCCTGATGATAATGTGGAAAGCTAATACCCACTAAACCCCATTCGGCCTCATATTTCCAATCTCTCGGAACATTTGTACTAAATCACTTAAAGAAACACACAGACACCCACGAGTTTCCAATTATTATTTTTTTTGAAGATATGCACTTATTAGATTACACAAAAGCAATAAATACTAACGCATAATTACACTTTACAATAACCTACCGTACACACAAAACAACAGCACTATAGGATACAAATTATTTCGCAATAGAAATTCAGAAATAATAAAAACGCTAATTTCTAATGGCCTAATCAAATGTATTAATCCTTTATTGAAGAAGAATGATGAAATAATTATGTTGATAGATCCTTCCATCCTTTCCTTTCTAGTCTAAGCTTCCATCCCTTTAAAATAAATAGTCTCGTCCAAGCAGCGCGGTTGCCATTTCCGAGACTATCATTATAAAGACAAGTATTTCGAAGGAAATTCTTCATTTTATGAATATAACCTTATAAAACATAGAAAGTATGGCAACGCTGTATTTTTTAAGTATAAACCCCAGTCGAATATCCGTTTCTGCTGATCAGCTGTTCCTCCAAAATAAACAGGCCGTTTTCATACTGTTTCAAGCAGATTTGTGTGTTAAATTGTATGTTAATACTTAAACCCGAGTTTAAATTACTAAGTTATTTGTTCTTTTCGCGACGGCAGTGCCCCAGTCCAGCAGTTCAATATTGTCTAAATAACACGTTGGTTCCGTCGACGGAACCAACGTGTTATTTAGACAATAAGGGCGTACTTTTGTCTACACAGTAGCACTTTAAAATATTAATTCAGATTGAACGGTACTTAGATGTGTTGTGACGCGAAAACTATGTGATTTTGTGATGCGAGTACTAGGTAGGTGTTTTTTCTAAATTAAGTTGGTTTTAAGTTGGTTTTAAATAAGTCCGAAAAGGTAAATAAAATTGCATTTTTTTTCTAAAGGGTAAGTGGCATTTATAAACTTTTAAGTTGTCCAGATCTGACGGGTGTCGTTCAAATTGAACAAATGAGAACATACCTGACCATTTAAAAACTCTGCGGCGATACTTTCGAGTCAGTTCAAGTTTATAAATCAGAGATTGTTTCCTAGGGAACTGAACCGAACGTAAAAGTTTATAATAATGTATCCTGAAAAATAAACAACTTGCAATCTGTCAAACGGTTATTGACTTTCTAAAGAGTTTACCCTGAAGATTTGACAACACTGTTGACATGTGTTGCGTTGTTTACCTTCCTGACAGGGGCATCACATGATCATTTTTGGTTTGACATAAGGTCATGTACAGGGCATATTAAATTAAAGCGCCATTTTTGGATATTTTTCTTCAATTTGTTTTCATCTCAGGAATTGCCGCTTTAAATATAATACGTCATTTCCATAACACCCTGTATACTTAGTAAAGATTTTATTGTAGGATTTCCTATAAAATATTGTAATAATTACTTAAATGCTTTCTAAAAGAAGGAAGAGCTTAAATCAGATGCAACGGATCAATCAGAATTCGCTACTCGTAAGGAGAACAGGTAGGGAGTTCGGGTTTGTTCGAATAAACTAAAGTTTTACATTTTTACACAGTTTGGCAACATTGCGCGTAACAGGTGTTTGTGATACACTGCCACAGGGGCTATGATTCATAACCGCGGAGTCACCTGTGACTAGGAAGATTTGTTAACCCGCTTTTAAAACGGTCGATTTGAAAAAAATATGTAGCGCTTCTCTAGGACACCCAGAGAGTCACCCATTTAAATATTATACGTCATTTCCATAACACCCTGTATACACACACTGTATATGTTAATATGTAAGTGTTTTTAGATCTAAAAGTTAAAAGTTCGCGCCTTCTAAAATTAATACTAATATTATGTGGTTGGCACTGACAATACACAAAAACACATCCAATTTAGCCCTATTTACTAACCTAGATGTTTTTCTCAGTGTAGCATAATCCTGTACCGTGATAGCTTGTTTCACGTCTACCGACGATAAATAATGCCGCACATAGGCAAATTCTAATACATTTCGCCAAAATTTATCTAAAACATGCTTCGCGCGCTGGAAGATTACTCGTGTAGAACGAAATTGTAATATCTCAATTTTTGGAATTGTTAAAAATAGGGCATGAAAGGTCGAAGGTACATCGCTACCAATTTAAAAAAAAAATTTTACTTACTTTTTCAAAAAAGGGCTATGTACCTTAGAAATAGAAACATTTCTTTACTAAAATTTAACTTGACCCGTCAGGTAGGTCAAATAGCCTTTCCAGAATCCTGCACTAGCGAAATGTTGTTAATCATCCCATAAAATTGCGCATTGTACGCCCTTAAGCATTCTATCGATCACGAAGTCAAGCGACGTTGGGCACGGTTAGTACTTGGATGGGTGACCGCTTGGCAATACCACGTCGTGTCGTAATTTTTACAATAGATTTTAGTAATTTTTACAAATGATTTCAGTAAATTTAACAAAATATTTTAGTAAATTTTGCAAGAAAATATGGTTTACTAAATATTTTGGTATTTTTTACTAAAAATTTTTGTTAAAATTAATTTTATGGTTGTTCTTAATAAAAGTTATTCCAGTCACATATAGAACCATAAATTATGGTTACTTTTACAGTTTTTATATTAAATTTAACTAAGTTTTTCTTCCCGTTGGTAATTTTAACTACTTTTACACTAATTACTAAGGTTTACCAGTAATTTAATGTTGCATATCCACCAAGCCTGCAAGTGATTGTTGAAGCCGTATTAGAGTTGGCCATTTTTTCTTTTGCGGTAATACAGCTGGCGCAATATGTCTTGCATTGCCAGAAATGGGTCTTATGCCATTTAAATTGTCATTGCGGCCACAGTTCTTAGTTCTGTCATTTTTAACAGTTTTATTTGGTCGAAGCAGCTTCTACTGGCTTTGAAAAATAACTTGCCGACTGTAAATGATTTTTTGGTGGATACGCACCTTAAGATTTACAAACAAAAATCAAAAACGCACGCTAACAAAAATATAAGAACATAAAACTATAATTCATAAACTTCGCTGTTTGCTTTATCGACCCGGCAAAGTTTTCAGTCGTCTTCCTGCTTCTAACGTTAAATGATAAAAACTTATTTTCTTAATAGACCGTTTTGTAAACAGGCAATAATCTCAGAAAACACAAACGAGATTTTGTCTACACATATTTTCTATTTAGGGGTGAACACACCTGTTTTCAGGGAGCACCCAGTTAATCGGGTGAATTTGTTCGGGTTTAAATTGATTACTGTATAGGTAGGTCTATTTTCATATATTTATCACAAGACCTATAAATCTAATCGATTATACAGGGTCCGCAAACGAAGCGTGGACGGAAGATTAAATCGTTATCGAAGAACTTATCAACAATACTGAAACAGCTTGAGATATTGGATTAAAAGCGGCATGTTTTAAAAATATTTTACATTATACAGGGTGGCCCAAAAAAGTGTGACAGTATAAAGTTATATTTTTTTTAATGGGACACCCAGTATTTTATTGCATATTTAGGTTCCTATTACTATCGTTTATAAGTGCCTTAAGTTTTATTTAATTTGGTTTTGTAGTTTCGGAGAAATAAATGAAAAACTAAAAAAAAAAGTTTTGCAGTCCTGAATAAAAAAATCAAAAAACACAATCCAGAACAATTTTTTTAACCTCGGCATTGAATGTAATTTATGATAAGAGGTCTAGAGATACTATGAATGTAATTGCGTTCATTTATTTTCTACAGGGTGTTCATAATAAGCTTTCAAAAAACCCACATTTTAAAATAATTTTTCTCAAGTTTTTCAAATGGAACACCCTGTATATTATTTGGCTATTTGACGTAGAATTCATACACAATTTTTTTTTGTAATACAAGCATATAAGTTATATCCAGCCGCTTTTGAAATAATTGTAAATATCATAAATTATGTTGTTTAAATAGAGTTTTTATTGGGAAATTTTGTTATAGGCGACTAGACTAATTATGGTAAACTAAAATAAATGTTCAAAATAGCTTCCTTTTACTTAATTTAATGATTTTCCTATACGGCCAACAGAACTCTTAATTCATTTTCTTCATTAATAACGGGTTTATTGATTATCGTCCTTTTTGTGTTCGCAGTGCTTCCTGTTGCTACAAATCTTTGCAACAACTTCTCGAAGATTTTTGGCCTCGGCTTTCTCTCAATATCTGGATATGTTTCAGCATACACTCGGCTCGCGAGGAGGCAATTTCTTGCACATTCACCCAGTATAAAAGTCATATTTACCATTTCTTGTAAGTTGTAAAGTCGACATTTTGCGTAAGTTAGTACTTAATTTCGACAAATGTAAATAATTTTATTTGGCTTTGACACTTTCAATCTAAACAAAAAGAAATCATGGCAACTCGATTAAGAATAAAAAATAAAATTAAATAATAAAAGTAGCAAAAATGTATGCTTTTAAAATTTATATCGAAATAACTAAAATACGGTAAACTCTAAGAGTAGAAGGAAGCTATTTTGAATATTTACTTTAGTTTACAACTATTAGTCTAGTCGCCAATAACAAAATTTCCCAATAAAAACTCTATTTAAACAACATAATTTATGATATTTATAATTATTTCGAAAACGGCTGGATATAACTTATATGCTTGTATTACAAAAAAAAATTGTCTATGAATTCTACGTCAAATAGCCAAATAATATACAGGGTGTTCCATTTGAAAAACTTGAGAAAAATTATTTTAAAATGTGGGGTTTTTGAAAGCTAATTATGAACACCCTGTATAAAATAAATAACCGCAATTACATTCATAGTATCTCTAGACCTCTTGAAAAAAATTTCACTCAATGCCGAGGTTAAAAAAATAGTTCTGGATTATTTTTTTTGATTTTATTATTCAGGACTGCAAAACTTTTTTTTTTAGTTTTTAATTTATTTCTCCGAAACTACGAACCCAAATTAAATATAATTTAAGGCACTTATAAACGATAGTAGTACGAACCTAAATATGCAATAAAATACTGGGTTTCCCATTTAAAAAAATATAATTTTATGCTGTCACACTTTTTTGGGCCACCCTGTATAATGTTAAATATTTTTAGAACATGCCGCTTTTAATCCAATATCTCAAGCTGTTTTAGTATTTATGATAAGTTCTTCGATAACGATTTAATCTTCAGTCCACGCTTCGTTTGCGGACCCTGTATATCCAAAGTATTTTGAGCATGATTTTGCTTGGAAAACAGCAAAATAATGTAATAAAAGTTAGTTTCTTTATTTTGCATGAAACTATTTGCCAATCACGCAAAACATATTGGGATAGTTTAATCCATTTAAATTTATAGGTCGAGCGGTATACGGCTAGATTATTTCCTGAATAACTTAAATTAAAGCCAACAACAAAGAGTTTTAATGCGAATAAAATTTGACATTTTCGCCATTTTGAAATTTATTCGCGATTAAAGACATGCTTTGGGATTTAATCACTTATCTAAACAAAATGTATTCATAAAAGCGTGATGTCTGATTGATCTATTCTATCACAATGAGAGAAATTAGTGTTGGGAGTAGGTACTTGATATTCGAGCGATTTTAATAATCGAGTGAATAGCTCGAGCGATTAATCACTTGAAATTTTTATGACTAAGAAGAATGTGTTGATAAAACACCAGGGGTTGTTTTTGTAAGTTTTAGAATTTTAGTCTAGTTTTTATTAAGAAAGAACAGTTGCTCTGATTTAAAAGAAAATTATATTCTTTAATTTTTTAAAAATTTACAATCACCGCTGGCTAGCCAGTCCCAGTCAAAACAAGACCTATGTCGTGTCAGCCTTCTGAGCGTCAAACGCGAACGTCGCCAATCGGCACATTTCGGGTGACGCGCGAAGATCGGGTATCAAGTGAAAGGCAACGATTCGATTTTTCGCTTGAATTTACAACTAGAGTAGTATTTCCTATCGTGCGAAAAACTGCTCGAATATTCGAGCAGTTTTTTACCTCGAGCGATCACACTACCAAGCAACATATTTCGGCCGGCGTCAAGCGAAGCTCGGGTATCGAGTGAAAGGTAATAAGTAGCAAGCGACGATTTTCGCTTGAATTTATATATCGAGCAATTTTTTTTTAATAATCGAGCAATGTCGTTTATTTCAATAATCGAGTACGAGCGATCGCAACACTACGAAAACCCACGAAGATTAAACTTATAAAAACAATCCCTGGTGATTTATCAACACATTTCTTCTTAGTCATACAAATTTCACGTGATTAATCGCTCGAGCGATTCACTCGATTATTAAAATCATCGATTTTTCCTAACACTAAGAGAAATAATCATTATTATTCTGTGCCGTCCTGTTTGCAAAAACTCCCTAGTAATAAAATATCTGAGAGGGAGCAGTGGGTGGGGGGGGGGGGGGGGGGGGGGGGGGGGGGGCTGCTTTTGTGGCGGTTTCTAGTCCCCTAGGTACGCCATTATTCCTGACCCACATCTTTCCAATAACGCTAAAAATAAATAAAATTGTTTTAAAACCTGATACGTGATTAAAAACTTTTAATTTATAAACTCCGGTGTTTGTTCTATCGATCCGACACTTTTTCATATTCCTTCTTCAGCGTTTGCCCTTCACTCGCTGTCATAAATAATATTGTCGTGAGATGTTCCGAACCGCGCTTTATACATTATTCACGAGAGTTATTTCTAACTTATGTAACTTTGTGCTCAGTTTAATGCAGCTAACAAGAATTTAATTAAATGTTTTAGAAGTGGAAGTGGCTTAATTCCTCGCTGCTTGAGGCGCCTTTTATTATTTGCCTTTATTTCGGAGGGCCCTTAATTTTTATTCTTTTATTATCTGACCTGTTTTAAGAAGGAATTTTTAATATAAAAATACGCCCTGAAATATTTCACCTCATTTATCGCAGTTATTTGTGAGAAAATCACGTTGTTCTAGGTTTTCCGTTTTATTTACTTAAACATGGGACGATTTTTGATAACACCCTGTATGGATAAACGTAGATTAATATGTTACTTCCCGTAAATAATATTACAAATCGGAAAGTCGCATCAATTTTATTGTGAACGGGACCACATACATACAGGGTATTATGGAAATGACGTATTATATTTAAATGGATGACTCCTTGGGTGCCCCAGAGAAGCGCTACATATTTTATTTTTTTTAAATCGACCGTTTCAAAAGTGGGGTAATAAACACTCTTACTCACAGGTCAGTCCGCGCTACTGTACAACATTTCACCCAGACCCAATGACAATGTTGCCAAACTTAATGTAAAACTGAAATCGCATATAAAATTATAAAAATAAATTATTTTCTACCTACTTGTATTTATCTTTATACCTAACGAGCGAGGAAATCCAGGCACAAGCACAGTCATTTTTTTTCTTTTTCGTGGGAACACTCCTGGAAACACTTTATGTACACACAGTATCTAATAGTGAAACAGAACCGATAGTTAGCTTTTGAAAATACAATAATACAGATTATATTACAGATTATTAGATTTTATTACACGCGACGAAATTTGACGTCCAGAAGAAACGCGTCAATAAAAACAATATTCAAACATTATTATTTATGAATGGAACCGAAAAAACAGAGCGGATTGCTGAGAGTGTGTTGGTGATCGACGAGACACAACGTATCCGGCCGCTGGTTCGTATTTAACTAACAGCCCGCAAGCGTGCGGCGCGATATGAACACTTCGCTCAGCCGATGTAAGGCGTCAGGAGGTCATTGACATTTGACCTAGTGACGTACGTGCCTATTTCAAACTTATTTAATACTATTCCATAGGTTTTTTCGGGTTGTTTAACACATAGTCCGTCGTAAATGTTCTTCAATTAATTGTACAAAAAGGTATTACAGAATGGAAAAGTATTTAAATTATTTTATTTTGTCTAAAGAGTTTAAGGTGTACATATGACAACACCGGCCAGAATTCCTTGATTGCTTACATGTATCGCAGTGCCACACAGGTGTTTTTCTGATTTGACGTCAGGTCACTTTTACCGCTGAATGAATTGAAAGCGCCATTTATGGGTATTTTTCTTCAATTTGTCTTTATCTCAGGAATTGCCGGTTTAAATATAATACGTCATTTCCATAACACCCTGTATATATATAAACGGTATATTGCTAATACCATCTTGCAATTATGTCCCCGCTATGGGTTATCGAAGGGGGCGTTGTGAGTTTGCGCAGTTCGGAAATTTCCTTGTGAAAGTAAACATTCGACAGGACCGGATTTCAATTTTTTTAATGTAAATTGCACTGGTTAGTTAGGAAAAATATTGCAATAAAAATTTCGATTAGTTCCATTTAAGACAGCGTTCCATGCATACGATTTCTGACGATATGATGATCCGACGGTACCCTGATTGGTGCAAACTTTTGGTGCCAAATTCCGTCCGAATATTTGTAACAATCGACACGATGAGCTTTATTTTAACTTTCATCTGACGTCGTATGTTTCTTAACCTCACTTTTTTCTAAACCAAAAATTAAGAATGAATGACTATATTGACTATTTTGGGAATTATTATCAGCTACTAGTGCACCAAATTAAAAATACATTAATTTTAAGGTTAGGTAGTGACCACATATTATATTATATTGTATACACTCTCTTCTTTCCTTGGAAGCTTTTTAGTGAATTTCGGTTCCGAAGATCGGATAATGTGATAAGCACTTGCAAAAAAGCATCATGCACTTTCATCTTAAACAAAACAAGCCACTAACCTACCAAACAGCGAATCGAATCACCACAAATTAAAAACTCCTTTACAAAAATTGTTGTTAGGTAATGAAAATTTATAAGCACTAATATACCGACAACAATGTGGACGAACCACTTTTTATTCTGTAATTTGAAAAAGCATCCAGAACCAAAGATGGCGATGAATAACAACGAACAAATAATGTCGGACCGGCTCTGACGCGATCTATAAAATTTCCGCCCTACTGCGCAAACGCAATAGGCCCGCGCCATATCCCATAGCGGGGACACTTTTTGTATTTTGGAACGTTCGTATTGGCAATATACTGTTTAGATATATGTGACGGGGACGTTTTTAAATGTATTTGCAATCTTCGTGGTTTAACCCTTAAAATCTTAAATATATCAAAAAGTATTAAGTTATGTTATTATTGGAAATAGAGTTAAACTACTTTTAAAATAATGGCACTTGACCTTCCAATGTAAGATTTTAAGGGTAACATCAACAATAAGTACGGTATTTAAAATAAAACTGTAAATTCAATGTTTTCATTAAAATTATTTTTAAAGAATTGATCGACTCGTCCGTTACTTTGTGACAATACATTTTAAATAGATGTGAGCTTGTTGAAGACGTAGTTGTACTACGAAACGACCTTAACGCCAAAACCTTCTAATATAGTGACAAATAAGAAAGTACACTTCAGTTTCATTTTATATATTTAAAATTGTTTTTATTTCATCCCAAACGGTTTAAAAATCTTTCTAGTTGATATTTTATATTTCCAACAACTTTTATAAATTACCCTAAAGTTAAAAGATTGTAAGAAAAGGTTAGGAGCTCTCTGAATAATATAATGTAAATGCTTTGAAATTTACATTTTATGTGAGGTAGGAAAAGCGCTTCTCTCTGTGTTTCGCTTATGGATTGGATTTCTTGAATGTTTGTGAAAATATTTAATCGGATAAAATGTTTTAATATTTTAAACCTATATAAAAGTTTGATTTAAAGTTTGAAAAAAAATAATCTCCTAGCTTTTGGTTAAGTTTTAATTGGTGCGTGTACTTTGAAGTATTTTTTAAATACTTAGCCTGGTTATGGGAACATACCCGGCTATGAAAACTGGCGAGGACAAATTTAGGTACTTAAGAGGATTCCGTAGCTACGCTGCCGACCTATATCTATGGATAGCCAGACTCTAAAAGCAAAACTGGCAAATTTAAGACCTCGTGCATGTAAACCAAGCTAATCGTCAGATGTCATGCGCAATGCCGCTATTTGCTAACACTGAAAAGCCACTTTTAGAATTAATTTCGTATCGATAAATTTTTAATATCGTTACATCCCTACGACTGATTTCGGTTCTGGACGGTCGTCGTTGGTTGTCAACCCAACCGACACCAATACGGCGGGGTTGTCTATATGACGGCGACGATAATATGCGCAAGACAACCGTCGAGCAACCTTTAAAAATGTGACCGGTAAACAGGGACTTTCCAATATTACTTCTTTAATTTCTAAAAACTGCTATATACATTTTTTTCTTAATTGATTAACAAATCCGTGGGAAGAAATTTCGTTTTAAACGGTGTACGGAAAACCTTACAAACAATTCCCAGGAAATTATTTTGGTTGTTTTTATTGTGGATATATTTTTTA
The DNA here is from genome assembly GCA_963991005.1 of Barypeithes pellucidus. Classification (NCBI taxonomy): domain Eukaryota; kingdom Metazoa; phylum Arthropoda; class Insecta; order Coleoptera; family Curculionidae; genus Barypeithes; species Barypeithes pellucidus. The sequence continues at coordinate 18,094,429 of OZ022559.1, forward strand.
GAAAATGTGTGAACATTTTTCATACAAAGTTCTTGATATGTGTTCATTATTAAGCAAGCATTGTCAATTATTGAATGATGGAAAATTAACAATTTTGCAGATTTTCTAATTATTTCTATTTTAATCATTTTTATTTTATAGATTGTAAATAATCACAGCGTCGTTATCCTTGTGATTCCTTTAATATTTTATTAATGGTCCGACATGTAAAACTTATTTGATATATTTATTACCTTCCAGAGGTTTGTCCTGCTGCAAGAAATGTTGCTTTAATGAAACCAATTCGCTTTCATCAAAACAATAATTGCTGTTACCATCTCTACGTATTTTTGTCTTTAATTTCCTTTATCACAATATAAGTTTTCGTTAATGAAGACGTTTCTGCTGCAGCTGTATTTAAGTTAAACCTCCTGTTTAACGCATACATACATCATGCCTACAACGCCTTTCCGAGGACGTCACATTTTTAGTACCTTCGGAATATCAGAAAATAGGATCGAAACGATCCAGGGTGTTATGGAAATGACGTATTATATTTAAACCGGCAAATCCCGAGATGAAAATAAATTGAAGAAAAATAACCATATATCAATATTTTATTGAGGCAGTCTCCAGGTTCAAAAGAGGTTAGCGCATTATATGCGATGTTGTCATATTGCAACACATAATTCTAAACGCACGTGTTCAGTTTTTGACAACAAGACGTCTTTGACGGGCGTTATCACTTCTTTTTCAAACTTTTTAGACAAAGAAAACTACAATTTTAAGGCACATACTCTCTTACGTTCGATCTTATTTTAAAATAATCCGTTTTATAATTAAATTCCATAAAAAAATAAAACAAAAAGGTATGTTTTTCAACAGAACCAACAGTAGATATTATCACACAAATTTGAAATCACATCACAACATTTATTATTATGAATTATTTCACAACAAAAAAAGAAATCGGGCAATACAACTAACAAAACGTTTAAAATTCGTATACGTCAAGCACATGGCACCCTCGACGTCGTGGAACCAACGTCGCTCCACTTCCGAGTCTCGAAATATACTGTAGTATGAAGCGGCGCGCGGCCGGTATTCAAGCTACGGCGAGACACGCGGTGTGATCTGACAACACTGTTAGTATACTCTAGTGACCCACATTGTTGCTAAGTGAATACAGATGGAACGGGGCGACAGTATGTGGGTAAAAAGGGTTTTTACCTTAGTATTTAGATATTCGATTTAAAAAAAAAGTATGTAGACTTTCTCTAGGACACCCAAGGAGTCACCCATTTAAATATAATAAGTCATTTCCATAACACCCTGTATAGATTGTCAATTTGAAAACTCCCAATATCTCGCTTCTCGCAAACAAAATAATATTTGCAGCCTTCGTGGCTTAACCTCCTGGGATTGGTAGATGTTACCCTTAAAATCTTAAATGGGAAAGGGTGCCTTTAAAGGTCATTTAAATCTTTTTCCAATAATACCATTATACCATTATTTATTATTAGTAGTAGTAGTTTCCAAGAGATCGCATTCCAAAAATTGACGTCAATCATAAATCTATGGTTTTTAGGTTATTATTTAAGGATCCATTTTGCGTGTTCTCCTCTTTTAGTAGAATTATTAGCGGTCGATACGTCGTCGCCCTTTCTAATTCTTTACGGGGGGCAAGGTCACCGCCTAAAAAAGTTCTAATTATCTAAAACAAACCTTTAAAATTATGTACCACCCCTTCCCATTTAAGATTTTACGGGTAACATCTGTTAGCCCTTCCAGGGAGAAACCACGAAGGCTGCGAATATTCTTTAAAAGCACAAGTTTTCACATTCTGTTTCAACTATACGGTTTACGAAATGGATAGGACATAAATTACCGTTTTATTAGGTCCTGCCTTGATTCTACTTCTTACAATTTTACCTGGTTTTATTACAGCTGGTGTCGATAATAGTTTATTGCAGATAAAAGGTCAACGACTGACCGTGAAATGTACTTTACCATCAAGTATTTACTTCTTTGACAATGTATCTTTACTTCTCACCTTCTGTGTAATCGTTATTGCTACTTAAAAGCTTCGCGCACAGCGGACAAAAACATTTATAAAACGCTTGAACTATATATTACTCACTTTTAAAAGAAATTGGATTAAATAAAGTTTATTTCAGTGCCCAACAGAGACTTTAAATAAAACAACGAAGTTAATAAAAGCAAAAAGGTATTTTATGGCGTGTGTTTTTGTTCTGTGCACCAAAAAGAAAAACGGTAAATATAAAACTCGAACGAAACCCTATTTTATAAATTTTAATTCCTTCTTACATCATACAGAAATGCAGTCATATTACGATATTTTTTTTTTTAAAGCTTTTTATAAGGGAATTATTATTTTATATTATTATATTATAATTCGCATTTCATTATTTTCTTATACCTATCATTATTCTGTAACAACCTATTTCATTACGATTTCATTATTTTCCTGTACCCTGTTATTATTTTATGACCCTCATCTCTTGTTCGCTTAACCTACTTATTATTTTAGAACAATATGTTATATTATGATTCACAATTGCTTGTCTTCTAACACTATTATTTTGTAACAACCTGTTATATTACGATTCGCATTTCATTATTTTCTTATACCTCTCTTTATTTTGTATCGACCTATTTTATTACGATTTCATTATTTTCCTATCCCCTGTCATTATTTTATGACCCGCATCTCTTGTTCTTTTGACCTATTATTATTTTAAAACAATATGTCATATTATGATTCACATTTTGCTTCTTTTCTAACACATAATTATTTCGTAACAACCTATTATATTACGATTCGCATTTCATTATTTTCTTATACCTCTCATTATTTTGTAACAACCTATTTTATTACGATATCGTTATTTTCCTATACCCTGTTATTATTTTATGACCCGCATCTCTAATTCTTTTTCTATTATTATTTTACAACAATATGTTATATTATGATTCACAATTGCTTGTCTTCTAACACTATTATTTTGTAACAACCTGTTATGTTACGATTCACATTTCATTATTTTCTTATACTTCTCATTATTTTCTAAGTTTCCTTGAACCGTATAACTATTTTGTAACTGTGTCTGTTATATTCTGATTTCCACTGTATTTTTAATCACTAAATTAATTTTTTTGTAACCTGTTATAATTATGATTTTTCTTGTCCAACCGCGTATTATTATTTTATCACAACACATCAGATTACGATTCTCATTTCATTTTTTAAATAATATGTTATTATTTTGTAACATTTTTTATGACCTAACACTCTAAACGTTATCATTCGTTGTTTTTTAACTTCTGGTTGCATTATGATTCGCATTTTATTGTTTACTTGCGGATTATTTGGTAACAACCTATTATATTACGATACGCATTTCATTATCATATGATTATTTGTTTACTGCTTGTTAACAATGGACATTTTATTATCGTCATTTTCTGTTTTTTTTTACTCCTTCAGAATGGATTTTGTCATTTTTGAACTAAAACATCCACAGAGTAAATTAAAGCCCATTTTGAAAGACACGACATAACTTGTTTTTCAATTTTTTAAATTTGTGAACAAATTTTTAAATTTTGTCATTTTTATAGATATCGCATTTTATTCACTTTTACGACAGAAAGCACAATAACCACATAATCTTTAAGTTCTTGGTTATATTTTTCCTTTTAAGAAATAAAATTATACGAAAATTTTATTAAAACCAGCTTTATAAAAGGAAAGAGCCATTTTACGGCCTGTATTGGGTAGAATTCTGTGTGGAACAAGAGGAAAACGAGAATTGCAAAAGTAGGGCGAAAGTTTATTATGGACCTTCATAAATTTTAATTATTTCTTATATTTAGACATTTTAACGGTTTAACACTACAGATAATTAAAATTGTATTTCACATATTTTCTCCAAATTTGAGTATATCACATCATACAGGGTGTTATGGAAATTACTTATTATATTTAAATGGGTGACCCCTAGGGTGTCCTAGAGAAAGTCGACATACTTTTTTTAAATCGAATATTTAAATACTAAGGTAAAAACCCTTTTTACCCATATACCGTCGCGCCGTTCCATCTGGATTCAGTTAGCAACAATGTGGGTCACTAGAGTATACTAACAGTGTTGTCACATCACCCTTGCTTGGATACCTGCCGCGCGCGACTATCGTTGCTTCAGTATGTTTCGAGACTCGGCGATGGAGTGACGCGGGTTCCACGTGCTTGATGTATACGAATTTTAAACGTTTTGTTAGTTGTAGCAGTGCCCGATTTTTTTTCTGTTGTGAAATAATACATAATAAGAAATATTGTGATGTGATTTCAAATTTGTGTGATATTACCTACTGTTGGTTTTGTTGCAAAACATACTTTTTGTGTTTTATTTTTTTTATGGAATTTAATTATAAAACGGATTATAAGATCGAAGGTAAGAGAGTATGTTCCTTAAAACTGTAGTATTTTTTTTCTGAAAAGTTTGAAAAAGAAGTGCTAACGCGGGCCAAAGACGTCTTGTTGTCAAAAACTGAACACGTGCCTTTACAATTCTGTGTTGCAATATATGACAACACCGCCTCAATAAACTATTGATTGCGAACGTCCTCAGTAGCGGCCACGTAAATTTTGATATTTCATATAAAGTATATATTTCGCTTAATAATTCAAAGCGCCATTTATGGTTATTTTTATTCAATTTATCTTCATCAAGGTCGAAACGCGTGTTGTAATCTGGCATCGCTGCTCGTCTACCTACATACACTTGTTATCTGAAAACAGATGTATATGTAAGGGGAGGAGGTGACCCAAGGAGTCACCGATTTAAATATAATAAGCTATTCCATCACAAAAAGTGTATTTAAATTGGACTATACTAAATTTCAAACCGAATCGGTACATAACGTGGCTTTAATTTTGATCACGTAGATTTTCTGCAAGTAGTCACATTAAACGAGACTGCGGATGAATTACGCTTTGCTGACTAGACTAGAGAAAATTGGCTTTCTTGAATGGCGTTATTTCTACATCAGGGAAATATTCAAATGCAATCCTCGTTGGGAATTCGTGTGCTAGGTAGAACTTTGACGCACTTAAGCGACATGTTCTGCAAGACTGTTCCGTTGGAAAAAGTAATATCCTTCCAAATAATATCGATTGAGAGGGCCTTGAGAGGGCCAAGATTCCATATACAGGGTGTTTCGGGAAGAAACAGAAATATTTTAATGAGGTGTTCTAGATGTCAATATAAGAAGAAGAAAAGATCATATAGGTAAATGTGAATCCGGTCCGGAAATGTTTTCTTTCCGAGATATAGGGTGTAAAAAAAGTAATATATCTTGTTCCTTTAATACTTCAAAAACGATTTATGATATTATGCTGTCATGAATATATGTGTTCTGGTTTGAAAAAGTTTTGACCATTCCAAAACCGATAATTTTACAAATATCATGAAATGGAAAGAAAGCAGCAGTTACGTAGTAACGAAAATTATTACTTGAAAACGGTTTGTCCTGCCAGAACAGCTCAAGAAGTTTAAGAACTGACTGTCGATCAAAAAACAAATTCTACCTATATTGCAAAATACCAGTGGCGTACTGTTTCTTTCGCCAAAATAATTTAATTTCGTTTGTACTTGAGAAATTTTTCACACAATTTGAATTGAACAATTTTTCGTAAGTTTGGTCTAGAGTTTTTATTAAGGAAGAACAGTTGATTCTGTTTTTTTTTTTAAATTACATTCTTTAATTTTTTAAGAATTTACAATCGCCGCTGGCTAGCCAGTCAAAACAAAACCCAAATCGCGGATGAATCCACTAAGGGATTTGGCATACTTTTTTGTATGCACCTTCTCGTTTATGTGCCTTTAACAAATATGTATGTCGTGTCAGCCTTCTGAGCGTCAAGCTCGAACGTCGCCAATCGGCACATTTCGGGTATAACTAGAGTAGTATTTCCTATCTATCGAAAAACTGCTCGAATATACCAGTTTTTTACCTTGAGCGATCACACTACCAAGCAGCACATTTCGGACAGCGTCAAGCGAAGCTTGGGTATCGAGTGAAAGGTAATAAGTAACAAGCGACGATTTTCGCTTGAATTTATAACTCGAGCAGTTTTTTTAATAATCGAGCGATGTCGGTTATTTCAATAATCGAGCACTTAAGCGGTTTTTCGCTCGAGCGATCACAACACTATCTAAAACAGCTAAAAGTGTTGATTTCAGGATGTTGAACTTTTTTTAAACAGTTATTTTTTGTATCTCCACTAGTCCTTGAGATATTATTTTCAATTTTGGTATGTGTTAATAGGATATAAAACCACATATTTTAGGTAATCTATCGATCCACCACCAGTGGCGTTCAAAATTTTTTTTATAAACAAAATGTACGCCGCTGACAATTTTCCAAAATTCCTTTTCAGTGTCACTGGTAGCTTAATTATAATAAATATTAAATGACAGTTAATATTGCCGTAAAATCACACAAATTCACATGCTTTTATTGTTTAGTAGTTTGTTCCGATTGCGTTCGAATTAATACTAAACATTTTATTACAAAACTAAACCCTCCATTATAAAAATAGCTCGACACCCAATAAAATACCGACTGAATGTGGGCTAAAACATGGCCAACAAATTTCAAATTAAATTATGTTGTGACGTTATTAACACCGGCTCATTTTATATAGCCAATCTTAAAACGCAAATTATATTGATTAGTCCGCAAAGCCAACGTTCGTGAATAACATGGCGCTTGATAAAAACATACAAAATAATATACAGGGTGTTATGGAAATGACGTATTATATTTAAATGGGTGACTCCTGGGGTGTCCTAGAGAAGCGCTACATATTTTTTTTTAAATCGAACGTTTAAAAAGTGGGGTAATTCATCCATAAACCCACCGGTCACTACTCGGCACATTCATATATGATCATATTACATTGCCAAGCTGTGTAATCAACAGATGTTCAGGAACAATGTTGCCAACTGTGTAAAAAATGTAAAACTTTAGATTCTTATAAAAATAATATTTTGTTTACCTATTATCCAAATAGAAGCGAATTCAGGTGCCAGTACACTAGCAAGTAATCCAGGGCACAGACATCTTCAGGTTTTTTTTCTATGGGAAAAGCTTTATGCTCATCACGTACCCTGATGATAATGTGGAACTGCATAATAAGCTTATACCCACTAAACCCCATTCGGCCTCTTATTTCCAATCTCTCGGAGCATTTGCACTAAATCACTTAAAGAAACACACAGACACCCACGAGTTTCAAATTAGTTTTTTTGAAGATATGCACCTATTATCAGATTACACGCAAACACTAAACAGCACTTAATTATTTCGCAATAGAAATAATAAAAACGCTAATTTCTATTGGCCATTAACCCTTTACTAAAGATAAAATGAAGCAATTATGTTGACAGGAACTACCCTTTGAAATAAATGGACTCGTCCATGGTGCTTTCTTTGTGCACATTCAGAGAACTAACTTGAGCTAGCGCGGTTGCCATTTCCGAGACTATAATTATACAGGAAAGTAATATTATAGAAGGAAAATCAGCAATTTATTTATAAAACATCGAAACTGGGAACGCTGTATTTGTAAATATTAACCCCAGCCCGCGAAAAGAACAGGCAAGCCGCTTGATCCATAATCAGCTGTTTAAAGAAACCGGCCGATTTTCACACGCGTTATCGGTTTCCTACTGTTTTTCAAACAGATTTGTGTGTTAGATTATGTGTTAATACTTAAACCCGAGTTTAAATTATTAAGTTATTTGTTCTTTTGGCGACGGCATCGATCGACGGAACCAACGTGTTATTTATTTTTAAAATTTTTAGATGTTAAATACATTATTTCCCAGACCACTCCAACAATAAGGGCGTATTTTTGTCTACACAGCAGCACTTTAAAATACTAATTCAGATTGAATGGTACTTAGATGTGTTATGTGATTTTATTGTGCCGGTTTGTTTTTGTTCAAGTTACCTAGGTACTTGGTGTTTTTTTATAAATTAAGTTGGTTTTAAATAAGTCCGAAAAGCTAAATAAAATTGCATTTTTTTCCTAAAGGGTAAGTGGCATTTATAAACTTTTAAGTTGTCCATATCTGACGGATGTCGTTCGAATTGAACAAATGAGAACATACCTGACCATTTAAAAACTACGCGGCGGTTCGTTCGAGTCAGTTCAAGTTTATAAATCAGAGATTGTGTCCTAGCGAACTGAACTAAACGTAAAAGTTTATAATAATGTACCCTGAAAAATAAACAACTTGCAATCTGTCAAACGGTTATTGACTTTCTAAAGAGTTTACCCTGAAGATATGACGACACTGTTCAAGATTCCGTGACATTTTTCGCCATATGTTGCTTTGTTTACATTCTTGACAGGGGCAGCACGTGGTCATTTTTGGTTTGACATAAGGTCATGTACAGGGCATATTAAATTAAAGCGCCATTTTTGGATATTTTTCTTCAATTTGTTTTCATCTGAATTGCCGGTTTAAATATAATACGTCATTTCCATAACACCCTGTACATATTTAAATACATAAATAGATATTATAATTATTATTTTGAAAAATGAATTGTAGTTGAGTTATATTCTTAACCTAAGTATTTTCTTTTTTATGTGCACACTCTGAAATATTAGCACCTCTTTAAGTAACAAAGGACCCAATTTACTACCTTATGGTACTCCAATATAATTAATTTTTTATCGGAAAGCATATAAAATTTAATATTTTTTAAAATCTGCCGTTTATTGATTACTTCCCTCGTTTTTAAAGCGATTAGGTACAGTCTTGGTTCTGTTAAAGTTCTCAATTAACCCCATTTACTTTATTATAAGCTCGTCTGTTAATCGTTGTTTTGTACCTTTACTTTTCCGCAACCCAAAGCGGCAACTATGTAGTTTCCATACATATTTACATTATAAAGTAATTAATCGGGAAACTGGGGACTGGAGGGCGGAGGGTTCGTCTGTCATCCTTTTGCACGACTAGGTCCTTTGAAAACTTGTTATTTTGTGCAGCGGCGTCCGCCATCACTCTTTGTAAGTAATATTTTTAGTGTCCCCTATCGAAATTTAAACAAACAACGCGGGACGGGACGTTTAAGCAACGGATGGATCACCAATACCTGTGTGTGTATTTACAAACCCAGACAAACTGAAAAACTGCCCTTATTTACTAAATAAAGGTAATAAGTCATATAACAAAAAGTCAAAAACTCAATACTTTTTTGCTTCCGTTTTAAAAACTGATTTTATTGCTAACAAAAGCTTTAATTCGAGTTTATCCCATGGTATAAATAACTAAGAGGTATGCTTCCACGCCGGTGGAGGCGTGGCTTGTGACGCAACCAGGAGATTGAATTTTAAATCTCTTATGGAGATTTATAAAGCTGTTGGCGTTTTTAACTCTCTTTTAAAGGTACTAATAGGTTTTACGCATTTAATGGTATGTGAAATAAAAGAATAATATCATGGTATTTAGGTATATTTATTTCATGAACATACAACAAAGATGAAAGCTAAAATACGACCTGGTTATAAACAAATTAAACAATTTTTTTTAAATAGTCCATCTCTCAGTGGAGTGAAATTATGAAGAGGTAAAGAAACTCATAAAGCCTGTTCGTTTTATGAAGTCCGATATGGGATCAAATCATTACAGGTTATTAAACAGTAAGACGGTTAAGTTAACAATACCTTCGCTATACTTGATCGTACCGAACATTCCACTGGTTCACTGTAGTGGGCTGGGCAAAATCAGCGGTTCCAAAACAAAATTATTTTAGAATTATGTACCGCGATAAATATTTTTATCTTGTTTATTTTTCACTCATAGTTTTTTATATTTATCAAATGAAAAACATTTTGCGTCAATAAATTGAAGATTTTCTCAGGTACTTTTTCCTAGAATTTAGTTATTTTAGGATCATTATAGTTAAATATATATAATAATCACTATTTTCCAAGAAATAATTAAAATTTGCTGAAGTGCAGGATGATATGTTCGATTTTAAATAAGTAAGCTCTGCTTTTTGCTAAATTATTTTATTTAGAAAATACCTAAAATATAATTTATTGTTTGAGAGCCACCGACTGCCCTGTTCGAGAGGTTTTATTGCTTAGCGGACTTCATACACCGTACCGACTTTAGTCTGCTTCAGTATTTAAATTCACAATATTTTAATTTCCATACATGTTTCGAAGGCATATACCCTCATCAGCCTCAGTGGAAAATACTTAAGAAGTAAATGTGTTAACAAAATCGTGTCCATTTTTTTATTCCTAGGAAAGCGGAAACACTCTATATTTCTATCAAAGAGTATCTTTTTTATTAAGTATTCTATTCTTTTGTTTAAAATGGCATGTTCTTTTTTCCAACAACTATCAAAACACAATAATCCTGATGGGTGAAATGGGTGTTGAAAGTTTATGTGTATACCTTACATTTGATGAAGCCGCTGTGACGGTGAAACACGTGTCATGTTAACAATTAAAAATGAGAATCAAAAACAGAAATGTTTTCTTTAATAATTTTAAAGCTGCAATTGTTCCCATTTATACATGTTATATATCAAATATTCCTATAATATAAGGAAGGTATTCTAAGTCGCTTATCTGTAAAGGATGCAGGTATCAAATTATGCTTTGTCATAAAAACTTATATCTTATTTCTTGCTGACCCATATGGGAAGATTCCACTGTTACATCATATTGTGCAATATTGCGTTCTAACTTTAATAATATAAATACCTGCATCTAGCAGCGCCAGATTAGTTTTAGATAATTCTGAGTTCTTGTAAACTTAACCTGTTGTTATAAATCTTTTATTTGTAATACGTGAATAAAAACAAAGTTTTTTAAAAAGCTTTTTAATCCGGTCACGATATCACAAATTGGCGCAGTCGGTAGGATTTCTCGAAATCGCAAACAAAAAGGTCACCCAAAAAGACCAAAAACGCGAGTGAATTCCTATTCTTAAACAGAGAAGAACCGTCGGATCCAAAAGAAAAGGACCAATTGCTCAAGAAGAGCTCAAGGGACGAACGAGCCCAAACACAAAGCAAGGGACGAACGAGCCCAAGTACGAAGAAACTCACCCTGGTCGACGAACCCCTTGGTAGAACAAGTGGCTTGCGAGCAAGATCTAACTCTTAGAGGTCGTCGAATCTCCAACTGTAATCAACGCTGAGTAAACCCTTACAACGACGTGTGGATTAGGAGCACCCAGTGGAACCCCTGACACGTCGCAGCCGAGATACCACGTGTGGATTAGGAACACCCAGTGAAACCCCTGACACGTTGGACAGTTGATTCCCCATTCCCAATGTTTCTTCATTTTATGTAAGTTATTGTAATTGATTTGACATTTTAAATTGATTTATTTTGTTTATTGTTTCAAACTGTTTATTGATTTATTAATTTTGATTTCTTGATTTATTGATCGTACAACTGATTTGAATCATTTACGAAAATATTTACTCCGAATTATCTAAACTCACACACACACAAAAACATTTTTAAAAAAAAAAATGGCTAATAACGAAGTCCGTGACCCGGTCGTTGTTGAAGTTGAGCCATATAAATTGTCAGAAATATTTTGCTTAGTACCCGAATATGATGGAGATCAAATTTCTCTTAATACCTTTATTAATGCGTGTAACAGAGCAAACGATATGTGCACTCGAAATCAAGAAATACTACTTGTAATAAAAATAAAAAATCAATTGCGTGGAAAGGCTGCTCAATTAATTAATTCAAGAGATCTAAATACGTGGAATGATATCTCTCAATTATTAATAGTACATTTTGGTGATCCAAGAGATCTCACTTCCTTGATACAAGATTTACAAAGAATGCATCAATTGGCGACCGAAAGCCCTTTAACTTTCGCCGCGCGTATACAAACGCACAATGCAAAAATGCATGCAGCCGTCGCGAAACAAATTTTAACTCAACCGCAGAAAAACGCACAAATTTTACTAATTGATAGTATGTGTTTAAACACCCTTTTAACCGGTGTAGAATCAAAATTAGGACAGGTAATTAGAGCAGGGAATCCTAACACAATGTTAGATGCCATAAATCGAATAAAAAGAGAATTGCAATTATCATATTTTGAAAATCAAAAATTTCAAAAAAATCTAAAACCCCAAATTTCAATTCCAAAATTTTGCTCATTTTGTAAGAAAAGTGGTCACAACATAAACGAATGCAGAACTAAACAGACTCAAAGACCCCAGTCGACACCTCAATTTAACCATACTTATCAACCCATGTATGCGCAAAACCAATATAGGACGCAGTCCTCATATCCTCAAAACAACCAGTTTAGGACACAAACCGCATTCCCCCAAAATAACCAACAAAGGACGCAGTCCACAAATTTTCAGAACAACCAACGACCAAATTTTCAAAACAACCAACGACCAAATTTTCAAAACAACCAACGACCAAATTTTCCACCCTCGTCGTCTAATCAAAATCAACCCAAATTTCAAAATACCAACCAACAAAAAACTTACCATTTAAATACAGATAATAACGAATATAATCCTAATTATGATATGAACCCAAATCATGACACAAACTATGACACTAATAATTACGAATCTCAAAACGAGTACGAAGAACAATGTTATGAAAATGAATACTACGAAGATTATTCGGATAATTTTCGTCCCTATTCAGAAAACCAAACCCAATACAACGAAAATCAAAATTTTTCTCAGTGTACTAACACTAATAATTTTCCTCAGTGTAGCAGCAATGAAAATTTTTCTCAAACAAACGTAAATTTTCAGAACGAAGCCTCGGAAATAACACAAATTACAGACCAATTTTATGCAATGACAGTTCAGGAAGACCAGTCATCGAACCCCAAAAACTTAGAACAAAATTTTCTTTAAACACTGTCTCATCTCAAAATCTCTATTACATTTTCGATAGAACAAAAACCTTCAAATTATTAATTGATACAGGAGCAGGAATTTCTATTTTTAAACAAAAAACATGCGAAAATTTTAAAACAAGAATTACAGAAAATCTATTAGTTAAAGGTATCACTAACGAGAACGTCTTAATTACACAATCAACCTTAATTCCGTTTGTTGACAATGACCCACACAAAGTCTTTATTTATAACCTCGATATAGAATTCGACGGATTACTCGGATCAGATTTCCTAGAGCATTATAACTGTGTCGTTGACTTAAAGAATAAACAATTAATTACAAACTTTAAGATAATACCAATGTACAAGGTGGACACAATTAAAGAAACCTCTACTGAAGAAAATATGAACAACTTTAATAATATTATAAAAATGGAACCCCGTACAGAAAAAATTTGTAAACTAAAGACAAATAAATTGAGAAATACGGAAGCCATTCTTTTAGCCCAATGCATCGATAAGGTTCGATTACCAAATGCAATAGTAAAAATAAATCAACAAGGAGAATTTTTAACATCAGTTTTGAACATTAACATGATTCCCAAAACAATAAATTTTTGTGATCTAAAATTTGAACCTCTTATTAAGGAAAACACTTCAGTTCGGAATTTTAATAAGAGTAACACCTCAGTTCCACAAGTAATTAACAGAGATGAAGAAATAATAAATCAATTAAGAACAGAACATATGAACGTTGAGGAACAAGAAGTGATCTCTCAAGTTTGTCTAGAATTTGCCGATATATTCTACCTAGAAGGAGACACATTGACCTTTACAAGTGAAATCAAACATTCAATCAAAACGAAAGATGCCAGACCAATTCATACCAAGTCATACAGATATCCACATGTCCATAAAGATGAAGTGAAGACGCAAGTAAATAAGATGCTAGAACAAGGGATCATACAGCCTTCAATTTCACCATGGTCAAGTCCGGTATGGGTTGTACCGAAAAAAATGGATGCATCTGGAAAGCAGAAATACAGACTTGTGATTGATTACAGAAAATTAAATGACGTCAGCATAGATGACAGATATCCCTTACCAAACATATCTGACCTTCTGGACCAGCTAGGACACTGTCAATATTTTACAACATTGGATTTAGCCTCAGGGTTTCACCAAATAGAAGTTGATCCAAATGATGTAGAAAAAACAGCATTTTCTGTCGATAATGGACATTATGAGTTCCTGAGAATGCCTTTTGGACTCAAGAATGCACCCTCCACATTTCAGAGAGTGATGGATAACATTTTGATGGGTATCCAGAATGAAAAATGTGCAGTCTATATGGACGACATCATAATCTATAGTAGCACTATTCATGAACACATCTCCAGACTCAGAGAAGTATTCACTAGACTCAGAAAGGCTAACCTAAAAATACAACCAGATAAATGCGAATTTCTAAGAAAAGAAGTTGCTTATCTTGGACACCTGATAACAAAAGATGGAGTTAAACCAAATCCAAACAAAGTCGAAGCAATCAAAGAGTTCCCAATTCCAACAAATACAAAAGAAATTAAATCATTTCTAGGACTCTCTGGATACTATAGAAGATTTATTCCAGATTACGCCAAAGTTTCAAAACCATTAACTACACTGTTAAAGAAAGATATTCCTTTTATTTTTGATCAATATTGTCAAAAAGCGTTTGACACATTGAAAGAATACCTGACAACAGAACCTATTTTAATCTACCCAAATTTTGAAGAACCTTTTGTTTTAACTACGGACGCATCTATGTTTGCAATTGGAGCAATTTTGTCTCAAGGCCAAATTGGAAAAGATTTACCAATAGCTTTTGCATCCAGAACACTATGTCCAGCCGAAACAAAGTATAGTGTTATTGAAAGAGAATTATTAGCAATTGTATGGGCCGTCAAACATTTTAGACCGTACCTATTTGGAAGAAAATTCAAACTTGTAACCGACCATAGACCACTAACATGGCTATTCTCAATAAAAGATCCAGGCTCAAGACTTGCCAGATGGAGACTCAAATTAGAAGAGTATGATTACGAAATCCTATATAAACCAGGACGAATAAATAAGAACGCAGACGCTTTAAGTAGAATCAAAATAAACCATCTTAAACAAATTACTGCACTCAACAAAAAAGCTAACGAAGATCCAGAATCCTCTTCTACAGAAATAGATGAAAATGAAATTCAACTAATGTCGCCTCAAACCATGGAAAATGAATTTAAAAGATTTTGGGAGCTATATCAAGTTAAATCTTTAATTGATTATTCAAAAATTAGATATACAAATAATCAACTTTTAGATAAAGATCATAAGAATATAATACTTGTTTTCAGACAAGATAAACTAACGGATTTACATTATAAAATCATAGAAGACTTCCATGAAGAACACCCAACCTTTGATGATGACAAAATAAATATTTTGAATTCTAAAACCTCGACTAAAAGAAAATACTATCTAATCACAACGCCTTTTATACTAGAAGACGCTATCGCTACACTATTCAAAGCATTGATTAGCTCACAAAGCGAGATAGATGAATCAAAAACTTATTATATAGAAAATAACGTAGAACTACCATTTTTGGAAATGTTATGCTTTATTTTTGCTGATAAAGACTTAAAAATTGTTATTTGTCAAAATATTGTAACAACCCCACAAGAAGATGAAATCCCAATAATTATGGATCAATACCACTCTGGAAAAAGAAATTTTCATAGAGGAGTTAACGAAACAATAAGAAGAATTAAAGAAAAATATAACTGGACAGGCCTTAGCAAGAATGTTGAGACCTTCATAAAGAAATGCGAGATATGCCAAAAAAATAAAATCATGAGAAAAAACATGGATAATCCATTAGTTATTACAGAGACACCAAAGACCGCATTTGAAAGAGTAAATATAGACATTTTGGAAATTCCACAGAAAAACTATATCCTAACTATGCGAGATGAACTTACTAAATTTATTCAAGCATACCCACTCATGGATAAAACCTCGAAATCTGTAGCAAATACCTTACTACTCTATTTCCAGCACTATGGAACACCATTGAGAATACATTGCGATTTTGGAAAGGAGTTCAACAACCAACTAATGAATGACTTATGTACTCTTTATAACATAAAATTAACATTTTCTAGTGTAAATCACCCCCAATCAAATGGCTCATTGGAAAGATTCCATGGCACCCTACTAGAAATGATCAGAGTAATGACTACTGAAGATCCAAATGAACACCCTTTGCAATTATTGCCATATGCTTGTATATGTTACAATAATTCAGTGAACAAAACAACTGGATTTACACCATATGAACTAATATTTGGACACACCTCTTCAAGACCTTCAGAAACCCTCTATAATGAGAAAGAAATCGTTTCGAAATATGTTAGAGACCTCAATGCTAGAATCAAGCATTACTACGAACTCGCAAGAAAAAGAACAATCCAATCAAAGGAAAAAGCTAAGGAAAGATTTGATGAACATGTAAAAAGAGGCAACTCAGACTATAAAGTCGATGATAAGGTCTATGTCAAAGAATCACAGATCAAAGGAAAACTTGCCAATAAATTTAATGGACCTTTCTTAATTAAGGAAATTTATTTAAACTCAGCAAAATTAGAAAATCTACAAACAAAACAAACAACTAAAGTAAACTATGACAGATTAAAACCATATTATGACGACATAATATTAAAACCAGATGACAAAACTGCTATAGAAGGAGAAGAAACTGATTAGAATTTTTCGTTTCAGGTTACTACTTATGCTATCCGATACGCTTGCACTATCAAGACAAAGAAATGATAATTATCGCTATTCACTAAAACCCATTGAAAATAATGTGGGATTATATTTTCAAAGAGAAACTAAATTAAAAGTATCAAATGATAAATGGACACTTTTAGTCTATAAAGATACACAAAGACTTAAAGATGTATATGAAAATAACAATAATATTTTACACAGCCTTGCCACCATGTTAAATATTAATCAACATTTCCACATGCAAAGTATACATGTTGATATAAAAACACACATAAGCCTACTTGGACAAATTTCTCGAGATATAAAAAATAAATTTGAAGAACTGGAACTGGATGTATCAACAAAACCTAGAAGAAAACGTGGTTTAATCAACGGTGCAGGAAGCATTTGGAAATTTATAACCGGAAATCTAGACGCTTCAGATGGAGAATATTACAATAATTGCATAAATAAAATTGAAAAAGACGAACATCAACTCGAAGCTTTGATGAAAAAACAAATAATGGTAACAACCTCCGTAATTAAAAACTTTAATGAAACCATTAGAAAACTCCAAATAGACGAAGAAACTTTTAACAAAGATTTGAAGCAGATAGAACAAAGCATTTGGGATATTTCAGATGAAGTTGAACTAGTAAAAAGAAAAATACAACTCATAAATGTCTGTCAACAATTAATGGAATCCTACTCTTTTATAGAACAACAATTAAACGATATTCTAAACGCTGTTACCTTCGCGAGACTAAATATAATTCATACTTCAATTATAACACCAAAAGATTTAGTATCCTCATTAGAAAATATCGCTAAAAGCCTTCAAAAAAATAATTTACCTCTATCTCCTAGAGAAGCAAAGGTCGCTACTTATTTAGACATCATTGAATTGGCAGCCTTCCAAACAATGGATAAATTAATATTCGTTTTAGACATTCCTCTTGTTGAACCGGAATTATATACAGTTTATAGATTATATCCCATTCCAACCAAAGATAATCGAACTAAACTACACTATATTTTACCAACTATCCAAAGATACATAGCGAAAGGTGATGATTCAGATCAGTTCATTACATTATCTGATATTGAACATTGTAAAGAAGTTATGATTAATATTAAGCTTTGTAAAAATTTGTACTCATATCCAATCGATTCCAATGCTATTTGCGAAGCGAAACTTTTAAAAACACCGCAATTTACTAGCCTTCCAAAAAATTGTGAAGTTATTTCTATTTATACTCAAGATTATAAGATACAACTTCTAAAACCTAATATGTGGTTATTAATAGTAACTGATCAAACTCCAATAACAATTAAGTGTGAGAATGCTGATCCAATATCAGAAATAATCAATACTAATAATATATTAACTTTACAACCTAGTTGTTCGGCATTTATTGGAACAACGAAAATTCAAGCCTCAATGACTAAGGTCTCCGAATGGCATCATAATTATTCTAATACAATTAAAATACCTTTCAATTGTTGTATTGACATGCCAGATAACGCTCATGAAAAATTAAATTTAAAACCATTAAAAATTAATGACTTAAATCTCGAAGATTTAGAAATTGCTAAGCATAAATTGGATCAATATTCTAAAGATATAGACGACCTAATTAATGAACCTTTTGATCAAAAATATACACCTTGGTTCACTTATGTCTCTATAACCTTAATAGTACTTGTAATAAGTGTCTATATTTTTCGAAAATGTCAAAGACGTAGGCGAATGATTGGAATCAGTATCGAGCATTCAAATCCTCCAGATCCACCTTCTCCAAAACCCGGAATATCATTACTAGGGAAAAGATTTTCTAAAATGATACCGCGAAGACGTCCAAGCATTCGTCTTGGTGAATCAATTGATGAAGGAGAATCCTTCGAAATCATTGAAAACCAAAATACAAATTTAAATAAAAGTTTTGCATGAATTTCGAAAATTATGTTTAATCCGATTATATTGTCATTTCTTTATTGGAAACATTGCATTATGCTTTTATTATTATTTTTATCAATTATTGCTAATTGCTTATATTGTATTCTATTATTATTATTTTACACTGCTTTCAAAAGTTACTGCATTGTAAAGCATTAACTTTTTTTTATAAAGGGGAGTTGTTATATATCAAATATTCCTATAATATAAGGAAGGTATTCTAAGTCGCTTATCTATAAAGGATGCAGGTATCAAATTATGCTTTGTCATAAAAACTTATATCTTATTTCTTGCTGACCCATATGGGAAGATTCCACTGTTACATCATATTGTGCAATATTGCGTTCTAACTTTAATAATATAAATACCTGCATCTAGCAGCGCCAGATTAGTTTTAGATAATTCTGAGTTCTTGTAAACTTAACCTGTTGTTATAAATCTTTTATTTGTAATACGTGAATAAAAACAAAGTTTTTTAAAAAGCTTTTTAATCCGGTCACGATATCACATACATGTTAGCGTTAATGAAAATTTATATAGAATTGAATATAAAATGTTTGCCCTTCTCGTTTTGTCAAACCCATCCTTAGGCGCGTTTCGCCGTATCACGGCTCGTCAGTACGGCTAGAGTCTGCCCAAAGAAGAAGGGTCTTTGCAACGTTATCAAGTGCACAGAATGAATGTCTACGGCGGTATAATGCTCGCCGTGACATCTCGCGGTGTACGTACACAAAACAGCATCTTAGAGAAGATCAGATGCAGTGGGTGGTTTTTACTAAATTTGCGGCCCAAATACATCTCGAGATGTTACGGCAAGTATTTAGCCTTACTGATGAGCCGTGATACGGCGAAACGCTTCTAAGGATGACTGATGAAAAAAGGAGAAGGGCAGGAATTCTATATTTGGGGTTAGAAAGATCTTTATTTCTTCCATTTAGTTAGAAAAGGTATTCTATCGATTCATGTCATCTGATATGTTTTACAAAAAAAGTGGTACACCAATGACATATGGATATTTTGGGATATTTTTTCTGATTGGTTACTAATAATAAGCTAAATAAAAACATTCTCAGTAAATAATCAAAAACACCAAATCGTACAAAAACGCGTTTTATTGCCTTATTTTTCAGATTCTGTAATTTATACTCCATTGTTGGAGAGCTGATTTAATTAATATTTATGATTTAATTAGATAATCAAAAACTCCAAAGTGGCAAAAAAAACGGCAAGTTATGTTGCTCATCCATATTTTCATTATAAAGTAATTATTAGTCGGAAAACTGAGAACGAAGGGTTGAAAAACCTGGCGTCCTTTCGCCCGACTAGGCCCTTTTTAAGGCTTAATATTAATATTTGGGCCAGCGCCGCGCTTTCTCGCATATTATATTTAATAGGTTTTAAATTGAAATATCTCGAAATTAAAATAGTACATTCTAGGTTCGTTCCAACCGCCCTAAAAATCGTACAATGTAGGGTCACACACATGCGTAGTAGTCGAGAGCCATTCCAACCGACACAAAACGATGTATCTGGCGATCCCGTTGGTGTTCCAACCAAATTTGTGATCGTTCGCAAACCAGTTCTTGAACGGTGAAAACGATACATGGCCAAGAGCAGGAACCGTTTGTACTGACTTGCGCCGTAAGAATTTTAACAGTTGTTTTGGTATTCCTGGCATTCATGCAGTTCTTTTATAGTTGTTACTTAACCCTGATATATTGTCTTTACTTCTGATTATTTAATTTATTCTTTGTATAATCCGGTTTCTGAACCTACAAGATATTCTTGCCATTAAACACGATACTCTCTTCTTCCATAATTATTAAATCCAACAAAACGGAACGACAAAAGATAATACTCAAATTTAGACGAAGAAATTAAGCAAGAAAAGTAGGGTTATGATTGTCCTAGTCTAAGAACTAATCAGACAGGCGATCGGGATCAGCTGTGATTTTTACAGAGAATGGTCATAAGAACGTACCAACCTTGCGTCCCTTGTGCGTCGGCAACAAACAGTACAAAATTAACGCCTGCGCACAAAATTGATCCCAACAGCAAAAATAGGGTGTTGGAACAAACCTTTTATTGGAGAAATAGGCATATGGAAAAGTTTGCTGCAGTTTCTAGTATTATACAAGGTAGACCAAAAATAATATGAAATGAAGAAGGGTAAACCTTTTTTAGGCTATTGACGATATAGATAACCTAATCCATTAAACCTATAATAAATAGCATAGCTCATATTTTCCAAAGTTTTACAGTTTCAGAACCGATACATACCTTAAATTGAATAAGAGTTACAGATCGTGTCGCAAATGTCATACTCGCAAATGATAACTAGAGCTGCGAATTTGCGTTGCAACCCATGGGCGTGCGCGTCATAGGCATTATAATATTTATATTTCAACTAAATTAGCTGACCTATAACTATTGATACGTACAACTTATGAAGTGTACAGTAAAAAGTTAAATTTTATGAGTTGGTCGGTTGTCTTGAGTACAATGTTGTCGCCGTCGTATAGGCAACCTCGCCGTATTGGTGTTGGTTTGGTTGCCAACCAACGACGACCGTCCAGATCCGAAATCAGTCGTAGGGATGTAACGATATTAAAAATCTATCGATATGTGGACAATAAATATTAAAATTAATTCTAAAAGTGGCTTTTCGGTGATGGCCACAAGGCTTTCTTTTATGCGAGAAAATAGATTGTTTATTGCCCAGTAAGGACGGTCTTGATGTGCCAAAATATTGCCGTGTAATCATTTTCATTAAGGGCGAAGTACGGTCCTGTTAAGTCGGCATTGCGCATGAGATCTGACGATCAGCTTTGTTTACATGCGCGAGGCCATAAATTTGCCACTTTTGCTTTTAGAGTTTGGCTATCCATAGATATAGGTCGGTGAGTTGGATACGCTAGTGTCCATCACCAAATATTAAAATTATTTCGACTACAACCACCACCAAACAAAACAACACTTTCTATAAAAGCCAGAACCATAACATTTTTTAATTAAAACTGAAAACAAACTGTTCTATTGAAGCCACAAAACGCGAATTATTTGATTTCGCGACGGTTTGTACTTACGTCATCAATTGCCTTACCTTTTTTAACAAATAAAAATCGACTGAAACAAATAATGACGTAGTAAACATTGGTCGTTTCTCAACGCCAAAATGGCGGCCATTCAACATCTGATTTTTTATAACTGAATAATAATAAGCTAAAATGTGGGTTATGAAATCAAGTTATTTATCAAATTTGTCAAAAAAATTGTTTTTATGTCAGGTTTCAATTCCTTTTTCCTATTTTTTTTTATTGTGTAAAATGCCTCGACACGATGGTATTCAGAAGGTGAATAAAATATGATATCATAGCTTGTTGCCTACTTTACAAAGGTGATAGAATATGTTGGAAAACCCATGTTACGGCAGTTTTAGTTTTTTCTAGATTTGTTATTTATTCATATTAAAACGTGATCCCCAGGAAGCTGGAATTACCACCATTAAAACGAATAAAAAATTCGCGTTTTGTAATATACGCGCTTCAATATACAATTTTAATATAAAATTTGAACGCTACTGAACATCGAGTGGCGACGCTGACCAGCAACATTAAATTCACAGCCCTAGCCATTACGGCTATTAATAAATACCTGCTATTATTTCAAAAAAGCAAAGTGGAAAAATAATTTCGTTACGCTACTGAACTTAAGGCTTGCTGGGAAATCGTTTCTACCCCAAGAGCTTACTTTATACATGGATATAAATTGTTATTTCAATTTCAGTCAGTGTATCGTTTTCTTCGTCTAACTCGGTAAAAGATTTCACGTTTGTTGCTTTCAGCTCGTTTGGTTAAAAAAGGTGGTTTGGTTTACCTTTCATGGAGGTTAGAAATTAATACACACCGATTTTAGGAGGAGGAAAATTAGGATTTTTAGTCTTGATACTGTGAAATTCTCATTGATGAGATGGGCTCTTGATTTTGAGAGTTTGTATTTGTACAATTTTTCTTTGTCGTCATTATTGTTAAATAAAATCCTTTGTTGTTTTTCAGCGTTTGTGTGTTAAATTTACGTATTGTTTGTGGAAAGGATAATCTTAGCTCAATACGGCAAGACTATGCTAAGTCTGTCGTAAACTGGATAAAAATGTAGACTTTTGAGTCACGTCCGTCGATTGTTTGTTTTTCCTAACCAAGACGTATCAAACCGATCAGCTGTCACAATGAAGAAACATACAGAAGATGAAAGAGATGGGGATTCTACAAATAAAATCCCCATCTCTTTTTTTGTTGTGTTTATCTTCATAATAATAGGCGTCACATTGACGTGTACAAAGCCATGGTATAACTACTATAGGTATGATAGCACGTCGATGATGGCGTGGCTTGTGACGTCATCGGTAGAGTAATTTTTAAATCTCTTATGGAGGTTTACATTGCTGTCAGTGTTTTTAACTCTTTTTTGAAGTTATTAAAAAGTTTTATGCTTGTAATGGTATATGAAATGAAAGAATAATATATGACAAGTATTTATGTATATTAATTTCATAGAAATATAACACACAAACACCACTAAAAAAAGAAAAGATTTCGAGAAATTCTTCGCGCCATTTGAGCCGGTCGACGATAGCCGAAGCATGCCGAAAACTGCTCGGCGACCACTGCTGGCTTTAAGATAGCGTTGCCAGTCCTTTACAATTTTAATATATCCATTACTATTTTAACAATTCAATTTTTAACATTCTTGTTGTGGGGCTCCCCATATGAAATTTATGTTCAATCTGAAGGTGGTCCCTCATCTAATAGGAAAGTAACGACCTTTTTTTTCGTACTCTTTTTACACTGACACCGTGTTTTTACTATTCTATTAGGTTTCGAACCGGCAACCTATTACTTTCGATCAAGGATTTCTGGCAACACTACTGCATGTTTGCCGTAGTTTTCCGTGGAAATTTTGTAAGTTCACCAGAATTTTTTCTTATTTAGTTTTATGTGTTTATTAAAATAAATACCTGACTTTTCATAAGCGAGGTGCGCTGTGTTCGGTTGTGAGATGTATAACCAGGCAAATAAACTTCATAGAAATATAAGGTTTTTCTGCTTTCCTAAGGATAAAAACAAAAAATTAGAATGGATACGGTTGTGTCAACATATAAAAAGTGAAAATCTAAAACATACGTTGTTTTATTTATTTTGTTACCATTTACTTCTTAAAGTAATTTCCACTGAAGCTGATGCCTTCGAAACATGTATGGAAATTAAAATATTGTTTATTTAACTACTGAAGCAGACTATGAGTTTATTTACCTCTTCATAATTTCACTCCACTGAGAGATGGGCTAGTTAATATTTTAAATTATATATAATTAGGTCTATTTTAGCTTTAATCTTTGTTGTATGTTCATGAAATAAATATACCTTAAACCATGATATTATTCTTTCATTTCACATACCATTAAATGCGTAAAATATTTTAATTAAAACTGTGTCAGAGTAAAGAGAGTACGAAAACAAAGTTCGTTACTTTCCTATTAATGGGGACCACCTCCAGATTGAACATAAATTTCATATGGGGAGCCCCACAACAAGAATGTTAAAAATTGAATTGTTAAAATAGTAATAGTAATTGTAAAGGACTGGCAACGTTGTCTCAAAGCCAGCAGCTTTCGGCATGCTTCGGCTATCGTCGACCGACTCAAATGGCGCGAAGAATTTCTCGAAATCTTTTCTTTTTTTAGTGGTATTTGTGTGTTAATTTCTATGAAATTAATATACATAAATACTTGTCATGTATTATTCTTTCATTTCATATACCATTACATGCATGAAACCTTTTAATAACTTCAGAAAAGTGTTAAAAACACTGACAGCAATGTAAACCTCCATAAGAGATTTCAAAATTACTCTGCCGATGACGTCACTGCGCACGGCGGACGAAATTGGGACGGTTACATATCTTACCTATTGTATCATAGTACAAAGCAGCTAGAAATACCAGGTCCATGTTGATGAAATTAGAAAATAGAATATTCATTATGTATCTCGGTTATTATCAACTTTCGAACTAAGCAAAGTTTGGCCAAGTCGCAATATTATTTTTACCCAACGAATTCTAGGATACTCTATATACCTTCGCTTAAAACACGTTTTAAATATTTTCCAATATTTCCGAGACACCTTTGGACATTTCCAATATTTCCATTTCCATGGAAATATTTCCGTTCAAAAGTTTTGCGACACCTAACTATACTGAAAATGCATTGATGATAACGAATTTATTTTTATTTCCAGGATGAAGTTCTAGCCATTGCCGAAAAAGTTGTAATCCGTTTAGAGGATCTGATCACCTGGATTACCGTAGAAGCCGAGTGGACTTGGGGTCGTCTAGCGAAATGCGAGGAAGAGTTGAAGAGCGTGTCGGTTGATCCGGAACAGTTAGCTTGTCCGAGGAAACCGGCCGGAAACAGTTTCAATCTTTCGGATACCATATTGGATTTTTCGGATGTGGAACAGGAAAGGGAAAAATTAGGTAAGCGGGGGTATTAATGTGATCTGGCATCATTGCTAGCCTACTGACCTACATACACGTGTTAACTGAAAACAGATGTGTACGGCGTTGCACGTGTGTGATCGTTGTTTACCTAAGTATTTAGACGTTCGGCAAAAAAATATGCTTCCTCTAGGACACCCAAGGAGTCAACCATTTAAATATAATAAGCCATTTCCATAACACCCTGTAATAGGCATCAGTTTAGGTTTGTAATAAAAATAAATAATGTACATGCTTATTATCATTTCAGGTTTATCTGTGGAGAATTTGAAATTAAATTTTGAAAATGAATTTTTAAAAGTAATAGTATACTTATGTATTGCGTTCTGGGAATTTAATGGTCGAGGCGTCAGCCGAGATCGGAAAGACAGAGTTCGGGAATGTGGCTTTTCCAACGAGATGCACATATTTTTTCGTCGATCGTTTAGAAATTAAAAGACTAAAAGTTTGTTTAATTTTGAAAAAATACGATTAATTTCATACAAAAATAATGGGTTGTCTAACCATGGAAGCATATAATTTTTGTATTGTGATGTTTAGGTATACAAATGTTAGCATTTTTGAACGATCAGCGTATAGTAAAATAATCATTATCGTATTTTTAAGTAATTAAAATAACCGTTATTCACTGTAGTTAGTTTCTCACATTAATTATTCACGTACCAATCGTTTGAGGGCATTTTCAAAATACCCTAGCTCAGTGGTGCGCAAACTTTTTTCATTTGCGACCCCTTATTTTGTGTAAAATTTTGTCACGACCCCTGGATAGACAGTAGGCGGGAATTTCTTTGAATTTGGCGACCCCCAAAAATTTTCTAGCGACCCCTCCGGGGGTCGCGACCCGCGGTTTGCGCACCACTGCCTAATTAAAACACTTGTCGAATCAAATTGTGTTAAAAAAACTACTTTCATTTTCTTCTTTTCTTTTTGATGGCGTAGTAAACGTGCGATGTTAACAAACTACACACAGAGGACTAATAGATCGGGTTTCTTATCTCTCTTGCTCAAGACGCGATCAGTATAATCAAGAAAAATCATTATGATTATTTATAGAATCTGTTATATTAAAACGAACATGAAATTTGTAATTATCGGTACGTACATGGATAAACTGCATAACATATTTTCACGCATTTATCTTAAATTATTTTATAGTTGAGATGAATATGTATCTTATGTGTATGTACTATATATAGTATATATTGACAGTCCTAGTATAATGCTCTTCTGCAGCAGACATAAACATAGTTGGGATGACATTCTACACTGAAATGAAAATCCTCTGTTAGTTTGGCAATGTCATTTCAATAATGATTCAGATTGCTCATTAAAACAAATGTATATTTCAACTTGATCATTGAGCAATCAAATAACTTATACTATATAATATATTATATTATCTTGCGTTTAATTAAATACAATTTAAAATAACATACGTATAATGCATCAAGTACCATTTTAAAATGTAATTTTTGAATTTAGTACAATATAAACTGCTGGCCATTTGCTTTCGAGCAAGAAAAATTTCGCCTAAATTTAAAAGTTAATATTTTCTGAACCAGATATGACCTCGATCTCCGGTTTTTAATGGTTGATAGATTTGTCCCTTAGGAAACAATTGCTAAAGTTGGATTGTCTTAAACTGTCAGAAAATTTTATATACAGGGTGTTAAAGAGGACGATGATTTTTGCTGCAATTTCAATAGCATGTAACTTTCACAATAATATTTTTAAATTTTATCACTGTACGTCAATTGAATCACTGGTTCATAGCAAAGAAAGTAATCTGTCAAATTTTTAATATCTGCTATATTTTAAGAGATACCGATTTTTTTGAAAAACTTTGCTTTTTTTCAACCTTTTGTTATCTAGATCCCATTGTGCGTTGTATCGTGCAAACTTTGCAAGTGATTATTATACCTTATGAAAAGCTTGTTTATGTTCAGTAACAACAATTGTACCTAAATGTTGTGATGTGCAGTGGCGTACTTCTAATCACTTATATGTCTATGCTTTATGAGTATCTCACAATTTTTTTGTATTGGAAAGTACTTGCCCCTAGATTAGGCAAGTTTTTCCTTATTTTTTAGTTTTTCATATCGCTCTACAGGTATATTATACAGTGTCTAGAAAGTTTTAAAGAAGATAATTTTTTTATTTAATTGTTTGAAAAAATTTATTTATTAATTTCTAACTTTCTAACACGACACTATTCCTAAAATAAACTAACTAAAACTAAATAAATTTTTTCAAACAATTAAATAAAAAAATTATCTTTTTTAAAATTTTGTAAACACTGTATAATATACCTGTAGCGCGATATGAAAAACTAAAAAATAAGGAAAAACTTGCCTAATCTAGGGGCGAGTACTTTCCAATACAAAAAAAATTGTGAGATACTCATAAAGCATAGACATATAAGTGATTAGAAGTACGCCACTGCACATCACAACATTTAGGTACAATTGTTGTTACTGAACATAAACAAGCTTTTCATAAGGTATAATAATCACTTGCAAAGCTTGCACGATACAACGCACAGTGGGATCTAGCTAACAAAAAGTTGAAAAAAAGCAAAGTTTTTCAAAAAAATCGGTATCTCTTAAAATATAGCAGATATCAAAAATTTGACAGATTACTTTCTTTGCTATGAACCAGTGATTCAATTGACGTACAGTGATAAAATTTAAAAATATTATTGTGAAAGTTACATGCTATTGAAATTGGAGCAAAAATCATCGTCCTCTTTAACACCCTGTATATAAAATTTTCTGACAGTTTAAGACAATCCAACTTTGGCAATTGTTTCCTAAGGGACAAATCTATCAACCATTAAAAACCAGAGATCGAGGTCATATCTGGTTCAGAAAATATTAACTTTTAAATTTAGGCGAAATTTCTCTTGCTCGAAAGCAAGTGGCCAGCAGTTTAGAAGTTTTTATATCTACGACCTTCATAATGTTAATCACTCCCATTAGCTGCTGACGTGGTTTTGTCTTGCTTGATCTACATAATCTCGATTTGAATCACACTGTTATAGAGTGGCATTTGTAATCCACGTATAAATAAAGAGTATCTTTACAAATTAAACATTTAAAAATAATATAGCACGACTACACCAAGGAAAATAAATAAAACATTGGTTTTATAACCTTGTAAGATTTAACTAAAAGGTAAACAATATTAACCTAAATTATGAAGTGTATTCACTACCATCAATTTATCGTAACGACAATAATAATATTAATGAAATTTAACAAAAATAATTACGTTAAACCCGAAAAGTGCCTTATAGTGATTTTCATTCAAAATTGTTTTTGTTAATTAACTTTATGATATACCTAGTGTTTGTTTTTCTTAATAAAAATAGGCTTCAAATCAGCGTTTTGTTTAAAATTTTGCAGCTCGCAGCAGAAATGAGATAATGGAACGATTCAAAAAGCGAGATGTTTAGAATACATCAAAGATTACCAGAAACAGTATGTAAATAAAATTATCCACGTCGCTTTTCCTACAAGGTGTTTTGAAATTACGACAAAAACAACAGTTTGATTTACTCCTGTATAATATCGCCAAATCAAAAAATGTTACTTTATAAAATAATTCAGGAAAAACACAATAAATGGATCTACAAACTGATAAAAAAATCATGAAAATCGCATCAAAAATAAATAAGTTATAGATTATCAAATTTGACCAACATTTCAGGTTGGCGGAATTTTGTGCCGGCGAGTGTAAAATGCTTTTAGTTTTGCATGATCAAGTTAAAAAATTAATGCTTACTCTGAGTTTACGTCGGCACATCTTCTCCAATTCATACAAACGCAATCTTGAGCAGGGGAACCGATTGCGTTTCCAATTAACATGTTCTGAGCTTCATTTATACTTAAACTGGGTGGAGGTTCTTGTGGAACTCCATTAACCGTTGCAACAACCATAAAGAAGGCAAAGCAGGCCACTAAAGTTTTGGTTGTCATTTTTTTTCCTGGATTCTTCTTTTATCAAAAAATTGAAAATTCTATAATAAAAAAATATTTTCCATTGTTATAATCTTAGCACCCCTGATTATAATGAGTTGTTGCTGTCAATTTCTCAAGAATTGTCTATTTCTTTAGACAAATTTATTGTTAAAAGTCATTAAGTCTACATACGTAATTTCTGTCCGTTAAAACGTTCAATTTATCTGCAAACCAGAATTTAATTAAGAGCTGCGTTTAATCACAGATTGCCGCTATTTTATGTGAAGGCTTAACCAAATATACTTAATTTTTCTCTAATATAAAACTGGATTCGTAAAGTTAAAGGATTGGAAAACGGTTCTGAAAAAATTGGGTTAAAAACTATGTTATAAGAATAATAATGATAACAATTTCAAATATGACCAATTTGCAAATTTTTGTCACAAACCCAATGAACAATGTCAGACAATCTAAATATCACTAAATTAACTAAAAAACCTTATTATTATTAACTAAAACTTCACGAAAATAACCATAGATCAGCTCGTGTCTCTTTTACTGGAATTGTTGCAACTTAGATGATTCTGATTGCTCATTGGGGATTGTTTGGGATCTTCATCATGGATAGTTTTTACATAAGAAAAAACAAATTACAATATGCTCCGTGATAAAATGCATCTTTTTTAGAATCCAAATTAATTTTTTTAATTATCTTAATTTTAAATAATAAAGTCCTTTTTCTTCTCGCAAAACCTATAGAAAAATATACTAAAATAAAAAATTTCTTACGGAGTTCAATGATTTAATAATTCGATTGATTTATTTAACGATTATAATCTGACGTTTGTCACTATTATTCAGAAAAATTACCTGCGAATATAACACCTGGAACTCTTTTTTTGCTTATTCTGCTATGTTTTCTAAATGACCATATAGCGAGTATCACAGATCACAGTGCCAACACTACTGTTCTTTTAATGATGTCACTTTCATCACTAGTAGACGCTACTATGCTTGTTATCAACTAAGTACTACTAGAAGAGGTGCCGTAGTAATCTTATATTGTGTAAAATGGGTTTATTGTTCTGCGTTTGTGTGATCAATAATATGATTATGAAATCGGAAAATACCGCCATAAAAGTAATGACTGTATACAGGGTGGATATATTACCTTATTATTTTAAAAAATGGCTGTTTTACTGTCTAGGTATTAAATGTTAATTAAAAATGTGATCCGCCACTTCAAATAGGTTTAAAAAATGTGATTAATAAAACCACTAACAAAATATGAAAAAAAACATAACGCCAATTAAATAACTATGGACCATACCACACCACACGGTTATCAAAAATTTGTTTTTAACCAAGAACTATTGAAAACAAATGAGAATCGGATAGGCACATATGAGTTGCTCCTGGAGTTTGTTCGTTCTGACTAACCCTGTACTTTAGGTTGGGAAACATCTCTTTTTTGGCATTAGCCTTTCAGTTTACCTATGCTTAGCGGTAATTTTACTAACTTGACAGTTCTTATATTAATTATTATTATATTGCGGCACTATTATCATATTTTTACAGTCCCGTTGTATTTGAATTTGACTTTTTTCATTATTTGTTGCAGATGAATTCATTAGGTTATAAATTCGCAGAATTTATTTAAAAGAGCATTCAATTTTTTTGGCCTCATCCTGTATAAAACTCGTAAAAATATGCGTGAAATAAGTGACATGAATTTAATATTACACGAATTATATACTTCTATTGTCGCAGTATAATTAAGTGTTATTTTATGCACCGCCAAGTGCTTTACCATTATTATATTCAATTGATATAAAAGTAACTGCTATCGCGCGTTTTCATGGTAAATTATCAATGGTACAGGTGCATCATTAAGTTTTACAAGTAATAATTTACAAGCCTTGATTCGACGAAATTATTTCCGGAAAAAGAAAGAAAAAAACGCGATTTCTTAGATTTTCTGCAACATGATATGTGGCTTAATATTTCCACATGAAAATTCACGGAACAGCACAAAATATCAATATGCAAATTAACCTATTAAGTAAAAATAGTATTACAATAACATAATTATATCGCAAACTGACACTTCTTGTTCTAGAATTATACAGTGCGTCGAAAAAGTTTTTCACAAATTGATGTAAAATTAGGAATATGTTTTTAATTTTGGAATTTTTTATACATTTAACCCAAGGTCGGCGAGGTACGATATTATGGAAGCCATAAACTTTAGGTTTTTGAGATAAAAAAAATTCATTGACTAAATCGACCAAGAAAAATTGATGGAAAATATTTTCACGGTTCCAAGTATTATATTTAAACCGGCAATTCCTGAGATAAAGACAAATTGTAGAAAAATACCCATAAATGGCGCTTTCAAGTGACCTGACGTCAAACCAGAAAAACCCCTGTGTGGCACTACGATACATGTAAGCAATCAAGGAATTCTGGCCGGTGTTGTAATATGTACACCTTAAACTCTTTAGACAAAATAGAATAATTTCAACACTTTTCCATTCTGTAATACCTTTTTGTGCAATTAATTGACGAACATTACGACGGACTATGTTTTAAACAGCCCGAAAAAACATATGGAACAGTATTAAATAAGTTTGAAATAGGCACGTACGTCACTAGGTCAAATGCCAACGACCTCTTGACGCCTTTCATCGGCTGTGTTCATATAGGGCCGCACGCTTGTGGGCTGTTAGTTGAAGACCAACCAGCGGCCGGATACGTTGTGTCTCGTCGATCACCAACACACTCTCAGCAATCCGCTCTGTTTTATCGGTTTACGCGTGTATCTTGCCCATCAATAAATAATCTTTGAATATTGTTTTTATTGACGCGTTTCTTCTGGACGTCAAATTTCGTCGCGTGTAATAAAATCTAATAATCTGTAGTATAATCTGTATTATTGTATTTTCAAAAGCTAACTATCGGTTCTGTTTCCCTATTACTGTGTGTACATAAAGTGTTTCCAGGAGTGTTCCCATGAAAAAGAAAAAAAACTGATTGTGTTTGTGCCTGGATTTCCTCACTCTTTAGGTATAAAGATAACCAGCAGGTAGAAAATAATTTATTTTTATAATTTTATATGGAATTTCAGTTTTACATTAAGTTTGGCAACATTGCCATTGGGTCTGGGTGAAATGTTGTTCAGTAGCGCGGACTGACCTGTGAATAAGAGTGTTTGTTACCCCACTTTTAAAACGGTCGATTTAAAAAAAATTAAATATGTAGCGCTTCTCTAGGACACGCAAGGAGTCACCCATATAAATATAATACGTCATTTCCATAACACCCTTTATAACTAAAAATTATTCGAATTATCACTATTAAGGTTTTCATTTAATACCGGATATAAAACAATCATTAATTTTTTGTTCGTAAGACTTTTTCGTATCGCCGATAAGAAGGGTGGGGGAAGAGTGTAAAAAATATGCAAACCATATTAGATGTTATTCTTAGTACTTACTCAGGTTAATATTGGAACACAACTAAGTTTAAATCGAAGAGATCGCTATTAAATACTCCACTTAGATGTTACTGCTTACAAGAAGATACTGATAAAACTGTTTACTCAACATCGGTAAAAGCAGTCCCAGAGCACCAAAACGAGTGCGTTATTTGTTATATTGTATGTAAATGATGTGGTGTACCCAATAGTCACGATAAAGTTATAAAAATAGTTTATATGAAATCTTAATTAATATAATTAAACCCTATGACTCATAATTAACTATTTTGGCAAGGCCATTGCTGGGAGATTGTCAAACGTCATAATCGATTTTCATTTATACAATACAGTTATTTGAATAATTCGATTTACAAAAAAATCTATTAATCAATTGCACCCTTTGCCACGTATAGTGAATTATTCTTATATTACACATCATATTTAAGCATTTACCTATTTCGAATTTAGAAACATTAAAGTACTCTATTAATTGTGAATCCGACAAAACCGGTTTTCCTGAAGTTGTAGGGCAATATACGATTTCACAAAGCCTTTCAAGATTGACTGGAACTTTGATAAATGAACGAATAGTGCAGCCCCGTCGTTTAATAAGGGTCTAATTTGGTATACCGATGGATGGTGTGGTCGCAGGTATATTTGGGGAAAGGCCCAGGATGGACATAAGCAGTCCTCTGGGGGAACTACGCCACAGTAGACCAAGCAAGCATGCGTACGACAAAATCTTGAAAAGGGCTACCACAACCGAAAGATATATATCCTGTCGGACAGCCAAGCTGCTCTTAACGCTCTGAACTCCAATCGGTTTACTTCAAAACTCACAATGGAGTGCCATACCAACCTTATAGAACTGGCGGACAGGGGGAACAAGGTGGAGCTCTTGTGGGTCCCTAGTCACTCTGGGATATTAGGTAATGAGAAAACGGATTAACTAGCGAGAGCCGGATCCGCTCAAAGGTTCAGGGGCCCCGAACCGGCCTTTGGGATATCAAAACAGGCAACGAAAACAACATTAGATAGATGATCGAAAAAACAACACCTATCTCAATGGTAAGGGTTACCTGGTCAAATACACGCAAGGACCGCAATTGGAAAACCATCGAAGATACTATCGAATGGGATAGTAACCTGATGCGGCCACAGTTGAAACAGGTGATAGGTTTGCTAATAGACCACTGTGACTTGCGAAAACACCTTCAACGAATAGGTATAAACAACAGATCCATTGAATGCAGACTCTGCGGCGAAGAGGATGAAACTTATATAATATACAGCTGCGAAGAGCTGTCTCGCAGAAGACATAACATCTTCGGGAACATACGTGGAGACAACATCCCACATGACAGACTTGGTAGAAGGTTACTGGACCTCATAGAAGGAACAAATATTTTCTAACAAGATCGGGGTACACAATACGCCAGGTGACAGAAGTACATACATATAAATTGTAAACAATTTTGCATGGTAACTTACTTACGTAGTTATTGAATCAATTAACCAAACACTATAAAGTAGAATTTTATATAGGGTATCCGACAAAATACTGTACACATCAATCTACCGGAATTTATAGTAAAAAATAGTAGTGAACTTATATACCTATCCCTTTTTGTAATCTATACCGCCAAAAACTATTTAATGTCTATGATAATGGTACTGTTTTAAAAGCTAAATTTGATATGAAATTCTAATTTAAATAGCTGTTTCGATTTTCATACAGTATATCATTGTTCTATTTTTCATGTTTCTATTACATTTTTATAGCTTTTTAATCTCAATTCGTTTTTCATGTATTTTTATACTTCTCTTTATTTTATTTTAATTTAATTATACGTATGTATACAGGGTGTTATGGAAATGTCGTATTATATTTAAATGGGTGACTCCTGGGGTGTCCTAGAGAAGCGCTACATATTTTTTTTAAATCGAACGTTTAAAAAGTGGGGTAATTCACCCCTAAACCCAACCGGTTACTCCTCGACACATTCATATATGATCATATTACATTGCCAAGCTGTATAATCAACAGATGTTCAGCCCCAATGTTGCCAACTGGGTAAAAAATGTAAAACTTTAGATTCTTATAAAAATAATATTTAGTTTACCTAGTATCCAAATAGAAATGAATCCAGGTGCCAGTACACTAGCAAGTAATCCAGGGCACAGACATCTTCAGGTTTTTTTTTCTATGGGAAAAGCTTTATGCCCATCACGTACCCTGATGATAATGTGGAACTGCATAATAAGCTTATACCCACTAAACCCCCATTCGGCCTCTTATTTCCAATCTCTCGGAACATTTGCACTAAATCACTTAAAGAAACACACAGACCCCCACGAGTTTCCAATTAGTTTTTTTGAAGATATGCACTTATTAGTAGACTACACAAAAGCAATAAATACTAACGCATAATTAAACTTTACAATAACCCTACCGTACACATAAAACAACAGCACTATAGGATACAAATTATTTCGCAATAGAAATTCAGAAATAATAAAAACGCTAATTTCTAATGGGCTAATAAAATTTATTAATCCTTTACTGAAGAAGAATGATAAAATAATTATGTTGATAGACCCTTCCTTCCCATCCTTCCATCCCTTTAAAATAAATAGTCTCGTCTAACTAGCGCGGTTGCTATTTCCGAGACTATCATTATACAGAAAAGAATTACAGAAGGAAATGCTGCATTTTATGAATATAACCTTATAAAACATCGAAAGTGGCAACGCTGTATTTTTAAGTATTAACCCCAGCCGCTGCAGTCGCGTAAAGAATCGGCAACCCGATTGTCCAAGATCAGCTGTTTAAAGAAGCCGGCCGGTTTCCTACTGTTTCTTTCAAGCAGATTTGTGTATTAAATTGTATGTTAACACTTAAACCCGAGTTTAAATTATTAAGTTATTTGTTCTTTTCGCGACGGCAGTGCCCCAGTCCAGCAGTTCAATATCGATCGACGGAACCAACGTGTTATTTATTTTTAAAATTTTTAGATGTTAAATACATTATTTCCCGGACCACTCAGGCAATAAGGGCGTATCTTTGTCTCCACAGTAGCACTTTAAAATACTAATTCAGATTGAATGGTACTTAGACGTGTCGGTTTGTTTTTGTTCGGGTTACCTAGGTACTTGGTGTTTTTTATAAACTAAGTTGGTTTTAAATAAGTCCGAAAAGCTCAAGTTTATAAATCAGAGATTGTTTCCCAGCGAACTGAACTGATCGTAAAAGTTTATAACAACACTGTTGACATATGTTGCTTTGTTTACCTTCCTGACAGGGGCACCACGTGGTCATTTTTGGTTTGACATAAGGTCATGTATAGGGCATATTAAATTAAAGCGCCATTTTTGGATATTTTTCTTCAATTTGTTTTCATCTCAGGAATTGCCGATTTAAATATAATACGTCATTTCCATAACACCCTGTATATAATTTGGGAAGGAGAAGGGAAAGTTACGAAAGGTAAAAGTTAAATTGTTGGTCTGGATCCGCGCTAGGTAGTCACCTCGAATATCCTTTCCAATTCTTTACCAGGGGGCATAGTCATCGTCTAAAATTTTACATGAACGCGTTTTTTTGGAAACTATACTAAGCACTAAAAATAATAAAATATGCGCGAGTTTCGCGCCTCACTTGACCGCTTTAATTTGAAAAAGTTATAGTTAAGATATGATTGGTGCTGGATATAATAAATTCAGTTATGGTAAGAGACCCATAGCGGCGTACCCATGTCATTGTTTCTTTGTTTAATGGCGTGTTATTTTTGCCTTTGGTTTGTTTCCTAATTAATATTTATATAGGGATGTGGTTGGGAAAATAAGCTTGGTTATTATTAATTAGTTTTGCATATTAGTATGTATAACACATATTTAAATACTCCATAATTAAGACTGAAATCTCCTCGAAAATTTGGCTGTTGTATTTGAAATTGCGCAACCTTCTAAAGTCTGTTCGTTTTATGAAGTCCGATATCGGATTAAATCATTAAAGGTTGTTAAACAGTAAGCCGGTTAAGTTAACAATACCTTCGCTATACTTGATCGTATCGAACATTCCACTGGTTCACTATGGTCGGCTTGACAAAATCAGCGGTTCCAAAACAAAATTATTTTAGAATTATGTACCGCGATAAATATTTTTATCTTGTTTATTTTTCACTCATAATTTTTTTTATTTATCAAATGAGAAACATTTTGCGTCAATAAGTTAAAGATTTTCTCGGGTACTTTTTACCAGAATTTAGTTATTTTGGGATCATTATAGTTAAATTTATATAATAATCACTATTTTCCCAGAATTAATTAATATTTGCTGAAGTCCAGGATGGTACGTTCTATTTTAAATAAGTAGTTATGCTTTTTGTTAAATTATTTTATTTAGAAAATACCTAAAATATAATTTATTGTTTGAGAGCCACCGACTGCCCTGTTCGAAAGGTTTTATTGCTTAGCGGACTTCATACACCGTAGCGACTTTAGTATTAATTTGTTATTATGCTACTTAATATACTTAATATATTTTTTTCAGAACCTCTTCCTACGGAAAATGCATGGTCGCACGTAATAATTCTAGGTTTTCCGAAATACTGCCGCTACAGAGCTATGATGAAACGTCTCGAAGGCGTCGAAAACCTTTACCTGAAATATAAGATCGTCAATGCACTTGGAGGTTTCTATGTTATGCATCCCAATACTAGGGTAAGACAAGCTAATAGATATAGTTTAATTTGAAAAAATTATTTGAAGGCTACCACCGTGTGGTGTAAAATATGGCCCACCATCAAAATCGATGTGTCAGAACGTTTAAAAAACAGATCCCTGAATTTTATATCAATTTGTGCACGATTTATGGACGCTCTGTATTGTGTGGCACATTAGTTTGAAACAGTGACCGGAATGTGGGCAAAAAATACAAACCTGAAAGCGACATTGTCTGGTTTAAATTTTTTTATTTAATTTTCCCTTCCGTCCCTGTTTCAGACTCCTATGTCGTACAATAAAGTGTCAGCCAGGACCATATATAAACAGTATATTACCAAAATACAAAAGTGTCCCCGCTATGGGAGATGGCGCGGGCCTATTGAGTTCGCGCAGTAGGGTGGACATTTTATCGATCGCGTCAGAGCCGTCCTGACATTATTTGTTTGTTTGTATTCGTCGCCATCTTTGGTTCTGGATGCTTTTTGAAATTACAGTATATTACCTAACAACAATTTTTGTAAAGGAGTTTATAATTTGTGGTGATTCGATTCGCTGTTTGGTAGGTTAGTGGCTTGTTTTGTTTAAGATGAAACGACACAAGTGCATGGTGCTTTTTTGCAAAAGTCGTGGATCGATACCAGGTATAAAGAATTTCAGGTATGTGCATGTATATACGAAAATATTTTGCTTATCACATTATCCGATCCTCGGAACCGAATTTCACTAGAAAGCTTGTAAAAAAAGAATAGAGCGTCACTCGTATACAATATAATATATATGTGGTCACTACCTAACATACGACGTCGGATGAAAGTCAAAATAAAGCTCATCGTGTCGATTGTTGCAAATATTCGGACAGAATTTGGCACTAAAAGTTTACATCAATCAGGGCACCGTCGGATCATCATATCGTCAGAAATCGTATGCATGGAACGCTGTCTTAAATCGAACTAATCGAAATTTTTATTGCAATATTTTTCCTAACTAACCAGTGAAATTTACATTAAAAAGTTGAACGGTCGAGTGTTTACTTTCACAAGGAAATTTCCGAACTGCGCAAACTCACAACGCCCCCATGTCCATAGCGGGGACATAATTGCAGGTGGTATTAGCAATATACTGTTTATATATATGTGGCCAGGACCAGTGGATACTTCTGCTTTCTAGGTTGATTTTATTTCTTTTAAACTTGAACGCATTATCGCATATTACTGTAACCTATATTTTTTGAATAAAGATTAATTATCAATTGAATTTTAACGAAAACCATTATTATTTTTTTACCAGACTTATACAAAAATATGGTAACTTTTTAAAAAAATATCGATGATTGTTCTATCGATTGTTACCTATTTTTACAGTATTTATCTTTTAAAAAATAAAATAAATAGGATATACTTTGTTGTATTTAGGTATTGTTCTGCAAAGATACGTTTGATTATCCCGAATTGGAAGGCCATGAATTACTTTGCAATCATCTAGCCCCCAAATTAAAAGGACGACCCAGAGGCAAACGGAAAAAACGCAGTATTTCGCCCGGATCGGAGAGTAATGAATCGGAGTCGTCCCTCACGAATCATTATACGAGGGTAAGAAAAAATAGTACAAGCGCATTCTCTCAAAATTACTATAAACTAAAAACCTACAGTTGGTTCTATCTTATCAGTCAATCCAAAATTAATACAAGCAATTGTGATAAAAATACTAGGAAGAAATATTGAATAACAATACCAAATTTATTAGGCCAGGTAAAGATTGTTTCACGAAAAATGGATATAACTTAATGACTGCAGTAAAAGTACCTGGGCCATCCCATTATTTATGACCGTTTATTATTATTATGTGGAAAGGACCGGATTGTAATAATTATAATTAAATATAGGCACATCAGGTAGGTTAGGTTGCTTAATTTATATTTAAATATCTATTTGTGGTAAAATTTGTTAGTTTTTGAGGAATGGTTCAAGAATTGTCTTTTACCAAACATTCCTCAGAATAGCGTGATAGTAATGGACAATGCGAGCTATCACAGTCGCCAATTACATAAAGCTCCAAGCTCAAATAATACAATATTGGAGATTCAGAACTACATGGCGGCGAATGATATATACTTTGAAGAAAGTTATAAAAAAAAGTGATCTTTTAGAAGTTTTAAAGACATTTTGTATAAAAAAAGTATATGTTTGTGACACATTGGCAGAAGAAATTGGACATACAGTGCTACGGCTCCCACCCTATTATTGCATTTTTAACCCCATAGAGCATATGTGACACCAGTTAAAATCACTGGTTAGGTCTGAAAATATTTCTCCGACTTTAAGTTCTAGTGTTGTAGAATTAATACGAAAATGCTTTAATGATATTCCCCCATGTAGTTGGAAAAATTCAGTCCGTCACGTAATAACTGTAGAAAATTCGTATATTAGTCTGGATCGTATAATTAATCCAATTATAATTAATTTTGATGAGGATAGCGATAGCGAAACAGAACTATCTATAGAATGACATTATAAATGTAAATAAATATGACTAGTAATATTTTTAAAAAATGTTATTTCATTTGATTACATTAATATAATCATATCATTCCAAGCTCTTGTCGACACAATGGGACCAACCCAGGAAATCATTAAGTCGTATCCATTTTTCGTGAAACAATCTTTACCTACCTTCTTGCAATTTAAATAATCATTCTTATAGCGGTAGGTAGACAGGCATTATCTTGTCGAACATTTGGAAGCATGGCTATTTATGTGTCTAATGCAAAATTATTATTTAGTTGTTAAGTTTAGTTACCGCAATGTTCTGTATATTTTTTACTTCTATGTACCGGGTGCAGAAAGTTGTTGTGCGGGACACAAGTGGCCTAACCTATAGCCTACCCTATGTAATATAAAGCCGTACAGAAAGTCTTGGACTATATTTTTACCTGTTATAATATTAAAAATAATAAAATAGGACAATAGAGAGGTAGTAAAGTAGTCGCAGCGTTTCGCACCTACACAATGAGGTTTTCCCAGATGATTGATTGCACGAAAGGACATTGATATATTTTGAAATGTACTTTACTTCCCCGTCAGCGCCACGTTAAACCTATTTTTCTTTTATAATTTGTCCGCAAAACTCTTTATTCACTTTTGTCGTCATTTATAATAAGAAAAAATGCACGAAAAGTGTTTTAAAGATGCGGTTTTTAATACAAGCAAATATGCAAACCAAAAAAGTTCGTTACATGAACTCATTTAATAGTAATTATTCGATCAAAACTATTTTTGAAGGTTGCCAATTTTATTAAATATTATAACAGAGATGTAAGTTAAAAATGTACTACACTAACACTACACTCGCTACCAAAGTAATCGTCGTTACACGCAACATTTTGATGGATTTTTGGCCGGGAATAATTGTTTTATTTTAATTTCGATTTTTATTATTCTTTTTTATATTGTAGGTAAATTTATTGAAATCTCCCATGTGTCTGTGAGATTTTAAGAAAGTTAAGAATATATCCAAAATATACAGGTTGAAACAAGAACTGGTTTTTAACTGAAACTTTAAAACGCTCTGTAGAGTGATGAAGATGTCAATCATTTTATTTTGTAATTGTCAACTGACATATCCATCCTTAACATTTTCATTCTTGGTTCGTTTCAATACTTTAACTTTTGTAGGAGATACGATTTTTTTAAAAGAAACACAATTATTTTTGAGAAAATTGTATTCCAGTGCAACATCTCATGACGGACACCTCTAATAAGCGGAAATCTCTATTAAGCGGACATTTTTTCATAGTCCGGAACTAGGTATATGACAATCCATGAAAATCAACCTCTCTTGGGCGGACTCTCCTTTGGGCCGACGCGGACAGCCTGTTTTCATACAAAGAGTGCGAAAACCCTCCTTTAAACAGACAAACAAATTTTGAAGACGAATAAGTACGGTGCAAAAACTCTCTGAAGATAGACCGGCAACCAATCGCGTATGAGTGGCAGAGCGAAAGGACTTCGCCGAATGAAAGTATGTGCGATTCCCCGACAGCAGTCCGCCGTTTATTTGTGAGTTGTTAGGTTAAAATCGTAAACAATGGCACAAAAAGGTCGCGTCTGAAAGCGAATATTGATGTTGTGGAAGTTTGTAATTTGATAACAATGATTTGGGCGAGTTCATTAACATTGATAGCCATGTGCTATGAGAAGATGATAGTGACCCCATTCCTACCGATTATGTAGTCCAAACGGAAACCACATCACTATCTGACGACTCTGATGAAGAAGTTGAATGCAGTAATCAAACAAATGTCACCAATTATCAACAAGCCATTAGTATGGTAAAGGAATTATAAGAGTATGCAAAGAATAGAGGTGACTCTACAGCAATGGAATTGTTATCAGACTTGGAATTACATTTTCTAGATTGCAAGTATAAAACGCAAACACGTCAAACTACGTTATTAGATATTTTTAGTACTACATCCTATCTAAAACTACTGTATTTTTGTCATGGTATGTTTATTTGTACATACATATACATAGTAATAATTTTGCATTTACATATTACCTAATAACAAATTTCCCAAGGGCGGACACCTCTATTAGGCGGACACGTTTAGACGGTCCTAACCCGCCTAAGAGAGGTTTCGCTGTAATTTCCGAACATAACAAAAAATTGGCCATAAAATTATACTACAAGAAAAAAGTATTAATTAAATAAAAAATTATTGTCTACATAAGTACTCTTAACTTTATAAAACGAGTTTACAACTATATATTTTTAAAAATTTTCTACAAGACATGATTTTCTTCTGTTCAGTTTGCGTTGTGTACAGTACCAGCTTTTCCTCATCGTAGGTTCGTCAGAAAAATTAAAAATATGTTAAATTTGTTATTCAATTTTTTTTTAATGGTATAATTGGATGACACCATTGCTTTGCATACATTTCGTTAAATTGATCCTGGTTGTTCCTGGTCTGGTTAATGGTCGCCAGCAACTGCTTAATGATTTGCGGCGACATGCTTTACTCTTTTGACGTCTTAATAGATAAAACTAAAATGGGATTTACTTATAATCCGCATTAAATATAATTAAATGGTTTTCTTTTAGGCTGCAGATTACAAATCAAATGGTGCGCGATCGGATTCGCCAATGGCTACCCGCCGAAGTACGAGATGTCACGAAAACAATGAAAATAAACAATTCCTGAAGGTCCTATCGGCTTTTATGAAGTCCAAACGTATTCCTATGGGTCGAGTTCCTTCTTTAGGATATAAAGAATGTAAGTTACGGTTAATGTACCATGACCTTGCCTAATTTGCTTCGCGCTTAAAGGTTATTGTTATTAATTTGACTTTAAATGATATAATTTGTTTAATGTTTTCGGTCGTTCTATGCTCGGCGAAGGCCAGTTAAATACTTCTTATTCAATACAGATACAGTGGCGCAGCCAGATATTTTTTTTTTTCGAGGGGCGGGGTTATTAAATTTGTTGTTTATATAAATATACAGGGTTTTTCACTTAAAACTCCGCGGTCCTATATCTCGAAAACGAATGGATATATTTTCATTTCTTTAGATACGATCAATTCGCATTGTTCAAATATAACATCAATGCTACGCCTTTAACGCATTGGGCGTCGCGGCGCTTAAAAAATACGGCGCTTTAAAAATATAAATAAACACCATTCGTTTTCGAGATACAGGTCCTCGGAGTTTTAAGGCAAAACCCCTGTATAGTTAAATGTTATACTTACTTAAAAAAAAATATTTTAACCTTCTAAGATAACTAGTAACCATATACCGGGTGTTATGGAAATTACTTATTATATTTAAATGGCCAAATCCTGAGATGAAAATAAAGTGAAGAAAAATAACCGTAAATGGCGCTTTGAATTATTAAGCGAAATATACACTTTATAGGAAATCTGAAAATTTACGTGGCCGCTACTGACGACGTTCGCAATCAATAATTTATTGAGACAGTCTCAATAGAGGTCAGCGCATTGTAGGCGGTGTTTTCATATTGTAACACAGAATTGTAAACGCACGTGTTCAGTTTTTGACAACAAGACGTCTTTGGTCCGCGTTATCACTTCTTTTTCATCAAACTTTTTTAAAATAATCCGTTTTATAATTAAATTCCATAAAAAAATAAAACATAAAACATATGTTTTGCAACAGAACCAACAGTAGATAATATCACACAAATTTCTGATTATTAATTATTTCACAACAAAAAAAAATGGGGTAATGCTACAACTAACACGTTTAAAATTCGTATACATCAAGCACGTGGAATTTTGAATAAGTATTCACCTGAAGACGACTGGGGATACTTACCAGTTGAAACGTTGTGATTTAAATGAAATAAAGACAATGGAAGTCCAAAACACGTCTATCACTCATGATACAGCATTGTCTCTAACCTTCAAATAAACACCCTGTATACTGCCGTGTTAATTCAAATGTCGTCAAAAGTTCCTTATACCGTGCAAACAACGTGACGTGAATGAGCTCATCTAAAAGTCTGTTAAATTCGAAAGCAGCGAAACCCTATTAATAGGTTTGTAACTACGAATATGGGCATAATTGAAATTTTGGAAGCTAAATAATCGATGTATTTCACAATTAAATTTTCAGTACACACGCCCCTTTGAATTAACACGGAACACTACTAGATTGGTGGTGGTCAAATTGGAAATTTTTATTTTAAAACAGATATATCTTCAAAGAATTGATGCCCCAACCATAAGGTTGCAATAAATAATAGCTTGTTTGTGGCAGTAATTTCTGTCCGTTGTCATTTAAAAGGTGGAAATCAAAATTATTAAATTGGACTTGACCTTTTTCAGGCAAGGTTTCTGGAAGCGTTTAAGTTTTTACTAAAGGGATATTTGACAGACGAGAAAAACTTTAAATAAGGACATTTGAAGCTCTAGGGTGCTAAGCTTTAACCGAAGCTTAAACTAGCTTAAAT
This sequence comes from Barypeithes pellucidus, assembly GCA_963991005.1. NCBI lineage: Eukaryota > Metazoa > Arthropoda > Insecta > Coleoptera > Curculionidae > Barypeithes > Barypeithes pellucidus. The sequence continues at coordinate 18,138,800 of OZ022559.1, forward strand.
GTTCTTGCTGATGAAAAGTGAATTTTTTATAGGGCACAAAGTCCATTTGAAAAGCTATCAAAAGCTTAGTATTATACTAAAAAAAATTTAAGACCCGACTTATTGAACAAAATAAAAGTTGTATGCTCGTTTTGAACCTTTATTTTGAGAAGCTAAATGCAGGGTGTTATGGAAATGACGTATTATATTAAAATGGGTGACTCCTTGGGTGAGAAGCGCTACATATATTTTTTTCAAATCTACCGTTTTAAAAGTGGGGGTCCAGCCCCATAAACCCACACCTCGTTTGTTCGGGTTTGTTCGTCATGTCACCCTGTAGTGGCATATCAGAAAACAGGTGTTACGTGCAATGTTGCCAAACTTTCTTCTTATAAAAATAAATATTTAGCTTACTTAGAAAGTAAATCCACGCTGACAGGAGTAAGAAATCCAGACATCTTCATTCCGTTTTTCTACGGGAAAAGTTTTATGCTCATCACGTGCCCTGATGATAGTGTGGAACTGCATAATAAGCTTATACCCACTAAACCCCATTCGGCCTATTCTCGGAACATAACCGGCATATCGTCGAGAGAAAGAAACACATAGTGAAACACAACAAATTGCACTAAATCACTTAAAGAAACACACAGACACCCACGAGTTTCAAATTCGTTTTTTGAAGATATGCACCTATTATCAGATTACATCACAGCACTAAACACTAACGCATAATTACACTTTACAATAACACTATCGCACACATAGAACAACATCACTTAATTATTTCGCAATAGAAATAATAAAAACGCTAATTTCTATGGGCCATTAACCCTTTACTAAACATAAAATGAAATAATTATGTGGACATAGGAACTACCCTTTGAAATAAATGGTCGAGTCCAAGGTGCTTTCTTTCTCCGAAAACTGCTAGCGCGGTTGCCATTTCCGAGACTAGGAAAGTAATATTATAGAAGGAAATTCTGCAATTTATATCTTATAAAACATCGAAAGTGGCAACGCTGTATATTTACCGATCAGCTTAATATAATAAACCCGAACAGACAATGTCAAGACACGAACAGGCTCAAAGGTGTTATTTAGTTTCAACATTTTTAGATGTCAAATAAATGTGTGGAAAAATTATATTATTTCCCAGATCACCAGCTGATGAAATCTTATACAATAAGGGCGTATTTTTGTCTACACAGTAGCACTTTAAAATACTAATTCAGATTGAATGGTACTTAGATGTGTTCATGGGATCCGCGATAACTAATGTGAATTTATGTGACTTTGTTTTGGTGTTTTGTGACGGTTTTTGTTCCGGTTACCTTGTGTTTTTTTTATAAATTAAGTTGGTTTTAAATAAGGCCGAAAAGGTAAATAAATTTGCATTTTTTTCTTCTAAAGGGTAAAGTGGCATTTCAGTTGTTCAGATCCGAAGGGTGTCGTTCGAATTGAACAAGTGAGAACATACCTGACCATTATAAACTCCGCGGCGGTTTGATCGAGTCAGTTCAAGTGTATAAATCAGAGATTGTTTCCCAGTGAACTGAACTGAACGTAAAAGTTTATAATAATGTACCCTGAAAAATAAACAACTTGGAATCTGTCAAACGGTTAGACTTTCGAAAGAGTTTACCTTGAAGATATGACAACACTGTTCAAGATTCATTGACGTTTTTCGCCATATTATGTTGCTTTGTTTACCTTCCTGGCAGGGGCACCACGTGGTATTTTTTGGTTTGACATAAGGTCATGTATATTAAATTAAAGCGCCATTTTTGGATATTTTTCTTCAATTTGTTTTCATCTCAGGAATTGCCGGTTTAAATATAATACGTTATTTCCATAACACCCTGATTTTTTTTGTTAATTTAATGACTTTTATTGACAAATAAAAATATATTATTTTTAGTGAACCTTCACGAATTCTTCACAAAAGTTCAAAAATTGGGTGGATATGATTGTGTGACGATCAATCGTTTATGGAAGTCAATTTTTGATGACATGACTGGTCATTTAAATAGTACAAGTGCAGCTACGATTATCAGAAGACACTATGAAAGGTATGCTTGTGTTTCGTATCCACATTATAATATTTTTTGTAAAATAATCACATTTTTGAAATGGAAAGTTTTATGCTTATAGGACGGAATAAATGCACGAAAATGTTCGCATTTCAATGCGCTCTATTTAAACAAGCATGTGCTTAAAATATGCCAGAATAAGCTTCAAATATGCAAAATATTTTTGGCAAAAATAATATTAAATTTATGTTATTCAATTTTTTTAGAGGTATGTGATGCCACCATTGTTTTGTATAACTCTGTGCCGTTATCTGATGCACTTTTGACGTGTTGATCAAAAAAAAAAATTTTCGAAAATATCCACACTAAAATTTTTGATAATTTGCTGGATTTTCTTTCTTTTCATATTTGAAATTTAATATCTCAAGTTGTACTGATCGGATCAATATCGGTCTTTTTTATTTTACACTTTGTTACATTGGCTTTCGAAGTGTATTAAAAAAAAATTGTCATTGTAAACAAATGTAAAAATAATAACAATTTAATTGTTTTAATAGTTTTAACATGCTCTTAACCCATCTTAAATTAATTTTAAAAAGTACCATTTTGTTCTTTATCCTCTTATCTACAAAACCCATTTTAAGAGAAAGTGGTACATCTTTTAGTTCGGAAGTTATTAAATATTTTCAATCGCAAGTCATGCATAATGCGGGGAATGCACCAGGGTGGAGGCGTCTATAAGCGATCTCGGTGCAGTGTAAATTATTAATATTTCCATCCTTTGCGTCGTCCGAAAGCGGAGTTCTGCACTCTGGGTTTGTTCGGGTTTGTTCGGTGACTTGCGATCGAAAATATTCTCCCCCTTTCGGGAGTCAATCCATGGGGACACACTGTATATCAATAAAGACCACAATTAATCATTTTTGTTTAATTAAGCCATTTTTTTTAATGGTGACCATTATTTACATCATCTTTGTATCCAGTTGAAAAAAAACGGATATCAGAAAAAAAAGTAGACGTTACAAGCCATTTTTAATGCCATGTATATTTTGACATAAAAGTATGTAGATACTGACTTCTGATTTTATAGATTTCTGCTCGCATATGAAAGACATCTAAAAGGCGAAGAACACAAACCCCTTCCCGTATCCGAAAGACGGAGGCTAAAGAGTAAACGGGGTAGTTTGCCCTCCAGTAGTCGCACTAGCGATTCCGATTCAAGTACCGACACAACGCCGTCAACTTCCAGATCTAGCAGTACCCCTCCGGCCAGTAACTACCATAAGGTAAGAATTTTTTGTTTGTTTCGTTTTTTTTTGGTTAATCCTGGGAAATCGGGGATAATGAAAACCACGTTACAAATATATGGAGCAAATTCCTTGCCAGTAGCTGTATTATTTGAACTGAAAAAAAAACCAACTCATATTTTAAATCCTAATTTATGTCCTATTTTTGTTCCAGGAATCAAGTCCGCCAGGAAAGACTTCTTCCTCTCTTCGAAGCATTCGTGTCAAACCAGAGAGACAAAAAGACAGACAATCTTCCATTAGTGATAAAGTCGGTGCTAATAATCAAAGTAACATTGAACAGAATGTTAAAACGGAACCCGAGGACATTAAACCTGTCGTTGACAATTCAGTGGTAAAAAGTGAAAGTACAGAAGTGAAAGTAAATGTTAAAGTCGAAGTTACGGTTGAAACTAAAGTGGAAATTAAAGTTGATAATAATGAATTGACAGAGAAAAGAGAAGAAGAAATAAAGATGACGGACGTAAAAGCAGAAATAAAAGACGAAAACATTTTACCGAGGAGTGAACCCGATGAAATTAAGCCTTCAACTCCCGAAGGATCTAAAACAGAAGTGTCCATTCCTGATAAAAACATCGAGCCTGTTACAAGCGCCGTCGCTCCCGTCGTTGTTACAGCAATACCTGATAAAATGCTGTCCCCAGTCGAAGGCAAAGAAAATATTCCAGACATAAAAACTGGGGACGTGGCGACGCCTAATTCTTCTCCTGAAGTTGTCAATGTTCCATATATAGCTAAAACTCCGGAGATTGTCCAGATCGACTCTGATGCTTACAAGAAACTTGGCGATTCCTTCATTCACGATGTTAAGAGAATAAAACTTGACATCTTGAAAGAAGGAGGTTTGGAAGTTACGCCTGTTAAGTCGGGACTTGCCTCCTCTTTAGTAAAAGAGATTCGTCCCTCGGTTATACAACCACCTAAGCAAAACGATCCCGCAAAAACAAGTATGCCGCCACCGTTGGTTAGCAGCGTTTTGCCAAAAAGAAATCACGCGTCGTCTCTACCCCAAAGCATAAATATTACACAAATAAAAGCTTCCCCTAGTACGCCAGTGAAAGACAGTAAGCCAGATAGTTTTCAATTCGTTAATGGTGCTACACCGCCTAAAGTGGTTCAGTCCAAATCAATATACTCTTACTCCGAAAAGACTATTTACGGGAACCCTAAAGACATATTGCAACCAGTCATGGTTCCGCAAACCCCTAAGTTTGTCGGATCGACCGTGAGGCAAGGTGGAAGTGATCCAATGGATTTGTCAATTACCAGCCCGCAAAAGCCTATTATTGAAATCTTGCGCATACCTCAGAGTTCTACGTCCAACGCCCAAACGCCATACAATAGAGACAGTGTTACTAAAAACTTGTACAAGACCGCTCCTCCCGTTTTGGAGGGGCGAAGATTAGGGTCGAATCTAGAGATTACTCTAGTCGGACCTAAAACTTCTGCAAATCCGAGTTATGTACCGAAACCGCCGCCCTCGCATAAACGCTCGAGCTCTGAAACGTACGCGCAAAAAATCGCGAAGTTAAAAGCAGAGGAAAATAGCAATAAGCACAACAGGTACAGTTCTTCACACGGGCACAAAAGCAAATTGGAATTTCCAGTTCCTAGTCACTTCCCTAAAAGTAGCGGTGCCAGCAAAACGGATGTTCGACAGACTCCGCCAGTACAAAAGCATATAGTTCCTCCATTGCCTCAAACGATATCACCTTATCTTGCACGATTTGGTGCGCACGATAACGCCAACGGGCTTAACCCTTACATGCCTCTTATGGACTCTTTGTATTACCAAGCGGCTTTACAAAATGTTTATTCCAACATGTCAAATCTTTCCAATATGCCTCCGCCCATGTTACCTCTTCCTACTCCCGAGCAATTAAAGTTCTATGCTGAACTGATGGCTCATGGTAGATTTAATTTTCCGTTTACGCTTCCTAATGATGGACATTCGTCCATGAACAACAGTAAGAAACCATGAGCGCGAGCCGTGCAACATATCAAAATATAATTCTGGTCTTTAGTATTTCGTGGCAATTGCCAAATTACGGTAAGATTTGCGTAAATCAAGTATTATTTGACTTAATATTATACCGATCATTTTTGTTGTGATTTTAAAAATATTTTCTAGCATCTATTTTTGTGTTTATGCTCTATGTACACAATATTTGCGCACTATTTTATTTTATTCGTTATTATACAGGGTGTCCCATAACCAATGGTACACAGCAAAACTGCAGATTCCTTGGGTAAAAATACTGCGATTTGGCCATACTTAGTTTAGTTCAATAGTTGGTAATAACCGAGATACAGGGTGTCCAAGTAAAAATTTAATTTTCAATTTTCCTAAATAACTTATTTCTGAATCAATATTTTTGCACAAACTTTTGTGACTAGGGTTTTTTTGGGGAAAGGAATTTGAATTTGTTAATAATTTTGATGTAGATTATAGGGGGCGCTCTCTGCGGTACTCTGGATACATAAAAAGAAATGTAACTTTTTTTGTGCTTTAGTATAATTATATTTTTATTGAAAGTATCATTTTTAAGCAATAAAGGTATACTTTGTAAATGTCGCTCCGACTAACCGTTGTCGAGATATTTTCAATTACAATTTCTAATGCGCCCGTTTAAATTTTGATTTGTAAATGTGAAATTTGTCACAGTAGGCTTTGGTAAAAACAAATACAATGAAAGCACTTTGAAACCTCATTTCTGTCAAAGTTTATTTTCATTTGTCAGCATTGTGGGCGTTTTTAAGGAGTTCTTGAAGATACTGTTATCAAAAATTAAACTAAAAATGCCGCGAGATAACTGTTTTCTAACGGAGAAATGCGAGACATGGTATGTTTATACGCACAAGAAAATTTTAACAGACGCGGGGCACATCGGCGATATTTGGAAATGTATCCAAATAGAAGGCAGCCAGATTTTAAAATTTTTAGAAGCCTATATGACAGACTGGGAGAAACAAGATCCTCCACTATTACGTTTTGGACGCAAGGATCCTGTTTCTCCCAGTCTGTAGTATAGGCTTCTAAAAATTTTAAAATCTGGCTGCCTTCTATTTGGATACATTTCCAAATATCGCCGATGTGCCCCCGCGTCTGTTAAAATTTTCTTGTACCATGTAATAAATAATATATAGGGTGACCCATTTAAAAAAAGCAAATTTATTTTCCTTGAAAGCTATTGAATGTAGAAAAAATCTGAGTAAGTCACTGGATTCTACGTAAAAAACTACAAAAAGAACATTTTATTTCTTTATGATATGTTACGGGGTAACCGAGATATGGGGGGTTTGTTCGGGTTTGTTCATGCACAATTCTCAAAAACATCCCGTATATCAAAAACAAGGCGGCCTAGAAAAATTCTGATTACGTCATCTTCTGTTTGACAAAAAAGTAGCACAGTGCTGCGAAAACCGCATCCTTCTATCTTTACTAATAACGGAGATACCCCGTAAAACTACCCAAAAATGGACACCCGGTATATACACTCGGTCTTCTATATGACTTTGTTAGAGTTCAGTTTGGTGTGATCAACTCGTCTGGCTTATTCATTGCTTACGATCACGATCAATTGATAGGTTTAAACCAAGGCTCTCTTTGATGTGGGGAAAGAAAGAGGTAGAATCTGTCTTACAGCATGAGGAAAATTTAAGTGATTCGGCCTCAGAGAAGAGGAGATAACAAAACTATCGATCGTAGTCCGCTTTTTTCTTATGAACAGGTCGAATTTTGCGTTCCCTGTCTACTTTACCACTTTAGAGGGTCTTGGTTTTAATAAAATCAATTGCGAATTGATGCAAATTAGGTATATCTTAGACGTGTTAAAATTTACCTCAATTTAAAAAAAGCAAAAACAAATCGACTTTAAATAGATACTACAAGATATAGTAAAAATTATGCAAAATGTGTATCGGTACTGTATTGTTTATGACGAAAATATCAAATTATTTTCTTAAAACCGAAAAGACCAATTTAAAAAGCTATAAATATAAAGCTTTATGTTTATTAAGTGACAATATAAAAATTTAATATTAGCCTCTAAAGTATGTAAAGTCAGGTGTAAAGTTAGGTGTTATGTCAATAACATGTATTTTAGGGTGTAATAAAAATGGTTTTTATTCGTTAAGTTTAATTGAACAATAAAATAGATACCGATTTGAAAGTGTTGTATCTATATTACCTGACGCGGGTATGTTTTGATTTAAGATTGTGTTAAGAGATGATAAGTTTAGAAGCCATTGTTCCCGTACAGTACAGTAATCCTATACTGATATAGTTGAAATTAATTGTTCTAACTTGGTAAAGTATTAAAAACTATGAACTCCCAAGGATTATCAAAGGTATTCTATGATTTCAGAAAATAAGATATTGCTGCAATAGAGATAGAGAGAGATTTATAATAGTTTTATAAAAACTTTTTTCTATTTTGGTTCAATGCTATTTCGATACCGTTTTCGGTATCGTTATGAGCGTACTAATCAGTGGCGGTTCTTCCACAGGAGCACATGCGCATGTGCACCCCCGAGACGAATTAAAAATATTAATTGATATACATTGAATATTATTTATCGTATAAAGTCCGACCCTCCCTAATTTTATCGTACCGTCAAACCAAACTGTCTATTATAAGCTATCGATTCATCCGGCAACTCAGCAATGATAATGACGCGATATACTCGCATATGCGAATAAATGGGCGGGGGATAGCGGGGCTATTGCGATTTAACATGGAAAAGGCGCACAATTTTAGTGTGCGCCGCGATGTTGTCTGTTCGTGCATGTATTTAGAAATTCAAACGTGCATGTTTTAATATTTTAATATTATATATTTATTAAGTTAAAATGTTTAGTTTCACGGTGGACTATTTAAAAAATAACTTTAGCTCTTTGAGTTTGGAGAAAAAAATTGAAGTGAAGAATGCGGGAAGACCTAAACTTAATTTAACTCAGACCACAAAGGGTAAATCTAGGGACTTTATTAGAAAGTTTAAAAATGAAATATACGAAAAAATAAGTGGATTTGTAGATGCAGCTCAACTAACCGTTTTTTTTCTGTTTGTTGTTTGGTTGCGGCGTTGCGGAACCTGTCTGGACAAAAAATGGAATAGCCGACTTGGGGCACTTAACACAAAAAATTTTAAAAAATTAAAACTCATGCTCATATCAATGCTCAGTTGGAGATACAGCTGTGGTTTAAAATAATTTCACGATATTTGTGAAACCCCTCTATCATAGGTCACGAGCCGCCACTGTTGGTAATGCGTTCATGTATGTTTAGCTGCAGAAAAAATTACTGAAGCAACCTCACATAATATGTCAAGTTTACATTCTTTCGCGACAAAATGGCGGACAATGATAGTTTATCAAAAGGCTACTTTCATAAAATACTGATCCATGAAATATTTTAAAATAAGAGGAACGTGCTACTTGTAAAAATATTTTCTCTTAACAAAACTACTCAAAATTGTATATTTGCTGTTAAAATTATTTGGGAATTATTTTTTCTTTGTTATAGTATCAAATTAAAAGGAATTTTATACGTTTCTTTAACTATATTTTTTTATAATTGTACATACAAAGGCCAGATTAAAATTTAGTGTCTGTGATTTAAATATATAATAATGACATAATATACCAAATTAAATTTTGTACAGATTCCCTATTTTCTCGAGTTAGTCACCTTAAGTTTTATATAAACGTAGTAATGTATATATAATGTTTACTTTTATAACTCTATCATGTTTAAGTGTTATTGTACGATTAAGCTATTTGCCATTAAATAAACACATAAACACATTATAAAAGTTTTTAATTTATATGTTATTGTAGCAGGGTCGTCTGGCTATCATAGGTTAAGTTCCAACGGTCATGGGCGTCGTTAGAAAGTTTTATAGGGGGGCAATGATAAAATGAGTAATTTTATAAAATTAAAAACCAGGACACGCCCCACGAGCAAGCCCAAAATATACATCTAAATCTAGTCCATAATTTATAGTAATTAATAGAAAAACCGAGCGGTAAGGTCAGTAAGGTGTTCTCATTATACTCAATTTAAAAAGTGCGACATTTTTACAATGAGTACTTAAGTTGAAACCATATGAAAAACTTTTTTATTTTTGGTTTCATGAAAAAAAGTTATTCTTCATAAAAAAAAAATCATGAAACCAAAAATGAATGAATTTCATATGGTTTCAACTTAAGTACTCACACTGTATAGCAGCTTCGGATCCGCTATATTAGACTTTTTCTTCGTTTGGCTTAAGCTTCGATTAAGAGAAATACTCGACTATGCACCGCCTCGAATGTCAAATTTACTTTAGACAAATACGTACTAAATTTGGGAAAAAATAGAAAAACCATACTATCTTTTCCGCTAACGAAATAAAAGATTGTTGATATATAATTTTATAATTTTGACATTAAGCGACAACCACGCATGCTAAAAAGCACTCTATCTTTAGGACGAACCACATAATGGGGGACGAGCGCCGATGCAATAGCAACTATCAAATTTAAGAAAAAATGGAAAAAACATACGAACTACCTTTTCCGCGAACGAACTAAAAAAATTTTGATGTGTTATTAAGTTATCAAATTCAGGGGGGGGGGGGGCAGCTGCCCCCTCTTCCCCCTTATAAACGACGCCCATGCCTACGGCCCATTGACACTTCAGCCTAACAATTAGAAGAACTTTTGTGAACTTATGGATACCCTGTTTTATTCCAGGACTTTCACACTTTTTCAATCTATAAATATTTTGGGATTAATCTGTTCGGCCTTACAAGATCAAAGAGTTAAAATGAAGTGTACAGGGTGTTTCTTAATAACGTACTAATATTTAAGTAGGTTATTCTTGGGTTTATTTTGAGAAAAAACTTCATATGAACATATGTCTTAAACGTCTTAACGTTTGATATACCGGGTGTTGTTTTTTCAATAATTTGTTAAGGTTAATAACTTAAATACGTGACGACTAGACTATAGGTAGACAACTGTCAAAACTGTTTATGTTTACAAAGCAAGATATGCTTCTTATCTACTAGATTCTTTTTAATCTTTGTTAATACATAACTGCATAACAGTGCGAATGAATGAATTTAATTTTTTTTATACGAAAACTACGTCAAACGACAAAAAAATCAAGACACGACATTTGCTCAGCAAGGACTGAGAATTTTAATTCTGTTCTTCTAAAATAACGAGGGCAATTCCCACACGAACGCCACTGGTAGGAATAAAAACACATGTTATACATCATAAAATACCTCTTGATGAATAGAAAGTGTGTACTAAATTTCTCAAAAATATCTAGAGCTATATCACAGATATTAATGAAGAAGGCAATTGACGGATTTCTCTCAGCTACCTTCACCATCAATGCCGGTGTTCCTCAAGGGTCCATATTGTCTCCCACTTTCTTCTTACTCTACATTAACGACCCGCTAGTGAAAACGAGAAATCCGTTATTTAGTTTTGCCGACGATTGCACACTTATCTCATCTTTCTCCTTGAATGCACAAACATCGGCTGCCGAAGCACATCTTCGCAGACAGCATGAACAAAGACCTGGAATAAATTTTGGCTTGGGGTGACAGTCACCAAGTCGAATTTAACGCAGTTTTCTCTAAAAAGGTTAACATTACAGAACCGGATATAGTCATGGACGGACACGCAATCCCACTGGCTTCATCTATCAATTTGCTGGGTGTCAATCTGGGAGGAAATATGCCTTGGCATAACCACGTGGTGGCAATCGCCAAGATAGCTTCTCAGAAACTTGGTGTACTCTTCCGAACCAAAAAGTTGTACACGTCTCAACACCACCTTTTGATACTATACAAAGCCCAGATTCGACCATCACTAGAGTACTGCTCTCATGTCTGGAGCTCTGCACCCAAACATACTCTTCGGCTACTGTATTCCATCGAAAGAAGGGCCATTGGTCTGATTGGAGACCACGAGCTAACGAAAAACCTCGACAGCCTAGAACATCGAAGACAGGTTTGGGGAGTCTTTTACAGATATTTTCATGGAAAGTGCTCGGCTGACCTTGCCCTCTTAATTCCGCCAGAGCGGCCAATAGCAGAAATACGCGACGAACCACTCCCGCCCATCCATATATGGTTAAACTTAATACTCCTCGAACTTCATTATGTAAGAATTCTTTCATCTGGACGACTTCATCCTTATGGAACGACCTTCCCGAGACCGTTTTTCCCAACGAATATAACCTCCAACAATTCAAAACCAACGTGAATCGCTTTTTGCGCACACGCACCACTCCTAGAGTGCCCTAAAGGATTTTTCCTATATTGCTTGTGTTTGATCATAAAAAAAGGAAATTTTTAAAAAATGTTAACACTGTATCTCGAAAGTTTAGGAGGATATGAAGTTTTTTCTTTCTGAAAATAGACCCAAGAATAACCTCCTTAAATATTAGCATGTTATTAAGAAACACCCTGTATACGGGGTTGTCAATTTGAAACCTTCCCACCTTTAATAATTTTAAAAATCGGAACGACAGGTCAATTTTGTTGTAAAGGGGGACGCTTTTGAAGAGTATTTGCAGACTTCGTATAACCCCCACCGCCTGGGAGCGGTAGACATTACCCTTAAAATCGTAAATGGGAGGGGGGGTTGTCAAGTGGAACATCATTTTAGAATTCATTAAATTCTCTTCTCAATAATACCAGAATTTATTATATTATTATTATTATTATTATTACTCAAATTGATTAAAATTATCTGCAACTTTATATTTAATTTACTGGAAGAGAACTATTAAGGTGATACCCTGTATATAAATATTATTGGAAATTACAATGCAGTTAATAAATGTTTCTCACGAGATAAATAAGCTTATTTCCCTCATTGTGAAATAAACCAGTCAGACATCTTAATTTTTTGGAATAAATTTGAGTGACTAAATCCCAAGACCTATTTAATCGCGAATAAATTTCAAAATGTCAAAAATGTGAAATTTTATTATCAATAAAATGCTTTGTTCGGGTTTGTTGGCTTTAATTCAAGTTATTCGGCAAATATTCTAGCTAGTCGTATACCGCTCGACCTATAAATTTAAATGGATTAAACGATCCAAATATTTTTTGCATGATTATGCTTTTTGGCTAAATAGCTTCACGCAAAATACTTTTAAAATAAAACAAGAACCCGCGAACGAGCAAGATCATGCTCAAAATATTTTCGATACGTCTGGTGATATAATATAACAAGACTATTTAACAATCCTGATGAAAGTGGGCTACTCCCTGTAGTACACATCTACCTTTTTTTTCTGTTCGCGCTGTCAATGTCATTTGTCTGGTTAGTAAATTTAAAAGCAATATATTCGTAAAGTGCGGAGCATCAGAATTGATAATATGTCACGTAAGAAAAGCCGCGAGCTGAATCACTTAAACTTTTGATATTTGAAAAGAAGATAGAGTTTACTAACAATACTACAATACAGATAGATTGTGTCGCCGTGTAGGCAAGCAGTACCATCTATAATATGTAGGTAGTATAGGTACAGAGCAGAGTGGATAAGAAAAAATTATAGAGGTAAAGTACCCGTCATGGTCTTTCGTTGATTAATTGCAATAAACTATTATCGACACAATCTGTAATAAAACCAGCAGGGCCGTTCCTGGCGAGCGTGCAGGGCGTGCATGCACGCAGGCGCAAAATCGACGGTCATTCAGTATTCTTTATTACAAATTTAAAAAAAAATCATATATTTTATCATTTTAATATGTCTAAAAATGTTACCAAACGTTTGCTCAGTAAGTGAAACTAGGTGGGAAAGTAGAATTAAAGCAATTCGTCCTCTTAGATATCAGTTAGAAGAAATTTGTAATAGCCTAGAATTTTTGACAAAAGATACATCACGAGACATAAAGACGAAACATAGTGCACAATCTTTATTGGATAAAATTAATACTTTTAAATTTATTTGTTCGATTTTAATCTGGCATGATATTTTAGAAAAAATTAATATAGTAAGTAAAATACTACAAGATCCGAATAGAAACTTAAATGACTGCCATAAAGAAATTGAAAATCTTAATCTTTATTTTAACGAAAACCGTTCAGACAAAAATTTTGATTTGCTCATCAATAAAGCTAAAGAAGAAGCAGCAAAAAACGATGTAGAGCAGGTATTCCCAATAGTACGGCAACGAAAATTTAAGCAACAATTTTCATATGAAAGTAAGGATGAATCTGTAGCAGATCCAAAGCAAAAATTTAAAATCGATTTTTATTTTCTAATTTTGGATACAACCATTCAGTCTTTACAAAAGCGGTTTGAGGGTATAAACAAATTTCAAATTTATTTAGGTTCTTATGTAATTTTGAAAATTTAGAATCTGACTTAATTAAAAGAATCATGTGTAAATTTAGATACCGAATTGCAAGTTGAGATTGATAGAGTAATATCTAAAGACATTGACGGCTTAGATTTACATAATGAAATTTTAACATATAAGATTCTTAATCCTAAAAATACTACTGATTCATCCTTTCCCATAGACATTTTAAATTATATAACTAAAAAAAATCTACAGTTTCTTTTTCCAAATTTATTTATAGTCTTACGGATATACCTTACATTACCCATTTCAGTAGCTTCAGGTGAAAGAAGTTTTTCTAAGTTAAAACTAATAAAGAATTATTTAAGGACATCTATGAGTCAAGAACGCCTATCAGATTTGGCCATTATTTCGATCGAAAATGATATTTCTCAGGCTCTTGATCATAATCAGATGATCAACGAGCTTGCATCCGTGAAAGCCAGACGTGTATTATTTTAGGTATATCGTTCCTTTTTTGTTTTGTTTATTACAAAAATAGTATTTTTTCATTTTTGAAACGTTTATTTTTTTATCATTAAAATATTGCTGTTAGGTACCTACTATATAAGTATTAGGTATAATATTGTTTATGTTTTTGTTGTTTATTTTATTTACGTTAATTTTATTCTCTTTTAATTTTCTTGTGAATATACTTACCAAATATTTTTTGTGATTTTGTTTGTTTTGGTAATTTAATTAATAAAAATTTTTCTAATTATTTTTTATCAGTTTTCTTACAATTCAAAACATTACCAGTTTTTCCCGAAATATATTTTTAAAAATAGGACAATGTTTTTTTAACTAGGGCGCACCAAAGAAACCTGCACGTAGGCGCCAAACACCCCAGGAACGGGCCTGAAAACCAGGTGAAATTGCAAAAATATGGCGTCCTTGGAAATACGGTGATCAATGAACAATTTAGGGATCCCACGATTAATGTTATACGATTAATGACCCAAATAATCGTACGAATACATTTTACGAGTACTTAATTAAGGCCTATCGTTCAAAAGTGACACGACTCAAAAAACTCATATTGATTTGACGATTACGATTAATCGCAATTGTTGCATCACTATTAGCCATGTTTTAATCATTCGTAACAAACCACTCGAGGTAACAATAAAATTACCATTTCTTCTAAATACGTTATATTGTTGAAAAAACGTTTCGTAATCAATCAATGCGACATATTATTATCACTTTTATATTTTTCTAAATTAAAAATAATTTCAATAAATAAAGTATACAGGGTCCTGCAATAGTGCGTGTCCTGTTCCCATAGCATATGCTGACTTATACGGTATCATGGGGTGTATTTCAGGAAAATATTTTTCCATCTGCAGAGGGACCTAAAAAAGTGTGATAGCATTAAAGTTGTATTTATAATTTTCTGATTTTTTTTTTAAATTTTACTTTCCAGGACAAACCTTTTTTTTAGTTATTAATTTAGTCCTCTTATACTACCAAAGCAAATTAAGTAATATTTTAGGTAATTATACAGGACACATTTAATACGGACCTAAATACTATAAAATAAAATACTGGGGGTTAAAAAAATACATTTCTTTGGGCCACCCTGTATATGGAAAAATATTTTCCTGAAATACACCCCATGACACCATATAAGTCAGCATATGAATGAAATTCCTAACTTAATCCGTATATGAGCTATGGAAGTCTGACGCACTATTGCAGGACCCTATACTACAGAGTGCATACACAATAGTACATTACGTACCGAGGCCTTCACTGCCCGAGGTTCGTACCGTACTTTTTGTCAAAAGTGCGCCGTAAGCGCCTCTTACGCGACCTCTTTTCGTGACCGTAAGTTTCAAGCCTCTCGGAGACAGGGCTGTAATATACCTAGAAACAGGGCTGTAATGTTTTCATTACAGCCCTCTCGCGTTCACGCTGGAAGCACACACCGATCACAGAATTGACTATGAAAACATCAATTTATATTATACAGTCAAATTGTTCTATACGCTGTTTTCAAGGGCGGATCAAGAACTTCAGTTGGGGAAGTATTACCCTGCCGCGTTAGTCAAACCGGTATATATGGTATTTTTCGTGTTAAATTGATGGTTGGGGTTGTTCGCTCAGGACCCCCCCCCCCCCCCCCTCCCTGGATCCGCGCTTGGCTGTTTTGCTGTATAATTTGATACAATTTTTTCATACATACATTTTTTACTTACTTACTTACAAACAAACGTATACAAAAAGTAGATTGGTTTTCCGAACAAGAAAAATCAAGTTTTCTATAAAAAGGCGCGGCATGCGAAGATTTTATGAACATCTATCTGATCTATATTAACTGTCTGCATTGGGTAACTAGAATGATTTTGTAGGGGGCCTGGCCCTAGTCTAGTAGGATTTTAATGGCAAGTGTCACTATGACATAAGTATGGCTTCGAACTTCGGAAATACTGGGGTGGGCACCAGAGCAATCTGGGGTGTGCACGGCCCACCTGCCCCCCCCCCCCCCCCCCCCTCTAGTTACGCCTATGACTGTCTGTAGTTCTTGTACAAAATATTTACAGTAAAACTTTGTGTGTCTTGTAATACATAGGTAATACATTTTATGATCATTTTCGGAGTATGTCGTACATACTCGACATTCGTAGTGATTTATATTCCATATCTCCACTATCTTGTAAAAACAATCTGAATATATTACGTATATATCGGTTGTTTATAATGTTATTCCTTATTACTTGTTAATGTGACGCAATAGAGAATGCGACGGAGAAAGTTAAATATTAAATAATTTATATTATCTTTTTGGACATCTGTTTCTACCTAATACGTTAGAATTTCCCAAATAAAATTAGATGCGCGACGCGCACTCTCGAGATAAAATAAATGAAAAACTGTGTGGGAAAGAGAACTTGCCGCGCGATTTTGTTTTCATTGTAGTTTGTTCCATTGTGTATCAAGTTGACGCAAATATTTTATCCGCTCGGTGATATTTTATTCACGACATTCGACCGGCAACCTTTTAATTTGTTATATTTATATACAAAACGTGCTCGTTCGTTTTTGAGTCGGCTGTTGTTTTTTTTTCTGCAAAAAAACAGTTTAAATGCAGTGAAAAATTAAAAAAGTGGTGGTACTATTATTTTGCTCCTGAAGATTTGAATGACACAGCCAGGTAAATATTTATTTTAGTTTACGTTACAGTACAAATTAACTCCCTAGTGAGTTAGTGTGTGTGGGTGTACCTAGTACACCATGTGTGTATTATTTTTAGGTATCCCACGACAACGTAACTTTTTTAAAAAATAAAGGTATTAAGTAATATACAGTATGAACATTTGTTACTTTGCTGGATTTTTCTCGAAATCGCTCGGATACGTGAACTATTACTTTTCCTCCTACATTTTAAGAACTAAAATACGCATATACGGGGTGAGCAGTGGCGGTTCTTCCACAGGAGCACATGCGCACGTGCACCCCCAAAACAAAACGGGTTTGTTCGAACGATTAAAAAATATTAATTTATATTCATTGAATATTATTTATCGTATAAAGTCCGACCCTCCCTCATATTTTATCGTACCGTCAAACTAAAAAAGTCCCTCCCTAATATTTTATCATCCCGTCAAACCAAACTGTATAGATTCCGGCAACCGTTCCTTGGTCGAGGTAAATGACGAATATGACGAGACTTGCTCGCACGTGCGATTAAGTAGTGCAGTTTCTCTGTAGTAGCAGGTGGCGGGTGGCAGCGGGGTATAGCGGGGCTATGGCGATTTAACATGGAAAAGGCCCACAGTTTTTGTGTGTTCGTGCATCTAGTTAGAAATTCGAGCGTGTATGTTTTAATATTATATATTTATTAAGTTAAAACGAAAAGAAATAACTTTAGCTCTTTGAGTTTGGAGCAAAAAATTGAAGTGAAGAATGCGGGAACATCTAAACCCGAAATTAATTTAACGCAGAGCAAATCTTGGGACTTTATTAGAAAGTTTAAAAATGAAATATATGAAAAAAAATTTATAGAGGGTATTCCGAACTTAATGAGGCTGTTATTGATCAATTTTCTACAATTAAGAATCGAAGAATGGACTTTACGTTTAAGCACTATTCGGTCGATAAATGTTGTGTATTTCGATAAATGATACTCGATATGATTTTAAACCATTTTATTTAAGGATTTAAACTAAAAAACACTGAAAATATGAAGAATGCCAACTTGTCAGTCTCGTGGCTCGATTCGTTCTCGTCATAAAACAGGTCATAAAACAGTTAACTATTGTTCTCGTCTTGGTTGCGCCTAATGACGTAGCCGTAGATGGCGTAGTGGTATTATACATCATTCGGTTTTCTTGATAACTTGTAGATGGCGGTAGTAGTATTGGACATCATTCGGTTTTATTGATAGCTCGTAAATGGCTTTAGTAGTATTAGTAGTGGACTGTATAAATATTGTTACGTGGGTTGCATGCGACGACGTTAAGATCCGACAGTTATACACACTAAGAAAACGCATCAATTTGTTACCTTCTTTCCTTCTTATCCTCCATCCATTGCCATTAGCAAGCGCGGATCTGGGGGGAAGGGCAGTGGCGTAGCGCTATTACCGCGCCGCAGTCGCGGGGGGGCCCGAAAGTTTCGAGTGCCGATAGAGCCTATTGCTAATTAGCAAATCTTTCAAATAAATACCAATATTACCAATGTCCACCTGATCTAGATTTTGTCACACTGTGCTCGTAATTATATAAATTTGAAGAATGAAGCAATTGGTATATCAAGATCATGGAATATAAACCCGGAATTTTAAGATAAAAGACAATTAAAACCAAAAAAACACTTTGATGAAGCCAATACAAATTATCTATTTTCTAGTCGAGAAAACTATTTTAGGATAAATATATATTACAAAGTATTTGATATTGTAATTAACCAAATAGGTAATCGTTTTGAGGGAATGGAGTTATTTGTTAATAAATTTAGATTTCTATGTCCCCAAGTTCTAGTAACTTTGCCAGAAAAAGAATTATTTATGTCTGCAGAAACACTACAGCAAACATATTCCAGCGATCTGTCTGCGACTTTTCCTTTAGAGATAGTCGCGTTGTGTATGCCGTTAAAGGAAAAAATTGCTTCTCTTCAAAGTATTAAAGACTTTGCTGTATTTTTAATTGTGGAAAATAACACTTTATCATCAAATTTTCCAGAGGTAACAACAGCCTTATTATTATTTTTAACTCTTCCAGTAAGTGTTGCTTCAGCTGAGAGATCCTTTTCCAAATTAATAATCATTAAAAATTATTTACGAAATAGTTCCTCTCAGACAAGGTTAACCAACTTGGCTATCCTGTCTATAGAGACAAGAGGCGGCCAAAATGGATAATAACCATTTAATAAAAAATTTTGCGGAGGCAAAAGCTAGAAAAAAACAATTTACCTCCTGAAAGCAACGATATAAGAATAATTTTACAATATAATAATTAAAATAGGCAATTGGCCAATTGCCTCGCAATAACTATTGAGATACCTATAATACTATATTCAAGATTTTGTTGCTTAATTTTAAATACTTTTGGTTTCATCTCACTGTAACTTTCAAGTATCGCTACCTTAGCTCGGTACCTAAAGAATTTTTTCGTGTTTGTTCGTTTTAGTTTTAAAGAATCTTTTTTGTTTTCTTCTTGTTGTTCATTAATTTTATTTTTTGTAACGTTCTCTACATATAGGTTTGTAGTTTATATAATAAACAGTATTATCTAATTGTATATGTTTATATATGTATATTCTTAATATAGGGTAGGGTGCCCTAACTCAATCGCTACGCCACTGCGCCACTGGGGAAGGGGTATCATAGTGGTCATGACGAACAAACCCAAACAAACAAATTAACCCGAAAAATACCATAAATACGGGTTTAACTAACGCGGCAGGGTATTACTTTTCGTAACGTTTCCTTGTATTTCCTCATATATTGTTCTCGTAATACCCAGTGACGTAGCCAGGATTTGGGGTCAGGGGGGACGTCGCGAGTCCTTCGAAGGCGCCTATAGTTTTAAATATGCATTTTGTCATATTATTTAACTATTTAAAAATACGTTTTTTATTCTAAAACCGGCATTTACACGCTTTGTAGTGTGTATGTCCTTTTTGGTTCGGTATTTAAGTAGGGGGGCGCCAGGTCAAGGGGACGGTATACGATAAAAAAATGTTCATTTTCTAACAGTTCAGAAATAATTTTCCTTGTACATTTTTGTATTTAGTAATATATACGTACATCATAATAATATAGCTTTTATTCAGTGAGATTGGAGATTGATATTAGAAACTTCATAAACTATAACAGTACCTACACATCAAAAAGTCATTATGTAGCAGAACACGATTTCTAAATGTACCTTACAACTTACAACGCACGCAACGGAACAAAACTTTGTAAATGCCTGTGACCTCTAGTTTTGTTAATAAAAGTTAATTGTAATATATGAACAAAACATCTGATCTAGTTATACCTAAACTATAATTTAATATAATGTTTTTAGCAAATACGTATACCTACAGGGTATTACGAATTCGGTCTTCACCATTGGGATTTCGGAAACGATAAGTGATACGAAGTCGGTTAAATTGGAGCAACGTTGCGTAATTATGGGCCCAATAATATGCCGCAGATCAGAAATAAAAACAGCGGCTTTCAAAATATTTGAAAAAATCTAAAATTTTGCTGTTCGGAATTTATTTTTTCGTGACTTTGTTCGAAGAGATGTCCAAATATAAATTTCACTTTCTCATTGTTACTTTGTATTATCCACAATATGGTATTATCAAATCTTTAATGCGACGTTTCGTCTTTGAGTCACCATCATCAACTTAATTGTTTTAAATACGGGCCTGGATCTTTTTGTGTAAATTATGAAAGAGGAGAGGAGAAATCTACATTCAGTGGTATACAACACTTACTGGGTTTCCGACGTTTCGTTCCTTAAATTGATCATCTTTATTAAAATACATCTAGTACGTTCCTGTAATTTACATTTTTTTTTCTAATTCGGTATAATTCAAAATTGTAACAGTTAATACCTCTTTTAAGTAATATAATGAATTACTTGTACTTAGGCTAAGTAGAAATTTGATACAACTATTAAAGAAGGAGAATAGCAATAACAATTTTTAAATTTTCAGTTTCCCTAGGCCCGTATTTCAAAAAAAAATAAGTTGATGATGGTGACGTAAGGACGAAACGTCGCATGAAAGATCTGATGGTGTTATCTTGTAGACAATAAAAAGTAGCAATGAGAGTGAAATAAAGTTCTCTGCGATATGTAACATTATAAGTGAGTAGGAAAAATATGATCGCACCACCGGCCACCTGAATGGCAAGAATCAACTGATTTAAGGGGGGGGGGGGGGGGGGGGGGATAATTACGTTCGAACTAAATAACGTATGTATACTGTCAAGTTATACTGTCATTCTAAGAGCAAAATCTGTTACTCAAGTGTCTTTCGAACTAATGGGTCGCTGTCATCAGGTAACACACGCTACCCTATAAACTACTGAAGCTATTTGTTTGTACACTTTTTTCTTTTCTATTACATTTACCAACCTGAATCTTGCTCTCCTTGAATATGTCATGCAACAAAGCAAAAAGAAGAAAACGTTTATTTATAATGCATATCAAATTATGATCGATGTCGTTTTATTCACAATAAATTTATTTCAACTTTACCATATAGCAATGAAGTAGGTCAAAACTGAAAAAAAAACCTGTAAAAATAGTTCACAATTATATTTTCATAAGTTTCATTCGATACATGACAGGAACCCATACACAATGTATGGAACCCTTACATTGTGTACGCTATATAGGGTGCAGAATTTCAACCCTAACTTCACGAACAAACCCGAACAAAGTAATTAACCGCTTTTAGGATAAAGCAAAAAAGTATCGAAATATTGAGTCACTATAGCTCTGACTTAACTATTAACGGAACAAAAAATATACTGAGCGTTTAAACAACAACGAACCAAACAATCGGAAGTTTTCAAATTGATACCCTGTTCTTACATAATTAAATAGATTAAAAGCTAGAAAAATTTTATTACATATTTAACTATTTGAATTTAAAAGTTCATTGTCAATAAAGGATAAGACTGGTTTTAGGTTAACATGTTTTCATTATAAAAATAATACTTTTTATGGGTTTTAATGTGCTGGTTAGTAAATAGCCTTGAGAAAAACAGATTGTGGACTTACAAGATCAAATCGTTAACGTCGAACGTTATGAAACAACCTTTTTTTGTTGAAATCATGGTGGTTTATTTGATTTAAAAATTATATGCTCCGTAATGGGTTTACATTTCTAACGCCTGTTTTTTTTTTAACTTTTGTCCCTACTTTAAGATAATTATAGGTTTACTAAAGCTGGGTTCACACGGCAATATACTGTACGTTTTTTTAAATTGTTCAATTTTTAACCGAATAAGAGTCTATATAGGTAATTCAAGTTTACCAAAAATTGAGGTGCATCATCACTAAAATTGCATTTTCTATCTGCAGAAGGTCAGTATAGAAATAAAATATTAACGTTGTTTTATATCCATAATAGTGGCGTATCTACCGGTACTCCATGCGTGCGAATAACAAGGACGCCGCCCCGATAGGGCGGGTTCGGAACACATATATATAAACAGTATATTGCCAATACGAACGTTCCAAAATACAAAAAGTGTCCCCGCTATGGTAGATGGCGCGGGCCTATTGAGTTTGTGCAGTAAGGTGGTTATAGCGTCAGAGCCGGCCCGACAGTATTTGTTTGTTGTTATTCGTCGGCATCTTTGGTTCTGGATGCTTTTTCAAATTACAGAATAAAAAGTGGTTCATCCACATTGTTGTCGGTGTATTAGTGCTTATAAACTTTCATTACCTAGCAACAATTTTTGTAAAGGAGGTTTTAATTTGTGGTGATTCAATTCGCTGTTTGGTAGGTTAGTGACTTGTTTTGTTTAAAATGAAAGGACACAATAAGCGCATGGTACTTGTTTGCAAAAGTCATGGATCAATACCAGGTATAAAGTATTTCAGGTACATATAATATTTTGCTTATCACATTATCCGATCTTCGGAACCGAATTTCACTAAAAAGCTTGTAAAAAAAGAAGAGAGTGTCGCTCGTATACAATATAATATATATGGTCACTAAGTAACCTTAAAATTAATGTATTTTTAATTTGGTGCATTAGTAACTGACAATAATTCCCAGAATAGTAATTCATTCTTAATTTTTGGTTTAGAAAAATGTGAGGTTAAGAAACATACGACGTCGGATGAAAGTTAAAATAAAGCTCATAGTGTCGTTAGTGTTGTTACAAATATTCGGACTGAATTTGGCACCAAAAGTTTACACCAATCAGGGCACCGTCGGATCATCATATCGTCAGAAATCGTATGCATGGAACGCTATCTTAAATCTAACTAATCGAAATTTTGATTGCAATATTTTCCTAACTAACCAGTGAAATTTACATTAAAAAAGTTGAAATCCGGTCTTGTCGAATGTTACTTTCACAAGGAAATTTCCGAACTGCGCAAACTCACAACGCCCCCTTTGATGCCCATAGCGGGGACATAATTGCAGATGGTATTAGCAATATACTGTATATATATATATGTGGTTCGGAACCGCCACAAAAACAATATTCTATTTATTATTATTTATTTTGAAATAGTCGATCTTTCAGTGAAGTGAAACTATGAACAGGAAAAGAAACTCGTATTCTGCTCCACTCGTATAATAAAACTAGTTTTTATTTTCCATACGTTTCGCACATACCCTCATCTTCAGTAAAAAATTATACATAAGCAAAAAACTACTGAGACTGTTAATGCATATTCGCATATTGTAAAAGAGGAAAAACATATTTAAACATGTTTTATGTAAAGAAGATTATGATTTTGGAGACATTGAAAAGGTTTACGAAGAAAAGTGTAACATATCTTATATTTCTTAGCAGAAAAAGAAGTAAAATTTTATATATGACAGTTACATTAATAAATTAACTAAATTACTGTTTCGTTTCCTCTTAATATTCTATTTGATTTGTTATTATAATTAAACTGTCTCTGAGTCGTTTGAACAGAAAGAATCAACAGATTAAGGATTTTGAAGTGAAGCTTGCATTGCAGTCATATTTGTACTACTAAAATTTATAGTAGCAGAATATGCAGAACGATTGTTGACTGGTTATTCTTGAGTGAACTATCCTCAGCAACGAATACGTATAAACAGGAAGAAGACACACAGCCGTGTTAACAAATCGAAGCAGGCATGAACAAACGAACAAAGCCGGCATCCATTACGTCAGGAATCAGCTGACAACCGCACGTGCTTTTCAAATGTCACTTTTGTCAAACATTTTATTACTGTCAATATTTTAAAGTGACTTTTATTTGATTTACTAAAGTAGTGAAACTCAAATATTAGGATTCTGACATGTTTTAAGCTGTAAATATCACTTTAAAATAATCCTTACACACTCTTATATCATTTTTTGAACTAGTAACGTAACTACAAATGAAAAATTAAACTTCAGAAATAAGCTTGTAAGTAGTTTTATTAAAAAATAGGAAATAAATCATAATTTACATAAAATATTTTACCATCTTCAACTGGGCTCTAGGTCCTAAAATATTTCAAGCTTCAAGTCCAAGCATATTTTTGGGCCCCATATGATTTAGGAAAAGAAATTATTATTGATGCTTACTCTCAGTAAAGATGACTAAATGAATTATTTCAATTACAAATTACTCACTTGCACCAAAAAGGAAACGACGTTTCTCGTGAAAAGATTAGAAAATTATTTTAAAATTTAAAGACCACCATTTTAAATCACATCAGATGTTGCTTGATTTCCATTCCCGACAGACGAAGGAAGTTAGTTTGTTTAACAATTCGTGCTGTTCGCATTCTATGCCTGTCTCTGTCTGCAGCAACCTTCCCTAATTGAGTAAAGTGAGACAAATATGACCAGGATCAAGTCGCCTGCAGAAACACTCACTTTTTGGCATTTCATATTAACTCTATGTAAGTCTGATATTGACGTTTAAATGATAGAGTGAAACAGATAGATAAAAGTAGGTTACTTGTGAGCGTATGGAGCAGAGTAGGCTTAGCATCACTTCCAAGGCCTTCTTACGTGTTTCGACCTCCCCACATAAGCAGTCTCACCGGGCTCAGTGGCAACTTAATGAATCGCTGGAATTATCACTGACAGCTGACAACTGGCGATTTTGACGACTGCTTTTAATATCCTTTAACAATTGCAATACTCCCATTTGAAATTCCAGAACTTCATCGTCGTCAAAATTATCTAGTGTCGGTAGTATCCCATTAAAAAATGAAAGATGGCGATTAGTTACGTTCGGTTCCCGATGCGAACACGAATCCATAAATGTAATCATCTTCGAATCCACAGGATTTACAGTATCATTCATTGGTCTCTTAGGTAGACGTTTAGGTGTTGCATTCCTCAATACCGTATCGTTATTCTCCATTGTATTTAAATTTATTTCCGATCCTTCGCTTGTTGGGAAATCATTGTCCCGGTTTTCTGTTTCTGTGTTGATATTTTCGGTGACTAAAGTGCTTACTGTCTCGTTAGGTTGTAATACTTTCTGCAGAAAGGCTAATTGTTTGCTGTATACATATGGCTTCGCTATTTTAGCGCCTTTGCCCGATCTCTTTTGATCTTGGATTTTTTTATAAGATCGATTATAATTATCTCTTATATGAGTCCACCTCTGCATGACCAGTTTAGCTGAAAAATACTTTTGTTAAATAATCATGTATTAGGGGTATTAGACAATTTTTAAAAAATACAGTTAAAACTTTGTGCTATGGACACAAATTAATGATGGTTGTCTGCATATACCCAACCCAAGACCACGGTCAGAAAATGGGGACAGTATGACAGACGTTTTTATTGGTGATGAGGGATTTGCTCTGCGTAACAATTTACAACGTTCTTTTGAAGGAACTGATCTTGATTAGGGATGGACCGAAACGGGAATTTAGCTGGACTATCGGAAAAGTAAAATCCGCATCGAGTTCTCTCGTATACACATTCAACAATGCTTGCCAGCAGTGCTGCCAGATCGAAAATGACAAAGACGATAGATTCGACATTTAAAAAACAGTAGATTACGGTAGACGGTGAACGGTACCACATAAAATTGATTTTTTTTTTTAAACAAAATACTAAGAAAAAAGGTAAAATTAAACACAAATAGAAATCGGTAGGCGGTACACATAAAGAACTTTGTTTAGCAAATTACTAAAAGAAAAAAAAATTATTCTAATGATAATTTTGAAAGGGAAAACCTACTAAATTCAATTTTAATTTCAGTCGTTTTGCTTTTGCTTTTCATTTTTACGACTCTCAAAAACCGGTAGACTACCGTATTCTCATTTTTTATGACTCTCAAAGCGGTAGATCTACCGTAAAAGCGGTAGATCTGGCAGCACTGCTTGCCAGTAATGTAAATGTAAATATTCACACAAATAAGTGTAAGTTTTTTTCAAGTACATAAATAGGAGAAAAATAAAGCAATTTGCTATTTTTGTATTAAGATCGGTTCCAAACGAGGCAGTAGTAAATTGACATCACCTTTAATAATGCATTTAAAACGACATCATCCTTCTGAACATGTGAAAAACATTAACAAAGATAATGAGGAAGTATCAACAGTTATAGATAATTTACGAGTTAGGTATATTTGTTTGAAGAGTGCATTTTAGAAAATCGCTTTGTTACTTTTGTAAATAAAGGTTGATCAGAAGAAATTACATTTTCCATAAAAGATAAAAGATTCTCAATTTTTGTTATTTAATTAAGTACTACTTTTTATTTACACAAATTTTGTATGATTTTTACCTTATTTTTATCGACAAAATAATGTTTTTAATGGTTTTTAAATTTTAAAATAGATTCGGCCGGGCTTAATCTTTGATCCGGCCGGAACAGTAGATCCGGTGTTAAAGCCAGATCGGCCGGACTCAGTACTACTGCCGGATTACCGTCCCATCCCTAATCTTGATGCGCGAAATTTTTTTTTAAACTACCGCCCAAGCAGAGCAAGAAGATGTGTAGTGTACCGTGTGCTTTTGGTATCTTAGAAGGAAAGTGGGGAAACCTACATAAGGTTAAATTGATGTCTCCCCGTGGCGGCTATTCAAAGGAAGTAAGGGAAGTGACCTTTCCTCGTCTTAGGCGTGAATTATATTGACTCGTAACGGTTTGTTTGTTTAAAAATATTTTTACTTTAGTGTGTTATTTAATTGTTTAACTAGTTAGTATTTTTATTTCGTGGACAATCATTGGATTGTGAGTTTGCCTCTTCCTCTATATTTTCGCTCACGAGATCTTACTGTATTGATGTCAAATGTCTAATGATAGTCGTCCGTGAACATGATGGACACAACTTTGACGACGAAGTGACAAGTACTATATTGATAACATTCGCAGTACATCAGTGTAGAAGCAGACAGTGTGTGTCCACAACGGCGCACCGCCCTTCGCACTTGCACCATAGCACCGCACAGCCTAGCTTGAGCTTCGTACAGTAGTCCCTCGACATCGAGATATAAACATGGATTGTGCGTATATGATAATGCATATAGATAATTTTGATTATATCATTACTTGGATTTTATGTAGGACAACACTATTTAAAATAAGAATTAAAATGTTAAAAAGTATTCCAGTATACCTTATTGTTTTCTAATTAATTAATTACGACCCTGTTTAAACATATTTTTTAATGTGACATCCTGTATATTAACTGATTTTCCAATTTCACATCAAATTCTATTTCTCTTCTCAATTCACATCACTTTGTTATATTCGTCTAAAATAATAACTTCTTCATCGCAAGAAGATGACAACGCACAGTTCATGTTTATATCTGGATGTCGAGAGACAAACTGATCGATAGGCAAGGCAATGATCTGGGCTCGGTGCGCCGTTGTGGACACTACTGTGCGGTGCTATGGTCGAGGGCGATGTGCGGTGCTCCGTTGTAGCCATACACTATATTAAACAAAGGATGTCAAAACGAATATAATTAGTACCTGCTAAAACGCAATTTTATACTATATTATTGTAAAACAAATATTGAAGAAAAAATACATACCGTAAACTTGTCTCGTTTTCTCGTCCCCATTTTCAAACGCCGGATTTAATACGATCATTAGTTTTTTCCAAGCCGCTTGAGTTGCAACGCGATTTTTATATAATTCCATAGTTTTGTCCCACAAAACGGGCTTATGTTCCACTAAAGAAATCAATAAATAATTGTCTATTGAAGATTCGTCCGCCATTTTATGATAATAAAATTAAATAACACGTGCACTCCTTCCTGCAGATGCGTCGGCACTAATAGTCGGTCGCTATTCGTTAAAACACGTGTGGGATCGCGCCGTGTGCATGAGCCGTGTGAAAGCGATCGTCTTATGCTGGGTTCACACGGCGATTAACTGCACGTTTTTGCCGTATTCCGTTTTAACCGCATTAACGGCGGGATGTTCACGTTCGCACAATAATTTTTATTCCTGTTAGAAAAAATAGTCGCAGTTTTCGTCGGCTGCTATTCGTTAAAACACGTGTGGCATAGCGCCGTGCGAAATAGATGATGTAATAAAATATACGTTTCAATTCATTCGGTTTGCTTGCCAAGTCTGGTGATTATTCGTTGGACGTCTTCAAACGTATACGTTTATTTGCAGTGCAAACGATGTATGAACGATTCTATTTCAATATATGCGCCCCTAGTTATTCGGTAAGATTAATCCGGCAAAAAAACGTGCGGTGTGAACCTAGCTTAAACCTAGCGGAAATCGACACTGCGTGTGTTAACTCTAACTGGAATAAATTCTGTAAAGAAACGCCCATTTTACTCCTAAGAAAATCTAATAACACGTTTGATGCCTTTGCATTTTTACGTATGTTTTTTATGATGAGGGTTAGTGCAAAAACTACAACGTGTCCAAGATAAGGAGGGCCAGTACAGGGATCTCGGAAACCGTAAGAGATACGAAGTCGGTTAAATGGAGGTAAAGTTGCGCATTTACGTGCCTAATAATGTGCCGTTTAGAAAGTTTTAAAATTCCCAGTAGTTCCGGAGATATCCGGGAAAAAACGAAATTCTGAAAAATCGATTTATTGTTTTCCTAGGTCAAAAATTTAGAGCTTACTTATGAGATATTATTTATAAAATTAGGAGAAATACAGGACCGTATCCCAAAATTTCCAAATGTTGTTCAAAGAAACCCTCGAAACTCGAAACGTCATTAAACCACAGATAGGGGAGAAAAAAAGCGCTCAAATTCCAATATCAGGAAAACAGGACCGTATTTTAAAAAAGAAAGTTGATAATGGCCCTTCGAGGACGACTCGTCTGATTACAAAACAATTAACGCTGTTAGATAGAGCGGAAAAAGTGGCAATGCAAAAGTGCAATTTACTTTAGAATTCGATCGAAAAACAGGAAAAAAATAAAACGATTTTTCAGAATTTCGGTTTTCTCCGGAACTACTCGGAATTTTAAAACTTTCTAAACGGCGTATTATTAGGCACGTAAATGTGCAACTTACCTCCATTTAACCGACTTCGAATATCTTACGGTTTCCGAGATCCCTGTACTGGCCCTCCTTATCTTGGGCAAGTTCTATATGTTTATGGGTTAGTGTTAAATTAGTTCGGTTTTGGGAGTTTTCTGGGAATTTTACTAACTTAAAAAGGAAAAGGAATTTGGTTAAGAGAAATTTATGATTTGTAATAGTTTTATAAAAACTTGCGACTTGTAAATGTGTTGTATAAAGGTCTCGGTGATACAGTGTTGTCAAAAATTAAAAATTTAATACTAGGACATACTTTGAGTTTTTTTACATTATTTTCACTTGAACAATACACTCCACCACCTCTCCAAGTATCCTGTACAGACAGGACGGGCATATGATTTTAAAGAATTTGTGAAAGAACTATTTCGCGTGCATACTAGGATTTTAGTATTTTTTTTTAAATGAACAAGAAAGTGTACTTTTTGGAAGCCTACTATTAGGTAATTTTTTCAACAATTAAGTTCACCTTTAAATACACTTCACCGTGTAGAAATTAATGCAAACTTACATTTTCTCTAAGCATAACTTAAAAATATGATTAATACTAAAATCAGTTTAAATCTGGATACATTCTAGTTGGCCTTATTTTTACTGTAGATCAGCCCACCGTACTATCTAGCCAGCACCTGTCCATTTTCATTTTTTAAAGGCTTCCGCGGCTCCTTCTCTTTCAAGTTGATGGCAAAAAATAATATTTCTTGAATTAAATAATTTAAGGGAGAATTCAATCACAGCATAAAATATCAACTAAGTATAACATTGTTTCTAATAAGAACATTTTTAACAGTGTCTGACAACCAGTGGCGCCTCGAAATCGAAAAATACAAAGCCTAACTAGTCCAATTTCCCAACCCAATAATTGTCAACGAAATAAAATTAATAATTAATAAAACTAGCTAACACTAGTAGTTAAATAATTACTATCGTTACGCGTCAATATAATTCACGCCTGAGGCGAGGAAGTGGCACTTCCCCTTCTTCACTGACAACCTGTTGTGTAATATCATCCAAAACAAAATGTTTGTCTAACTAGATACTCACAACCTAAGAGCTAATTTGTACTGGTGTTTTGTTGGTCCATCGCTAAGTGATTTATTCTGTTAAAATCCATAACTAAAGGTGGGTGGTTCTACACAAATATGAAAATTTTGATGGTTTCAATTTCCATTTAATACTTCTTATACAGAATGTCAATGTATTGTGTAGCTTCCAACGGCGCCCTCTACTGAGAACTCTAGGAACTTAAAAACAATTCCCAGGAATTCCTAGGACCGATCTTATGTAAATATACAGGGCGTTATGGAAATGACGTATTATATTTAATAGGGTGACTCCTTGGGTGTTCTAGAGATGCGCTACATATTTACATATATTTTTTTAAATCGACCGTTTTAAAAGTGGGGTAATAAACACTCTTACTCACCACAGGTCAGTCCGCGCTACTGTACAACATTTCACCCAGATCCAATGGCAATGTTCCCAAACTTAATGTAAAACTTAAATTCCATATAAAATTATAAAAATAAATTATTTTCTACCTACTTGTATTTATCCTTATACCTAAAGAGCGAGGAAATCCAGGCACAAACACAATCAGTTTTTTTTTCTTTTTCATGGGAACACTCCTGGAAACACTTTATGTACACACAGTAATAGTGAAACAGAACCGATAGTTAGCTTTTGAAAATACAATAACACATATTATACTACAGATTATTAGATTTTATTAGACGCGACGAAATTTGACGTCCAGAAGGAACGCGTCAATAAAAACAATATTCAAAGATTATTTATGGACGGGCAAGATACACGCGTAAACCGAAAAACAGAGCAGATTGTTGAGAGTGTGGTGGTGATCGACGAGACACAACCTATCCGGCCGCTGGTTGGTCTTCAACTAACAGACGCAAGCGTGCGGCGCTATATGAAAAGACTTCGCTCAGCCGATGTAAGGCGTCAAGAGATCATTGGCATTTGACCTAGTGACGTACGTGGCTATTACTATTCCATATGTTATTTCGGGTTGTTTAAAACATAGTCCGTCGTGAATATTCTTCAATTAATTGTACCAAAAGGTATTACAAAATGGAAAAGTTATTTTATTTTGTCTAAAGAGGTGTACATATGACAACACCGGCCAGAATTCCTTGATTGCTTACATGTATCGCAGTGTCACACAGGTGTTTTTCTGGTTTGATGTCAGGTCACTTTTACCGCTGAATGAATTGAAAGCGCCATTTATGGCTATTTTTCTTCAATTTGTCTTTATCTCAGGAATTGCCGGTTTAAATATAATACGTCATTTTCATAACACCCTGTATTTGGCAAACTAAACATTTTTTTTGTCATTTTTTCGTATCCATCAGTGGAGTGAAATTATAAAGAGAAAAAAAAACTCATAGTCTGCTCCACCAGTTTAATAAAAATAGAGTTCAGTTGTTGAATTCCATACATGTTTCGAAGGCACAGTGGAAAAATTATACATAG
The DNA here is from genome assembly GCA_963991005.1 of Barypeithes pellucidus. Classification (NCBI taxonomy): domain Eukaryota; kingdom Metazoa; phylum Arthropoda; class Insecta; order Coleoptera; family Curculionidae; genus Barypeithes; species Barypeithes pellucidus. The sequence goes on from OZ022559.1 coordinate 18,170,616, forward strand.
CCAGAAACTTCATTAAGTTAAAGAAATTAACGAGAAATGGGATTAAATTTTTAATTTTTTTATTGAATTTTTGGATAATACCCAAAAATTAATTTTGAAAAATTCCCTAAATCTTTTGGGCTCGTTTCGCCCAAGCGCGATAATATACTATACTATCAATATTCACCCTTTTTCTTTGGTTATTAGCAAAGATCTGTTATTAGCCTTCGTATTCTTGTTCTATATATTTTTTTCTATTTGGGTTTCATAATGGCTACATTATGAAATGCAAAAAATTGAATAACCTGTCACTTTATGAAACTGGCATTTTATTTTTTTTCTGTTGGCAGCAAGTAGGGTTCGAATTTTAGGCTTGCTTTGATTTCGTTGAAAAAAATTGGCATTATGGATTCGACAAAAAATTTTTATAGAAAACTTTAAAATACTAACCTTTATCCTTGCAAATAGATTGTTTTTACTAGATATTTACCTGAAATACCTACACTCGGAAATATATAACATTCTGACGGTGCCTGTCAACTAATTTCTAGTCACAACTATAAAAATAATAGAAATATCTTCCAATTTATGTTCTATTTCTAAAGTTTTTTTCAATAAAGTACTAATTTTTATTTTTAATTCAATATAGTATACATATTACTTTATATATACATATTTATAGTTACTGTAGACATTTCCTGGGCATTAATTGTTATTCCTGTCAGATTCTGTGTCGACACAATATTTTGTTCAATAGTATTATTTATTATTTTGTTCAATATTTTAAACTTTGTTCTGCTCGCACCATAACTCAAAGTTTTGCATATTCTTTTTAAAAGTTTTTCTAGATTATTTTCTGCAATTTCTCGTATTTCTGACGGAGTACAACTTTCTTCCTGACCCATTTTTATCAACTTTAATAATCTATTTATTTTAATTATGACGGATGGAAAGAAGCTTTGTTGTGTTCAATTGTTTCATGGCATTTTTCATAATTGTAACATTTTATTAAATTGTAAAAGTATTGCCAACCCAAAAAGAAAATATTAATTCAAATTGAAAAAATCTACTATATTTTTTAAAGTTTTCATACTTTAAATACCCAAATAGAAAAAGTATTATAAAATATACGGTTCATAAGACAATTAGGGCACTTGTACTTTAGAAAACTCCCCGCTTCGCGGGTCATTTTCTAAATTAAACGCGTGCTCTAAAATAATGTCTTAATATACTATTGTAAATTACTAATAAATTTGTAAAAAAAAAACAACAAATTGTGTCAATTATTGGGGTGTCAAATTTTGGGACAATCTTTTTGTCGGCCTGTCAATTTAAGGATTTTCGAAAACAACAACTAATCCTTATTCTTCAATTTAAATTTTCTTAAATATTTATGTTTTTTCAACATTAGACGATTTTAATACCTTCTGTATGCATAACGCAGTTAAATACTTTGTAAAATAAGAAACTTTCTCAGGATGATCAATTTGATACGAAATGTTATTTCTTTTCGGTATACGCTTGTTTTAACATAATTGTAGAATCACCCATATTGATTTTATATCTGCGTCAACTACACTAAATTAGTCATTTGTGTCATCTATCACCTATCTCGCTGACTAAATCTATTAATTTTTTAATAACACGTTAATGAAAGAACATGGAGACAGACAACAAACATGTCGATGCCGTAAGTGCTTTCGGTAGTTACTATTGTATAGAAAACGTAATCCCTGATCCTCATTCCCGACCGAACGATGGCAAACATAGACTAACCTCTCTAGGAACGGTTTAGCGGAAATTTATAAAAAGTGAGTTGTAATCACCCCCAAGGAAAATTTCGAATGATGTGCTGTTTGTACGGCAGTAGGTACAGAACTTTATTTTTATTTCAGATTTTTCCAGCCACAATGGTACTGGCAGTGGAAGATATAATGTGCGACCAATGCATTATTAGTTCCGAAATCAACATAACAGTTGAACATAATGATAATAATTATAGTATATTAGTTCCTGCCACGTAAGTAAGGATTTTTTTCGAATTTTTATTTCTCTGGAGCCTGAACAGGGTGTCCCATTTTCGACACTTTTATCAGGTATCTTCGTAATTGTTAGTGCTATCAAAAAAGTAATGTAGGTGTCATGTGCTCGTTTTGGGTCAAACTTAAAATGGTAAAATCCAAATTAGAAAATTTTCGCTCGTTATCAAAAAATTGACTATTTCAAAATTACCCTATATTTTCTTAGTTAAAAGAGATACGGAAAAATGTTTTATACAAAAGTTTCTTTATATTGATTGTTGAATAATCTGTCGTTTATGGAACACCCTGTATATTTTAATCTAAAAATATAGCATTTTAAATTCTCCTTTCAAATATATACACACCATGCATGATATTGGTTTCCTAGGCGATTTATTAAACTTTATTACTTTAAACCACGTTAAGCCATGAAACAAAAGCTAATATCCTAGCAACAACTATGTTGACTATTAACATTTAACGTCAATTTTACATATTCATTTGCGAAAATGACCTATCAACATTTTGAAAAATTTGATATGATATCAGTTTATATTGAAAGTGGAAAAAACGAAGAAATGTCGCAAAATGTATATTTTGTTCGCTATTTAGAAATGGAAGATGTTGGCCCACCCGGCATCGCCCGGTGAGATACCATTGCATCGGTTTAGGTGGTGTAAATTTTGCTCCTTGAGTTAACTTTTGCTCATTGAGTTGACGTTTCGTCGCTGTGCCGATGTTTCCGGTTACCAGGGTGGGACCCCCCCCAAAAAAAGCATGATGGAAGCTCCAGGCCCAAAATACTCCGGAGGTAAACTCGCCCCCCATTCGGATCTCCGGGCTGGGGCTGGACTTGGGGCCCCATCAAGCGAAGTTCATCAAACAACAACCATTTCCGACAATTTACTGGGATCTAACAACACCCAACGAAGAAATGGTGTGGCACCTGCAGTTGCTAACCAGCCCAGAACTAGCAACTTCAAAATTGATTTCTGCAATATTAGAGGGCTTAACATGAACATCAATTCAGTCCACCAGCACTTACAATCTTCCAAGCCTCACGTGCTCGCACTGACCGAGACAAAGGTCAGATCGTCAACAAACACCGTCAGCTATTTATACCCTGGATACGATTTTCATTTCCGATTCCGACGCAACTTCGGCGTATGTCTTTCTATTCGAGATGATCTCTGCTGCCAACGAGAACCTACACTGGAACCGAAAGACTTTGATGTAATGTGGTTTAAAATATCAACGCCGAAAATCACCAAGTTTATCTGCTGCCTTTACCGTCCTCCAAGTGATACCCATTACAGAGACCTTTTCTCATCACTAGCCAATACAATCGACTTCTTGCAAACCAACCATCCAAATGCCGAGATTGCTATCTTTGGCGACTTTAACGTCCACAATGTCAACTGGCTTAAATACTCAAATACAGACGATGAACAAGGCCGCGAGACCGAATCCTTCGCGATCAGTTCTGGTCTAACTCAACTCGTAGAAGAACCAACGCGGATTCCAGACCGAGCTGGAGACTTTGCTAGTCTTTTGGATCTTTTCTTAAGTCAAATCCTGATATATATATACAGTCACCGTACAGCCTCCGTTAGGATCTTCCGATCACAAACGTATTTCAAGTCTAAGCGAACTACCAATTAATTCTGAACAACCTCCTAAACCTCGCAAAGATATGGCATTACAGATCGGCCAAGTTGGAAGACCTGAAAGACCATTTTCGCACTTTTCCTTGGATGAGCGTATGCTTCTATTCTGATGATCCATCCGTCTATGCTGGGGAGGTCTCCGACGTCATTCTAACGAGCATGGAAGCATTTATCCCCTCCTCCAAAAAACGCCCTTCCAACGGCAAGCCCTGGTTTAGCAAGGAATGTGAATGTGCTGTCAGATAAAAAAATCGGGCTTACCGACAGTGGCGTAAAAACCCTACCACTGAGAATCGTACCATCTTTGTTATCGCTCGAAACAAATGTAAGCTAACAATAGATCAAAGCAAAGAAGCCCATAACGTGAGGATCAAAAACAAACTTCTTGACAGTCCAAACGGATCAAAGTCCTTTTGGGCAGTCGCTAAGGCCGTCAGCCAAAATTTCACCAAATCATCTATTCTACCTCTAACACGTCCCGATGGTACAATAGCATCCACAGCCGGAGACAAAACAAACTTACTTGCTGAACTATTTTCTTCGCATTCCACTGTAGATTTCCAGGGAAGAACACCACCCGACATTCCTGCAGTTCAATCCGAAATGACCGAAATCGTGTTCCGTCAGCGTCCCGTCAAACGAATCCTGAAAGGACTCAAAAAAGCTACTGGTCCAGACGAAATTCCTATTATAGTTCTCAAGAGATGCGCCGATGAACTAACACCAGTATTTTGTAGACTTTTCAACTTATTATATATTTTCATCTTGCTGGAAGACGTAATGGAGAAAGCTATTAACCAACATCTTCTAAAGTACCTGGAAGGCTTCAACATTATCAGCGATCATCAATATGGTTTTCAGAAGTCCAGATCAACTGGAGATCTTCTAGCCTATGTCACCCATATTTGGAACAACGCAATCGAAAACATGGGGAGTCTCGAGCTGTTGCACTGGATATTTCTAAAGCTTTTGATCGTGTTTCACATGAGGGGCTTCTAAGTAAACTGCGATCCTATGGTATGCCCAGTCGATTCTGTGCATGGTTGTCTAGCTTTCTTAAGGACCGCTCTCTGCAAGTGGCGATTGATGGATTTCTCTCAGACACTTTACCATCAATGCCGGTGTCCCACACTGGTAACCAGGTCGGATGAGATCGGATATTTCGTGTCATGGGGGGCGGTAATTGCAATGCCAATCAGCGAAATTCTTTTGCAAATTTCAAAACTAATATTCGAAAAATCTTATGTTTTAATAACTGTGAAAAATTGCGTTTTAGGAACTAATGGCTTACTTTATTGTACGCGTGAGAAATAAATCAAAAACGCTATTCTAACTTTGATAGAGGACATTGTTCTGTCCATGGTTTTGTTATACGTAATTTACCGTCGGCCATCTTGGTTAGTAGAATTTATGCTCTCACTCTAAAGTCCAATAAGATAACATTGCAACAAATTTCGTAGAAATTTTGCTTAAATGAAAATTGTACGTGACAAAGATAATACTGGTTATAGGAAACGGATTATACATTTCATGATTTTTATCGGTTCTGAGACAATCATTTCAAATAGAATTTAGTCGTTCTACAGACATACATGTAAGTCAAATGCCTAGTGGTATTGCATAGTGTCTAGGCTAGTGTGTCATGGTATAAATAACTAAGAGGTATGATTCCACGCCGCTGGAGGCGTGGCTTGTGACGTCAGCGGGTGAGTGATTTTTAAATCTTTTATGGAGATTTATATTGCTGTCAGCGTTTTTAACTCTCTTTTGAAGAAATGAAAGAATAATGTCATGGTCTTTAGGTATATTTCTTTCATGAACATACAACAAAGATTAAAGCTAAACTACGACCTAGTTATAAACAATTTTTTTTTTAAATAGTCCATCTCTCAGAGGAGTGAAATTATGAATAGGTAAACAACTCATAGCCTGCTTCAGTAGTTAAATAAACAATATTTTAATTTCCATACATCTTTCGAATGCATGTATCCCCATCAGCTTTAGTGGAAAATACATAAGAAGTAAATGTTAATAAAATAAATACATCCTTATCCATTCTAATTTTTTGTTTTATCCTTAGGAATGCGGAAACATCTTATATTTCTGTCAATTTTCTTTGCTTATATCCATATTACAACCGAACACAGCGCACGTCATATTATGAAAATTCAGATATTTATTTTAATAAACACACACGACTAAATAAGAAACAGTTCTGGTGAAATTTCCATGAAAAACTACGGCAAACGGCGTGGCGACCAGTGTTGCCAGAAATATTTGATCAATAGCAATAGGTTGACGGTTCGAAACCTAATAGAAGAATGAACATCTAAAAAATTGTTATAACGGATATATTACAATTGTAAAAGACTGACAACGCTGGTGGCAACGAGCAGGGGACGCCGAGCAGCTTCGGCTTATCGTCGGCCGACTCCGATTTCGCGGCGGTTGTTTTAAAAGTTTGTCGGAATCTTTTCGCATTTTAGTGGTATTTTATTAGCATGTGTGTTATATTTCTATTAAATTAATATACGTAAATACTTGTCATATATTATTCTTTCATTTCACATACTTAAATGCTTAAAAGCTTTTAATAGCTTTAAAATAGAATTAAAAACGCTAACACACCGTATAAATCTCTATAAGAAATTTAAAAATCACTCTCCCTGTGACGTCACTACGCGTAGTTATTGTATCATGCTAGTGTGTCATGTATCAAAGATTACGTACCTTCAATTTGTTAAATGTTGTAAATTTTCAAAATTGCCTTAGCAAATTATAGTATTTCAACTAATATCTACCTAGGTACATGCATTTTTCCGGTATTACAAAACGTATTAGAACGCATATTTTATACCCAATAATTACTTTATCTATATGATATACCCAGTAAATTACGAATAACATTTCTGTGAAGGACTTGACATACAAAATAATAAACTTCACAGACTCACGACCCGGAAAAGAAGGCGGTTAATTTTCGTAACTTTTGTTGTTCTATCTAAAAAATTCTTGAAGAAATAAATAGATCTATACCACATTGTAATTCATGTAGAAAAAATGCCACCAGATACACTTTGGGAAAATGCCGGAACCAACACCAAATTGATCTCGAACCGGATCCTGTATTTACATTATGCATTTGACTGGTATAATGGAGAAATTTTCCATTTTTATCAAAAAGGCAAAAAATTATTGATCTACATCTGCATCAAGTGTTTATAGTGAAAAGCTTTTTTCGGAGGCCGACTATAGACTTATGTTATTTATTTATTAATTATGTCATTTGTTCTAGAGTTTGTGTTTTGTATTTATATTAGTTTCGTTAAATAGAACGATGTGGGTTATCTTCATGATTTCGACAATTGATTTTTTTAAATTCAGTTCTGGCCGATCCGGATATTAAAAAAGAAGGCCGGATTCGCCAGATCCGATTCCGGTGGCATCACTACTTTTTAAATATATACGTAATATTTCAAAATAATCACGAAATTACGTTTAAAATATACCAATTTTACCTGTTACTAACCGTTAACATTTTTTGTTTATTTCAGAAAATTATTATTGCAAAACATCCTTTATACCTTAACAAATCAACTACCGGCGCTAGCTACTTTTCTAGCTAAGAGTATCTTAGCACCGCTGCATCGGCTACCAATCGGCGTACCTTCCGGTGTGATCAGAATACGATTCAGACGAACATCGAAGACCCAATTGGGAACGACAGACGGAATAAAACGAGACGATTTGGAAGCGTGTGTGGAAGAAAAGGCCGAAAATATGTCCGAGAATTGTGTAAATTGTGTCGTATTGCACGAGCCTCAGGGAGAACCCTATGCCGATATTATTTTTGTACATGGATTACACGGAGGTAAGCATGAAGCCGTTTAGATTGAAAAAAATAATTAATATCTTTTTAAAAGAAAAATATTGGTAAGAAATGGTATAACAAACCTTAGAAAAAGAAAATTTCACTTTGACCCACTACTAGTGAGAAATATGTTCATACAGAGCGTCTATAAAGTGTTGCACAAATTGATTTAAAATTCAGGGATTTGTTTTTTTTAACGCTTGGACAAACTTAATATTTTTAGTTATGATAGAACCTTGGTATATACAGGGTGTTATGGAAATGACGTATTATATTTAAATGGGTGACTCCTTTGGTGTCCTAGAGAAGCGCTACATATTTTATTTTTTTTAAATCCACCGTTTTAAAAGTGGGGTAACAAACACTCTTACTCACAGGTCAGTCCGCGCTACTGTACAACATTTCACCAAGAGACAATGGCAATGTTGCGAAACTTAATGTAAAACTGAAATTCCATATAAAATTATAAAAATAAATTATTTTCTACCTATTTGTATTTATCCTTATACCTAAAGAGCGAGAAAATCCAGGCACAAACACGATCAGTTTTTTTTCTTTTTCATGGGAACACTGCTGGAAACACTTTATGTACACACAGTAATAATACTGAAACAGAACCGATAGTTAGCTTTTGAAAATACAATAATACAGATTATTAGATTTTATTACACGCGACGAAATTTGACGCGCCAATAAAATCAATATTCAAAGATTATTTATGGACGGGCAAGATACACGCGTAAACCGAAAAAGCAGAGCGGATTGCTGAGAGTGTGTTGGTGATCGACGAGATACAACGTATCTAGCCGCTGGTTGGTCTCCAACTAACAGACCGTAAGCATACGGCGCTATATAAAACTACTTCGGTCAGACGATGTAAGGCGTCATGAGGTCATTGGCATTTGACCTAGTGACGTACGTGGCTATTACTATTCCATATGTTTTTTCGGGTTATTTAAAACATAGTCCGTCGTAAATATTCTTCAATTAATTGTACAAAAAAGTATTACAGAATAGAAAAGTGTTTAAATTATTTTATTTTGTCTAAAGAGTTTAAGGTGTACATATGACAACACCGGCCAGAATTCCTTGATTGCTTACATGTATCGCAGTGCAACACAGGTGTTTTTCTGGTTTGACGTCAGGTCACTTTTACCGCTGAATGAATTGAGAGCGCTATTTATGGCTATTTTTCTTCAATTTGTCTTTATCTCAGGAATTGCCGGTTTAAATATAATACGTCATTTCCATAACACCCATAGGATCACCCAGGTGGGAGGTATGACGTCATCTAGGATATTTTAAATGGGATACCCAGTATATAGTATCAATCTCGAATTCTATGAATATTATAGAATTCAAAATTGACACAATATACTCTGGGTTTCCGTTTAAAATAATCCTAGATGACGTCATATCTAATAGCTGGGACATCCTATATACCAACGTTTTACCTGAAAAAATGCACAACTAAATTAATAATTGACGTATCCAAAAAAAACAAATCCCTGAATTTTAAATCAATTTGTGCAAGACTTTATGGACGTACTGTATAAACTGCATGAGTCCGGGAAGACATAATTGGAATAAAGCTGAATTTATAAACTCGACGTTGACGATTGACGGTGCTGTTCGACGGTGACGGTACAGCTTAAACACATTGAAATGCATAAGACCATTTATATTTGACGATGACGGTGCAGTTTGACGGTGGGTGACGGCCGACATGAACCAATTTTATCTTTTGGCGGTGGACGGCTGTAGCAACGTTCGTAGCAAGTTTACACAGCCAATCAAAATCGTGTTTACCTGTCACGTGATATTTTGTAAATATTATTTTATTTTATACCATCTTATTATCCATTTTAAAGTGTACTGTTGATAATTGTTGATAGTATCATTCAGATCACATAAACACCAAAATTAATATAATCACATAAAAATACAGAAAAGACTAGAAAAATAGGTTATGTTATCATCGTCGCCACCGTCAAGTTTATAAATCCAGCTTTTTAGGGCACCGTCAAACTGCACCGTCAATCGTCACCGTCGAGTTTATAAATTGGCCTTAAATCAGTGAACGCAGGTTCTTAATTAATTTCATCCAGTCACTAGAGGGGCGAATCAAAATTTTATCATTTAAATTAAAAAAAAAAGCATTCGAATGCGACAAAAGTAAATTTCGATAAATAATAAGGTTTTTCCTTTGTTTCAAGAGCACATAATTCGCATTCGACCTTGTAAATGCAATGTCTCGTTGTTCGTAGCAGCTTAATTTAATAAATGGGAGATAACACGTACCTAACTAATGAAATTTTTTTATTGTGTTGAAGGATGACAGAAAATTCGAAAAATCGTGATCAATAGCCAATTTCCTATATTAATAGGGATCTCGTATTATTTCTCGTGTATATACCTATATCTAATTTAATCGCTCTTAGGATCTTTTTAGCATTGTAGCCTAATCGGTTTGGTGATTCTGGAGACAAATCTTAGGGAATTGTATTTAGTTAATGTAATATTTAGAAATTGCATTATCCTTTACACCGCGGAGATAAGGGGGTGGATTTGTAAATCGAGAACCGTAAAAACAAATAATGCCAGAATGTCCGAATTCCAATATTTTCTTTGAAATAATTCAAGAAGTTATTCAAACAACAAATACATTAATTAACATTAAAAAAATTGAGGAATGTCGAGATTGAATTGAAAAATTATATTTCTGGTTTTGATATATTTTTGGTTGTTAGTTAAATAATTCTGCTGTCAGTGCGGTGTTACACTGTCCCGTAAAACGGATTCTGCGGAATGGTAAAATTACATTATATCTTATCGCCACTTTCACATCTTTTCCGCAAAAACGCATTATTCTTAACATTGCTCCGAAAGCCTGCCGCAAAACGGGACAGTTTAACAGTAGTTTTAAGTTAAAACATCTTCTAAACACCACAAACATCAATACTGCAGGTGGTTACCCTTAATATACTATTTAAATATTTATGTCATATAATACCTGCCTTCTATTATTTATTACATGTTATTATACCAGTGGCGGCTCGTGACCTATGATAGAGGGGTTTGTTCGGGTTGTATGGTGAAATTATTTTTAAAATTTTATTTTTGTGTAACGACCAAACAATTACTTTCTATGTGTTATAAATGTAGAAAGAAAGAAGTAATAAGAAAATGCGTTACGTGAAACATATTTTTATTTATTTTTTAATTTTACACAAGGAAATACAACTTTTGGAAAATAAGAAAGATTTTCTTAGTGTGTATAGTGCTTAAACGTAAAGTCCGTTCTTCGGTTCTTAATTGTAGAAAATTGATCAATAACAGCCTCATTAAAGTTTGGAATACCCTGCATTACGCCCCGCGAGCGAGAATAATCGTCATTAACCTCGACTGAGGCACGGTTGCCGGATCGAGAGCCTATAATATACAGTTTGGTTGACGGTACGATAGAATATTAGGGAGGATCGGACTTTATACGATAATTGACGGTACGATAAAATATTAGGGAGGGTCGAACTTTATACGATAAATAATATTCAATGAATATAAATTAATATTTTTTTATTCGTTTTGGGGGTGCACGAGCGCATGTGCTCCTGTGGAAGAACCGCCACTGCATGTTATCATACATATGGGATTAAGTCATATAAGATATCTTGTTTACAGCTGCATGCAGCTGCCCTAAAATTCCACATAAAAGTCATGCCCTTTTACTGCATTATTATTGTAAAAATGAGAGAACATCGCAATTAATTTCTTCGATTTTTCGTATTAATTTTAAAGGTAACCACCGGGTACTAACTCTGTAATATAAATATACGTTTGTTATTATTGATATTAAAACCTATCGGTAAGCCGTGTCAACCAAACTTTAATTTTTGCCCATAGCAAACGAATTTTACATTTATTTTGTGGTTAATAAAAAATCCACGTCAGTAATTCCGTAGAATAGAAGTAAACTGTCTCTATTTATGTTTATTTACGGCTTAGAAGATTTAGGTGGATATTTCAGCGTAAATATTTGATCTAGGAATTAAGTATTATAAGAAAATTAAATATTTAAATAGTAATTTATACTGTTTGATTGTCTATTAAACAATACTAAAAAACCTACGGGTTTCTGGATAAACATAATAGAATAATCTCGACCATCTCAACTAGTCAACTACATAAAGAATATTTTCCAAGAACAATTCTGTACCATCCGTGAATAACTGGATAAGTCTAAAACCTCACGTCAGTCTAGCATTTTTAATACTGATGAGGGTGTTTTCCAAAATCGGTCTCGGTATCGACACAATAAGTCCATATATTCATGGAAACGCAGTACCAAGTTATTGACGGTGGAAATTTCATATCATTCATGGTCATGGTAAGCTACCTCATTTTTCACAAAAAATTTGACTTATCCATCGACCTATATCTATGGATAGCCAAACTCTAAAAGCAAAAGTGGCAAATTTATGACCTCGCGTATGTAAACAAAGCTGATCGTCAGATGTCATGCGCAATACCGAGTGATAAGCTATTGACTTTAACCGGCGAACAGGACCGTACCTCGCCCTTAATGAAAATGATTACCCGGCAATATGTTGTCACATCAAGACCTTCTTTACTGGGAAATAAACAATCTATTTTCTCGCATAAAAGAAGTCCTTGTGGCCATCACAGAAAACTAATAGAATTAATTTTGATACCTATTGTCCACGTATCGATAGATTTTTAATATCGTTACATCCCTACGACTGATTTCGGTTCTGGACGGTAGTCGTTGGTTGGCAACCAAACCGGCACCAATAGCAGCGGGGTTGCCTATATGACGGCGACAACATTGTGCGCAAGACAACCGACTAATAATCTTACCAACCCATTTTTTCACTCATAAAATTTAACTTTTTACTGCGCAACCCATAAGTTGTACGTATCCATAGTTAGACGCTGAGGTCGGTGGATTTATCCACTTATTCACGGATGGTAAAGTACGTTTCACGAAATTTGGATACGACTTAATGATTTCCTGGGTCGGTCCCATTGGGTCGACAAGAGCTTGGCAATAAACAAGTGAAGTATGAAGGGACGGACTAAGGAAAACAAGTAATGATATGATTATATTAATGTAATCAAATGAAATAACATTTTTTTTAAATATTATTAGTCATATTTATTTACATTTATAATGTCATTCTATAGATAGTTCTGTTTCGCTATCGCTATCCTCATCAAAATTAATTATAATTGGATTAATTATACGATCCAGACTAATATACGAATTTTCTACAGTTATTACGTGACGGACTGAATTTTTCCAACTACCTGGGGGAATATCATTAAAGCATTTTCGTATTAATTCTACAACACTAGAACTTCAACACTAGAAGAAGCACCATCAATGTTTTTTCCATGGACGCCACATACTGTTTTTTTATACGTTTGGTAAAATAATATCGGTAATACAACTAAACTCTTCCAGCAAGAAATAAAAACTAACAAATTTTACCACAAAAAGATATTTAAATATAAATTAAGCAACCTAACCTACCTGATGTGCCTATATTTAATTATAATTATTACAATCCGGTCCTTTCCACATAATAGTAACAAACGGTCATAAATAATGGGATCGCTCAGGTACTTTTACTGCAGTCATTAAGTTATATCCATTTTTCGTGGAACAAACTTTACAGACTTATTTAGTAGACTGTAATAGAGTGAGACAATACCAATAAGTAATAATATTCATCTAGGAACAAAAACAAGAAGATAGTCTATAAGAAAATGGCATAACAAAGTAATATAAATATGATGTATTAATTACAATGACACTAAGTCAAGGTCCCAAAATTTTTTCTTGCTTTGTGGCTAGATACATACAAATGTCAATTAGCAATCATTCCGTAAATTATTTTGTAAATGTTGATCATAAAACATGTTAATTCAAATTTCTGTTTGACGCGATCTATCTAATTTTATTGTATTAGGATGATTGGTATAGTAGATCCCAATTATTTAAAATCGAATAGTGAGGTTTGAGCTATTCTGTAGATAACGCATGATATATTATTCGAGATTATGTCAATGCGGATAGTAGGACATGGCATAAAGTTCAGTGATAAAATTAACCCGTGACATAAGAGATATATATTAATTAATTGCCTGGTTATCAAATTTTCAGCATGACATTTTTTTTAAATCATCGCTCTCGTTTGTATAAAAATCACAGCATGAATAAATTAAGTTGACCTTACCCTAGGTGACCCGGATACTCTATCTCGACTAGCATTCACTAGGTCCCATATAAATAGTTTTAAAAAAGGTCTCGATAGCCAAATTTACGCTGTAAAAATGCCTGCTTTTTGCTGTATGTCATGGTTGTTGTTATTCCCTAAATAATGTTACACCACTTGTATGTAGCAAATCTAGCTAGCTAAAATTAGCTATAATATTTACCTATAATATTTTAAGCGCCCCCCCCCCCCCTTGTATGTAGCAAATCTGGGGTTTTTACATTATATTTGTTTTCAAGCTATAGCGTAATTTGAAAAACTTGGAAAATAAATTTCAGCACAACTTTTCAATTTTAACTATACCTACTATAATATTTACCTATAATATTTTATGCGCCCCCCCCCCCCCCCTCCCCGTAAACGCTTACTCGACGTACTTAACATCAAGGGAGCAGTGCAATTGGAAATCGGGATGGGACCCGTGAATGTGCTCGAAATATTCGTGAACCCCATTTTCCCCTTGTGATGAAGGCCCGATAAAGTTCTCACAAAAACGTAATTAATTTATAATCTTTGCCCCTCGCTTTCTAGGAATTGACAGGACATGGGCGCAAGGACAATGGAGACAAAAAAACCCGAAATTAAAAAATTTAACGCCCCTTAGAAGGCAGTCGACAGGCGACATGTACCTTCCTATCGAAGAAGATTCCAAACCACAACACGGACGATTAAAACGTACAATTAAAAGAATATACAAAATTCCTGCGAAAATAGCTCGAAAACAGACCGGCGATAAAAATAAGAAGGAAAATGATGAACAAACTAATGTTAAGGACACCAGCGAACAAATCGAAATTAAAGAAGTTGTGGACGATGAGACAGACGCCGACAACCAAAGCGTCGAAGGTTTTACGAGATGTTGGCCACAAGATTGGTTGCCTCAAGATTGTCCGGGAGTGAGAGTATTAGGAATCCATTATACAACTGACAAGTTGTGGAGGCCATTGTGGCAGAAAATGCAAACAAGGTAAGTTATGTTGTTATAAAAAAGCGTTTTAATCCTGAACTCGTTAGGTTTTATCCCACGCCCCTGGACGTAAAAATTAACATGTAGGTAAATCAGGAAAAACTGAAAAGGTGTACGGCTTCCTTTGATTTGCTTGAATTAATCTGTCGAGTTGGATGTTTAATATCTCCAGTTGCTCTATGTTGGGACATAGAGTACATTGTACAGGGTGTACGTCTAACCGACCATAAACCGTGAATCGCCCTGTATGAGGCAGCTTTAGTAAGAGGTTTTGATTAATTTGATTCGTGGTAATTAATAAGAATGAACAATATAGTGTAAATAAAATTGAAGAGAACAAATAATCTTGCATATTTGCATTCATCTTTACGAGGTATTCGAATTTAATTATCATCATTGTACTCGGGATTCGAGTTGTTCGCAGTCATATACTCGAGATAATCAAAATATTATTTTAAAAAATTCATAAAAATCTCGAGTCCCTAAATGGTATTTAAGTAATCTTATCCTTGCCAATTAAAACACTACATTATTGTTGACGTCATGACGTTGCATCGTGTTTTCGAGGGCTAGTATCGGATTTTGTCATAATTATAATGATAAACAAGAGGTACTATTTTTTGTGATAACTAACACCCATGATGTAGAATAAGCAAAGGTAAGATATCTAACGGTCCCAATTTCGACTGCCGCGCGCAGTGACGTCAAAGGGAGAGCGATTTTTAAATTTCTTATGGGGATTTATATTTCTGTCAGCGTTTTTAATTCTATTTTAAAGGTATTAAAAGGTTTTATGCATGTAATGGTGTATGAAATGGAAGAATAATATATAACAAGTATTTACGTATATTAATTTCATAGAAATATAACACACATTACAGCTAAAATACCACTAAAATAAGGAAAGATTCCGACAAACTTTTAAAACATCCGCCGCGCCATTCGAACCGACAATAGCCGAAGCTGCTCGGCCACCCCTGCTTGTTGCCACCAGCGTTGTCAGTCCTTTACAATGATAATATATCCATTATAACAATTTTTTAGATGTTCATTCTTGTTGTGGGGCTCCCAATATGAAATTTATGTTCAATCTGGAGGTGGCCCCTATATCATAGGAAAGTAACAACCTTGTTTTTCGTACTCTTCTTACTCTGACACCGTTTGTTACTATTCTATTAGGTTTCGAACCATCAACCTATTACTTTTGATCAAATATTTCTGGCAACACTGGTCGCCACGTAGTGAGTGCCATTTGCCGTAGTTTCCATGGAAATTTTGAAAGTTCACTAGAACTGTTTCTTATTTAGTCGTGTGTGTTTATTAAACTAAATATCTTAATTTTCATAATATGACATACGCTGTGTTCGGTTGTGATATGGATAACCAGGCAGAGAAATTTGCCAGAAATATAAGGTGTTTCCGCTGTTCCTAATTATAAAAACAAAAAAATTAGAATGGATACGGTTTTATTTATTTTATTAACATTTATTTCTTAAGTATTTTCCACTGAAGCTGATAAGGATATATGCCTTCGAAACATGTATGGAATTTAAAATATTGTTTATTTAACTACTAAAGCAGACTGTGAATTTCTTTACCTCTTCATAATTTCACTTCACTGAGAGATAAACTATTTAAAAAATTGTTTAATTTGTTTATAAATAGGTCGTATTTTAGGTTTAATCTTTGTTATGTTCATGAAATAAATATACCTAAATACCATGATATTATTCTTTCATTTCACATACCATTGAATGCGTAAAACCTTAGAGTTAAAAACGCGGACAGCAGTATAAATCTCCATAAGAAGTTTAAAAATCACTCGCCCGTTGACGTCACAAGCCACGCCTCCATCGGCGTGGAATCATACCTCTTAGATCTTTATACCATGATAGATCGAACGTCTAAATTTATTAAAGTTCATTTTCATAATATGCACCCTGTGTAAAGGTATACGAGCCCAAAACTATGTTGGGTTTTATGTCTAATCCACCTACAAAATGTAGTCCTCCGTCAATTACGTTTAGAGCTATTACGGTAACAGACAGGCAAACAGAAACGGAAAAACAAGTCTTTTAATAATCTAGATAGCATCTAAAGTACATTTTCTTTATCGCGATTACGATATTTTCCTTCTTGAAAAAAGGAACGTAGCAAACAAACACTTAATCATCTCGACTTCATTTATCCACGATTATTATATTTTTGTCGCAGTTATATTTCTAGAGAATTTCCATGAATCAATTTATCGAATTACTGAACACAACAAACATGATATCTGTTCGACATCTCTGGCGATAATGTACAAATAAAACTAACTGATAGATTAATAAGTCCCATCTGGATGAATTATTAAATGATTATTGATTACTGGAACGACAAACGTTCATTTACTCTATTAAAAAGTTCAATTTTTATTCTTCGATAAGAATTCTCCTCAAAAATAAAATAGACTACCCTGATTAATTTTATCGAATACTCAAAAATGCACGTTAAGCCATACCACTAGACGTAACAAAAAAATTTCTATTTCTTCTAATATGGCCGAAAAACGTTTCGTAGACAATCATGCGACATTTTATCACTTTTGACGTTTGCTAAATTAAAATAAAAATAATTTCAACAAATAAAGTCCATCTTGCTACGCAATTTGTGTTTATAATTATTATGTATTTTAAATGTTAATTAAACGAATTAATTGAATAGATAATTGCGTAGCACTCTGTATTATAGACTTTAATTGTTAAAATGGTTTTACTCAACGAATACTTATAAACAGGAAGAAGACAAACAGGCGTGTTAACAAATCGAAGCAAGTATGAACAAACGAACAAACCCGGCATCCATTACGTCTGGCATCAGCTGACAAACGCACGTGCTTTTCAAATGTCACTTATGTCCAAATTTTTATTACTGTCAATATTTTAAAGTGACATTTAACCAACAAAAAACATTCAAAACCCTTTTATTTGATTTGTGGTGAAAATCAATATTAGGATTCTGACATGTTTTAAGCTGTAAATATCACTTTAAAATAATCCTTACATACTCTTATATCATTTTTTGAACTAGTAACGTAACTACAAATGAAAAACTAAACTTCAGAAATAAGCTTGTAAGTAGTTTTATTAAAAAATAGGAAGTAAATCATAATTTACATAAAATATTTTACCATCTTCAACTGGGCTCTAGGTCCTAGCAAATATTTCAAGTCCAAGCATATTTTTGGGTCCCATATGATTTTGGAAAAGAAATTATTATTGATGCTTACTCTCAGTAAAGATGACTAAATGAATATTTCAATTACAAATTACTCACTTGCACCAAAAAGGAATCGATTAGCTTCAGCTTTTCGTGAAAAGATTAGAAAATAAAAAATTATTTTAAAATTTAAACCATTTTAAATCACATCAGATGTTGCTTGATTTTCATTCCCGCCAGACGAAGGAAGTTAGCTTGTTTAACAATTCGTGCTGTTCGCATTCTATGCCTGTCTCTGTCTGCAGCAACCTTCCCTAATTCAGTAAAGTGAGACAAATATGACCAGGATCAAGTCGCCAGCATAAACAAGATCTTTTTGGCATTTCATATTAACTCTACGTAAGTCTGATATTGACTCTTAAATGATGAGAGATGAGATGAGATGATAGAGTGAAACAGATAGATAAAAGTAGGTTACTTGTGAGCGTATGGAGCAGAGTAGGCTTAGCATATCACTTCCAAGGCCTTCTTACGTGTTTCGATCCCCCCCATAATCAGTCTCACCGGGCTGGTTTTACTTTTAATTTGGCAAATCTACCGACATATAACTATGGATACGTACAACTTTATAGGATGAGCAGTAAAAAGTTAAATTTTATGAGTGAAAAAATGGGTTGGTGCGCACGGTTTGCCGGTCATATTTTTAAAGGTTGCTCTTCGTTTGTCTTATGCACAATGGTGTCGCCATCATATAGGCAACCCCGCCGGTGTTGTTGCCGTATTGGTTGCCAACCAACGACGTGAGCCAACGACGACCGTCCAGAACCGAAATCGGTCGTACGGATGTAACGATATTAAAAATATATCGGTACGTGGACAATAGATATGAAAATTAATTCTAGTGACAAGGCATTCTTTTATAGGAGAAAATAGATTGTTTATTGTCCAGTAAAGGTCTTATTGCCTGTTCTCACCAAAGCAACTGGCAAGCAACGCAACTGCAATGCGACCGCAACTTCGGTTGAGTTGCTCTTGCGTTCCCACTGGAATCAACTGGTTTGAAGTCTCTTTTGACGTGAGCAAAATGTCGTCTTCGTCAGATGACAGGAGATATAGCCGCAACATACTTGCTCGTTAAAAAGCTTTAAAAAAAATGAGCGACAATTTTGGGTTAACCCTTTTTATGCCATAAATTTGAGACATAGTTCGTATATAGTGGCACAGGAATTAAATAACGATCCGGTTAAATTCCATGGGTTTTACCGAATGAGCCACAAAAGTTAAATATTTTGCTGTCTCGTCAGCCATGACACCGCGATTGGAAGCAACTGACAACGGCGACGCGGTATGCCGGGCAACTCATAAGCAACTAGTTGCGTTGCAGTTGAGTTGCCTTAAGTCAGTGGGAACACGCGTATTTAAACATTAGTGCTGAGTCGCGTTGATGTTGCGTTGCTGTTACCAGTTGCTTTGGTGAGAACAGGCACTTAATGTCAGCCCGGTGAGACTGCTTATGGGAGGATCGAAACGCGTAAGAAGGCCTTGAAAGTGATGCTAAGCCTACTCTGCTCCATGCGCTCACAAGTAACCTACTTTTATCTATCTGTTTCACTCTATCATTTAAGCGTCAATATCAGACTTACGTAGAGTTAATATGAAATGACAGAAAGTGAGTGTTTGATCCTGGTCATATTTGTCTCACTTTACTGAATTAGGGAAGGTTGACAGCCTAACTTCCTTCGTCTGGCGTGAATAGAAATCAAGCAATATCTGATGTGATGTAAAATGGCGGAGAAGACGCATTTTCTAATCTTTTCACGAGAAACGTCGTTTGCTTTTTGGTGCAAGTGAGTAATTTGTAATTGAAACATTCATTTAGTCATCTTTACTGAGAGTAAACTTCAATAATAATTTCTTTTCCTAAATCATATGGGGCCCAAAAATATGCTCGGACTTGAAGCTTGAAATATTTGCTAGGACCAAGAGCCCAGTTGAAGAAGGTAAAATATTTTATGTAAATTATGATTTACTTCCTATTTTTAATAAAACTACTTACAAGCTTATTTCTGAAGTTTAATTTTTCATTTGTAGTTACGTTAGTAGTTCAAAAAAATGATATAAGAGTGTGTAGGGATTATTTTAAAGTGATATTTACAGCTTAAAACATGTCAGAATCCTAATATTGATTTTCACCACTTAGTAAATCAAAATAAGAGGTTTGATTGTTTTTTGTTGGTTAAATGTCACTTTAAAATATTAACAGTAATAAAAATTTGGACAAAAGTGACATTTGAAAAGCATGTGCGTTTGTCAGCTGATGCCAGACGTAATGGATGCCGGGTTTGTTCGTTTGTTCATACCTGCTTCGATTTGTTAACACGGATGTTTCTCTTCTTCCTGTTTATAAGTATTCGTTGCTTAATGTGCCAAAATATTGCCGTGTAAGGGCGCAACGTATCAGTCGGCATTGCGCATGACATCTGTCGATCAGCTTTGTTTAAATGCGCGAGGCCATAAATTTGCCACTTTTGCTTTTCGAGCTCGACTATCCAGAGATATAGGTCGATGAACAAATCCCAAAACATATCGCTTGATTGTTTATGAAACATTTTTCCGACAATATAACGTATTTAGAACAACTGCCATTTTGTTGTTACCTAGTGGCATGGCGATACTTTTGGGGCAGTGACAAACCCTGTCTAATTGGTTTATTTCAAAAAGTAAATGAAATTGAATTTTTATGTAACTTATGTACAAATTAAATTTTAGGAAATTTACATGCATCTAGATTTTTTGCGTATTAGGACTTAAACTACTCTATCCTAAAGTCTACTAGAATCTGTTTTCTATCAGTAATATAAAAAAAGTTGATGGTAGGTACTCTTGTTAAATATAACTACACAACATTTTCATTTACAGGACGGATCTTATACAAAGAAGTAAAGAAATGGAACAACAACTGCTCAGTTTAGGTGTAGGAACGAGGCCGATCGTTTGGGTGGGTCATTCCAAAGGAGGATTGTTTATTAAGCAAATTATCCTTAACGGTAAGTTCCAAGAATCATTGAAAAATGTTTAGTGGCGCGAAGAGAAATTTTTTAAAATTGAAAATCTGTTGTGAAATGAAACTAGAAGCTTCTGATTGCCGCTCGAACCGCTATACCAATTATTTTACGAATTCTTACTTTTTCACAAAACCAACTAATTTGATAGTTTTTTGGATTTTTCAGTTATATTTAATACTGACCCTAAAGAATCATGTATTTCTTTATAAAAGAGTGTAAATACAAGTCCACTTATGTGTGGTTTATTATTAAATTATTTGTTATTTATTGAACTAGTCCAACATAGGTAAAAATTTAGAGCTTACTTATGCGATATTATTTATAAAATTAGGAGAAATACAGGACCGTATCCCAAAATTTCCTGATGTTGTTCAAAAAACCCTCGAAATGCCATTAAACCACAATGTGTCATACATCGTTGCATTCGGAAGAAAAAAAGCTTTCAAATTCCAATATCAGAAAAACAGGACCGTATTTAAAAAAAGAAAGTTGATAGTGGCCCTTCGAAGACAACTCGTCGGATTACAAAACAATTACCGCTGTTAGATAGAGCGGAAAAAGTGGCAATGTAAAAGTGCAATTTACTTTCGAAGTTGATCTCAAAAAATCCCAGGAAAAAAATTAAACGATTTTTCAGAATTTCGGAATTTTAAAACTTTCTAAACGGCATATTATTAGGCACGTAAATGCGTAACTTTGCCTAAATTTAACCGACTTCGTATCTCTTACGGTTTCCGAGATCCCTGTACTGGCCCTCCTTATCTTGGAGACGTTGTATATTTTGTTATAAATAAGAATATGAACAAAAGGTTACTCGACGCTAATTTGACTTCATTTACAGCTTAGGTTTCAAAAGGGTTCATCAGATGGTTTTATAGGAATTATTGAGAATTTTCCGAAAATTTGTAAAATTACTTATTTATTTTAGCTTGGAATGCCGACGTAGATGACAAGAACCTTAAAAATTTATTTGATCAAACCCGATCGATAATGTTTTATAGTGTGCCGCATAAAGGATCGCCGATAGCAAATATGATATTTCCATTTTTTAAAAGAAGTATTGAAGTACTGGAAGTTCAAACAAGTACGTAAATGCAATAGCCATGCCAAGCTCTTGACTTTGAAGTTCAATAAGAAAATAATATTTTTCTACCATCGTTTAATAGTATATTGTACAAGATAAGTTAGATAGTTACATATTTCTCCCGAGCGCAAATCAAGCGAGGGACAAATATGTCATATTCTCACGTTTCGTACACTGTACTTTTTCTACGGATGCGTTCTTTTTACGTGTTTAAAACGGGGTTCAGAATTAATAGTATATTGTCCAACAAGTTTGGCAAGTTGACAGCAATAATAATTATGCAGTGTTTCGGTTGTGTTGTTATGGAAACGCCGGCAAATGTTTTCATGGCCTAAGGAGATATTGCGCGCTAATCGTCGATGTTGCGTCGTCAACATGGAAAACGTGCCGTATCAATTTGCCATGTAACAATTCATGGCTGCCTTGGGTTATCATAATAACAGTGAGAAATTATTTCTCACTATAATGGCGGATATTTATCACTACGTGAGAAATTCTCCATTTTGAACGTATGGAAGCGATGAGAGAAGTGGAACATTCCATAGCATAGCATAGCATAGCATAGCAAAGATATTCTCAGGTACTTTTTCCTAGAATTTAGTTATTTTAGGATCATAATCACTATGTTCCAAGAAATAATTAAAATTTGCTCAAGTGCAGGATGGTATGTTCTATTTTAAATAAGTAGTTATGCTTTTTGCTTTTAGTTTCTCATTGTGTGTGAATTAAAAGCAGTTATGAAGCAAAGTGATGTAAAATGTTCACAACGCCTAGAAGGTGTTTATCTCCAGGTGAACGCCGTTTGGTATTACAAGTGGAACGTTATTTTACTTAGAAAAAGATAACTCGGGCCCGTTAGTGTCTGTTTTGGCAGTGCAAAAACGAACGTCTGATGCTTGCGCGATTTCAGATAAGACCTTATGAAGACTTCGAAAAAACAGTGAAGAGGTATTGAACACACCATATAAAAGGGTCTGACTCCATTCTAAAACCTTTGATTTATCCCATGGGATAAAACTAGGAATATTGTTTATGATATGTATAAAGCCAAGGAATATGTTACCGTCAAAGATATTCTTGAAAAGATAAAGAAGAAAGAACTTATATATTGAAACTAGCAGTTTGTCCCATCATTTTAACAGAGCTGGGCTTCAAATACAAAAAAACGAACAACAGAAAAGTGATTTGCGAGCTGTCCAATAATGTTTCAAAAAGATGGCGACATCGGTTCTTTTTAGAACCAAAACTTTATTAAAAATGAATTCGTAATTGCCAAAATACTATAAAAGCTAAAAAATAAATATTTTTCTTGCCTAAACTAATTTTTTATTTACTTTAAATTATTTTATTTAGAAAATACCCAAAATATAATTTATTGTTTGAGAGCCACCAACTACCCTGGTCGAGAGGTTTTATTGCTTAGCGGACTTCATACACCGTACCGACTTTACAAAATATAGACAATGAACATGCGATCCAAGTAATATTCTGAATAATTATAATCATATTATATTGTTTTAGATTGCGAATTCGTCATGAACCTACATAGGAGATTTTTAGAAATTTTTAATGAAGAAAATGACAACAAACCGGAAATATTCAGCTTCATCGACACCGAAAATACACCTGTAGGTTTCACCTCTCTAAAATTCATTGCATACGAATCTGCAGGTAAGAAAACAGTTTTTGATAAAATTATAAATTAAATTCAATTTGCTTCTAAAATACAACTGACCCGGTAGGTACGGCATGGAACACTTACCACTCGATCGCTCTTTTAAAACAAACTAAATTTGTTGCGAGCAACAGGGAAAAATTAATTTTTCTGTAACATAATCTGGCCAATATTAATTACAAAAATTAAAGTGTTACATATTATTTATTAATTATGTCATTTGTTCCAGACTATGCATTTTATTTGTATCTTAGTTTCGTTAAATAAAACAGATGTTCTGTTCATAATTTCTTCAATACATTTTTTTAATGTCAGTTCCGGCCGGATCCGTTACAAAATTTGGCCGAACCGGATATTAAAAAAGTTGCCCGGATTCGCCGGATCCAAATTCGGTTTCGGCAGCATCACTAATGGTTTATATTTTTTTAGATCCCGATATAGGCACGAAATGTGTCGTTCCCCTGGACCACCGAGAAATATGCAAACCAGCTGGTAGAGATTGCTTTTTATATTTGGAACTAGTAAAGTTAATTAACAGATCAATTTTTAACAAACATACATAACATAGCAAAGTATAATACCATTTTTAATTGTACAGAGTACCTATTTTGCTGAACTATACTGCTAAGTATTTTTCGAACGTCGCAAATTAGCTATATCTTATTAGTTATAGCTACCGTAAAGTACGATGATTTGAGGATGGGTCTTGACGACTGTAGATTAAACTAAAATTTTTCTAGCATTAGAATGAATTTTAAGAAATATTTTTAAAAATTTTGTAGACGAAATTTACAAACTAGGATATCAAGCTTATGAAATGAACCGTTGGTTCAACAACATTTAGTATTGAATTCTAGTTCCGATCATAAAGATATTTTATTGATTCATTTCGATTATGTAACTTGCTTCAATCAATTAAAACGTCATTTTTTTAGAATAAAATTGAAATTAACACTTAAATGTTGATCTGAAGTCGCCCGCCAATAATGTAATGTTCCTTATAATATACAGGGTGTTATGGAAATTATTAATTATTATATTTAAACCCATAAATCCTGAGGTTGAGACAAGAATTAAGAACTTTAGTATTATACTCGGTGTTGTAGAAATGCGTTTATTTACGAAAATCATATTGCAGGTATAGCCAAATGAAAGCCTCATGATTCCTTTATATTTTCTTTTTTGGTTCATTTCTTTATCTCTGTTACAAATTTTAGTTGAATATGCTCTTATTACATATACCTACATTTTTTAGTTAAAAACAACACCACAAAATGAACAAATTGATTTAATTAACGCAACAACACAAAATTTAAAGTAAACAAAGAGTTAGTATCTGGTGTTTCCATCTGTCCCTGTACCGAATTACCCCCCGATATATCAACATCGAACAAACCACAAGAAATACCATATATACCGGTTTGACTAACGCGGTAGGGTATTACTTTCCTTGTAAGACACCCTCCCCTCCAAACAAGTTCCGGATCCGCCCTTGCGACATATTTGATTCATTATAAAAGCTAAGGATC